>CM072091.1:31177537-31845583 GCA_036850905.1 Luffa acutangula | reverse complement strand
AAATTAGAGAGGTTATTTTGGCTATATCAGTGGGGGATATTAAGTTATTTTTCTCAGTGGGAGAAAATACATATTATTAGATAATGTGTATGTAATTCCTAAGATCAAAAGAAATTTGATTTCTGTGTCTTATTTGCTGGAACAATGTTACTATTTACCTTTCTCTGCTAACGCAGATTTGTTTCAAGAAAGGGAGTTGACATTTGTTTAGCTTTACTGGGAAGTAACCTAAATGTTTTAAGACTAATCAAGAGTAAAGCAGTCATGAACACTGGGTTGTTTAAGACTGCTACTACTCAATGTGAAAAGAGGCAAAGGATTTCTCCTAAAGGAAAATACCTTTCTTTGGTTCTAAGGTAGACCATATGAATCTCAATTTGATTAGGAGATTGGTCAAGAGTGAACTTCTAAGCGAGTTAGAAAATGACTCTCTACTACCTTGTAAGTCATGCCTTGTGGGCAAAATGACTGATAGATCTTTTACTGGAAAAGATCTAAGAGCCAAAGAGCCCTTGGAGCTTGTACATTTGGATCATTGTGGTTAAATATGTTAAAGCAGTGGGAGGGCATGAATAATTCATCTTTTTTGGATGATTATTCAAAGGTATGAGTATCTTTACCTAATGCAACTTAAGTCTGAAACTCTTGAGATATTCGAATGGGCTTAGGACTGAAGTTGAAAACTTGTTAGGTGAGATGATAAAAACACTTCGATCCGATCAAAGTGTTGAGTATAGGGATTTGAGATTCCAGGACTATTTGATAGTACATGGGATCACACCCTAAATCTCATTTAGGAGAAATAGAACCCTATTGGATATGGTTCATTCCATGTTGAGCTATGCTCAATTGTCTGGCTCGTTTTGGGGTCATACAGTGTTGACTGCATTGCATACTGCAGTAGGCAACCCCAAAAGGAAACGAGAAGTGGATACTTCTTCAATTCACAAGAGAATAAAGAATTTGTATCGATAAATGCTATATTCTCAGAAGAAGTCCGCATCAAAAATCATAAACCACATAGTAAAGTCGATTTAAGTAAGTTAACTAATGAAGCTACAGTAACATCCACAAGAGTTGTTGATGAGGTTGGCTGTTCAACAAAAGTTGTTGATGGATCAGTGCATCTAGTCAGTCACATCCATCTCAATAGTTGAGATTGCCTCAATGTAGTGGGAGGGTTGTTTGGTAACCTGAACGTTACATGGGCTTGTTTGAAGCCTAGGTCATCATACCTGATGATGGCATAGTGGGTTCATTATCTTTTAGAAAGAAAATGAATGATGTTGACAAGGACCAATGGATTAAAGTCATGGACCTGGAAATGAAGTCTTTTGTATTTCACTTCCATCTGGGATCTTGTAGATATGTTTGATGGGTAACACCTATTAGTTACAAGTGGATTTACAAGAGAAAACGAGACATTAAAGGTCTTAACCAGAAGGGTTCATACAGCAAGATCGAAGGCAAAAGGGTTTGCAAGCTTAAGTGATCCATTCATGGATTAACCTAAGCATTTCGATCTTGAAATATAAGATTTGATAAAGAGACCAAATCTTTTGACTTTAATCAGAACATTAATGAGTCTTGTGTTTACAAGTAATCATCAATAGTTCAGTAGCTTACTTAGTATTGTATATGATTGATATCCTAATCATTGGGAATGATGTAGGTTATCTTACTGACATTAAAGGACCTAGCAGCTCATTTCCAAGTGGAAATTTGGGAGAAGCTGAGTTTGTTCTTGGGATCCAAATTGTTTAGGAACCGTAAGAACAAAAGGCTAGCCTTGTCTCAGGTGTCTTATATCTACAAGATGTTAGTTAGATATAAGATGCAGAATTCCAATAAGGGTTCACTACCTTTCAGACATGGAATTCTTTTGTCTAAGAAAATGTTTCCTAAGACACCTCAAGAGGTTGAGGGCATGAGACGAATGCCCTATGCAGTAGGGATTGTCAGTAAGTATCAATCTAATCCAAGATTTAATCATTGGAAAACCGTTAAGAATATCCTCAAGTATTCGAGGAGAACGAGGAACTATATGCTCGTGTATGGGACTAAGGATTTGATCCTTACAGGATACACTGACACAGATTTTAAGACTGATAAGGATTTGAGGAAATCTACATCAGTATTTGTGGTCACTCTTTACGATGGAGCTATAGTATGACATAGTTACAGTCTTGACCGTGTAGGCCGAAAAATTAGCTGTTTGTGAAGCAACGATAGAGACTGTATGTCTTAGAAAGTTCTTGATTGATTTGGAATGTGTTCCAAATGTGAACTTGCCCATCACACTTTATAGTGATATAGTGGTGTTGTGGCAAATTCAAAAGAACATTGCAACCTAAGACAAGTAGACACATTACATTGAATGAAATATTGCTAATTCATTTACAACGACTCTCTCGGCTAAAGTGTTTGAGGGTCATCTAGAAGGTCTAGATCTACGAGATATGTACAAAGGTGTAATCTAGGACAAGTGGGAGAAATGTAATGGGTATAGTGATACCATTATGTAATGGGTATAGTGATGCCCTAGTTTATTGTATTTGTACATTGTATATGTTTTATACATGTATTTATACACCCAATGCTGTATAGATTATTGTACATCCCACTAAACTAGAGTTTTAGTTCAAGTGGGAGTTTGTTGGGTTTTATGCCCTAAAACTCGTAGATAGTGAATGTAAACAAATTGTATACTTGTTTCAATAAAGTGTAATTGAGTTTCTACAATAAAGTGTTATTGTTAAATATTGCACAATTTGACCCAAATCCAATAAACTAAGATCCAAGGTTGTTTACATGTGACTTGAACTAGTATGTGGGGACATACGGGGATTGGTGTTCAAGTAACAACCTAAAAGGTCTATAGTACAAGGATAAGGATGGGTACCTTATCCTGGTAACACTATGTGATACGGTCCGCTTTGTATTCGATACAGACGTATTAATCCAAGGCGTCCATGTAGGAGACATGCGAGCGGGGGTATCCTATGCAATGAGTTTGCATAAGACCGGACCACGAAATAGTAAACCACTAGATGTAACACCGTTAACTAGTTATGTTACTGTTTCAATACGATGACCTAGGTAACTCAGTCTTAATCCTGAGTGTGTCATGAACTCCTTCTCATGAGGGATTGTCCTTTGATTAGCATGGGTGAGAGTGGCCAATACGCACAAAAAAAAAGAAAAAAAATCATAAAAGCTCATAAATGCACAAACAAAAAAAAGGGTAAAATACTTTTTTAGTCCCTCATGTTTCAGGTCAATTTCCAATAGGTCCATAGGTTTCAAAATTGAACAATCAAGTCCCTACTGTTTAAAAAATGCTTCTATTAAGTCCCTGGACCGTTAACTTTTTTAACGGTGCTGACGTGGCATTGACGGTGCTGACGTGGCATATTTAAAAATATTAAAATATTAATTTTTGAATTAAAATAATAATAAACTAAAATTAAATAATAAATACTTTCAAAAATAATTTTTTAAAAAATATCTCACTCTCTCTCCTCTTTCTCCCCACCTCCCGAAAACCCCTCTCTTCCTTTCCTTTTCCTTCTTTCTCTTCTCCTTCCTCTCTCTCTCTCTCTTTCCTTCCTTTCGCCGGCCGGTTCCCGTCGCCACCACAAAGCCCACGCCACCGCTACCGCCCATCTATGACATCATTCTCTCTCCCTCTCTCTTTTCTCTCTCTCCCAATCCATAAACCCCCCCCTCTGTTTTCCCTTTCTCTTGCCGACTCCTCCCCTTCTTTCCCTTTCTCTTTCCCTTCCTTCCGGCCGACCACTTCTTCTTCTATTATTTTTGTTTGCTTAGATCTGTAGATGGGAGGGAGGTTTTGCTTTTTTTTTTTTTCGGGTTTTTGTTCAGATCTGTCGTCGCCGCCTTTTTCTCTTTCCAGTCTCTTCCTTCCCGCCGGCAACAGCTTCTTCTTCATATTCTTTTTGCTCAGATCTGGTCGGAGGCTTTTTCTTTTTTTTTGGTTTGCTCAGATCTGTTTTTTTTGTGGGTTTTTGAAGATGGGGGTTTGGAGAGGGTTTGAGAGGTCGAGGAGGGTTTGTTGAAGGTGGCTCTAGGCAATGAAGGCAGCGGCGAACAGGGAGAAGAGGAGACGGCGGTAGCGGCGACGTGAGCTGTGTGCGCGGCGACGGCAACCGGCCGACGAAAGGAAGGAAAGAGAGAGAGGGAGGATGGAGGAAGAGAAAGAAAGGAAAGGAAGAGAGAGGGGGGTTTCGGGGAGTGGGGAGAAAGGAGAGAGAGAGAGATTTTTTTAAAAATTATTTTTTAGATTATTTATAATTTAATTTTAATTAAAAATTAATATTTTAATATTTTTAAATATGCCACGTCAGCATCGTCACTGCCACGTCAACACCGTTAAAAAAATTAACGGTCCAGGGACTCAATAGAAGCATTTTTTAAACAGTAAGGACTTGATTGTTCAATTTTGAAACCTAGGGACCTATTGGAAACTGACCTGAAACATGAGGGACCAAAAAGATATTTTACCCAAAAACAAAAAATAAGAAGAAAGCAAAAAAAAAAAAAAAGAAAAAAAAAGGAAGAAATCGTGTACACAAGAAATGAGGGAATGAAGAAAGGCTCATAAATGCAAAAAAAAAAAAAAAAAGAAAAAAAAAAAAAAAAAAAGAAATGGTATACACTAGAAATGAGGGAAGAAAGGGTAAATGGGAAGGGAGGGAAAGAGAAGGGTAAAATGAGAATATTCTAATTTTTTTTTTTGCCATATTTGCAATTCTTTTTACTTGTTGCTAAATTTGCTATTATAGATAATTAATTTGCCACCCAATTCAAAGGTTTGTTAAAAAAAAAAAAAAAAACAATTCAAAGGGTTCTTCTTCTATACAAAAACCAAAGCCTAGGCTTTAAAACCGCCCATTTCTGTTGAGCAGTCAAAGAATATCAAAGCTCCATAGAATTGGTTAGGGCATTTTGTTTTCAGATTCTTCTACAGACCCTCCTCCCATGGATTTCACTGGCTCTCCCAAAGCAAGAAAGAAGTCCAAGAACAGATCGCCTCAAGTTAAATTCCACTTAGACCTCACTAACTGTTCGAGAAATACAGATTTGCTTTCGGCTATAACTCACTACTAAACTGTAATTTCAGAGAAATTGCATTTCAATCAGCAGCACTTCAATACTCTCCTCTACCTCTGTTCTGCCTCGATTTCAGACCCGTCTCTGAAAGAATCCGCGTTGAGTTTTGGGTTTCATGTATATAATCACTTGCAATCTGTTGGTGTTGTTCTTAATGAGGCTACAGTCACTGCTGTCGCCAGACTTGCCGCGGCGAAAGGGGATGACGATTGTGCATTGCCAATTGGTTTTGAGATGGAAGCCTATATAATATGTTTTGGTTTTGAGATGAAAGCCCATATAATATAATATCTGTCGATAGTAGTTGTGTTGAGACGGAGAGCTTTGCTCAGTATTTGGCTGTACTTGCCCTTGAAAGGGAGACTCAACCGAATTTTAGAAGCTTTCAGGTTTGCCAACTTCTACTTGTCTGTTGTTATGATTGTGAAGATCTTGTATTATTATGTCCGTATAGTCTAGATATCACCCCATAACATACGACTTTTTGCCTTAACAATGTTATTTTGTTTTATTTAAGGAATGGTTAGAAGAACATAATCAGTTTGATGCTATCATCGATGGATAGCAAATGTTGGCCTCTACCAACAGAATTTTGCTGATTCTGTTGGACTTAATCTTCCTCGGGTTATAAAGTATATTTTTGTCCTTTTTTAAAAATTTTAAATTAGGTAATCTTTTGAACTTTCCATCATATTGTTTTTCTTAAGAAATTTTATTCATCATGCATTGGTTCACCTAACTTCAATAGAGCAGGTTGAGGCCGTTGTCAAAGAATTATGTAAGATGAGCGGAGAGAAAAGGTCATTAGTCTTTTGGCACAATAAACGCCCCAAGGCTCTATTGGAAAATTCTTCACAAAGAAGCATTGTTGAGGAATGGATAAACAAAGGTGTTGTTTATACAACGCCCATTGGCTCAAATGACGATTGGGACTAATAATTCTAAAACTCCTCATTTATAATAGGGTAAAATATCTTTTTTGGTCCCTCATGTTGGACAGTTTCCAATAGGTTTTTAGGTTTCAAAATCGAAAAAATGAAGTCTTTACTGTTCCAAAAATAGTTCAATTTAGTCCCTCAACGGTTGGTGTTGACGTGACAACGTTTAATAATAAATTATTATTATTTTTTTCAAAATTTAACTTTCGTTTAATAATAAAATATTATTATTTTTCAAAATTCAATTTTTAATTAAAATAATAAATTAATTAAAAAAAGAAAAGAAAAAAATCTCTCTCCTTCCTTCCCCAACCCTCGATCACTTTCCCTTCCCTCCCTTTCTCCTTCCCCTCCTCGCTGCCAGTGAGAAGATGATCGTCGTCGCCACCGCCGCCTTCTTCATCTTCTCACTGGCGGCCGACCTCCTACTCCTTTTTCTTCTTCCAAACCGAGCCCCCTCTCCCATTTCCATCATGCCTCCATGGCTGCAGCCAAATTCTTCAACAACAAAACAGCCACAGATTCCTCTCTCTCTTCTAGCTATTTTAAACAGAGAATTACGCCAAAAAAAGCTTCAAAAACTCAAAAAATTTCAAACCCCAAAAGCTCAATCAAGTTGTAGTCCGCAGATCTCACCCATTTATTGATAAATAACGGAGATTGCTCCATTTATTTGGCGGGGCCCTTCCACAGTTGTCTCTGTCGAACGGCCACGGGATATCAAGAACCAAATCTCCATCCCATTCTAGGGCAGATAAATGATTAAAACCTCCTTCACAATGCCACCCTCGCCCCAGCTCATCACCGTCTTCCTCCTCCTCTGCGCCGCCGTCTTCCCCGTCTCCGCCACTGACCACATCGTCGGTGCCAACCGCGGCTGGAACCCCGGCATCAACTACACTCTCTGGGCTAACAACCGCACCTTCTCCCTCTTTCTCCCCTAAAATGTTGTGTAATGTTTGATTCTAGAAATTGAATCAAGTTAGAGGGAAAGTTTCAGAATCTTAAATTGTTTTGCAAGGACTCGGTTTGGAAGAAGAAAAAGAAGTAGGAGGCCGACTGCCGGTGAGAAGATGAAGAAGGTGGCGGCGGCGATCATCTTCTTACCGGTGGCGAGGAGGGAAAGGGCAAGGAGAAGGGGAGGGAATTGAGGGTTGGGGAAAGATTTTTTTCTTTTTTTTTAATTAATTTATTATTTTAATTAAAAATTAAATATTGAAAAAAAATTGATATTTTATTATTAAACGTTGCCACGTCAGCACCGTTAAAAAAATTAATGGTGGAGGGACTAAATTGAACTATTTTTGGAAAGTATTGACTTGATTGTTCGATTTTGAAACCTAGGGATCTATCGGAAATGGACCAAAAAGTATTTTACTTCTATAATATTAGCTCCTTGTTTAAGATGTGAAGCTTTGGACCCGACAAGTTTTTGTTTACTGAAACCTGGTAATTGCGTCAACTTGAATGCCTCCAAACTATAGTTGCTCATATTCTTTTACCGTATACAATATAGGTATTGGCTTTATGGTGCTGTAAAATTGAAGTGCTTGCTTGTGACAAATGACGAAATGCGAGATCATATTTTTGAACTTTTGAGAAACGACTTGTTTCTCAGGTGGAAGGAGAAACATCAAGTATGTGTTATCGAGATAAACCTTGATCTGCAGATAATTAATTACTTATCGGAATATGTATGTTCTCATGCATTGTTGAATCATGTTTTGCAGATTCGTTACACTTTTGTTAAAGGTCAACTGAGACTTTGAGATGCCACCTCTTTACTCTATTGTAATCCAGGTACCTTTTGCTTTCCCCATCTTGTCCCTTGATTTCATAATTTACACGTGTTTTTACTCGTTTCAACTTTTGATTTTACTTGAAAATTGTTAGAAATAACTTTTTTAAAAAACTTTGACTAAGATTTCAAAAATGTTTGTACAATGTAAAATACATGGTAAGGAAAATTAGTAGAAAGCTCATTTTCTAACACTGAAAAACAGAGTGGGGGACGTCTAGCTGATTGAGATTTTTTTGATTCTTTGATCAAAAAAGCTAGTGAAAATATTTTCGGATTACTACCTAGGAGTTGGTTTCCTTCAGTTTGTTCTCTCGAGTAGTTGTTTGAACAACTGGAATGGATGTTCTTCAAAATTTATAAGTTTTTGAGCAAATAATGGTTTCCTTGTTCATGTTAACCTTAATTTTTATAGTTTGTCCGATCAGAGCTCCAAGAAATGGTTCTTGTAAATTATGCTGCAAAACAAACTTTTAGTCATCCTTGAAATGCATTTTGGGTTTCTAGGCTCGCCCAATCTGAACTCCATAAGATATATTTCTTGTAGAGCATGTTGCAAAACAAACAGATAGGCATCCTTCAAATGATTGTCAATTGAACTCTTTTTTTTTTTTTTTTTTTTTTGAAAAATTGTCAATTGAACTCTTAATTATGAATTTCTTGAACAAACTGAGAAATGAGAAATAGGAAATAATTCTATTCCGAATGCATGTCTTTCAAACTGGAGACCTAAAAAACGGTAATATTTGTTGATGCTAAAATCCGGATAGAAGACTCACCTGACCTTCACGTGACACCAACAGTGAATTTGTAGAAGCTGGGGAAGACGTGACCTGCAAAACCAGAAAAAACTGCACACCGGTGTGGTGCTTGCCACACCTACTCCGATGCTTAAGTCAACGAAATAGAAAGTTAAGAGTGACAAGAATTAAGGTTTCGAAGCTTTCTCCAGTCGTGAAGAAGGGTATTTATACCTGAGTTAGCATATTAGAGTTTTCAGGCATTTGAAGACGATTCGACTGAATCAAGTTGAACCGGGACAACCAAAAGACTCTAGGGACCGAGCGGAGGGGAGGAAACTCGGCCCGCACAAGTGGGCCGAGGATGACCACAAGCCTCGGCCTCGGCCCAACCCTATGGTACATTCCCCTTTCGGGTCCATTTTTGGGCTGTGTCTTTGGTTCCGGGTCGTGTTGTCCTCGTCTACTCCTTCGATTTCGGGATAGTCCAGAATTACCTATAACAATATTATTAAATGATACTTTAATTATCTCAATGTTTCAGGAATCAGAAACAGGATCCTGGCATATTCCAATCGCAGGCAATGACACTGAACGAGAACAAACTTGGTTGTGTGTTACTAGGCCAGGTGTTTCGGCAGCCTCCTATAAACTGGTGACTTCTGAAACTTCTTATAATCATGTGCATCAATGAGTGTGTCCAGTTATAATCAATTGCACGATTCAGCCATGGCACGTAAAAGAAAAGAGAGGCCCTCGTCAACCTCATAGCTGCACCCTAAACCCTAAGAGTCTAACAAAACATCTTAACTTGCTTGTTTCTGTTAAGGATCCCACATTGAAAAGATTAGTGGAGACCTCACAATATATAAGCTTCAAGGGTCACTCCACTCATTGCCAATTGGTTTTGAGATGGAAGCTCATATAATCTAATATGGTATCAGAGCCCATTAAACCCAAAAGGGTATTCGGTCCAATAAAAAGAACAGTTCCTTTTCAGAACAACCAGCAATGGCCTTCTGTAAGTTTTCTGGATTCTGCACTGCACAGATAGGTGGTATTTAGCAGATAGCAAGGCTGATTATTCTTTGTCCCCAATTTTTTGATCTGCCATTGTTAGGTTGATTTAGCTGGACAACGACAATGTTGTATCTTATCTTGTTAGAGTCCCTTTGTTTTTTTTTAATATTATCTTCACGACATTGTTCTATCTATTAGGCTTTCTTTCTCCCAACTCTTTTTGCAGGGTTCAAATGCTTCATGTTGTAATTTTTTTTTTCTTAGTTCAAACAAATGATAAAAGATTTATTATTTTTTTTTCAAGATACGTAAATTGTAATAATGGGTCGTGATATAACTAATTTGTGAACAAATTCCTCTACTTTCGACCTCACTACTTGCTTCAGATCCCATGTGTTGAAGTTGAATCTGTTCGAGTTGGGTCCCAAGGTTCTGATCTGAGCAGTCTTGAGATCCCACTCTAGTGTGGTGCTTTGTCCAACATAGTCCAAAAGTTAGTCTGAGCATAAAGCGGTGTTGAGTTGACAGGATAGCAAGATAGGTCGTGTGCCTTAAATAGGGAGTGAGCCCATTAGTGTCAGGACCTACAAGTGGTTAGTTGTCATTGGGGAGGTGTCGGATGCCTCAGCCTCGACTGGCTAACGCTTGGGCATCTTTCCTTTTTTGATAGTCCGTCTATCTTGGATTGATCTCCTTCACTCTTAAGAACACTTTTTTTCGCGGGAGCAACAAGAAAAATGACTAAAAATAAATAGGTGGCTTGAAAAATGACTACAAAAGTTTATAAATTAAATAGACGACTAAACGTTTTACTGATTAATAAAGTCCTATTTGTAAAAGACACAAATGCCCCCAACAAACTGCCTAACGTGTTCCTAACGTTAAAAATTAAAATCAGATTTTATGAGAGATAAAATACACCCCTAAAAATAAGTTTGAGAAATTTTAGGAAGTTTGAAATTCAAAATTTAGTTTCAAAATCTAGAAAAAGTTGTATCATATTGTTACTACTGGAAAAAATTTGTTTCCCAGAAAAAGGAGTCGATACCTTTATTGGGGAAGGAATACAACGCTCAACCCCCAGTAGAGAGAAACACCTTCAGACTACGTTAATTGGAAAACACAGTCCTCTCAATTAGAGGATATACTACCTGCAAATAAGAAAACCTTAGAAAACCAACTTTGTAAATGTTGTACAAAATTGGCCATGAAACAACTAACAAAAAAAAAGACCTTAAATGCTGCCATTATGACCTGTCAAATCACCGCCCACCCTCCCACCAGAACGCCACCATGCATTGCGTCACCCCCTGTCGGTCCATCTTCGTCTCCCTCCCCTCGAAAACCTTGAAAGACTTAATCCTCCATTTCCCACCATTTTCCACCCCCAACACAAAGTGTATACCAATCCTTACCTCTCGCATCGTGCCGACGACCCACATCCGCCGTGCCGACGACCCACATCCGCCGTGCCGACGACCTTCTCCGCCGCAACGTCGAGACTCTTGCTCGCCCCACATCCTCCATCGACTCTCCTTCTGCGCGGGACTGTACAATTTCTCAGAAATTCAAACCAAGGTAACGACTTCATTCCCATTCCCTTATATTAGCAACAAACTAATACATTCCCCCCGAGATTTTAGGGATTTCGTTTCTTTCATGCAATCCAAGAATATTATGCTCGATTGTAAGCAGAGACCAAAAAAGACTAAGCTCATGGAGGTAAGACTTTGTATTTACCTGCACCTTGCAATCTATGTATTGGCAAGCCTGTGTACATTGTTTGCCTGTGGACGTGTATGTATTAGTATATACATCCATGATCTCATACATTTATATATTGATATGTACAACTACTATCTCGTACATCTATATACATATATGCTCGTATGTACGTGTGGTTGAATCGTTATATACCCTCCATTGTCTGCCAGTGAACGTGTATGTATTAGTATATACATCTATGATATCGTACGTTTGTTGTCTGTGTAGATTGAACTGTTACATACAACTATGGAGTTGTTTGATGTATTTTTTTGGGGTAATCCATCTGTTGACTGCTTCATGCCGCTGAAGAACATAATTTTTTTACTGTTAGAAAGGCTAAGCCTGAAAAATAGGTAAATCAGGATCAAAACAAACCGCCAACCGATCCCATGTAAGTAGGGATCCATCCACCACTCAAAAAGGGGACGTTTGCAACAAAAAAGACTGTTAACGGCGTTTGTATATAGTCGTATATACTAGGGGTAAAAACGTTAAAAAAAATGAAGCGGTTCCTAAAATCCCGATAGTCACACTTGCAAAAACAAAACTTCTGTAGCCAAAAATCAAGGATGTCTTTTATTTGTAGTTATTCAACACAATTCCCCTTTTCCCCCTCTGGGGTGAGTGGATTTGATGGGCCAAAGTGGGCCCCAACTATGGGCTCGTCTAGAATCGACTCATACCATTGTGTATCAGTCTATTAAGGCTCTAGGAAATCCTTAGAAATGGCTAGAAATATAAAGTAGATTTGAAAAATGGTCAAACATAAATTTTTAATGAAAAATGGTCAAATGGTGTTTTTAACCTATTTCCGTGCATTTTATTCTTCCAATTATACCCTTGAGTTGTTTCCCACATCCCACATCCCACCTTATATTTGAGGAACCCTTATTTGATTTAATTTTTTTTAAAAAAAATCATTTCCCCATGAATCAAGCGAGTGGTTACAACATATATATCCTCTCCCTTTAATCATTTGAAATTCAAATCAAGATTTTATTATCTTGGAATCAGATAGATTATTGGTAGTTATAACAAGCAATCAAGTAGATTTTGAGTTTTTTAATCAACCAATAATCATCATCTTCATCGTTTTTTCCAATCGTTATGAAGTTTGATCAATTTATTAGTCTTCATTATTGATCATAGATATGTTTCCTTACATTCATTTTCATTTTTTTTAATCTTATTCATTCTTGTATTCACGAAAGTATTTCTCTTTCTTTTCAAAATTAGATGTCTACCGTTCTCCTTTTTATATGGTATACAATGGGTTGTGGGATAATGACAATTAGATTCTTTCTTCCAACATCTCATTGATTGCATAAATAGTAAGCTTGAATTTGAGAATAATGAAACAACTAATCAACTATCTATGTATAACAATAGTTCTGATAATAGGGAGTTTCATGTCTATTATTTTCCATCTACTAATAGTGGAGTCAATTTAAATCAGCAAGTAGTAGACTATGATCATTATGAAACTGTAAGTGCTTCTAACAAATAGTATGTATGCAAGAAAATCCTGAGAAATCTTTCATTCTTTTAAAAAACAAGAATCTTAAGAATCTTAAGTTCATTAATTTCATTGACATTGATTCTTCTGCTGTAAACATACATCTTGAAGAAAAATATGTTTTCCAATCAAAGATTGATATGAAAAAAGTCAGGCGCATTGTTGAAATTATAAAATATTAGTTATGTATTAAAATATAGTGTATTTGTTGATCTCATTTTTCACATATGCTCTAGTGCATTATTTAAATTATTAAATATTAGTTTTGTATTAGAATATATAACGTGTATTTTGTTGATCTCGTTCGCACATATGCAACTGTATTTCTTCCGAGAACATATATAGTGTATGAACTTGTGCTCGATTGAGATGAGTCTGATAAGATATATTAATTACTTATCTTTTTTTATTTTGAAATTTGTTGATTTAATTTGGTGTTAAATTAATCTCTAAATCCTAGATTCTCTCCCCATTTTAGAGTGTATTTTAATTTAAATAATCTCTAGATTTAGATTTCAGTTAGGGGCATTTTGGTTCATTTCGTTGCTAAACAAACTTACTAAAAATAACATTTGGTCATTTTTCAAATGAAAAATTCGGATGATCATTTTTCAAAATGGTCAATTAAAAATAGTCATTTATCTAGTTATCCGTTTCTTTTATTGCACCTTAGAGTCAAACTTGCCACTTAAACACTATAAAGTATGGTAGGGGATATTTCAAAAAAAAAAAAAAAGTATGGTAGGCGAATCACTCCCTAAACATGCCCATGGTTATCAATTTATAACACACCAAATAAGTTTCAACCATAGGTGGATCTACGTAGGGGCTGGAGGAGACACGTGCCTTCCTCAAAATGAAAGAATATATATATATATATATATATATATATATTAGTGTTTTAGCTCCCCAATTATCAAAATTTGTGTAACGCCCCAGGTTTTAATATAAACTAACCTAGTGACATTACTAAGCTCCTATTCAAACCAACCGAGAGCTCCGGAAATTTCGGCAGCATAACGGCGTACATAGGACAAACCCAAAAATTTTAGAACACCTGTTAAACTCAACAACACTTCTATATTGGTTCATTCAACTCCACAACTCCACAGAACAACTACAAACGGGACACGAGTCAGATCTCGCATCTCCGACCAACAACAAAACCTAACTCTACCAGATCAAGCATATCCTTAACTTTCTAAAACAGGTCGTCTTTATTAAACAATAGCATATTCACAACCTAACAAGAAACATGAAATCTAAACATGCCATTAACCGGAAACAAAAACTACACCAGTCTAGCTACAAGGCTAAACAAATCAACCTAACAGCAATTAATGAACAGACGACCATCCTGTCTACCAAAAAGGAAATAAACAGGTAAATGGACCCATGTGGTCATCCCTCGTGAATCTCCTCGTCCGCATCACCGATCACATACAGCTCGTCACCTGCATAATCTGAAATTGTTGGGGGAAATAAAGGGGAGGGGTATCAGTACAACCACCGTACTGGTAAGTAGCTCACACCCGGTGAGCCACCAAACAACAAACAACCACCACAACAAGCTAACCACAAACGTCATGCTTATAAAGCGATAAACAACCCACATGTTCTTAAACACGAAAATAACAATGGCAACACATGCTCATGCAAAAATGGGACGACAACATGAATCCACGCATCATGCTATGCACCCCCACATGGTTTCCGTGCCATGCCCACACACTCACGTGATTTTCGCATCACGCTCCGCACTCACATCCCACACGTGATTTCCGCGTCACGCTCCGCAAACCCACCCAACACATGTATTATAACGCGTCATGCGCAGCGCCACTCACACGTGATTTCCGCGTCACGCTCCGCACACACACCCAACACATGATTTACGCGTCATGCTCCGCCTCTCCCCAATGAACACACTATGCAGACACGACTCATGCAGCATAGCCAACAACAACAGTATCTCATGCTCATAAATTAAACAAACAACATACTTATGGACCATTAACACAACATGCTTAAGTATCCAACAAAGCATCAAGTTTGATCACAAGGAGAGCTACAAACAATAATAAACACAACATATAGTAACCAAGCAAGAAAAGCGATAGCATGCTCAAACAAACAAACAAGCCCATCCAAGTAGAAACTACTTACAGTAGACTTTTACAAACCAACGCTAGCTGGAATGGCACGACACGCTCCCAAAACGAGCTTCCGGCTACAAACAAGCTACCAACTATTAAAGGAAGTCTATACTAAAGAAAAGCACCCTAAAAACATGCTGCTAAGGGCGAGGACCGAACCAACAACGGTTTGTTTTCCTTGCTGAACAACATCTAAACATAACCCGAATTGAGAACCCAACACCATTAAACCATGGGCAACCACGTTTAAAGTGTTACGGGCGGTGGGTATTTGTTAGTTGACAACCATATTTAAGGCTTTTTAGCCAATGGACAGCAAGTAAATATAACCTACGGCACACTAACAACATTTAGGAGGTTGGGCAATGCAACAAAGGCCTAAGTGATCAGTGAGACCTTATTTAGCATGCTTCTAAACCACGGACAGCAGGTAAAACCTCACTTAAACCATGATTTAAAACCTACAAAGGGTCGGGAAACATTTTAAGGTAACGGGGCTTAATGGGCAATGAAGAACCACATGATTTTTTTTACCCAAACAGCCATGACAACCCACTTAGACACATAAACTAGGTCCTATAAGGGCTAGGCAACTCCTACGAGCCTAGATATGCAATGGGTAACGACCTAAACATGATTCTAAGGTTAGGATAACTATTGGGCAGCACTTTTTAATGCTAAAAGCGAAGGGACAACAAGAAACCTTACCAAACTGATTCGCTTTCACGAAAGGCGGGTTATTCTAACCTCTAACAACGTGTTAGAACGTTCCTTGGGTAATGGGTATCCAAGCTGAAGTGTTTCGAACCTTATCGAACACTTAGACGGCGTTGCAGATCAGAACATTGAATGCAATTAAACCTTTCAGCACCAAAAACTAATGGGTATTTAAATTTAAGCTTTAACCAAGAATGGGTAAGGCTTAAACTTACCCGACAAGGAGATTCGAGGCCAAATCGCTTGCTAGACAGAAGCAAAATCGCACAAAAGCGAGGCTCGGACTGCTAGACGCGCGCGAATCTGGCTGAACAAAGCGGAGGGAGTTAGATCGACCTTATCTCATCTAAGAATGAGAGGAACAAAAGCTTACCCACGATTTTAAGGCTGAAAAACGTGGAGAAAGAGAGACCCACGAGATTTACCTTGTTGAAACGCAAGGAAAAGAGGGGAAAAAGAGCGGCGGCGCGCGTGAGACGAGACCAACGGCAAACGAAAACCACGGCGTGAGGAGGAAGACGACGGCGGCTGTGCGAGGCGGCTGGGCGACGGACTGCGGCGGCTCTGTGCGTGGAGGCTGCGGCGGCGGCGCGGCGACTCTGTGCGTGGAGGCTGCGGCGGCGGCTCGGTTGCTGAGTGGAGAGGAGAAGAAAAAAAAACGTAGAGATGGGGATGGGAGCTGCCGTGCGCGCGAGAGAGAGAGAGATTGATTTCTTTTTTCTCTATTCTTATTCCTTTTTTTTTTTTTTAAAACCAAAACTCCAATTAACTGCCCACTAATCAGAGAAAAACGTATACCCTCTTCCCCACTAACTGCTTAGCACTAACGCACGGGGAGAAGGAAAAATAAAATATCCCAATTGGTTTAAAAATATCAACTGAAGGTTAAACTTAAATTCCAATTTTTTTTTTCCAAACTAGAATTTAAACCTGATTAATCCAAAATGACATAATTTTTAAACGCGGGGCGTTACAATTTGCCTTTAATTTTGTTGGTTTCTAGCCATATAAACAGACATTTCTTATTTTTTTTTAAATACAAAACACATTTATTTTTTAGTAATTTAGACTTTTTATAGTCTCTCCATTACAAATCAAGTTTTATTTTCTTTGATTCATTCACTCGATAAAAATATGAATAATATATAGTATTATAATTTAAAAACTATTTTAATAAAAAAAAATATATTATATATTTTTTAAATAAAAAAGGTACACAAGGAAAATGACCAAGTGAATGATTTTCTAACTGCTTAATTTTTTTCGTTCACTTAAAAATAATTTTTTAAGCACTTAGAAAGTCAATCCAAACGGACTCTAATTTTAAATAGTACAACTCGAAAAATGGCTAAACATATTAAATTTCGTAAGTATGGTTAAGGCTTAGTTTGAGATTGCTGTAGCTTTTGAAACAATTGTTGATAATTGTGCTTTTAAGAAAATCAGTTGTATTATGAAGTAAATTAGTGTCTGGTAAATTTTACTTTTATAGATGAAAAAGCAAATTGAGGTATTTGGTAAATTAATTGTTGCAGCTTAATTATATTTTTTCAATAAATAAATTTAATGCGTTGATATTATAAGATAATTTCAAAATTATTATAAGATAACTATATATATTTTTAAACATATAAAATAATTATTTTAACTTTCATATGATTTAAAATATAATTTTATGTTTAATCTAAAATATGTTTATATTTTGCTAAATAATATAACTTGCTGGTATTGAAAAAAATATTATTTCAATTTAAATAAAAATAAAAACAAATAATTTTCATTGAATTTAAGATAATAGAATAAAAATATTTAACTTAAATAAAAAATGATTGACATGAATCACGTCTCAACAACGTGTAGTAAAGATAAATAGTTAGTTACAAATTAGATTTTTAGGGAAGCTAAACGGAAAAACTACAATTATTGAATTTTGCAAATCAACGTCGTTGAAAAAGTACTTTTATAAAAATTAATTTATAATTTGTTTTACCAAACACTAAAAACGGTTAAGATTCTCTTTAATCACTTTAACTCCCTAAAAAATCAACGCCAAACGCACTTTAAATGTAATTTTAAGTAGAATCTTCAAATTGCACTAGGACGAAAGTACCCTTGGTTAAGATTTACAATGTTAATCCATCTAAAAAATGATTAAAAAAATGATATTATTAAGGAAGAAAAATAGAAAAAAATGTAACGACCCTATATTTCATGCCTAGATCCTAGAGCCATTACTACGTGCATTTCATTTTACTTACAAATAGTGAATAAGAAGTAACATTGGAGTAAAACGTGCTTAGAAAATACGTGAAACCTTTCAACTTGGGATCCCAGTCAAAACAGAACAAAAAGAAATCTTAGCTATTCAAGCAAAACTTAAAGCGGAATAAACCTTACAACAATCGCAATCCAAGTACAAAAAGAGGAACTTCGAAAAAACATAAAATGTGGAAGACTATCCTAAGGAAATGCATGGCTCGCTCAGCAGCACTCAATCACGCGTTCTGTACACCTTTACCTCTACCTGCAGTTATATGTCAGGGAAAAGAATGAGTATTTAAGAAAAATACTCAGTAAGTAACAATACTTCTAGACACTTACAGCAACCAAAGTTTTAACATCTTATTCGAGTTAAGGGCCTAAGGGTTAGGTCATCTCGTTCTCATTCATTTCATTTCATTTATCTGTAGTTCAGGTCTCGTGATCGATTAACTCACCTACATATAAGTTTGCCAACTCACTGATAGTGCACAGGTGGGTGTTTTGGGAGATCTCTACTCCTACTGATGGTAGAAGGCACCCAGTCAGTGGAGTTGAGTCTCATCCCTCAAGGCACTAATGTGCGCGTAGCGCTCTAAACTACCATTTCACTGGTGGGGCGTTCATGGGTTTAAGTCAGAAATTAACTTCCACAGTTAGTAAATGACACCTAGTCTACGAAGCCAAGTCCCGCCCATTAAGCCCTTCATTTCAGTCTAATACATCTCAGTCCTAGGTGTTTAATCGACACGACCCTCAATCAAGGCAACTAGCCTATCCTTTTCCCTTTCATAATCCTTTACCCATTAGGGCCCCTTAACACTTACTAGTTTTTCACTGCAACCCAGTTAACCAAATTCTTTTCTTTTACGGAGAATACTGACACCGTCCCAACTCAATCAATCTCAAGAACAAGAAACGAAGGTGACAACAACACTCCTAAACAAAGATAAAACACAAACTCCCCGTTGCCCACAAACAATACCAATCAACTTATAATATAAAACAGTCAAACACTTTAACCTATCACATAGCACAAGTACGTAACAACCAAATTTCTGAAGACAACCGTATTCTGATGTGTAATTTGCTTACCGCAAGTGTACGGGTCAAGTAATAATATAGTGTTTTCGTGTAAAACGAGTGTCGTCCTCTGGATTGGTTTTCTAGCAAATTAAGTATCGCGAATACTTTTGTTCAATTTTATTTAGGGAGCAAAACTCAATGATAAAGATAAATCTAAAGACAAAAAGCATAAAATAAAAGTGGAGACTCAAATGGAAAGATTCTTAGGGAAATGATTTCATTGATTAAGATTGAGGATTAATTAATGGGATGAATTTAGCATGCAATTATTCTACCAAGTCTAGGAACCTTTTATCACAACTATCTCTCCTGAGCATAATTGATTCTCATGCATGCAACCAACTTGATATCCCTATCTAAGTTCATTAACATGCAAGGCTTTGAGTTTAGTTCTTCAAGCAACTTCTAAAGTTATTCCAAATCCCGTCACAAACTTAGAATTTCTACTTTAGTCATGCAATTAAATAAAGTAAGTCTTAGGTCAAATCCCCTCTCCCGAGCAAGATTCAACACTAAAATCATTCAACTAGTGATCAAGTAATTGAAAGCATTTAACCATAATTGCATAGGTGAAATAAATGCATATTCATACCACAAATCAATCCAACAAACTAAAACAACTACATCAATTCCTAAGACAAAAAACTAGCAATTCATAGTCTTTAAACTACAAACACTAATTGAAAGAAAAACCATAAAAACTACAAGAGTTAAGGGAAAGAGAAAGGAAAACTCGAATCCGCTGACACCGCACGTCCCCGTCACGATCTCCACGTCTTCTCGCTTGATTCCCGCTCCTTGGCCTTGCCTTTAGTTCCCACAAAAGGTCTCTAGTCGAAATTAGGGCTAAAATCTCACCAATTGGGCTCCCTTTGGCCGTAGCATGAAAAGATGAATTTATAGAAAATCTGGCGACAGCGTCGAGACGCTATGGACAGCGTCGCGACGCTGTCGCGATACCGCGTTTTTGGAAAATTTGTCGATAGCGTCGCGACGCTGGTCCTAGCGTCGCGACGCTATGATTTTTTTTTTTTTTGTTTTTTTAAGATTGGAAGCTCCATTTGACTCCAATTGCCGAATTAAGCTTCAAACACATACTTCCTACAAATAAAACATAAAAATGCATAAATTTGGGCAAATAATTGTAAAAGACTAGCTTAATTAATCACAGAAAAATAGCTAGCTATGCTCGCTATCATATTCATAACACCTCAATCTCAATCCAAGTATATAACACCAACTCATGCTAGGAGCAAACAGTCATTTCAATGCTTAAACATTTCTTTCTAATGCAGTAAGTTACTTACATCGAGGTAACTAGGTTTGATTGATATCACCCAAACACTTGAAACAACGCCAACCACGTGATGCAAAAAAATCGTCTATTAACACATAGAAGAATATATCCACACATCAGAGGCATAACAATCTCAATTAATTTCCTAACACACAATACTTGAGAGGGTCGAAGCTCACCCAACTGAAACTACTACTTGTTGTCCAGTTTCCAAGTTCGCTCTGCTTTTAAAGATTTGACCAACAACTTCCTTGGGATACCTTAAATTAAGATCGACGTTAATGGCATGAAGAAGACAATAAACTTCAACCGACAAATTCCTTACTCACTAGCTGAAACCGTTGAACCTTCAAGAAGCGCGAGGCTATCTATCTTAAGGCGGTGGCGGCGGCGATCGGATCTCAAGAGGCGTCGAACAGATTTGAAACAATGGACATATCTGAAAAAGACCAACGAGCCCGAGGGCAACAGTGGCTGCTCAAATCTGAACGGAAAAAAAATGCAGGCATCACTAACACAGTAGAGAGAGACAACCGAGAGAGAGAGATCTGAGGGGGAGGCGTTACCGGCGGCGGCTTGTGGCAGTTGGCGACGTCACGACAGCGGCAGAGCTCGTCGGTGAACGACGACGATGGCGTGCACGAGACTACAGGGATTAAAGCCCTAGCGCAGCGGAAACGGATAGATAACCACACTGATTTTAACCAAGATTAAAATACCAATACAGATCACAAACACAAATATTTACAGCAGAAAAATAATTATAATCATGTTGTAAAACCTCATTAAAGCATGCTGTAAAAAGAAAAAAAAATCTAGATCTAATCAGGAATTGGATCCTAATGATCCTAGATCAAGAACCACTTACCCTTGAAGAGTTTCTAGATCGTTTCGCCAAGTTTTCCTCGAAGTATTTTGAAAAAATAGCAGCAAAAGGGACCTTGTTCTCGCTATAAAATAACCACGAACACAACCACTTGATTCCACCGGTATTCTCAAAAGGGAACGTGTGTAGGGAGCTTGTGGGAGCAAAAACTTCTAAGGGTTTCTCTGGAAAGAACTTTTTGTGGATCATAGAGAAGGAGAAAACGAGAGAGCAAAAGAGAGGGAGAGATAATGCGTGAGTCTTGGGATCAAACTGAAAATAGCCCCTCCTATTTTTATTTACCTATCGATCAGGAGAGTCAAACCAGGGCCACTCCACGCATCACATTAGGTAACTGCATAGTCAGTTACCTGATTTTAATTAATTACAAATTGAAAAATCAAAATTTAAATTGTAATTAATTAAATTTTAATTAATCAATATTAATTAAATCAACATTAATTTAAATCCTATTTAATTAATATCCCTCTTTAACCTATAGTTTAATTAAATCAAATTTAATTAAACTAAATCAATTAATTAATTCAAAATTAATTAATTAAAAATAATAAAATTGAACATCATATATTCAATTATTATTCTCTCTCATAAAACTATAGTATTAATATACATCCAATGCACATTAATTATAACCTATAGTTTTAATATGAATCAAATTCATATTTTAGCTTAATATTCGAACACCTTCGAATATTCAATCCTTCCTTAGAATTTTACCTCAACGCCCTAAATGAGCTACCGGTGGGACCTAATGGACCTACAGATCAGAAGCTCCAACGATATGAGATTAGTTGGCTAAACTCATTAACCAAGTTAAACAATATTCGTTAACTGTGGTTCACTCCATTAAAGAACCACAACTGCACTCTTCTCACTGTAGATATATTTCTGTTTCCACGGATATCGACCGTCAACAGCAAGTTAGCCCTTCACGTGTGTTAGTACCTCAGCTAGGTCAAATTACCGTTTTACCCCTGGGCTACCTCTTGGTCCTTAAGTACCAGTGCTCCTCTAATGAACGACCTGTTTGTGGTCCAACCATCAAACAGAAATCCCTCTCGTGCCATAAAGAGGGTAGGGCCCATTGTTCAAGACCCGGAGACACCACTTAAGAGAACACACCTCTACTTACCCTAATATCGGGAAGGAGTGAATTCCATCTTGTAAGACTACGTTCCCAGCTCCCCACTCGGTCTTGTCCTCAAAATGGTAGGCTTATTGAGTCGGCGAACAGGCCACTCTCACCTATACAAATCAAAGGACAATCCCTCATGGACAGGAGTCCATAATCCACTCAAGATTAAGGCGAAGTTGCCTAGGTCATCCTAGTGAAATAGAAACCGAGCTAACTAACGGTGTTACAGTTAGTGGTAAACTATTTTACGGTCCGTCTTTGTGCAAACTCATTGCACAGGATACCCCCACTCGCATGTCAACTACATGAACGCATTGGATCACTACGTTTGTATCAATATACAAAGTGGGCAGTATCCATAGTGTCACCAGGATAAGGTACCCAACCTTATCCCTATACTACAGACCCTTTAGAGTAAAACTCGAACATTGATCCCCGTATGTCCCTACATACTAGTTCAAGCCTCATTCTATTAGCCTTGGATGTTTAGTTTATTGGATTAGGGTTATTAAGACAAGATATAATACAAACATTGAATAATACATCATTTTTATTAATGTTCGGTGAAATGTACATTTACTATCTACGAGTTTTAGGGCATAAAACCCAACAAACTCCCACTTGAACTAAAACTCAAGTTACAGGGAAAGTATATACAATATAATCCAAAGCTGGAAATGGTACATGTATGTTGTACATTTCATAAAAGGTAAATATACAAAATACAATAAACTAGGGCATCCTTACACCCATTACACATCTCCCACTTGCCCTAGATTACGCTATATATCTCGCAGACCTAGACTTTCTAGATGACCCTCGAACCCTTTAGCCGAGAGGGCCTTCGTAAACGGATCAGTAATGTTGTGCTCGGAAGCGATCTTGGTGACGACCACATCTCCTCGTTGCACAATCTCTCGAATCAGATGATACTTCCTCTTTATGTGTTTACCTCGTTTGTGGCTGCGAGGTTCCTTTGAATTGGCTACAACCCCACTGTTGTCACAGTATAATGTAATGGGCAAGTTCATATTTGGAACAACTTCCAAATCCATCAAGAACTTCCTTAGCCAAACAGCTTCCTTAGCTGCTTCACAAGCAGCTACATACTCAGCCTCCATCGTGGAGTCTACTATGCATCCTTGCTTTATACTTCTCCAAACTACAGCTCCCCCATTAAGGGTGAAAACTGACCCTGACGTGGATTTCCTAGAATCCTTGTCAGTTTGGAAGTTAGAGTCGGTGTATCCAGTGAGAACTAACTCTTTAACCCCAAACACCAACATATAGTCCCTCGTTCTCCTAAGATACTTGAGGATTCCTTTAACGGCGGTCCAGTGGTCTAACCCTGGATTTGATTGATATCTGCTGACAATCCCTACAGCATAACAAATGTCAGGCCTTGTACACAACATGGCATACATTAAGCTACCCACTGCAGAGGCGTAGGGAATCCGTCTCATATCCTCAACTTCTTGAGGTGTCTTAGGAGACTGTTCCTTAGACAAGTGAACTCTATGCCTGAAAGACAACAAGCCCTTCTTGGAGTTCTGCATCGAATGTCAAGCCAACATCTTGTCGATATACATTGCTTGAGACAGAGCTAGCGTTTTGTTCTTTCTATCCCGAATAATCTGGATGCCTGGAACATACTGGGCCTCACCCAAATCTTTCATTTGGAATTGAGCTGCTAGCCATTCTTTTACGTCAGACAGATATCCTACATCATTCCCAATGAGCAGGATGTCGTCAACATAAAGTACAAGGAAAGCTACTTTATTCTTCTTAATCTTCTTGTAGACACAAGACTCATCAACATTCTGGTCAAAGCCAAAAGATTTGATCGCAGTATCAAATCTAATATTCCAAGATCGGGAGGCCTGTTTCAACCCATAAATGGATCGATTCAGTTTACAAACCTTTTGCTCCTGACCTTGGGTTATGAACCCTTCAGGTTGAGACATGAAAATACTCTCGTCAAGGTTGCCATTCAAAAAAGCTGTCTTGACATCCATTTGCCATATTTCATAGTCATAAAACGTGGCAATGGATAAGAGAATTCTTATGGACTTAAGCATAGCAACTGGAGAAAATGTTTCTTCATAGTCCACCCCTTCTCGTTGGGTATAACCCTTTGCTACAAGTCTGGCTTTGAAAGTCTGTACTTTCCCAGCAGCATCTCTTTTCCTCTTATAGATCCATTTACACCCAATGGGTTTGATCCCTTCTGGTGGATCTACAAGTTCCCAAACTTGATTGAAGTACATAGACTCCATCTCAAGGTCCATGGCTTTGGCCCACTCGTCCTTATCTACGTCATTCATTGCCTGACGATAAGACAATGGATCTTCTACGCCGTCATCATGTATGACTACTTGTGTTTCTGTTAAACCCAAGTAGCGGTTAGGTTGTATCACAACCTTCCCACTGCGTCGAAGCTCTCCCACTACGTGAGGGGGACTAGATTGACGAGAAGAACTCAATTCTCCAACAACTCTTGTTGAAGGACCGGGTTCATCAACAACCCTTGTTGATACTTCTGTAGCTTCTCCTAATACTAATTTACTTCGTGGTTTATGATCTCGAATGTGGTCTTCCTCCAAGAAAGTTGCATTTGTCGATACAAATACTTTATTATCTTGAGGGTTGTAGAAGAGACCACCTCTCGTTTCTTTCGGGTACCCAAAAAATTGGCATATTCTTGTACGTGATTCCAATTTCTTAGGATTTGTCACTAACACATGTACAGGACAACCCCAGATACGGAAGTAACGCAAACTAGGTTTACGCCCCCTCCATAACTCAAAAGGAGTTTCAGAAACACTTTTTGAGGGAACACTGTTAAGAATATGTACTGCAGTCTCTACTGCATACCCCCAAAACGAGCTAGGCAATTGAGCATAGCTCATCATAGATTGAACCATGTCTAACAAGGTTCTATTTCTCCTTTCTGATACACCATTCTGCTGAGGTGTACCAGGTGCTGAGAGTTGTGATTGGATTCCATGTACTATCATATAGTCCTAGAATCTTTGATCCAAATACTCTCCACCTCGATCTGATCGAAGCATCTTAATTGTTTTACCTAATAGGTTTTCTACCTCAACCTTAAACTCTTTGAACTTTTCAAGAGCCTCAGACTTATGGCCTATTAGGTACAAGTAACCGTATCGTGAATAATCATCTATGAAAGAGATGAAATATTCAAAACCACCTCGAGCCTTTACATTCATTGGACCACAAAGATCCGAATGTATAAGTTCAAGTGGTTCTTTGGCCTTGTAACCTTTTCCAGTAAAAGGCCTCTTGGTCATTTTACCCTCGAGACACAATTCACAAGGTGGTAAAGATGTATCTTCTACATCAGTTAGAAGTCCATTCTTAACCAAACGATCGATCTGATCGATGTTAATATGACAAAGACGAAGGTGCAAAAGATACGTGTTGTTACTTAAAGGAGAAACTTTTTGCCTTTTGTTTTGCGTTTCGGCCGTTTTAAACATTTCATGACTTAAAATAGCCTTAGCATCAGTTGATCTTAACACAAACAAATTATTTTCACGCTTAGCTGAACAAACATAAATTCCATTCCGAGAAATCAAAGCTTCATTAAGCATGAATGAAACATTGTAACCTTGTTCAAGTAAAACAGATACAGAAATAAGATTCCTTTTAATTCTAGGAACCAAATACAAGTTCTCCAAAATTAAATACTTATTTCTAAAAAATAATTTTGCAGCTCCCACTACACGAGCTGAAACAACGTCTCCTGTTCCAACCTTGAGCGTCATTTCACCGTCTGTCAGCTGTTGGAAATCATTTCCCTGAAAAGAAGAGCAAACATGATTAGTGGCTCCCGAATCAAGTATCCAGGCAAACTCATCATGTTCTACGAGACAAGTCTCTAACACAAGTAAATCGAATTTACCTTCTTTTTCTCTTCTCTTCTCAGAAAGGTAACGGGGACAGTTCCGCTTCCAATGACCATCTGCGTTGCAGTGGAAGCACCTGCCTTTATCGGCCACGACCTTGGCCTTTCCCTTCCCTTGCACAGCCTGTGCAGGAGCCTTCCCCTTGTCTCCCTTCCTCTTCTGTATCTGCTTCGATGAAGAAGCCTGAAGTACAGATTTAGTCCCTGAGGATGAACCCTTCAGGAACTTCTTTTTGGAATGGGCCACGTTGGCCTCTCCTTTAACCACATTTTTGCCCTTGCTTTTCTGCAAGAACTCATAAATCTGCAACTCCGAGAGGAGGGTAGTCAGGTTGAACTGAATCTTATTCATGCTCGCGTTCGTCCTGAATGACAGATAGCTCGCTGGAAGCGGGTGAAGGATGAAAGCAACCTGACTGCACTCGCAGACAACCCCGCCATTTGCCTCAACTATATTAAATTGGTTAATCATGTCCAGGACATGTTCCCGAACAGATTGACCTTCCTGCATCTTGGCATTGAAGACGTTCTTCAAGGCGTCGTGGTGGAGCTGGTAGGACGAAAGTTCGAACATCTCCTGCAGGAAATTCATAATCTCCCTGGCAGTTTCCACGTTCTCATAACGCTTGGCCAATACTTCAGATAAGCTGACCAGAATATAGACTTTGACCTTTTCATTGGCCTTAGTCCAACGTTCGTGGGCGTCTTTTACTGCCTGAGCGGCAGTGCGAGGAGGAACGGGAGGACATTCCTCTGTTAAGACAAACCTTAAATCCTCAACCACGAGTATGGTATTTAAGTTCGATTTCCATTGTGGAAAGTTTTCGCCAGTAAGTTGTTCGTTTTTAAGCAAGGATATAATTGAGGAAGACATTGCTGAAAGAAACAAACAAGTGACCGTATTAGTTATCTTTGCCTTAACCCATCACACAAGCAATACAAACTATTGCATACATCCAATCAATTTTGCAAACAAACAACCAAAGAACCCTAATAAAACTATGATTGTGTTTCGCAATGATGCTTTAGAGTTTTAGAAGAACAACCACAGAAGGATGATCAGTTGTTCCTCCTCTAAAATGAGACTCTTCTCAGTCAATTTCTAATACCAGAATAACTCATATTCAATTAAATATTAACCAACGTTGTTCGGTCAAGGATTTGTTAACAATTAACTCATCCCCGTAAGTGTAACCCTCCCACTTTCAGATCTCAGAGGCACGGACCAACAGGCTACCGTTAGGAAAGACAACTGTTGGTAATTAGCCTAAGCGATCCTATCCTATTCAGGAGATCACGATGTTCCGAATCCTATGATCAGGCCCTCCGAAGGGATGGTTGTGCCGAGACAACACGCAGGCGGATCATAGGAATCTCACGTTGTGACCTAGGGGTGGAGACCGAATGATACATTGACACGCGTCCCGTTCCCACTTACTATAGTCACTTTCCCCATTCACCTTGGTATTGACCCATGCAAACACTCTTCGAAGGGAGGTCGCGCTAAAACGACACAAAGCCGAGCATGAATCTCACGGTGTGAACATCACAGGGATGTAGGAGCAAAACTAAATTTAAATTAAGTTTTGTAATTTTTCTCCCACTAAAGTAACCTATTGAGTATTTTAGGGTTTGATTAGACCTAGATAAATCCAGCTAAGTCATTTATCTAAGTCTAGTCCTATTATAACTATTATAATAAGACCTAATGTCTAGGTGCATTAAACAAATTTAATTTACCTAGCGACATTATTCTAACATTAACCTGTGATTTATTCAACTCCAGTGTTCCAGATCAGTTTCCAGGTAGGAGGTGTTCCGTATACCGTCAACTTAAATACCTCCAATCCTTGGACAGAAATTCACTGGTAGAGTTCCCTTATAATCTCAGGAATGTTTGTCCTACTTAGTTCATTAAAACTATTTTAAAACTAAGTAAGAATTTCTAATCCTATTAGAAAATGATCTTAGGTCTAATTAATTTTAACTAATTAAAATTAATTCATTTTAACCTAAGATCCTATGTGAACATGCATATCTTGATTATAGATTGACGGTTTCTAATCATAAATTTTAAACTATTTCAAAATTTTAATGATTAGTCCTATAATCATGCATACTATATTTTAAATCAATTAACAATCACATTCTAATTAATCAAATTTAAACTATATATAACTTTGCATTGCATGAAATTAATATAACTCTTATATTAACCTATGGATGTATCATGCTCAATGCAACCTGATTTCCATTTTTAATAAATAAACAATTTTATTATCGCCAAAAATAGTAAATCACATTTGCATGCTGCAAACAATTTATTTTTAATATAACCCTTATATTAAAACTATGTAATTGCATGCAACATACTTTTCCATTTTCATGAAAATTAATATAACTCAACTATATATTAAATAAATCATGAAAATCCATGCATTATCATCAAATATTATAATCACATTATAACATACATAATGCATGAGCATGCTTTATATCCTAAGGTGGGATTAAAATTTAAATGACATCCACAAAGCATTTAAATAACGAATAAATCGGTATAATTGGCCCCTAGGATAATTAAAGCAAAAATTACACT
Source organism: Luffa acutangula (assembly GCA_036850905.1). Classification (NCBI taxonomy): domain Eukaryota; kingdom Viridiplantae; phylum Streptophyta; class Magnoliopsida; order Cucurbitales; family Cucurbitaceae; genus Luffa; species Luffa acutangula. The sequence goes on along the minus strand of CM072091.1, from coordinate 31,816,608 downwards.
AATTAAAGCTTTAAAACTATCCTATAACATAAAGTACAGCTCCAAAACTGGTCTAGGATCCACGAACCGAACCGAACCACTTCGAACCGGACTTGAAAAACTCGAACCGCTCCCAAACCGGGTTGAACCGGACCAAACTGGTCCCAGCTCAACCAATTCACACGAACCGAACCGGTCAGTTAGGGTTTCAACCCACGTTACCAAGAAAATCTAGCGCCGCACAAAATTGTGACAGCGTCGAGAAGTTGAGCAGTTAGCGTCCCGACGCTGGCACAATTTAACCGTCTGGAGTGTGGAATCGCGACAGCGTCGAGATGCATAAGGCTAAGCGTCCCGACGCTGTTGCATCTGAAGCTGTATTCTGGGCAGAACAGCGGCTGTTCTTCACGAAATTCGTCAATTTCTTCCACGATCTTCATTGATTTTCAAGCGAAACCCAGACCCGGACTTTACAGACTCGATTTACAAAATTTTTGCCCAAAACGCAGGGGCCTTTACATGATCAAATCATAAAATAAAGCTGTAAATCTAAGGTCAAATCAAACCAAAACAGTTTATCGCAAACTAACATTCACAATGCAAATTAATCCCACCAAAAAGTGAATCCGCAAATTTCAATCAATGGAAAAAAATTCAGAGATGGCTCTGATACCAATTGCAGGGATTAAAGCCCTAGCGCAACGGAAACGGATAGATAACCACACTGATTTTAACAAAGATTAAAATACCAATACGGATCACAAACACAAATATTTACAGCAGAAAAATAATTATAATCATGCTGTAAAACCTCATTATAGCATGCTGTAAAAAGAAAAAAAAATCTAGATCTAATCTAGAATTGGATCCTAATGATCCTAGATCAAGAACCACTTACCCTTGAAGAGTTTCTTGATCGTTTCGCCCAGTTTTCCTTGAAGTATTCTGAAAAAACAGCAGCAAAAGGGACCTTGTTGTCGGTGTAAAATAACCACGAACACCACCACTTGATTGCACCGGTATTCTCAAAAGGGAACGTGCGTCGGGAGCTTGTGGGAGCAAAAACTTCTAAGGGTTTCTCTGGAAAGAACTTTTTGTGGATCACAGAGAGGGAGAAAATGAGAGAGCAAAAGAGAGGGACAGATAATGCGTGAGTCTTGGGATCAAACTGAAAATAGCCCATCCTATTTTTATTTACCTATCGATCAGGAGAGTAAAACCAGGGCCACTCCACGCATCACATCAGGCAACTGCATAGTCTGTTACCTGATTTTAATTAATTACAAATTTAAAAATCAAAATTTAAATTGTAATTAATTAAATTTTAATTAATAAATATTAATTAAATCAACATTAATTTAAATCCTATTTAAATTAATATCCCTCTTTAACCTATAATTTAATTAAATCAAATTTAATTGAACTAAATCAATTAATTAATTCAAAATTAATTAATTAAAAATAATAAAATTGAACATCATATATTCAATTATTATTCTCTCTCATAAAACTATAGTATTAATATACATCCAATGCACATTAATTATAACCTATAGTTTTAATATGAATCAAATTAGTATTTTAGCTTAATATTCGAACACCTTCGAATATTCAATCCTTCCTTAGAATTTTACCTCAACGCCCTAAATGAGCTACCGGTGGGACCTAATGGACCTACAGATCAGAAGCTCCAACGATATGAGATTAGTTGGCTAAACTCATTAACCAAGTTAATCAATATTCGTTAACTGTGGTTCACTCCACTAAAGAACCACAGCTGCACTCTTCTCACTACAGATATATTTCTGTGTGCACGGATATCGACCGTCAACAACAAGTTAGCCCTTCACGTGTGTTCGTACCCCAGCTAGGTCAAATTACCGTTTTACCCCTAGGCTACCTCTTGGTCCTTAAGTACCAGTGCTCCTCTAATGAACGACCTGTTTGTGGTCCAACCATCAAACAGAAATCCATCTCGTGCCATAAAGAGGGTAGAGCCCATTGTTCAAGACCCGGAGACACCACTTAAGAGAACACACCTTTACTTACCCTAATATCGGGAAGGAGTGAATTCCATCTTGTAAGACTACGTTCTCAGCTCCCCACTCGGTCTTGTCCCCAAAATGGTAGGCTTATTGAGTCGGCGAACAGGCCACTCTCACCCGTACAAATCAAAGGACAATCCCTCATGGACAGGAGTCCATAATCCACTCAGGATTAAGGCGAAGTTGCCTAGGTCATCCTAGTGAAATAGAAACCGAGCTACCTAACGGTGTTACAGTTAGTCGTAAGCTATTTCGCGGTCCGGTCTTTGTGCAAACTCATTGCACAGGATACCCCCACTCGCATGTCAACTACATGAACGCATTGGATCACTACGTTTGTATAAATATACAAAGCGGGCCGTATCCATAGTGTCACCAAGATAAGGTACCCAACCTTATCCCTATACTACAGATCCTTTAGGCTAAAACTCGAACATTGATCCCCGTATGTCCCTACATACTAGTTCAAGCCTCATTCTATTAGCCTTGGATGTTTAGTTTTTTGGATTAGGGTTATTAAGACAAGATATAAGACAAAAATTGAATAATACATCAATTTTATTAATTTTCGGTCAAATGTACATTTACTATCTACGAGTTTTAGGGCATAAAAGCCAACAGAGACAACGTAGGCGGCGACTGAGCTACGGACAACGGCGAGGCGAGGTCCGATACGGAGAGAGAGAGAGAGACGAAAACGAGAGAGAGGGAGAATACTTACCGGCGGCGGCGCGACGACGAGCGGCGAGCGACGGTGGCGGGCGACGACGGGCTGTGGGCGGCAAGGAGAGAGAGAGAGAGAGATAGAGAGAGAGAGAGAGAGAGAGAGAGAGAGAGAGAGAGAACCAAGAGAGGGAAAGAGGGAGCGTGAGGGAGAGAGAGTTGCGAGAGAGGGAGAAGAAAGAATCTTAATTTTTTTTTTAAATAATGGTCATTTGACCGAAAATGTGGGGGGAAAACTTCCCCCCCCACTCTTCCCTCTTAACCGGGCAACATCCCATTTTCTTCCTTTTTTTTTTTTTTTAAAGCTTGCTGCTACAAAAAAATTTAGAAATATGTGGAGGTGGAAAAAACAATCTTAACAAACAAGAATGAAGATAAATATGTAGAGGTAAAAAATAAACTCAACAAACAATAGTGGAGGTAGAAAAAAACAATCTTTGGAAAAAAATAATCTTAACAAGTAAGAATGAAGATAAATATGATGGGGGTGGAAAAACAATCTCAAACCAACAAGAATGAAGAGAAATACATGGAAGTGGGAAAACCAAACAATCTTAACAAAGAAATGAAGAGAAATACATGGGGGTGGAAAAACCAACCTTAACAAACAATAATAAATGATATTATGCGACATTATTTCAAATTAGTTGTAGTATAATGGTATTGCAAATTCAACCACTAAATAGTGCATAGAGATTTATGAAAATACTTTATGGAGTCAGTAATAGTAACTACATATGAACATATTGATAAAAATGATGTGATGAATAGCCTCTATTGTGCGTATACAATCGTAATTAGACCTGTGATTATATGATGGTTGGTTCAAATATGAATATATTGGTATACATCGCCTTTTGAAAGACTAAAATGTGCACAGAGACTTGTGAAAACAGTTTCTAAGATCTATAATGGTAATTACAAATTTATATATGAGTGTATTAGAATAGATACATCCATTTGTTGAACATGAAAAATGAGTAGTAAAATGTGGAATGCATTCAATGATTTAAAAAACACTAATTAAGCAACCTATTGCATTTACAGAGATGAGAAAAATGTTAAATTGAGAGTATAATTACATGCAACCATTTATTAAATCAATCGACAACCCTCCATTTTTTTCAAAGAAACCCACACACTGTTTGAAGCTCTCCATATTTCCAAACAACCCAATTCGTTTGAAACTTTCCATTCTGTGATTTCCTCCAATCTCCGACTCTGTTTTGTCTCTCCTTAGCTTCCTATGCTCCATCTTGTCTCCCATCAGCCTCATTCATTTTGTTAATAAAAAATCAATAAATAATGGAAATTAACGTCTATGATTTAGAGGAAACGTTTGAAAATGGAGAAATTCAAAAAATAAGGAATAATTTAAAAATACACAAATCTAGAAGGTGAGTCAAATACGGTGAAGAGAATATCAGGAATATATATATATATATATATATATATATATATGTATGTATATATTAAATCTATTTGCGATTGGCGAGTGTTGACTGTGAATACTGTTGGGTTTTATGCCCTAAAACTCGTAGATAGTGAATGTAACCGTTGATCGGATATTAATGAAATAATATTGATATATTTTTCCATTAATTGTTATTAGTTATTTTATATTTGTCTTTGCCTAATAATAACCCTAATCCAATAAACTAGACATCCAAGGCTGTAATATGAGTCTTGAACTATATGCAGCAACATATGGGATCATTGTTCAAGAAACAGCCGAAAGGGTCTATAGTATAGGGATAAGACTGGGTGCCTTATCCTGGTGACACTATGGATACGACCCACTTTGTATTTAATACAAACGTTGCGATCCAACGCGTTCGTGTAGGAGACATGCGAGTGGGGGTATCATATGCAATGAGTTTGCATAAGACCGGACCGCGAAATAGTAACCACTGGTTATAACACCGTTAAGTAGTTGGTTTTCTATTTCACTAGGACGACCTAGACAACTTAGTCTTAATCCTGAGTTGATTATGGACTCCTGCTCATGAGAGATTGTCCTTTGATTTGTATGGGTGAGAGTGGCCAATACGCCGACTCAATAAGCCTACCACTTTTGGGACAATACCGAATGGGGAGCTGGGAACATAATCGTACAAGATGGAATTCACTCCTTTCCGACTTTAGGGAAGCAGATGAGTGTTCCCTTAAGTGTTTACTCCGAGTCTTGAACAAAGGGCCCTACCCTCTCAATGGCACGAGAGGGTTTTCTGTTTGATGGTTGGACCACAAACAAGTTGTTCATTAGAGGAGAATTGATACTTAAGGAAATAGAGGTAACCCAGGGGTAAAACGGTAATTTGAGCCAGCTGGTGTTACGGATACTCGTGAAGGACTAACTAGTCGATATTGGTCTAGATCTGTGGACACAGAAAATATGTCTACAGTGAGAAGAGTGCAACTGTGAGTCTATAGTGGAATGTACACACAGTTAACAAATATTGATTAATGTGGTTAATGAGTTTGACCAATTAATCTCACATCGTTGGAGCTTCTGATCTGCAGGTCCATTAAGTCCCACTGGTAGCTCGTAAAGTAATTTGAGGCAACTAAGTAATAAAAGTAAATTGAAAATGTTCAATTTATTAAGGGAAACAAATATAATATATATTGATATATTATTATGAGAGAAATTAATATTTGAAAAGTTCAAATATAAATTTATGGAAGTTTTGAAAGAGTTCAAATAATGAATTAATTAATTTAAGGCCTAAAATGTGTTTAGGCAAATTAATTAATTCTAGGCCGGGAATTAAATATGTGATATTTAATTGGTGGTTAATTAATTAGAGAATTCATTAACCGGGAATTAATCAATTATAGAAATAATTAATCACTTAAGGAAGTGATTAATCATTTATGGAAATGATCTAATCACTTATGGAAGTAATTAGTCATTTGTGGAAAAGATTAATCAATTATGGAATTGATTGATCATGATTGATTAATTAAGGAATAAGATTGAATCAATTTTGGAAAAGATTGATTTAATTGAATATTTTATTCATGGCCTCTCTTCTATAAATAGAACACTAGACCTAATTGGTCATGACACTTGACATTCTTGCTCTTAGACTCTCAAAGACAAGACCTAGAATTCTCTCTAGCCTCCCTCTTAGAGAAAGACTCCCACAAGTCTTTTGCCTCCTAGACTTAGAGACATACCGGTGTAACCTCTGTGGTTATTGTGTCATTCAAAGAAGGAATTTCCAGCGAAGAAAATCAAAAGTGGCTGCTGCGTTTTCGTTCGTGGAGCGTTGTTGGCGAAGAACGGTCAAGTCTACAACGAAGGTTTGTAACGGTTCTTCTTTCTTTCTTTAGAAAAGCATGAAAATAAATTTAGATTTATTTTTAGCAGGTTTAAACCAATTTTTCCAGCAGCTTTAAAGTGTGTTTAAAGTTAGTTTGAGTTTTCGTAACGGTATTTTAATGTTAATTAATATACGGCGTAAGGTCCAATCGATGCGCTTCCGCTGTGTGGGGACTTTTATTCCCTTCAAATACAAGTATATACACTGGGCATATAAATGGAATGAAAACTATTAACTCCATTCTCTTAAAATCATGGTAGCCATAATTTCGAATGCGGAATATCTCTCATTTCTTTATAGAATTCCTTACCTACTTAAGCTCAACTTTACTGATTTTTTTTCTCTTTTCTCTTTATCAGTCTTAGAGAATCCCTAAGGTCATCGCCCTAATTCTGAATGACAACATTGATGATGAAGTGCACCCTAGCCTCCACCCTCATCACCTTAAGGGACTAACACTCATTTTTCGATTAATTGACTATGATAACCGTATTGTTACTTACTTCTTGCTTTCCAGAATGACAAGATTTTATGATGGAGCTCATTAAGCTAGTGGCGGATCCAGAACTTTATACCGGGGGCACAACTTCATATATAAGATTAAATAAGTTTAGTCCCATCAACCTTTAGATTTGTATCTATATAGTCCATGAACTTTAAAAAATGTCTAACAGGTCTCTGAATTTTCGATTTTGTGTCTAATAGATCCCTGAAGTTTCAATTTTGTATCCAACGTGTCTCTTGCATATTTTTCATGCTTTTATCCAATGAGCTTAAGTTCGAACGGACTATTTTTAAATTCTTTTGAATATGTCTAAAACCTTTTAGATTCAAAATTGAAAGTTCGTAAATATATTAGGTATTTATATGACGTATTACACAAAATTAAAAGGATAAACTAAAGTATAATTAGTTCAAAGTGTACTAAAAATTAAAATAATACATATAAAAATAAAAACTAAATGTACTAGAATTTCAAAGTGTAGGGACGAAAGGTGTAACGCCCAGAATTTCGGGGTGAAATTTATTTCCTATCATGGGTTAATTTCAGGTTTTATTAATTTTGTATTAAGACTAGTAAAATTATTCTCGAGGTCTATTTGATTTTTAGAGTTCTTCAATTAAGTAATTGATAGAAAATTTTGATTTTTGTATTCAAATTTTGGGGCTTCTCAATTAATTTGGAGCTTAGTTGGATTAAGGTAAATTATGGAGAATTAAGAAATTAGAATTTGGTAATATGTAATTGAATTTCCCATTTTCTCCTTTTCTAATAAAGACCCGTGAAACCCTATATATATATATATATATATATATATATATATAAAAGGGAAAACTGAATCTCTTTTCCATCCCATCCGTAAGCTTCTCTCCCTTGTGATTCTTTTTGTCTCTCAGCCGTCTCCTTTCTTACCGTCATCTTGCAGGGATTGAAGCCCTAGCGCAGCGGAAACGGTCAGAGGATCACATTGATTTCCAATCATGATCAAAATACCGGCCGGTACGGTTCACAAATATAAATTTACAGCACCTTTACAGAAAAATAACATGTTGTACAATGGCTATAAAACATGCTAGGTTTATTAGATCATGCTCTAAAATAAATCTAATAAACCCTAAAGACTAAAGGAATGGAAAACCTTACTTAGCTTGAAGATCTCAACGGTTTTCGCCAAATTTCCTTGTCGTCACAAATCACCCACGAACACCACGAAGAGATTACACCAATGGACTCACAAGGCTGAGTTAAGTGAGTAAGTGGGAACTCTTCTTTCTCTAAGGAAAAGTTGAGAGAATGGAGGATATTTCTGGAGAGATTTTTGAGAGAGTTTTTTGAGAATGGAATAACCACAACCACGTAGTGAATGAACTGCACCCTCAAAATACCCTGTAACCTTCTCCTTAGTAGGCGTGAAGGTGAGGGAAAATAGGTCAACCACATATTCCCTCATAACTGATCACTCATCAGTTATTCTAATTTAATTTAATTTAATTAATTAACAAATTAATTAAATTAGAAAAACAATATTTAATTCATAATTAAATAGCCAAATCATTTAAACCATATTTAAATGACTATCCTTCACTTAACCTATAGTTTTAATACAATTTAATTAAATTAAAACAATGATTAACTAATTCTCCAATTAATTAATATTATAATTAAACATCACATATTTAATTATAATTCTCTCAAATAAACTATAGTATTAATGTATATCCAATGCACATTAATTATAACCTAAAGTTTAATATGAATCAAATTCATATTTAACTTTTCATTCGAACCCTTTCGAATATTCAATTCTTCCTTAGAAATTGACCTCAACATCTTATTAGAGTCATCGGTGGGACCTAACAGACCTACAGATCAGAAGCTCCAACGATGTGAGATTAATTGGCTAAACTCATTAACCAAATTAATCAATATTCTTTAATTGTGGTCCACTCCACCAAAGAACCACAACTGCACTCTTCTCACTGCAGATATATTTCTGTGTCCACGAATATCGACCATCAACAGCAAGTTAGCCCTTCACGTGTGTTCGTACCCTAGCTAGGTCAAATTACCGTTTTACCTGATAGCGAGCATAGCTAGCTATTTTTCTCTGATTAATTAAGATAGTCTTTTACAATTATTTGCCCAAATTTATGCATTTTTATGTTTTAGTTGTAGGAAGTATGTGTTTGAAGCTTAATTCGGCAATTGGAGTCAAATGGAGTCTTCAATCTAAAAAAAAAAAAAAAAATCATAGCGTCGCGACGCTAGGACTAGCGCCACGACACTACCGACAAATTTTCCAAAATTGCAGATCGTGACAGCGTCGCGACGCTGTCTGTAGCGTCTTGACGCTATTGCCAGATTTTCTATATAATCTTCTTTTCATGCTACGGCCAAGGGGAGTCCAATTGGTTAGATTTTTAGCCCTAATTTCGACTAGAGACCTTTGGTGGGAGCTAAAGCAAGGCCAAGGAGTGGGAATCAAGCGAGAAGACATGGGGATCGTGACGGGGACGTGTCGGTTTCGACGGATTCGAGTTTTCCTTTCTCTTTCCCTTACCTCTTGTAGTTTTTATGGCTTTTCTTTCAATTAGTGTTTATGGTTTAAAGACTATGAATTGCTAGTTGTTTGTCTTAGGGATTGATGTAGTTGTTTTAGTTTGTTGGATTGATTTGTGGTATGAATGTGTTTTTATTTTATGCATGCAATTTTGTTTAATGCTTTCAATTACTTGATCACTAATTGAATGATTTGAGTGTTGAATCTAACTCGGGAGAGAGGATTTGGCCTAAGACTTACCTTGTTTAATTGCATGACTAGAGTAGAAATTCTAAGTTTGTGACGGGATTTGGAATCACTTTAAAAGCATAACAAGGACCAAACCGAATAATGTCTTGCATGTTAATGAACTTAGATAGGGATATCAAGTTAGTTTATATGCATGGGAATCAATTATACTCGGGAGAGGTAATCGTGATAAAAGTTTCCTTGGCTTGTAGAATAATTGCACGGTCAATTCATTCCTATTAATCAATCCTCAATCTTAATCAATGAAATCAATTCCCTAAGAGTCTTTCCATTTGAGTCTCCACTTTTATTTTTATGTTTTTAGTCTTTACTTTTATCTTTATCATTGAGTTTTGCTCCCTAAATAAAATTGAACAAAAGTATTCACGGTACTTAATTTGCTAGAAAACCAATCCAGAGGACGACACTCGTTTTACACGAAAACACTATATTATTACTTGCCCCGTACACTTGCGGTAAGCAAAATGCACATCAAGTTTTTGGTGCCGTTGCCGGGGATTGGTATATTTAGTTAAATTAATATTGTGAAAAAATTGTTCGGTCTTAATTTATGGTGTATTTTTACTTTTCTAGGTTGATTGCATTTTCTTTTCCTTATTTGTTTTTGTTTTCCTTAATTAGATTGTATTTTATTTTTTTGTTATTTTTGTTTTTAGGTAGATTGCATTTTTTTCCTTTATTGTTTTTGTTTTCCATATTTGGATTTTTCCATATTTGTTTGAATTTCCCATAGATAGAATTTCCTTTTTAGTTTTATCCTTTGTAGATTAATTTTTCCTTATTTGGTAGTTTTCTAATTTGTTTTTGTCATTTTTTATTTTTCATTCCTTATTTGTTTGATTTTTTTTCCTTATTTGTTTTTTTTCCTTTTTTGTTTTTGTTTTCCTTTTCTATTTAGTTTTCTTTGTTTTTTTTCTTTTCTTTTTTGTTTGAGTCTTTGTCATTTGTTCTTGTTGGGTTATTATTTGATTGGAAGCCTAATTATCATTGTTGCTTTAATTGAATGGCTTTTTATTCAACACCATATTCCAATTTTTCATCTTCAAGTTTTACCCCTTTAAAAGAAAAGTCTTCCTTGGAAAGTATAGTTCAAAATTATATTGAGGAGTCTAGAGCGAGGAGTCTAAAATTTGATGAAATCATAAGAGGACTTCAAACCCCAAAGGAAGTTAGTGAGGTGGGATCCACTTCCATAGGATGTCTAGTGAGTCATGTGGCCGATGATTCGTTGGCACCCATTCAGGAGCTTAGTTCTTTCAATCTTGCAAAGGATGAACATTTGGAGGTCAGTTGCATAGATAGTGGAGAAGAATTGGGGAGTTGTAGCACCTTTCAAGAACATGTTTGTGAGGAAGAAAAAGAAAATGAGCTTGCAGTGACAGAGGAAGTTCAGGAGGTAGAGTTTGAGGTTGAAAAACCTTCATCTGATTTATCTTCTCAATCCTTTGTAGATTTTGATTGTTCTTTTTTCTATTCTCACGAGTCAGTTTTAGAGTTAGAGTCTCTTTATTTTGATCTTTCTCCTTTTATGCTTCTTTTATTCAAAAATACCAAAAATAATTCTGTTTCAGGGGCCCATGAGAAGCTAGTCAGTTTGCTAGCGATTGTTAGTTATATTGATTCAAAGAAGAAGGGCCCAAAGAAATACGAGAATTTTTATGTGCCTTGACAGACTGCACAAGCACGTCGAGCTAAAGACGATAAACAAGCGCTTATGGGAGGCAACCCAAGTTACTTCGTTATTGTTTTTTTTTTTATGTCTTGTTGTTTTTGTTTTGTAGGAGTTCCCGTGCTCTTGTCTATGCCAAACATTCATGAAAAGGTCATCATTCCAGGACAGTATCGTTCACTCCTCCTACTCTTTTATTGTTCTCATGATTGATTATGCTTTATTTTCTTTATACATTGAGGACAATGCATGCTTTAAGTTTGGGGGTGGAATATCATGTTTGTGAAGCCCTTGAGCATCTGAGTTCGGGCTATAGTTTTGAGCTTTCTTTGAATTGAGCATATGGTTGTTTTCTGGATGCTATTTTTGCATGACTATGATTTTCTAGGATAGGCTTTCTTGTCAATTTTCAAGCTTTCGATGAGTTGTAAGCATGAGTGCCCGAAAAGGGAGACTTTTTAAAATTTTTCTAGGAGATGTCTTGCATGAGTAGAGTATTTTTCTTGGCTAGATTTGGATTTGAATGATTAGAAGAGAATTATTAGGTTCATATGCTTGTTGTCACCTCGATAGGTGTAGGGAAGAGCTAAAGAGTTAATTTTTTTTTGCAAATTAACGTGTTTAATCTTGCTTAGGAGGAATGAAAAGAATATATGCTTATCATGATCATGAAAGAAAAAATCATTCTTGTTGTTACTTTTGAAAGAAAAAATTATTATGTCATGACCTGTGCACAGTTTGCAATGAGTAATAAAGATTTAGGCAAAAAGAGCTACCCCTGTTATGATCAATTAGGCCAACCCGAGAAAACTCAGGTTAAGGGTCCCTGCAATAGGTGTGTGAAAGCTAGTGCCACATATAAATGCTTAATTTAATTGTCAATTATAAGCACCTAAGTATGGAGGAAAACAAACTAATTTGTTCCATTAACTCGTTAGTGAAACCTTAGTGCCAGTGTAGAGGGAAGATGAGCTGAGAGTTTAATAATCCAATCCCGGGCTTGTAGAGTCTGATCTTGTTGAGTTAGATATCGCTTGTGTAAGTTAATTTTGGAAAAATTTTAATTTGTCTCCCTCATTGGTCCTCGTGTGCATGTCTCTTGCTTGCTTCACTATTGACTTTTGAGCCTTGAGGATTGAGTCATGTTTGTTGCATCCATTCTTCCACTGTATGCTTTTTTTTTTAATTTGCTCGAGGATTAGCAAAAGCTTAAGTTTGGGGGTATTTAATAGCGAGCATAGCTAGCTATTTTTCTCTGATTAATTAAGCTAGTATTTTACAATTATTTGCCCAAATTTATGCATTTTTATGTTTTATTTGTAGGAAGTATGTGTTTGAAGCTTAATTCAGCAATTGGAGTCAAATGGAGTCTTCAATCTAAAAAAAAAAAAAAAAAATTCACAGCGTCGCGACGCTAGGACCAGCGCCGCGACGCTATCGACAAATTTTCCAAAATTGCAGATCGCGACAGCGTCGCGACGCTGTCTGTAGCGTCTCGACGCTATCGGCAGATTTTCTATATAATCTTCTTTTCATGCTATGGCCAAGGGGAGTCCAATTGGTTAGATTTTAGCCCTAATTTCGACTAGAGACATTTGGTGGGAGCTAAACCAAGGCCAAGGAGCGGGAATCAAGCAAGAAGACGTGGATATCGTGACGGGGAAGTGTCGGTTTCGACGGATTCGAGTTTTCCTTTCTCTTTCCCTTACCTCTTGTAGTTTTTATGGCTTTTCTTTCAATTAGTGTTTATGGTTTAAAGACTATGAATTGCTAGTTGTTTGTCTTAGGGATTGATGTAGTTGTTTTAGTTTGTTGGATTGATTTGTGGTATGAATGTGTTTTTATTTTATGCATGCAATTTTGTTTAATGTTTTCAATTACTTGATCACTAATTGAATGATTTGAGTGTTGAATCTAACTCGGGAGAGAGGATTTGGCCTAAGACTTACCTTGTTTAATTGCATGACTAGAGTAGAAATTCTAAGTTTGTGACGGGATTTGGAATCACTTTAGAAGCATAATAAGGACCGAACCGAATAATGTCTTGCATGTTAATGAACTTAGATAGAGATATCAAGTTAGTTTATATGCATGAGAATCAATTATACTCGGGAGAGGTAATCGTGATAAAAGTTTCCTTGGCTTGTAGAATAATTGCACGGTCAATTCATTCCTATTAATCAATCATCAATCTTAATCAATGAAATCAATTCCCTAAGAGTTTTTCTATTTGAGTCTCCACTTTTATTTTTATGTTTTTAGTCTTTACTTTTATCTTTGTCATTGAGTTTTTCTCCCTAAATAAAATTGAACAAAAGTATTCACGTTACTTAATTTGCTAGAAAACCAATCCAGAGGACGACACTCGTTTTACACGAAAACACTATATTATTACTTGCCCCGTACACTTGCGGTAAGCAAAATGAACATCATTACCCCTGGTCTACCGCTTGGTCCTTAAGTACCAGTGCTCCTCTAATGAACAATCTGTTTGAGGTCCAACCAACAAACAGAAGTCCCTCTCGTGCCATAGAGAGGGTAGGGCTATTGTTCACGACCCGGAGACACCACTTAAGGGAACACACCTCTACTTACCCTAAAGTTAGGAAGGAGTGAATTCCATCTTGTAAGACTATGTTCCCAGCTCCCCACTTGGTTTTCTCCCCAAAATGGTAGGCTTATTGAGTCGCCGAATTGGCCACTCTCACCCGTACAAATCAAAGGACAATGTCTCATGGACAGGAGTCCATAATCTACTCAGGATCAAGGCCAAGTTGCCTAGGCCATCCTAGTGAAATAGAAATCGAGCTAACTAACGGTGTTACAGTTAGTGGTTAACAATTACGCGGTCCGGTCTTTATGCAAACTCATTGCACAGGATACCCCCACTCGCATGTCAACAACATGAACGCGTTGGATCAGTACATTTGTATCAATATACAAAGCGGGCCGTATCCATAGTGTCACCAGGATAAGGTACCCAGCCATATCCCTATACTACAGACCCTTTAGGCTAAAACTTGAACATTGATCCCCGTATGTCTCTACATACTAGTTCAAGCCTCATTCTATTAGCCTTGAATGTTTAGCTTATTGGATTAGGGTTCATAAGACAAGATATAATACAAACATTAAATAATAGATTACTTTTATTAATGTTCGGTCAAATGTACATTTACAATCTACGAGTTTTAGGGCATAAAACCCAACACATCTCCCTCTTTCTCTACTCAGTCCAACGACGCCGACGAGTTATTCAACTGCAGCAGGTCATTGAAGCAACATCTTCACGCCTCTAGAAGACCCATTTGTCGCATCTCGAGCCTGTCACAAGGAGATTCGGCCACGCCCAGCTTCGATCCAAAGTTCTTATTCAGCTGTCATCGCTGTAGTTGTCGTCGTCGCCGTCAGTGGTGGGTGGCGGGAGTCTATGGTCGTGGCTTTAGTGTCTTTTGTTGGGAATGACAAATAGTTTTGTCCCACATTGGAAGTGTAGCTCTTGGAAAGCTAATTTAATAGCACTTGTTATGTATTAGGCTTCTAAACTTGATGTGAGGTAAGCCAAGACCAAGGCCCATACGCGCGCCACCGTCCGGCTCGGGCTCGGGCTCGGGCTCGGGCTTATTTTTGGGACTTTCTTCTTCTTATTGCTTAGTCAAATCCACGTGGCAGGGCTCAGAGGAAGTGAAGGATTCATACTTTGGCTAAGTCTTTGCTGAAGAATTCTAAGGACACGTGGCATCGACAGAGGAAAAGGAGCTGGTCAAAGGACACGTGTGTGGCCACTGTTTTTTTGGATTTTTTAATTATAAATATTTCAATTCTAATCTTGGCCACTTCTACACTATAAATAGAGTCATTCCCCTACCTTCCTGACCATCCCATCTCATTCTCTCTTCTTCTCCTCTCTACGTTCATTTTCCTTTCCTTAACACGAGATTGATTCCACTCCGTCCCGACAAGTGCACGTCTGTTTCGGAGGTTGTGTTAACCTTTGGGAGCATATCGACAGTTAAACGATTTAGCAACGAGGTCGTGCCGAGTTTTGCTTTGAAGACAGTGGTTCTTTCCACGACACAACGATTTTGCCTTTCAATTCCTGTTTTACCCTCCTTTCCAGCTAACAATTTGAAAGCAAAACTGTTTACACATTGATTTTACATATTGAGTTCGTTTCGTTGCTCATGGTGAGAGGAATTCAATTGGCTCAAGTCAAATTAAAGTGGATGATACCCAAACTTCTATTTGGTAAGATATTAAAGGGAAGTATTTGAGATTTGATTCAAATCCTTTGGTTATTACTATATTAGATGTATGTTGAATTGTATGATATATTATGGTTCGAGATTTTCTTGATTTGATTCAAATTGGAGAATTGATTTTCCCTTATAATACATTTGTTGACATTGTGAGATATATGGTGACAAATTATTAGTATTGAGATTTGTTATATATATATATCTTCTCATATTCAGAAGATATTGATATCTCGTTAGGTCTCCTAAACTGAATCTTTCAAGATATTATGTTTAATTTTATATGTCTTGAAAATTTAGCAATTTTATTCCATTGCTATTTTTAAGCATGATATTCAATACATATCTAATGTGTATAAATTTGTTCTTTCATTGAACAAGTTGTTTCTCCATCATGAAGTGAGATAAGAATTATTATTGCATTATCGTGCAAATCTCAAGTTTATAGGCGGTTATAGTGATCTATTAAGGAAGCCTAATTATCATGTTAGCATGTATGGAAATAATGTTTCTTTGGAATATTATTGATATATTGTAAACTAAAGCCTATGTGGCATTTAAAATAATTTTGGAAATATTGATAAAGTTTAAAGTTGTTTAGTTATGCAGCTTGAACTTGTGAAGCTATTGAAGGTTGAGGTAGTGAGGTATATTGACAATTTAAGTGTATGACCCTATATCTCAAATTACAATGTTTAAGAGAAGTATTTTACTTCTATTAATTTTCATGAAATTGAAAATTAAAACTATTGCTATTAATTGAGTTTAACATATACTATTCTTTGCCTATTACTTGTTGGAAGTATAAAAATGAGTAAAATCTCAACTGCACGTGGAGCATATAGAAATTGGTAGTAGTTTAAGATCTTGCCAATCAATGCAAAGTGTGTTGCAAAAGCAAGGGTACTGTTAGATCATATAGATCTTGATAACCAATTATGTGTGTATATTTTCATTTGATTGAAAATGTGTTATTTATTCATAATGAATATTTTATTGAGCATGTCTATGACCTGGAAAAATAAAAATAAAATTGGGAGTTAAATAGTGGATAATTGTCCTTAGTAAGATTCATAGACACAAGCTTTAATGGGGTAAATTGTGAATACATGATATTGGGATGTTCCATGTATTATTTACGGCTTTATATGATTTGGCTATTTAAATAGAAAATTTAGAAGATATATTATGGACAGTATTAGTGAAGTGTATTGATATAACTATGTGAAATTTAATTAATTATTGGTAGAGTAATTAATTTGTGATGCATTTCCTGAAGGATTGGAATTCCATAATTCCGTAAAGCGGAAGCGTGATTGGGATCGATTCGTAATTAATTTTGTTTAATCTAAAATACCAATACATTGGCAATAATATTAGAACTATTCTAAATATATATTAAGGCTAAGCATACAAAAATATTCGATCTAAATCTAATTTATAAAGTAACAAATTACTTACTCTCGTTGACGACTCAGATTAAATTCACCAACTGCATGTGAATTAATCACGAACTAGTGTGAACACCACCACTATGGCTACACCGGTATGACTCTGAGACTTCTAGAGGCAGGAGACTGGTGGGAGTCTAGAGGAAGCCTTGAGGGAAATTCTCTGAGAGAAGGAGAATGAATGGGATGCCTTTCACCCCACCTCAGGGGTCCTATTTATAGGTAAAGGCCAAGACCTTTTTCCTAATAGGAAAAGGAAGACCTTTTCCTAATAGGAAAATGTCTCTAATTTTAATAAATAAATAATTAATTCAATAATTAATTAATTTCCCTAATTAAATATCATATATTTAATCTTAGAGATTTTATTAAAATTAAAATTAATATGAATCCAATTCATATTAAATTTATTTGAACTCTTTCAAATATTTTCTTTCCTAATAGGAAAAGGTCTCTAATTTTAATAAATAAATAATTAATTCCATAATTAATTAATTTACCTAATTAAATATCATATATTTAATCTTAGGGATTTTATTAAAATTAAAATTAATATGAATCCAATTCATATTAAATTTATTTGAACTCTTTCAAATATTTTCTCCCAAGAATTAATTTTTGAAATTAATTCAACAATTATATTATAAAGTTTCATAAACTTTATATTATAATGCATCAATATACATTATACGATTCCTCAAATAAATTGAACACTTTCAATTTATAATTTATACTTAATTGCTCCAGGTCTCTTTACAAGCTACCAGTGGGACCTAATGGACCTACAGATCAGAAGCTCCAACGATACGAGACTAATTGGCCAAACTCATTGACCAAGTTTAGTCAACATTCGTTAACTGTGGGTCACTCCACTAAAGACCCACAGCTGCACTCTTCTCACTGTAGACTATTTCTGTGTCCATGGATATCGACCAAGCAGTAAGTCAATCCTTCACGTGTGTTCGTAACACCAGCTGGGTCAAATTACCGTTTTACCCCTGGGTTACCTCTGGTTCCTTAAGTACTACTGATTCCTCTAATGAACAAGTTGTTTAGGGTCCAACCACTAAACAGGAGTTCCTCTCGGGCTAGGAGAAGATGGCGCACCTTTGTTCAAGCCCTGAAATCAGCTCTTAAGGGAACACACATCTACTTACCCCAATAGGGGAATGAGTGAATTCCATCTTGTACTGTTATGTTCCTAGCCCCCATTCGGTCTTGCCCCTGAAATTGTAGGCTTATTGAGTCGGCGAACTGGCCACTCTCACCCATACAAATCTAAGGACAATCCCTCCTGAAAGGGGTTCATAACATACTCAGGATTGAGATTGAGTTACCTAGGTCATCCTATTGAAATAGAAACCTAAACTAGTTAACGGCGTTACAACTAGTGGTTACTATTTCGCGGTCCAGTCTTATGCAAACTCATTGCATAGGATACCCCCACCCGCATGTCTCCTACATGGATGCTTTGGATCATTGCATCTGTATCGAATACAAGGTGGGCCGTATCACATAGTGTCACCAGGATAAGGTACCCAACCTTATCCCTATACTATAGACCTTTTAGGTTGTTACTTGGACACTGATCCCCGTATGTCCCCACATACTAGTCCAAGTTTCATTTAAACAACCTTGGATCTTAGTTTATTGGATTTAGGGTTTATTAATGCAAACTCGATTATTCAATAACCAAATTACTGAATTACTCAAATAACACTTTATTGAGATCGATTAATTTGTTTCATTTACTATCTACGAGTTTTAGGGCATAAAACCCAACATTTCCTATGTCCATGATATATATCAATTTTATTGTGGTGTTCTTAATTATGCATGTGTGCATAAATTATATGTGTGAGAGATTAAAACATAAATGCGATATATCTCAAAATGTTGGAGCCACTAAAATGGTTTATATGATGATATGTGGGGGAAAGTTGTTCTTTCTGCCTGTTTTATTCTTAACAGGGTTCCTCACAAAAAGCTGAATAAGACACCGAACGAGCTTTAGAAGGGATACTCACCAAACCTAAGCTACTTGAGAGTGTGGGGGTGTTTGGCAAAGTGGCATATCCGACATTAAAAAACCTACGGTTGGTTCTAAAACCTTTGATTGTGTTTTCATAGGTTATGCCCAAAATACTTCTGCATTTAGGTTTATGTGCTTAAATGATAAATCAATTGGTGAGTATAGAGTTGCTGAGTTTTTTTAAAATATCTTCCCTATGATTAACACTGATAATGAATCTAGTGGAATATCAAAACAAGCATGCAATGCAAGCTTAAAAAGTCTCTCTATGGTCTAAAACAAGCTCCCAAACAATGGTATTAAAAGTTTGATAACACTTTAATAACTAATGGTTATAAAGTAAATTGTTATGATACTTGTGTATACTCAAAATTGTTTGGAGCAAAATGTGTGTTTATTTGCTTGTATGTTGATGACATGCTTATATTTGGTTCGAACTTAGATGTCATTAATGAGACCAAGTTACTCATTTCTTCGCATTTTGAAATGAAACACTTAGGAGAGGCTGATGTAATACTTGGTATAGAAATAAGGAAAATGACAATGGGTATTCCTTATGACAATCACACTACATTGAGAAAATGTTGAAGAGATTTAATCACTTTGATAAATCACCTATAAGGACCCCTTATCATGCAAGCATTAGTCTTAAAAGGAACCAGGGCGACAGTGTATCTAAATCTGAATATGCATAAATCATAGGTAGTTTCATGTTTTTGATGAATTACACTAGACCTGATATTGCATATGTTGTTAATAGACTGAATATATTTACACATAGCCCTGGTAAAGAACATTGGACTGCTTCGCTTGTTAAGGTGTCTTAGAGGTACAATGTATTACTGTTTGCATTTTAACAAATTTTCTGTTGTGTATGAAGGATATTGTGATGCAAATTAGGTAACAAATAATGATGAGGTAAGCTCCACTGGCGGGTATGTTTTTACTTTTGGTGGAGGAGCTATCTCGTGGAAATCAGCAAAAAAATTCCTGCATTGCTCGTTCTACTATGAAATCTAAGTTCATAGCACTTGAACTAGCAGGTCAAGAGGTCGAATGGTTAAGAAGTCTTCTTGGAGACGTGCCATTGTGAGGAAAGACTGTACATGTGTCCCTACACTGTGACTCATAGGCTGCGATAGAGATTGCAAAAGACACCGTGTACAATGGCAAGAGACGCCACATACGTCTGAGACATGAAGTCATAAAGTAGTTGCTGAAAGATGGAGTTATCTCCTTGGAATATGTGAGGACCGAGAGGAACTTGGCAGATCCTCCCACCAAAGGACAAACAAGGAGAGTAATTCTAGAGTCCTCAGAATGTATGGGACTCAAGCCATGATGCTTCTCACTAGCATGAATCCATAGCCTTTTTTGGGTGGTCCATGCGTGGACTTGATGGATATAGTGAAGCTTGTGAGAATCCATAGCCCTTTTTGGGTGGTCCATATGCTTGGACTTGATGGATATAGTGAAGCTTGTGAATCCATATCCCTTTTTGGGGTGGTCCATGAGTGGACTTGATGGATAGTATTCAAAGTCTTCTTAGCTCAGTTTGAGTTGTTTATCCATGATAGACTAGATGAAGCAACAACGTGATTGTGAAGGTGGGGCCACCTTCTATGAAAGACCCGAGGAGCTTCTTTCTAGAGCTTTCACGATGACCCAAGGTTTTGTGCATGACCATTAAAAGCACTTGATAATTATCGTGAAATCAAAATCGAGGATTCAAACGTGTTGTGGGGGTCTCAACTATAAACATTGGAAGTTCAAGAGGTAACTCACTTCCACCCTTTAGGTTGTTGCCCTACTTCACTATGCATTAATTCAAATCGAAAGATATTAATGCTTAAGTTTATTATCCTTGCTCAGGAAAACTTTCTTTCATCTTAATCCTCTTTACTTTACTATTTTGTCATTTGTGGGGGATTGTTGGGAATGACAAATTGTTTTGTCCCACATCGGAAGTGTAGCTCTTGGAAAGCTAATTTAAAAGCACTTGTTGTGTATTAGGCTTCTAAACTTGATGTGAGGTAAGCCAAGACCAAGGCCCATACGCGCGCCACCGTCCGGCTCGGGCTCGGGCTTGGGCTTATTTTTGGGACTTTCTTCTTCTTATTTTTTAGTCAAATCCACGTGGCAGGCTCGGAGGAAGTGAAGGATTCATACTTTGGCTAAGGCTTTGCTGAAGAATTCTAAGGACACGTGGCATCGGTAGAAGAAAAGGAGCTAGTCAAAGGACACGTGTGTAGCCACTATTTTTTTGGATTTTTTAATTTTAAATATTTCAATTCTAATTTTGGCCACTTCTACACTATAAATAGAGTCATTACCCTACCTTCCTAACCATCCCATCTCATTCTCTCTTCTTCTCCTCTCTGCGTTAATTTTCCTTTCCTAAGCACGTGATTGATTCCACTCCGTCCCGACGAGCGCACGTCTGTTTTGGAGGTTGTGTTAACCATGGGGAGCATACCGGCAGTTAAACGATTTAGCACTGAGGTCGTGCCGAGTTTTTCTTTCAAGGCAATGGTTCTTTCCACGACACAACGATTTTGCCTTTCAATTCCTATTTTACCCTCCTTTCCGACTAACATCTTTTAGGTGCGTTTCAATGAGACCCCATTGCTCGATTGTAGTGTAATCAATTTTTTCAAAGAATTAAGTTTAACTCATACGTTCTTCGAATCAATTTCAAGCTCGTAGGCTTTATTCGACAATAAACTTCGAGCATTTAGGCCAATTAGATTGATGTCCAGTAAAGGGGTTTATCAAGTTTCGGTGAGCTCCTCTCAATATAAAGTCTTTGGCTAATTTCGACTTAGTTTGGGATTGTTGTAGCTTTTAAAATAATTGCTCGCAATTGTTGATGTGCAAATTGCTAACCGCAAGTCTCCAATGGAAATATGGTCTTAGGGATTTGATTTCACCAATTGGGATTATGGATTAATTAATCACCAATTAAATATCATATATTTAATTTCAGACCTTCTATTAGTTAATTAATTAATTACCCATTTAAATATCATATATTTAATTTCAGGGCTTCAATTAATTAATTCTATACTATGAATCAAATTCATATTAAAATTGGAACTCCTTCCAATTCTCTTATATCCTATAAATTTAATATGAATCAAATTCATATTAATATTTGAACTTATTCAAATATTTATTTCTCTCATAATAATAAAGTTTAATTTCAAATTAGGCTTTACATTTTAATGTATCATTATACATTATATTAATTTGTATCTCATTCAATTAACTTAAATCCCAATATGAATTTGAACTATTCAAATTCTCTCAAGATATAATTGTTCCTAATTACTCTTTACGAGCTAGCAGAGGGACCTAATGGACCTACAGATCAGAAGCTCCAATGATATGAGGTTAACCGATTAAACTCATTAATCAGGTTGCCCAATATTCATTAACTGTGGGTTATTCCACTAAAGACCCACTGCTGAACTCTTCTCACTGTAGAACATTTCTGTGTCCACAGATATAGACCTATACCTGTAAGTCAATCCTTCACGAGTGTTTGTAATCACGGCTGGGTCAAATTATCGTTTTACCCTTGTGTTACATCTGTCTCCTTAAGTACTAGCGCCCCTCTAATGAACAACCTATTTATGGTCCAAACCATTAAATAGAAAGTCCCTCTCGGGCTAGTGAGAGGGCAGGATCCCTTTGTTCAAGTCCCGGAGTCACCACTTAAGGGAACACTCATCTACTTCTCCTAGAAGTGGGAATGAGTGAATTTTATCTTGTGTTGTCATGTCCCCAGCCCCCCACTCGGTCTCGTCCCCAAGAAGGTAGGATTATTGAGTCGACGTGCAGGCCACTCTGTAACGCCCCCAAATTCTTAAGAGACTATCTAAGGTTACCATTAAACTTAGTCACATTACTCTTTAAGGTGCTACCGAAAATTCGGCAGCATAACGACGTAATTTTGCTTAACCCAAAATTTTACAACCTGTTAAAGCATCACATAACAATAAATAAAATTGCAACTCAATTACGAGTCAGATCTCGTAACCATTCCCATTCAGTTAACACAGTTCAAATTAAGTCTAATTCAAAACGCTCAACAAAGAAAGTAAATAACCAATGTTCTAACCAACGACTTCCTGTCGACACAATTTTATCCCTCCTAATATTGTTTAAACAACTAGAAAATATTAATGAAATAATTTCTTAAACTCTGCTTTCTCAAGCCTGCTCCTCAGCATCACCAGGCTTGTAGTATTCCTCATCACCTGCAAAATCTGGTGGTGGATCAGTACAAAACAATAGTACCGAGTAAGTGGCTCACACCTGAAGAACCATCAAACAACGTACAACATACAAGGTAAACATCATGCTCTTCAATCACAATAACAAGTCTTATATACAAGGTGAGCAATCAACACATAGAACATACTCACTAATACAACCGTGCAACACCCATGCACCTAACACATGAATTCCGCACCATGCAATGCACACTCAAAACACATGAATTCCGCACCATGCCATGCATACTCAAAACACATGAATTCCGCATCATGCCATGCAAATAAGTTTGCGCTCAAGCTCCACGAGCTCGCTCAACACTCATAGCCCTCACAAAGCTCTCTGAGACTGACCCCTTCGAGTCACGCCGACCCCTGACCATATTACCCAGGGCCTCGACGTTTCTCTACGACGCTCAGCGTTCGACCCTTGACCATATTACCCAGGGCCTCGAACTGTGCATTGCCCCTTGGCCATATTACCCAAGGCACCCAATGACTTCACAATCAAACTGTACATCGCCCCTTGGCCATATTACCCAAGGCACCCGATGCTCCTCTTAATCCCTTGGTCACATACCACCCCTCGACCATTTTTACCCGAGGCACCTGATATTCACCTAACTTTCCTTTTCAACACACAAGGTCCTCGACCTCACAATCTCACTAGAATGCATGAATCCTACTCATCATGCTTCTAAACCATGCTTTATGTCAATGACAATGTTGCAACACGCTCACAACATAAATAATATGCTCATTTCGACAATCATAACCAAACGACAAGCTAATCAGCCAACTCAATCAAATGATCTCAACAGTCCAATATATTGCAACAGACATCTAGCCAACATCTCACATAGCACATAATTCCAGCAGCGATATATATATATAAATATAGGTCGTGAAGATATAACATAGTCAATACATACAACATGGTAGCACACAACAACCAGAGGTAGAAATCCACTTACCAATTACTAAAACGCTCTTAAGCGAATCTAACGAGCTCCTAGCAAGAGGCTTAAGTCAGGATTTGAACAATCAAGAAGACTTTGATCGAAGCTAGAAGTGATCGAATAAGTCCGAACTGAACTACCCAAAGCGAGCAAGAACTAATGTTGATTGATACTCGCTAGAGTTCAAGGTCATCAAACAAGAGTTATTGGGCTATGGGCAATCTGAATCAACATTGTTCATCTTGTGGGTAATTGTCGAACACTAGATTCGAGCCCAAAAGTTCGTTGGTTGGTGTTCAAAGAAGCTTAAACCTGCAAGTTAGAAGTCGTTAAGGAGTGGGTATCTTGATTTTGAAGTCGAATAAGCATGGGTAAACCATATAAGGGCCATTTGGGTTATGGGTAACTCAAATTCGAAGTCTAAAGAGTATGGGTTCAAGTGAAAGCTTACCAAACAACATCGAAACGACCTTGAAGCTTGCTGTCCAGTGGTCAAAAAGCTCCAAAAACAACAATCTTAAGCTATCGAACCATGGGTAATCTAGTCTAAGGTCGATCGGCTTGTGGGTAATCCTTCAAAGGCCTCACTAGGCCCAATTGGTCGATGGACAGCCGATAAACGAGGCTTATGAAGGATTGAAATTCCTTTTGGCAGCGGAAGAAAACAAGACTATTCTCGAATTAAATTTCAATTTTAGAAAACCCATACGTTGGCAACATAAACAGAAACAATTTCTAAAATTAAGCATGTGATCTAAATGAGTTTTAGATTCCAAGGGACTTACATAAATGCAGAAAACACACTGCACAATGCTCCAATTCGCGTTCTTCTTCCTCCCAATGGACACCACCACCACGGATCACCCACTATCCTCTAGGATCACTGAGATATGGCTTGTGGGAACCCAAAATTCGGTCTTGGAAGGGAATTTTCAGCAATATGCTTGAGAAAAATCTCTATGCTTTCTTGCGTGAATGAGTGAATGAGAGGTTAGTCGGTTACTCCTCTCCACTTCACGATAAGTGGGGAGGGAGTTAAAACCCTACAAGATCTCAACCATTGGATCTAAGCCAAATGATCTGGACCCTTTAATTATTATCAAATAATAATTAATAAATTAAATAATTAATAATTATTTAAATAATAATTAATTATCTAATTAATTATAATTAATTTAATTAAACCAACTTTAATTAAATCAATTATAACATATAGTTTTAATTCAATTAAATCACATTCAATTGAATTAAATAAATCATTCAATTAATTTAAATTAATTGATACCACATTAATTAAATATCAAATATCTAATTAATTTTATAATTGAATCATATTCAATTTTATCTCTCTTATTTAACCTATAGTTCTAATGTGCATTATAATGTACATTAATATAAACTATAGTATTAATATGATTAAATCACATTTAACCAAATTAAAATTAATTAATTCCCCAATTAATTAATTCATGAATTAATCAAATATCACATATTTAATTAAATTCATAATTCTCTCATTAATTAATTTTGAATCATATCCAAAATTAATTTTATTATAAAGTTTAATTCAATAATTAAACTTATGGTATAATGTATCTCCATACATTACATTAATTGTATCAAAATACAATTAACTTAAATTCCCTTTAATACAAGACTATATTATCTCAGAACCCGTTATGAGCTAGCAGGTGGACCTAATGGACCTACAGATCAGAAGCTCCAACGATACGAGATTGATCAGCTAAACTCATTAACCGAGTCAATCAACATTCGTTAACTGTGGGTCACTCCACTAAAAACCCACAGCTGCACTCTTCTCATTGTAGAATATTTCTGTGTCCACGGATATCGACCAATGCAGTAAGTCAATCCTTCACGTGTGTTCGTAACACCAGCTGGGTCAAATTACCATTTTACCCCTGGGTTACCTCTGGATCCTTAAGTACCACTGATCCCTCTAATGAACAACCT
Source organism: Luffa acutangula (assembly GCA_036850905.1). Lineage (NCBI taxonomy): Eukaryota > Viridiplantae > Streptophyta > Magnoliopsida > Cucurbitales > Cucurbitaceae > Luffa > Luffa acutangula. Next base: position 31,790,603 of record CM072091.1, on the reverse strand, counting down.
GTTTAAGGTCCAACCACTAAAAAGAAATTCCTCTCGGGCCAGGAGAGGACAGCGCGCTTTTGTTCAAGCCCTGGAATCAGCCCTTAAGGGAACACACATCTACTTGCCCCAATAGGGGAAGGAGTGAATTCCATCTTGTAATGTCATGTCCCCAGCCCCCCACTCGGTCTTGTCCCCAAGAAGGTAGGCTTATTGAGTCGGCGTTCTGGCCACTCTCACCCGTACTAATCAAAGGACAATCTCTCGTGAGAAGGAGTTCATGACACACTCAGGATTAAGATCGAGTTACTTAGGTCATCCTATTAAAACAGTAACCTAACTAGTTAACGGTGTTACATCTAGTGGTTTACTATTTCGTGGTCCGGTCTTATGCAAACTCATTGCATAGGATACCCCCGCTCGCATGTCTCCTACATGGACGCCTTGGATCAATACGTCTGTATCAAATACAAAGCGGACCGTATCACATAGTGTTACCAGGATAAGGTACCCAACCTTATCCCTGTACTATAGACCTTTTAGGTTGTTACATGAACACTGATCCCCGTATGTCCCCACATACTAGTCCAAGTCTCATATAAACAACCTTGGATCTTAGTTTATTGGATTTGGGTCATATTGTGCAATTCTAGACTTAATTTGACAATAACACTTTATTGCATAAACCTCAATAACACTTTATTGTTACAAGTGTAAAATTCGTTAATCATTCACTATCTACGAGTTTTAGGACATAAAACCCAACAAACTCCCACTTGGACTAAAAATCTAGTTTAGTGGGAATGTACAATAATCTATCTCAGCAGTGGATGTATAAATACATGTATTTACAATGTACAAATACAATAAACTAGGGCATCACTATACCCATTACATAATGGTATCACTATACCCATTACACTTCTCCCACTTGCCCTAGATTACATCTTTGTACATAACTCGTAGACCTAGACCATCTAGATGACCCTCATACACTTTAGCCGAGAGAGCCTTCGTGAATGAATCAGCAATATATCATTCATATTCAATGTGCTTGCTTATCTTGCAATAGGATAGTCCATATTTGGAACACCTTCCAAATTAGGCTTGAACTTCCTAAGTCATGCAGTCTCTATATGTGCTTCATAAGCAACTACTTATTGGCCTATATGGTCGAGATTGCAGATAACTCGTACTATAGCTCCTCCATTAAGAGTGAAGACAAACACTGATGTAGATTTCATCAAATCCTTATCAGTTAAAACATCTGTGTCAGTTTATCCTAGAAGGATCAAATCCTTAGCACCATACATGAGCATATAAAACCTCGTTCTCCTAAGATACTGGAGGATGTACGTAACGACACTCCAGAGATCAAATCCTGGAATTGATTGATACTCACTGACAACCCTACTGCATAGGGCATATGTCTCATGTCTTCAACTTCTTGAGGTGTCTGAGGACACAGTTCCTTAGACAAAAGAATTCCATTCCTGAAAAGGTAGTAAACCCTTATTGGAATTCTGCATCTTATATCTAACTAACATCTTGTAGACACAAGAAACTCGAGACAAGACTAGCTCAACTTCTCCCAGATTTTCATTTGGAAATGAGCTGCTAGCTAGCCTCTTTTAATGTCAGTAAGATAACCTACATCATTCCCAATGATTAGGATATCAATCATATACAACACTAAGTGAGCTACTGAATTATTGATGATTACTTGTAAACACAAGACTCATCAATGTTCTGATTAAAGCCAAAAATTTGATCACCATATAAAATCTTAAATTCCAAGATCGAAATGCTTATGTCAATCCACGAATGAATCATTTAAGCTTGCAAACCCTTTTGCTTTTGATCTTGCTCAATGGACCCTTCTGGTTGAGACCTTAAACATCTTGTTTCCTCTTGTAAATCCACTTGTAACCTATAGGTGTTACCCCATGAAGCAAATTTACAAGACCCCAGATGGAATTGAAATGCAAAGACTTCATTTCCAGGTCCATGGCTTTAAACCCTTGGTCCTTGTCAACATCATTCATTTTCTTTCTAAAAGATAATGAATCCTCTATGTCATCATCAAGAATGACGACTTGAGCTTCAAATAAGCCCATGTAACGGTCAGGTTATAAAACAACCCTCCCACTACATCAAGGCATTCTCAACTCTTGAGATGGATGTGACTGACCAAAAGCACTGGCCTTATCAACAACTCTTGTTGAATAACCAGTCTTATCATAAACTTTTGTTGATTCATCAACAACTCTTGTTAATGTTTCCGTAGCTTTATTACTTAATATACTTAAACCGACCTTACTTTATGGCTTACGATTTCTCATATGTTCTTCTTCTAAGAATGAAGCATTTGTCGATACAAATTCTTTATTCTCTTATGCATTGAAGAAGTATATTCTCCTCATTTCCTTTGGGATTGCCTACAATTAGGCATTATTTTGAACGATATTCCAATTTATTTTGGGTTAGTCACATGCACAAGTCCTGGACACCCCAAAATTTAAGGAACGTAAACAATCTTTACGTCCTATCCACAACATAAAAGGTGTTTCAGAAACACTTTTGATGGAACGTTGTTCAACATACACGTTGTAGTCACACTACATGACCCCAAAACGAGTCGGGTAATTGAGCATAGCTCAACCTTGATTGAACCATATCCATTAGGGTTCTATTACTCCTAACTGAGATTTAGGATGTGATTCCATGAACTATCAAATAGCGTTAGAATCTCAAGTCCGTATACTCAACACATTGATCAGATCAAAGTGGTTTTATTATCTCTCCTAACAAGTTTTCAACTTCAGTCTTAAGCCCCTTCGAATATCTCTAGAGATTCAGACTTAAGTTGCATTAGGTAGAGATGTTCATACCTATGAATAATTATCTATAACAGAGATAAATTATTCATACCCTCCCACTGCTTTAACATACTAGACCACAAGGATCCAAATGTACAAGCTCCAAGGGCTCCTTGGCTCTTTAATTCTTTTTCAATAAAAGATCCATCAGTCATATTGCCCATAAGGCATGACTTAATTGGTATTAAAGAGTGTTCTTCTAACTAACTTAGAAGTATACTCTAGACTAAGCTCCCTATCATATTGAGATAAAAAATAGCCTAACACCTTAAGAACCAAAGAAAGGTATTTCCTTTAGGAGTTATCCTTTGCCTTTATTTCTACGAGTATAAGCAATCTTAAACAACTTAGTGCTCATGACTTGTTTTACTCTCGATTAGTCTTAAAACACATAAGTTATTTTCAGTAATGTTGGACTAATGTCAACTCCCTTTCTTATAATAAAACTGCGTTAGCAGAGAAAGGTATGGTTGCAGGGATAAAAGCCCTAGCGCAGCGAAAACGTTCAGAGACCTTAACCGGTTTAAATGCCGATTGGGATACCAATACGATGGCAAAATATATATATTTTACAACAAGCAAGATGAACAAAAAACATGCTGTAAAACAGATATAAATCATGCTAAAACAGCCCTAAAATCAATAGATCTAATCTATAAAGGATCCTATTGATCCTAGGGTTCAAGAATACTTACCCTTGAAGTTTTCTTGACGAGATTTCACCAAAATCCTTCGATTCCACAGGAAAAACAGCAGCCAAGAACTCCTCTTCTTTGCTGGAAAATGATCACGAACACCACCACCACAATTGCACCGGTATCCTCTTAGGGAATGTGTGTTGAGAAGCTTCTGGGAGCAAGGTCTCTAAGGATTTTTCTCTGGAATAATATTTTGTATTCACAGAGGGAGTGGGAAACGAGAGAGAGGGCGAGAGAGAGGGAGAGAGACGTGAGAATGGGGAGCGATTAATCTGAAACTGAATATGACCCCTTCAGTATTAACCTCACGCATAATATCAGGTAACTGAAATATCAGTTACCTGTTGTTTTTAATTAATTATTAATTTAAAATTATAATTTAAATTTTAATTAATTAAAATTTAACTAATCAATATTAATTAAAATAACATTAATTTAAATCTAATTTAAATTAATATCTCTCTTATCTTATAGTTTAATTAAATCAAATGTAATTAAACTAAAACAATTAACTAATTCAAAATTAATTAATTTAAAAATAATAAAATTGAACATCATATATTCAATTATTATTATTCTCTCTCATAAAACTATAGTATTAATATACATCCAATGCACATTAATTATAACCTATAGTTTTAATATGAATCAAATTCATATTTTAGTTTAATATTCGAACTCCTTCGAATACTTATTTCAACCTTAGAAATTTACCTCAACGCCCTTACAGAGCTACCGGTGGGACCTGATGGACCTACTGATTAGAAGCTCCAACGATATGAGATTAGTTTGCTAAACTCATTAACCAAGTTAATCAATATTCGTTAACTGTGGTTCACTCCTCTAAAGAACCACAGCTGCACTCTTCTCACTGCAGATATATTTCTGTTCCCACGGATATCGACCGTCAACAGCAAGTTAGCCCTTCACGTGTGTTCGTACCCCAACTAGGTCAAATTACCGTTTTACCCCTAGACTACCTCTTGGTCCTTAAGTACCAGTGCTCCTCTAATGAACAACCTGTTTGTGCTCCAACCAACAAGCAGAAATCCCTCTCGTGCCATAAAGAGGGTAGGGCCCATTGTTCAAGACCCGGAGACACCACTTAAGGGAACACACCTCTACTTAACCTAATATCGAGAAGGAGTGAATTCCATCTTGTAAGACTACGTTCCCAGCTCCCCACTCGGTCTTTTCCCCAAAATGGTAGGCTTATTGAGTCGGCGAACAGGCCACTCTCACCTGTACAAATCAAAGGACAATCCCTCATGGACAGGAGTCCATAATCCACTCAGGATTAAGGCCAAGTTGCCTAGGTCATCCTAGTGAAATAGAAACCAAGCTAACTAACGGTGTTACAGTTAGTGGTTAACTATTTCGCGGTCCGGTCTTTGTGTAAACTCATTGCACAGGATACCCCCACTCGCATGTCAACTACATGAACGCGTTGGATCAATACGTTTGTATCAATATACAAAGCGGGCCGTATCCATAGTGTCACCAGGATAAGGTACCCAACCTTATCCCTATACTACAGACCCTTTAGGCTAAAACTTGAACATTGATCCCCGTATGTCCTTACATACTAGTTCAAGCCTCATTCTATTAGCCTTGGATGTTTAGTTTATTGGATTAGGGTTAATAAGACAAGATATAATACAAACACTGAATAATACATCACTTTATTAATGTTCGGTCAAATGTACATTTACTATCTACGAGTTTTAGGGCATAAAACCCAACAATGGTAACATTGTTCCAGCATATGCGATATAGAAATCAAATTTTTGTTAATCTTCGGAAATTCATACACATTATCCAATAATGTGTATTTTCTCCCACTGGATAAAATAAATTAATGTTCTCTCTGCCAAAGCCGAGACACGCTCTCCAGATCAAAATCTGAGAATCATCTCACCTATTTGCAACAGTTGCTATAAGCTTATTCCTTAAAAGGAAAAGCAAACGTGACAAGTGGCACCTGAATTAAAAATTCAGTTTGTATCCTCATTTTCCACTATGCACGTTTCAATGAACAATAAATCACATTTATTTTCATCGACATCGACTAGGCAATTAATGTCATAATCCTCATGAACGATTCAAGATGAACTAGACATTTGGGCCTGAGGACATTCCTCACTCAAGACTAATCTAATATCATTTACCACAAGTTTTGTTCAAGCTATTTGTATCTTAAACCGTTATTAATAAAATGGCGTAAGAAAATGCACATAAAGTTTTATATAATTACTGAAGTAACAAATTACTTGTATTATTAATCGCACTAACCCATTACAAATAATCCAATCAAATTATGCAAAACAAACAAGCAAACAAAGAAACCCTATAAAACTATTGATTTAGTTTTTGCAACGATACTTCAGAGGTTTAGAACAACAGCCACCGAAGGGTGGTCAACTACTCCTCCTCTGAATTGAGATAATCTCAACCAAATTCTAACACCATAATAACTCAATTCCGTTAGCAGTTAGTTACCGTTGTTCGGTCAAGGATTAGTTAACACATTTAACTCATCCCCGTAAGTGTAACCCTCCCACTTTCAGATCTCAGAGGCACGAACCAACAGGCTACCGTTAGGAAAGACAACTGTTGGTAATTAGCCTAAGCGATCCTATCCTATTCAGGAGTTCACGGTGTTCCGAATCCCATGACCAGGCCCTCCGAAGGGATGGTTGCACCGAGACAACACACAGGCGGATCATAGGAATCTCACGTTGTGACCTAGGGGTGGAGACCGAAGGATCCGTTGACACGCGTCCCGCTCCCACTTACTATAGACATTCTCCCCATTCACCTTGGTATTGACCCATGCAAACACTTACCGAAGGGAGGCCACGCTAAAACGACAGGAAGCCGAGCATGGATCTCACGGTGTGAACACAGGGGGACGTGAGAGTAAAAACTCGATATGAAAATCTTGTTTTTATATTTTTCCTCCCACTAAAATGTCCTACTGTATTTTAGGGTTATTAAACTTAGATAAACCCGACTAAGTCAATCTATCTAAGTCTATGCCTATTATAACTCTTATATATAGGACTTTACTCTAATGTCTAGGTGAATTAAACTCATTTAATTACCTAGTGACATTGCATGCTGACATTAGACTATGATTAATTCAACTCAGGTTCCGGGTCAGTTCCCAGGTAGGAGGTGTTCCGTAACCGTCAACTTAAGTACCCCCAGCCTAGACAGAACTTCATCGGGAGAGTTCCCTTATAACCATAGTAATGTTTTTCCTACTTAGTGCATTAAAACTATTTTAATCCTAAGTAAGAAAATAATTCTAATCCTATCAGAATTAAAATTGAGCTTAGGTCTAATTAATTTTAAACAATTTAAAATTAATTCATTTTAACCTAAGGTCCTATGTTTGCATGCAACTCTTTGTTAATCCTGCAATTTCGAAGCCGATAACGAATGGGTAAACCATAATCGAACTCCAACAAGCATGGGTCATGATCCAGGACAATTTTGAAGTTCAAAACTATATGAGCACAAGCTAGAAATTGAAGAGATCGAGTGGGTCTTACGCCAAACTTACCGGAATGCCAAAGAGGAGAAGATTCGTGCTGAAACTCATGGATTGAAGCCAAGCAAAAAGGGAAAATTGCGCCTAAACGCCACTGCTCGCCGCTGAACGCTTTCGATTTGCTGTTAATTTCATGCCTCGAGTTCGCCGCTGAAGAAGACCGAGAATGGAGAAACGGAGATGGGACGGCGGCGCGCGAGGAAGAACTTGAAAGGACCCACGGCTGGCGGCTGACAACGCGAGCGACGAAGAGGACGAGATCTGCGGCTGAAGAAAACGTAGAAGGGGGTTTCGGCTGCAATAGTGTGAAGATGAAGGGACTGCCGCTCGAGGACGGCACACGGAAGAGAGAGACGCCGGAGAACGAAGCTGCAAAACACGCAAACACAAACGCAAACGCAAGGGGGGGTCTGGCGGCCGATATGAAAAAGAGAGGGGAAGATGATAAGCTTTTAGGGTTTTCTTTCTTTTCTTTTCTCTTTTCCTTAAATAAAACCCTAAGAATTGAAGACCCATTTTAATTTAGGAATTAAGGATTATCTAAGATACGATTTTAAAACGTCAATTTGATTTTTAAACCCGATCTTAGCTCCTCAAGAATTTGGGCTTAAAACTGATTAATAGAAGTTTGGGTCTTTTGATATTTAAAATAAATATCAAATATTAAATCTCCAAACTTTAAGAAATTAAAGATTTAATTAAAAATCTCTTTTCCCTAAATTATAGAATTTTAATTTATCGACCCAAGGCTAAACTTAAATTCTAATTATTCAAATTAGAACAAGAAAGCTCAACAGATCTCAAAATGGCTCGATTTCGAAATGCGCGGCATTACACACTCTCACCCATACTAATCAAAGGACAATCCCTCGTGAGAAGGAGTTCATGACACACTCAGGATTAAGACTGAGTTACCTAGGTCACCCTATTGAAACAGTAACCTAACTAGTTAACGGTGTTACATCTAGTGGTTTACTATTTTTTGCTGAAAATATTGATGGAGCAAAAGTTTTGAAGGATGAATGACGATCCAGCAGTTTTTCTATCTTCCAGAACTTAGGTGAGCTTCATCACAAAATATCGCCATTCTGAGGGGCAAGAGATAGAATAACTAAGGATTTTTGAGCTTTATAATGAGTATTGAGCCTAGCTGGTGATGAGCTTGAGGCAAGGGTATACTGCACAATAAAGTGGGTCATCTCGTGCTTAAGAGCTTATGACTATAAGGCTGCTTTAAGTCTGATAAATAATGTTATAAGCCCCTTTAAAAATATGTTTTGAAATGTCTGATAATAGAACTAGGCTGTGGTGAGTTCTTAGAATTAAGTTGAAAAGTGGTGATTATTTGTCCCTACTGAAGGAATCATTTTGCTGCAGCAGAGCTTGGTTTTACAGAGTGCTCAGGTAAAGGTTAAAGGTAGTGTTGGACTGTCTGGTTTGATTAAGCTAATTCTCTGTCTAATGTTTTGAAATTCTTAAGGGAAGGTGAGTTAGTATTGCTCGGGACGCGCAATAGTTCAAGTTTGGGGGTATGATAACTGCCCAAAAGGTAGTTATTTAGGCCTCATTTATATAAGGATTTGTGTGTCTTTAATGCTTAATAGGGTTGGTTTTAGAGAGATATTACATGATTTAACCCATTTGGAAGAATGGAAGCTTTGGAAATCACTTTGTGCAGATTATGCTGCTGAGCGACTGCAAGGAGCAAATTCTATGCTGCAGCAAAACTGGGAGCAGAAACTGCCACATCACAACTCGTTAGCCAACTTCATGAACCGACTTCTATTGAGATATTTTCGGGATAAAGGATCAAGGAGAGCCTTACACGTGTCCTAGTTGACCTAATTCAAGCCTCCCATCCTTCTATAAAAGGAAGTAGCCGTCAAAGTCAAATTCATTCCATGTTTTCCCTTGGAAGCCGAATAGTATAGAGATTGAAGATCATCAAGTACACCATCATCCGCAAGCTGATTAGGGAGTTTATTTTCCTTCTTATATTGTGGTTATGGACATGCTTACTCAGATTGTAATTCGTATTCCTATGCCTGTTATGAACTAAGTAGCTTAGGGTGTTGGTTAGGAATAATGTGATTACTGTGCTTCATCTCTAGTAATAAATTGACTATAGCATTTTGGTTAATTGTTGTGCTTATTCTTATTTTATGCCCGCCTGGCCAGCCGGTATGGATAGCTCTCTCTAGTTTCAGGGATGATTTAGAGAGTGTGTGGCAATTATCCACATTACGATCATTGTGTATTGGTGAACGCCAGTGACTGAGCTAGGGATAGCCAGTTGCCTAGTGCCTGATCGGTCGCGCTTCATTGGGGTTGAAACACATCCCAAAAGATTCGGAGTTCCGGGAGGTATCCGCTAATAATACTGCGGGAAATGCATGATCAATAATATTGCTAGAGCATATTTTATAACAATCACTAAAGCCTAACCAGCGCCTGTCTTTAATCTGCCTATCTATTTGTTTACTCGTTGTTCTGTCATTTATTTTGCTTCAGCATAATTCCGACAAAACCCAATCATTTTTATTATCTTCGAAACCATTAGAAAGTTATGCAAAATAGATAAAGTGGAGACTCATTCAGACCTTGGATTGATAATATTACTTGCTGCAGACTGTGTATACTTGCACAGGAATTCTAGAGAATTTTATACTATATTTTTACTCACTCTAGGAACCCAACAAGTTTTTGGCGCCGTTGCCGGGGACTTGAATAAGTTTTTATCTGATCTGTTTTGTGTATGTGTTTTAGTGGTTTGGCGCTAGAACTTTTTTATTGTTTCTTTTGTTTTTGCAGGTGTGATTTTGGTGCATGAGCGATCCGCCTGGGGTACGGTTTGAGCTTGTTCCAGAAATTGAAATGACATTTAGGAACAGAAGGAGGGAGCAGCGCAAAAACCAGATGGAGAACGCCCCGCATCTCCTGCAGGTTCCTGAAGGTCCAGCAGCAGTGAACCCCCAGCAGAATCCGTTGCTGCAACAAAACCCACTATTTGAGCAAAATGAGCAGCGAAATAATCAGGCTGAGAATCCTATCTTGATAGCGAACGATAGGACCAGAGCCATTCGAGCATATGCTGTCCCAATGTTTAATGAATTGAATCCAGGGATTGCACGACCCCAAATCCAAGCTGCGAATTTTGAAATGAAACCGGTAATGTTTCAGATGTTGCAAACCGTGGGGCAATTCCATGGTTTGTCATCTGAAGACCCTCATTTACATCTTAAGTCTTTTCTAGGAGTTAGTGATTCTTTTGTAATCCAGGGAGTGCCGAGAGATGCCCTTAGATTAACTTTGTTCCCGTATTCTCTTAGAGATGGAGCAAAGTTATGGTTAAACTCTTTTGCTCCAGGATCAATTAGGACGTGGGATGAGTTAGCTGAAAAATTTTTGAGTAAATACTTCCCACCTAATAGAAATTCTAAATTAAGGAGTGAAATAGTAGGGTTTAGGCAACTTGAAGATGAGACTTTTAGTGAGGCTTGGGAGAGGTTTAAGGAGCTTTTGCGAAAGTGTCCCCACCATGGGTTACCTCACTATATTCAAATGGAAATATTTTACAATGGTTTAAATGGAGTAACCCAAGGTATGGTCGATGCCTCGGCTGGAGGGGCCCTTTTGGCAAAAACTTTTGATGAGGCTTATGAAATTTTAGAAAGAATATCTATTAATAGTTGTCAGTGGTCGGATGTTAGAGGCACAACTAAGAAGGTTAAGAGTATGTTAGAGGTTGATGGTGTGTCCACCATTAGGGCTAATCTTGCTATGATTGCTAACGCTCTTAAGAATGTGACAGTGATTAGTCATCAGCAGCCACCAGCCATGGAGCCTGCAGCAGTGGTGAACCAAGTCACGGACGAAGCATGTGTCTATTGCGGTGAAGACCACAACTACGAGTTTTGACCCAGCAATCCAGCTTCTGTGTTTTTTGTAGGTAATCAGAGGAACAACCCTTATTCTAACTTCTATAATCCAGGTTGGCGCAACCACCCCAACTTCTCATGGGGAGGTCAAGGAAATAACATGCAGACGCAACAGAAGATGAACCAGCCAGGATTTGCTAAAGCACAGGTAATGCCCCAGCAAAATAAGTCGGCTTTGCCCCAGCAAAATTCAGGAAATTCTCTCGAGGCAATGATGAAAGAATTTATGGCTCGCACAGACGCCGCAATTCAAAGTAATCAAGCTTCGATGAGGGCCCTGGAATTGCAAGTGGGTCAGCTAGCTAATGAGCTAAAGGCGAGGCCTCAAGGGAAACTTCCTTCGGATACTGAACACCCTCGAAGGGAAGGTAAGGAGTAGGTAAAGGCAGTAACTCTTAGGAGTGGTAAGCCATTAGAAGAGTCTAGAAAGACCCAGGATTTAAATAGTAATAGTGATAATAATATTGTTGTTGAGAAAGAGTTGGAGTCTGGTTAGGGTGCTGGAGGCAGCAAAGAGAATGCTGGAGCATCTGGTTCTGTGCCAGATGTAGAACCACCAGATGTGCCGCCCCCACCTTATGTACCACCTCTACCTTTTCCACAAAGGCAAAAGCCTAAGAATCAGGATGGTCAATTTTAAAAGTTTTTAGAGATTCTTAAGCAGTTGCATATAAATATCCCTTTAGTAGAAGCTATAGAGCAAATGCCTAATTATGCTAAATTTCTTAAGGATATTTTGACTAAAAAGAAAATGTTAGGTGAGTTTGAAACTGTATCTCTTACTGAGGAGTGTAGTGCTATTCTTAAGAATGGTATACCCCCCAAAGCTAAGGATCCAGAGTCATTTACTATACCTGTGTCTATAGGAGGAAAGAAATTAGGTAGAGCACTCTGTGATCTAGGTGCAAGCATTAACCTTATGCCTCTTTCGGTCTATCGGAAGTTAGGTATTGGTGAAGCTAGACCTACCACAGTTACACTCCAATTAGCTGATAGGTCTATCACATATCCAGAGGGTAAAATTGAGGATGTCTTAGTAAAAGTTGATAAATTCATATTTCCTGTTGATTTTATTATTTTAGACTATGAGGCTGATAAAGATGTCCCAATTATTCTAGGTCGTCCATTTTTGGCTACTGGTAGGGCATTAATAGATGTTCAAAAAGGAGAATTAACAATGAGAGTCTGTAATGAGGAAGTAAAATTTAATGTCTTTAAAGCTATGAAATATCCAGACGAGATGGAGCATTGCTCCTTCATTAGGATTCTGGAGAGCACAGTTATTGAGACAGCAATACAGGATTCGACTGATAAGCACTCGGAAAAGCATGGAGAGGTTAGTGTAGAAGATTTTGAAATTTGTTCTTTAGATAAAAAAGATGAAAAAGAATTGTTTAGGTGTGAGGATGTTTTTGAGTCTTTAGATTTAGATCAAAGAAAGGCTCCCCCAATTAAGCCATCCCTAATTGAGGCACCCACTTTAGATTTGAAACCTTTACCGGATCATCTAAAGTATGTGTATCTTGGGGAAAGTGAGACATTGCCCATTATTGTTGCATCAGATTTAATGCCGGAGCATGAGGAGGCCTTAATAAAATTGCTGCAGCAATACCGCAAATCTATAGGTTGGACATTGGCTGATATTCAGGGAATTAGCCCATCTTTTTGTATGCATAAAATCACTCTAGAGGAGGGATCCTTTAGGAGTATTGAGCAACAAAGAAGGCTTAACCTTGCAATGAAAGAGGTTGTTAAAAAGGAGGTAATTAAATGGTTGGATGCTGGGATCATCTATCCAATTGCCGATAGCAATTGGGTAAGCCCTGTCCAATGTGTTCCTAAGAAAGGAGGTGTCACTGTGGTGAGCAATAAAGATAATGAGTTGATCCCCACAAGGACAGTAACTGGCTGGAGGGTTTGTATGGATTACAGAAGGCTTAATAAAGCCACCCGAAAGGATCATTTCCCTCTACCATTTATCGACCAGATGTTGGATCGATTTGCTGGTCAGGCCTATTACTGTTTCTTGGATGGTTATTCTGGGTATAACCAGATTACTATTGCTCCTGAAGATCAGGAGAAAACCACTTTCACCTGCCCTTATGGGACATTCGCTTTTAGGAGAATGCCTTTCGGCCTTTGCAATGCTCCAGCAACATTTCAGCGGTGTATGCTAGCAATTTTTTCTGATATGATTGAGTCCACTATTGAAGTCTTTATGGACGATTTTTCAGTGTTTGGAGGGTCTTTTCAGAGTTGTTTAGATAATTTAGGGAAGGTATTAAAAAGATGTGAGGATACCCATCTAGTACTTAATTGGGAGAAGTGCCACTTCATGGTGAAGGAGGGCATAGTGTTAGGTCATAGGATTTCTAAAAATGGTTTAGAAGTTGATAGAGCAAAAGTTGAGGTTATTGAAAGACTAGAGCCACCGAATTCAGTGAAGGGAATTCAGAGTTTTTTAGGACATGTTGGATTTTATAGGAGGTTCATAAAGGATTTTTCCAAAATCAGCAAACCTCTTTGTAACTTATTGTGCACTGATCATGTTTTTGACTTTAATGCAGATTGTAGGAAGGCTTTTGAAACATTAAAGGCTGCTTTAATCTCAACACCCATTCTCTGCGCTGAATTGGAATTTGCCATTCGAGGTAATGTGTGATGCGAGTGATGCTGCGGTAGGTGCGATGCTGGGGCAAAAGCAGGGCAAATTTATTCATCCTATATATTATGCAAGCAAGGTTTTAAATGAAGCACAGGTTAACTACACAACTACTGAAAAGGAGTTGCTAGCTGTTGTGTTTGCTTTTGAGAAATTTCGGCCATATTTGGTTGGCTCTAAAGTCACGGTGTTCACGGATCATGCAGCAATAAGGTATTTAATGTCTAAGAAAGATGCAAAGCCTAGATTAATTCGTTGGATTTTATTACTGCAGGAGTTCAACTTGGAGATAAAAGACAAGAAGGGATCAGAGAATGTCGTTGCAGATCATTTATCTCGTCTTGCTCCATCATCATCTTTGCTGGAGCAATCTGCCATTTCCGATTCTTTCCCGGATGAGCAGCTTTTTGCTGTTCAGGTAAAGGTAGTCAGGGATGTCCCTTGGTATGCTGATATTGCCAACTTTTTAGTAAAGGGAGTCACCCCTATTGATATGGATTGGAGGCAGAAGAAAAGGTTTAAGCATGATGCGAAATTTTTCTTTTGGGATGAGTCGTTTATGTATAAGCAATGCTCTGACGGTATTATTCGTAGGTGTGTTTCAGGTGCTGAAGCTAAAGAAATCCTGGAGCAATGTCACTCTTCGCCGTATGGAGGTCATTTCAGCGGACAGAGGACGGCTATGAGGATTTTGCATTGCGGATTTTTCTGGCCTACGTTATTTAAGGATGCCCATTGGTTCTACAAGCAATGTGACGCTTGCCAAAGGAGAGGAAATTTGGGGCCTAGAGATGAAATGCCTCTTACTTACATTTTAGAAGTTGAATTATTCGATGTATGGGGTATTGACTTTATGGGGCCATTTCCCCCTTCTAATGGCAATGTTTTTATTTTATTGGCAGTTGATTATGTGTCCAAATGGGTGGAGGCCATCGCATGTCATCAGAGTGATACCAAGACAGTAGCAAGGTTTCTTCAATCGCACATCTTTGTGCGGTTTGGGACGCCTAGGGCTCTAGTGAGTGATGAGGGTACACATTTTGTTAATAATATCTTAACTAAGCTTTTAGCTAAGTATGGGATTAAGCATAGGATAGCTACCCCTTATCACCCACAAGCAAATGGTCAAGCTAAAATTAGTAATAGGGAAATTAAAGCTATTTTAGAGAAAGTAGTCCATCCATCTAGAAAGGATTGGTCCTTTAGGTTGGATGAGGCTCTTTGGGCTTATAGGACAGCTTATAAGACTCCTTTAAGTATGTCTCCCTATAGGTTAGTATATGGGAAAGCTTGCCATTTACCATTAGAGCTAGAGCATAAGACGTTTTGGGCTTTGAAAAAGTTAAATTTTGATTTGAGTCGTGCAGGAGCAATAAGAATGCTGCAGCTTAATGAGTTAGAGGAATTTCGCCATTTTTCTTACGAGAATGCGAAAATGTATAAGGAGAAGACTAAGCTGTGTCATGACAAGAAAATAAAGTCTAAGGAGTTTGTAAAGGGTCAAAAAGTTTTGCTTTATAATTCTAGATTAAAATTATTTCCTGGAAAATTAAAATCTAAATGGTCAGGACCATTTATTGTGATTGAGGTTTTCTCCAATGGAGCAATTACTTTGCAGGATGAAAAAGATGGGAGAGTATTCAAGGTGAATGGACAGCGTGTGAAGCATTATTGGGGTGAGGAATTTCAGTCGAAATATCCTGCCCTAAGGTTGGTCAATGTTTTAGAGAGCAGGACTTTTGCGGGAGCATTTCACAGAGTAAAATTTTGAGCTCCCAGGATTTGAATTAATTTTATTTTTCCGTTAATTCGATTTTGATTTCGGATAGGATAGATGTAATTCTGAATGATGTATTAGATTTTATCTTTTAAGTATTGTTATTATTTTTGGTAGGTTAGATTTGATCTATTTTTTATTTGATTTGATTTTATTTTCGGGTTCTTTATTTAAATTATCTTTGGATTATCTTTTAGTTAGTTAGATTTTATTTTATCTAGATTTTATTTTCAGTTATTTGAATTCTAGTTTTAATTAATAGAGATTTTCTCTAATATATTCGGCTTCTTTTGAAAACAAGAGATTGGGATGTTTGGTTAAATTTAATTTAAAGAAAAAATCTTTGATTTTTCTGTTTTTGAAATTTGACTTCCGTATCTAAGATTCTTCAGGACCAGCAGATTGTTGCGGCAGAGATTTTGTTGGAGCAAAATATTCCGAGTTAAATGGGTTTCCGTTGGAATTTATTATTGTTACCGTTAGATTTAGCTTTAACTCCTTGCAAGTAAATGTGCGTGCATCGTCTGATGAGGCCACGTGTCCCAGAGTAATTATCCGAAGGCTTCAATGATGACAGCACGTCGATTTTACCATGGGTGTTTGGAATCCGAAATTTTACCGTTGGTAATTTTTGACTTTCAGGTTTGCATTTTTAAATTTACAACGGTAATATTAGTTATGGCAGGGCAAATCCTTTCGGTTAGGATTCTTGTTTGCTGGAGCCTTATTTATTCGCAAGCGCTGGTAAGCTTCTCCCACTTCATCTTCTTGATCAAATCTTCGTGTGAGCGTTATTCTTTCTTTCTTCGCATTCTCTGTCAAAACCCCTTTACACCTCCAATGGCTAAAACAATAGCTCGAAAAGAGAGAGAAAGTGAAGAGGAAGAGGTGTCGGTTACACCGGAAGTGCAGAAAGGAAAAACGAAGAAAAAGAGAACGCCGGAGGAAAAAGAGGCTAAACGAAGAAGGAGGCAGCAGAGGGCTGCGGAGCAAGAAACGATTCAAGAAGAGACGGTGAATGTCACGGATACAGAGGGAGCTACACATCCTGAGACAGGACCGATAATGTCTGTTGCGGTTCAAGAAGGGAATGTCGAGAAACATCAAGAAACAGAGGGTGAAGAGCTGGACGAAGGTGAGCCTAGCGAGGAGAAAACACCGGAGCAGGAGGCTCATGTTGAAATCATTATGTCGGAACCACCAAAGCGCCGCCGCATCAAGAGGAAGGCGGGTCGCGTGAAGGTGGTTCGGAACACGCCATCGCCTCCGGCATCGGACTCTGAGGAAGAAAAAAGGGAAGCCGAGAATAAGGAAAAAGAGGAAGAGGCAAGAAAGGTGGAAGAAGAAAGTTTGCGTGTCCAGAGAGAAAGCAGGGGCAAAGGAATTGCCGAAGCATCAGGAGAAATTGAGGAGCCGAGGGCGCCATTCATTCGCTTCGTCAACGATCTTGCCCGAGCAAAATACCAGGAGGTACTGAAACGGGACTTCTTGTTCGAACGTGGATTTGGCAATGATTTACCTAGGTTTTTGGAGGTTGGAATAGTGAACCTCGGTTGGAGGCAATTTTGTGCGAAGCCAGAACCTGTGAATGCCAACATTGTTCGAGAATTTTACGCCAATCTTGACGTTAAGAATGATTTTGAGGTCATCGTTCGTGGAGTGCCTGTACAGTGGAGTCCTGAGGCCATCAATGAAATGTTCGATCTCCAGGATTTCCCGCATGCCGTTTTTAATGAGATGGTGGCTGCACCATCTAGTGATCAACTGAGTGCGGCTGTCCGGGAGGTAGGCATTGAGGGGGCCCAATGGAGGGTGTCGCAGACGCGGAAGCATACGTTTCAAGCTGCTTATTTGAAGAGTGAAGCCAACACTTGGATGGGCTTCATTAGGCTCCGCTTGCTGCCGACAACACACGACTCCACTGTATCTCGGGACAGGGTATTGCTTGCTTTTGCCATTCTTCGTTCGATGAGTATAGATGTAGGAAAAATTATTTCTTCTGAGATTGTTGATTGCTGGAAGAAGAAGGTGGGGAAGCTATTTTTTCAGAACACGATTACGATGTTATGTAGCATGGCAGAAGTGCCCACGGTTCCAGAAGATATGATCATGGCTGTTAAGGGAATCATTGACACACCTAATCTGGTGCGGCTTCAGCGTATGCAAGAGGTTCGCCAGGGTGGGCTTGTGTATGACGTCAATCAAATCCTATAGCAACTGTCAGTATTGACCAGTAGGTTAGAGTTTGCTGAAAGGCAAGCTCAGGCCTACTGGACTTATGCTAAGAGGAGAGATGATGCGCTAAGGGGGGCCTTGCAAAGCAATTTCTCAACACCATATCCGGCCTTTCCAATGTTTCCCGATGATTTGTTTAATCTCTGGATACCACCCCCGCCTGTTGAACGAGAAGAAAATGATGATGAGGAGCAGGGTCAAGAAGAGTGATTGATCGGATGACCTGGAGCGAGCATTACTTTTGTTTTCTTATTTTTGTTTGCTCGCGCATAATTGACCCTGCTCATTGTTATAACTGTTTGTCTTTCTTTTTAATTTTCTGCTTCTTTGATAAAAAATATCTGCTTTGTAATATTTTTTTTTTATGATTTTAATGAAATTTCTAGATGTTTCTATTCCATGAGCACTGACTGACTCTAACTTAACTATTTTCTTCTGAATTTTTTTGAAGCTTGGACTGATTACGCTTAGTTAGATCAAGGTATTCTGATCTCCAGAAACCTTTTGCTTGAGCATTTCTTCTAGCCTGGACTGTTGCTGCGGCAAGAAGATTTTTAACGGTAGTATTGACTTATATGATCCATTTTAAGCTTAATCT
This sequence comes from Luffa acutangula, assembly GCA_036850905.1. Taxonomy (NCBI): domain Eukaryota; kingdom Viridiplantae; phylum Streptophyta; class Magnoliopsida; order Cucurbitales; family Cucurbitaceae; genus Luffa; species Luffa acutangula. Next base: position 31,772,281 of record CM072091.1, on the reverse strand, counting down.
AAGTCCCATGTTTAGTTTAAAAATTCAGATAGAAAAATTTAAGTTTGGGGGTATAATTGCTTGAATTAATGATTCATTGAGGACAATGAATAATTCAAGTTTGGGGGACTTTTTGCTACTCCAATTATTTTGCTCGAGCATTCTTCTCCTTCAAAATTTGCTAGGTTATTGAGTAACCGGGGACATTTGTGATACCCACAGTTTGTCTTCGCGTCAAAAGATGACCTAGGAAATAAGAAATATAAGAAAAATTATTTGCTGAAAAAATTATTTGTTGAAGATTTTTGCTGAAAATATTGATGGAGCAAAAGTTTTGAAGGATGAATGACGATCCAGCAGTTTTTCTATCTTCCAAAACTTAGGTGAGCTTCATCACAAAATGTCGCCATTCTGAGGGGCAAGAGATAGAATAACTAAGGATTTTTTAGCTTTATAATGAGTATTGAGCCTAGTTGGTGATGAGCTTGAGGCAAGGGTATACTGCACCATAAAGTGGGTCATCTCGTGCTTAAGAGCTTATGACTATAAGGCTGCTTTAAGTCTGATAAATAATGTTATAAACCCCTTTAAAAATATGTTTTGAAATGTCTGATAATAGAACTAGGCTGTGGTGAGTTCTTAGAATTAAGTTGAAAAGTGGTGATTATTTGTCCCTACTGAAGGAATCATTTTGCTGCAGCAGAGCTTGGTTTTGCAGAGTGCTCAGGTAAAGGTTAAAGGTAGTGTTGGACTGTCTAGTTTGATTAAGCTAATTCTCTGTCTAATGTTTTGAAATTCTTAAGGGAAGGTGAGTTAGTATTGCTCGGGACGCGCAATAGTTCAAGTTTGGGGGTATGATAACTGCCCAAAAGGTAGTTATTTAGGCCTCATTTATATAAGGATTTGTGTGTCTTTAATGCTTAATAGGGTTGGTTTTAGAGAGATATTACATGATTTAACCCATTTGGAAGAATGGAAGCTTTGGAAATCACTTTGTGCAGATTATGCTGCTGAGCGACTGCAAGGAGCAAATTCTATGCTGCAGCAAAACTGGGAGCAGAAACTGCCACATCACAGCTCGTTAGCCAACTTCATGAATCGACTTCTATTGAGATATTTTCGGGATAAAGGATCAAGGAGAGCCTTACACGTGTCCTAGTTGACCTAATTCAAGCCTCCCATCCTTCTATAAAAGGAAGTAGCCGTCAAAGTCAAATTCATTCCATGTTTTCCCTTGGAAGCCGAATAGTATAGAGATTTAAGATCATCAAGTACACCATCATCCGGAAGCTGATTAGGGAGTTTATTTTCCTTCTTAAATTGTGGTTATGGACATGCTTACTCAGATTGTAATTCGTATTCCTATGCCTGTTATGAACTAAGTAGCTTAGGGTGTTGGTTAGGAATAATGTGATTACTGTGCTTCATCTCTAGTAATAAATTGACTATAGCATTTTGGTTAATTGTTGTGCTTATTCTTATTTTATGCCCGCCTGGCCAGCCGGTATGGATAGCTCTCTCTAGTTTCAGGGATGATTTAGAGAGTGTGTGGCAATTATCCACATTACGATCATTGTGTATTGGTGAACGCCAGTGACTGAGCTAGGGATAGCCAGTTGCCTAGTGCCTGATCGGTCGCGCTTCATTGGGGTTGAAACACATCCCAAAAGATTCGGAGTTCCGGGAGGTATCCGCTAATAATACTGCGGGAAATGCATGATCAATAATATTGCTAGAGCATATTTTATAACAATCACTAAAGCCTAACCAGCGCCTGTCTTTAATCTGCCTATCTATTTGTTTACTCGTTGTTCTGTCATTTATTTTGCTTCAGCATAATTCCGACAAAACCCAATCATTTTTATTATCTTCGAAACCATTAGAAAGTTATGCAAAATAGATAAAGTGGAGACTCATTCAGACCTTGGATTGATAATATTACTTGCTGCAGACTGTGTATACTTGCACAAGAATTCTAGAGAATTTTATACTATATTTTTACTCACTCTAGGAACCCAACACCTACTGATACAACACCTTCATCAACATCAATAACAGTCTTGGCAGTCTTCATAAAGGGACGACCAAGAAGTATCGTAGCAGAAGATGGATTGTAATCAAGGTTAGAAGTATCTAAAACATAGAAGTCAACAGAAAAAACCAAATCCTCCACCCCAACTAAAACATTTTCAACTATTCCTAGAGGTTTAATGCAAGACTTATCTGCTAGCTGAATGACTATACCAGATGTTTTAATATCAATTAAATTCAATCTTTTATAAACAGACACAAGCATAACATTAATCGATGCTCCTAGATCTAACATGGCATATTTTATCTTGCAATCTCCGATCATACACGATATAGTAAACATGCAAGGATCAGAACACTTTACAGGTAAGTTTTCAGAAAGTAATGCACTTACATTTTCACTAACCTCTTCTTTACCTGAGGACTTTTCTTTACCTTGATACCAAGTCTTCAAGAACTCAGCATAGGTTGGGATTTTCAGGGTTGCCTCAAACAATGGAATGTTCACCTTGACCTTTCTAAAAACATCTAAATCATCCTACACACTTGGAGTAGCAGGGTCAATGAAGTTCACAGGTGAAGTAAGAAAAGAATCTTTATCGTTTAAATTTAAAGAAGAAAATTTTGCCAGAAGAAATAGAAAACTTATCAGAGAAAGCGAGGAATCCAGGGGGATAGTCAGATGTGGCCACTCCGCTCCACACTGCATTCACATTTGCCTTAGGATTTACCTCAGGTTGGGCAGACAACTTACTAGAGATTTTATTGTTCATCTTACTGACTTGGGTTGCCAGCTGAGTGATTTGGTTTCCCAAATTCTGAATGGCGTTCCTGGTCTCTTGCTGGAACCGTAAAGAGCTTTCAGTAAGTTTCTTAAGTGCCTCATCGAAGGATGTCCCTGAAGTTGAGGTGGAAGCTTGATTTTGTTTGAACATCAGTGGCTTCTGTTGGTTCCCATAACTAAAATTTGGATGGTCTCTCCATCCTGGATTGTAAGTGTTGTTGTTGTATGGTTTCCCAAATTCTGAATGGCGTTCCTGGTCTCTTGCTGGAACCGTAAAGAGCTTTCAGTAAGTTTCTTAAGTGCCTCATCGAAGGATGTCCCTGAAGTTGAGGTGGAAGCTTGATTTTGTTTGAACATCAGTGGCTTCTGTTGGTTCCCATAACTAAAATTTGGATGGTCTCTCCATCCTGGATTGTAAGTGTTGTTGTATGGGTTGTACTGCCTTTGATTCACATTGAACCCACCAATGGCATTCACCTCTCCATTGTCTTATATCTCAGGACAAGCATCAGTTGTATGGGTAGTCATTAAGCTTTTGCCTGCACCTGTCCTAAACACAAAGAGTGAGCAAGTTTAGTCAATTCATTCATTTCATAGCGCATTTCGATTACCTCACTTTTTTGTGGGGCTTGCACAACTGCAGGTGGTTCTCTTGTCCCGAATTGCTAAAAGTTCTCAACCATACTTGAAATCAGTTGCCTAGCCTCAACAGGTGTCGAAAACTGGCGCAACACTTCAATATTTTCCAATATTCGTGGATGTCTCCCCAGTGATCTGCGAAATCCCATAAATCTCCTTCCTGATGTTTGTAGCTCTACTGGCAGGGAAGAATTTCTCCAAGAATTGCTTCTTCATCTCGTTCCATATACTGATAAAGCTAGAGGGAAGGTAATATAGCCAATCTTTCGCGGAATCTTTTAACAAAAGGGGAATGGCCTAAGGTTCAACGCTTTCTCTGTCACTCCATGGGGTCTCATATCAGAACATAGTATGCAAAATTCCTACAAATGTTTGTGCGGGTTCTCTCCTGCACTACCACGAAAAATAGAGAGTAAGTGTATTAAACCTGACTTTAATTCAAAGTTACCTGTCGTCTCGGGGTAGGTAATGGAAAGTGGCTGCTGGTTCAGATTTGGTACTACCAGCTGCCTCAATGTCCTCTCAGCCATGGCTAGTGCTTCAACCTCGCTGAGATTATTAACTCTTCTCCTTCTTGCTTGCCTTCTAAATCTCGTCTCTGCTCTAGAAATTTCGTGTTCAAATCTAAGATCGTTTCCCTGCGAAGAACATGTGATCATAAACCATGCAAACAAGAATTAAAAACACAAAATCCTAAAAATACTAGAAAAAAGCCCTTCCTCGGCAACGACACCAATTTGACGGGACGGAGTTGTCGAGGTTCCTGTTTGTCAAATAAAATTTATAATCCACGACACTACAACTATTTTGTAGAAATAGTGGTCGGGGTCGAACACAGGGAAGGGGACCTAGTAGTAGTAGAATTTCGTGTTTGTGAAAACAGGGAAGATTTTTTAGAATGAAGGACAAGAAAAAATAATTAAAATAATTAAATGCTGAATTTGAAATGAAACAAAATAAGCATGCGAAACAGAGATAAGATGGGGATCAAGAACATAAAAGGGGATCATTGGATTGGGGTTTCTTATGCTTGATTATAATTCGTTGGCTTCCTAGTTTTCTCAAATAATCGTTCTAAGCTGATTTCATTAGTCAAGTCGACTTTTGGGTTACTCGGAGGACCCTTTACACTAACCTGTGCTAATTACCTTACTAGTCGTGAATTCTTCAATTAACAAGATTAATTAATATAAGTTTTATCCCTCGCCACCCCTTATACATAATTTAGCAACCATCCGAGACCTCTGCAACGGTTACTAATTATATCTAACTAGTTAATTAATAAGAAATTTCGCAACTATCTAACAAAACTAGCCTCTTTGGGATCGTGGGTCTGGAATCGTAAGAACCAAATTCAAATGCAATTTAAATCTAATTCCTACAACCTTTAACATGCATCATAGGCCTATCAAGGGCTGTCTCACGTAGAGAGTGGCTTGCCTCAACCTAGTGGCTATCTAAAAATAACTGATAGAATACACAAGCGGTAATCGCATGGGACGTCAATCCTAATAGACTAGCCTCATGTATTGGTTTAAACGGGATAACATGCAAAACTTAATAAAATACAACAAGAACAACAAGTAAAACTCGGAAAACTCAGCCAATCTTATTAAGAATCAAGACATAAACCCAATCCAACGATCTAAGGAAGATCAACTACGCATAGATGAAGTAAAATCAACAATAGACATGAAAGAATCCATAAAATATGACCAAGAATGGTCTACAACAATGCTGGAATGTAAAAGAGGCAAAAGAAATCGTAAAAGGACCAAAATTCTAACCTAACGGAGGACTAAATCGAGGCTACATATATATAGAAAATACAGCGACGTCGAGACGCCAAGGGCACATCTCGATGCTGCGAACTTTTCACTCCGGGCAAATTTTGCGTCGGCATCGAGACGCCAAGGGCAGCGTCTCGACGCCAGCCTCAAATCTCGACTTGCTTCTTTAATTCTCGGTCTTGTCTCACTTCTTCTCAGTAAAGGGCTTCGATCTTCGGCTTTTGGTGTCATTCTTCAGGCCCGCTTCAACACAATAGGGTCTTTTCACCTTCTCGTCGTCCAAGACACTGAGATGGCTCCAAAACTCCGTAATTGGCCCGAATTAACACCAATTAGCGTGTTCGACTCACGACATAGCCTAAGCACAATTAACCTGTAAATAAGACAAGTAAAACATAAAATGATTCTAACAAGCTTAGATTAGAGGTGATAAAATAGGACTATTTAGGTCATATCAACGATCGTAGTGGTCAGATCTTGAACCCATTTAAAAAAATCGGCATTGGTTGGATCCTAAACCTGTAAAAGGATCGGTAGAGGTTTACTCTTGAACCTCGAAAAAGAGTCGGTTTTGTTCTCACCCGTAAGAGAGCGATTGTAGTAAAATACCCAAGAAGGAGTCTTGGGGAGTGGAGTAAGGATTACTGAACCGCTATAAATTTTTTCGGTGTTATCTCTTTCTCTCTACTTCTTTAATTTCTGCTATTTTATTTTTATGAGTATATTGCATGCTTAGGAAAATTGTCAAATATTTCTAGCATATTTTATATTTTACCGTGCTTATTAATTTAGTTTAGATTAAATTAATTTTGTTTGATTTAACGAAAAGAAAAAGTTTTCAAATTTTATTAAGCAACTCTATTCACCCCCTCTTGTGTTTTCGTACGATTCTACAATTGGTATCAAAGCTGGTTGCTCTTGTTTTTAATTAAAAATATTTTTCAAAAATTCAATTGGATTAGTATTCATTGTTTGAATTATTCACTCCAATAATTGGTATTTGGGAGTAATTGCTCTTTCTTTGATTTTTTTTTTTTTTTTTTTTTTGAAAAGCTTAATTGCTAGAGAGCTATGACAATTTGAAGGTCAATGCATTAATAAACCTCCCTTCTTTGATGGTAGAAATTATGATGTTTGAAGAAGAAGAATGAAAACATTTTTGCTTGCTATTGATTTTAATACTTTGTATGTTTGTGAGCATGATTTATCAAAATTGAAATTAAATGATACATTGCCTTCTTTCAATACCCAAGCTATAAGTATCATATGTTGTGCTTTGGATAATAAAATATGTGACAAAGTTTCACATTTTAATTATGCATATGATATTTGGAATTTTCTTGACAATATCTATAATGTTGAGAATTTTCTTTGTACTACTAATGGTTTATTTGATGTGAAGGAGAATTGTAACGCCCCAACTTTCTAAAACCTAAAGACTGACTAGGGACAACTACATGCATGAATGATTCAAAGAACTATGAAGTTAATTTTTTTTCTTGAAGCGTAGAATGCATAAAATAGACAAATAATTTTAGTGAATCATTTATTTGGGTGTAAAGGGTATAAGAGTGCCCTAGTTTATTGTATTTGTAACATTTCCTTGCTTTGGTATTATTAAATGCGTATACATTTCCACTCACTAGAGTTTTTGTGCAAGTGGGAGTTTGTTGGGTTTTATGCCCTAAAACTCGTAGATAGTAAATGCAACATTTGACTTGCTTCAATGAAGTATTATTTCTATATATTTGTTTTGCCTAAATATAACCACAAATCCAATAAACTAAGAACCCATGACTATATTATGTATACTTGAAGTTTATGTGTGACATAAGTATGGATCAAGTTCAAGTAAATAGTCTAAACGATCTATACACTACAACAAATTGCACTTTTAATGTCGGACAAAAAAAAACACGCTGGATAAATAATGTCGGACAAAAACACGCTAGGCATATAATGTCGGATGAGTTAAAAGGATGTGTTAGCGGAATTTTGGAGAGACCTATAATGTCGGGCAATGCCCGACATTAAAGGATGCGTTAAATATATAAAAGGAAGGAAGCCCTAACGGGCGCCACTTCTCCTTCTTCACGTTGTTTCCTCCACCGTTTCAGCAAGGTCAGTGTTGCCATCCTCCACATTCAATCCTCTCGCACACACACGCTCTTGGAAAACCCTAACACACGCCACTTCTTCTTCTTCTTCACGTTGTTTTCCTCCTCTGTTTCAGCAAGCTCAGTTTCAAACAATCCTCCACTGCCCACTTGTTCTGCAAATGGTCCTCCAAGTTGTGGTCGAGGCTCATCAAGGACTGTATGTTCTTCTTTCCCTTCCATCTCTAGAATTTTTTTCGAGTTCTTGTCAATTTTTCAAATCGGAGGTTGTTTGTTTTTTTTTTTCCTCTTGCGGACCCTTTCAGCCATAGGGTTCTCTTAACTCTAGAGGAAAAGAAAGTTGCTTACCAAAGGTATATCATCAATCTCTCTGACAAACCCAGTTGGTAAATATCTCAAAATTTGCCTTCTATTTCGATTCCATTTGGATTGCATGAGAAAGAGGGTTGTTGGAAAATGGGGTTTGTGGATTGATGTGGCAGGTTCTTGGAAGTGAGCCCTGAAGGGAAGGTGCCGGTTGTGAAATTTGATGATAAATGGGTTCCTGATTCTAATGTCATTGTGGGGATTCTTAAGGAGAAGTATCCAGTCGAGCCTTCGCTTGTTACTCCTCCTGAAGTTTCTTCTATGTAGGCTTATTATTATTATTATTTTTTTATAAAAACCCTTTTCTGATTTGATCATTTGTTTCATATCTTAGTGAAGTTTATGCCTTCTGTGTGTTGTGCTTGTTGTGCATTTATGTTGGCTAATGTTTTCAACCGTTCTTATTTGAAGTTTTTATTTGTTTAGTTGGGTTGATTGTAACCACATGTCTTTGTGTTTGTTTGATGTGTCCATTTTTTCCATGTCTCACTGCTTTCTAGTTTGACCCTTTATTTTAGCAGTATGTGTTGGTCCCGTCCTGTTGTAGCTAAATTTGTCTTGTGATTTGTGAAAACCTTGTGTTTTTTTTTTTTCTCGTATGAGTCAGACTATGAAGTTGATGAGTATTCAAAGGATTAAAAATGAATATATAAAAAACAAAGCACAAAACTATGAAGTGTTTCCTTATCCCCACCTAGTCTTATCTTGAAAGATCCAACTGTTTCCCTCATCCAACCGATCCAAATCAGAATAGTGTCTTTTTTTCAGAGGCAGCTGAATTTTTTCCTTTTTGAGGGGCATGATTGTGTTACATTAAGGCATTAGGTAGGTTCAAAATCTAGATAACCAGTATCCAGATGAAGAAAACAAAGGGGACTTCCCACCTAAAATCACAATGTCTGGGAGTAATAGAAAAGGTTCAAGTACTTCAAAGTGTGTTTTATTGGTTGATATACTTGATTGGAAGCACTAAAAAGTACTATTTTATTAAAATGTGGAGCTAAGTACTTGTAGAGTGTTTTGTTGGCTGATATACCTAATTGGGAAGCACTAAAAAGTACCTTTTTTTTTTTAAAAAAAAAAAAATAGAGCTAAACATCGGGATGATTCGTTATTAAACATTTTTAATAGAAATGGCTTATAATTTAACTACTACTACGTTTACTTTGAAATCACTTCGAAACATACCTTTAATCTTTGAACTGGTTTGGATGACAATTAACACATGATTTCTTATCTGAACTGTCAGAATTTCTTATTTCTCAACCTTTTAATCAGCAAAAAAAAAAAGTGTTTGGATTCAGTCTGCCACCCGGGACAAGAATTTGTTGCATGGTTAGTTCATGGACATTGAGATTGTATTTATAACGGCGTGACAAGAATATGATTTTCTTGGATCTATACTCTTTATTATATTATCTGTCTCAGTAGTCTATTACGTAATTTAGTACTCTCATTATGGCATAGGTTAGATTGTTATTGTGAAGGCTTTCCTCAACTAAATCACAAACTTGATTCTGAAAAAAGTGTCCTTTGTCTACTCTGGCTGATAGGGGATCAAAGATATTTGGTACTTTTGTAACATTTTTGAAGAGCAAGGACCCGATTGATGGTTCAAGAAGGATTTTCTTTAAGAGTTGAAGACACTCAATGAGCATCTTAAGGCTCATGTATGTATGTGTAATTCATAGAACAACCATATTAAAGTGATTATAATTTTACTAATCTCATTTTTGGCAAACTCATGTGGTGTCAGGATACTTAAGTCTCTGGACAGAAGGTAAATGCTGTTAATTTAAGTCCAGCACCAAAGTTGTACCATGTTGATGTTGTTCTCTGCCATTTTAAGAAGTGGGCTATCCCTAAAGACTTAGCCAGTTTAATCACCTACAAAGAGGTATGTTATAGTTACACGAACATTACATAGCTTGTGATTTTTAATTCAATTAAATCTAAGTAGTTTCTTTTGTATCTTATATATACAGGATCACACATGTATATATCCATGTGTGCGCGTGTGTATACATTGGCAAAAAAAAAAAAATGAGGAATATTTGTAAGAAAAAAGAACGAGTATATCTTTTGATTGAAAATGTCATGTTTTTCATAACCACTTGGCACTTAGCTTGTTGAGGAATATTGAGTAGATCACTGATGCTAGTCATGATTTGTGGTAATTTTTCCCTCCCGGGTGTTATTATTTGCGTTATTCCTTTTCTCTTTTCCTCCCCAAAGTGGGATGTAAATAGATATATATATGATCACTTATCCTAACATTTCTTTGAATTGACCCTACTAAATTTTCTAATTGTTGTCTAGTTCTTTGGACCTCTGGTTGATGTAATTTCTGCACCATTACCTAGTAAAATGTTCTTCTCACAATTTTCTTCTATTTTAGGTCTTGTGTGGGGGATAATAGTTCTCTTGAAAATGACATCAAAAAAGAAATGAAGGTAAGACTTTGACAATGTTTACACTTCACCTTCAGAGGGAATTGAGAAAGGAAATGTTAGAAAACTCATTTAAGCAATTTAAGTTAGAACTCTTTGGCATGATTCTTTAAATTTTGCATTGTGTTAAAGATAATCTTAATCCCAGATTTGATGTACTGTACATGTTTCTCTAGCTATGTCTATGGACTTTATTTATGGGAAAAACTTCCCAAGTGACTGTAGAACAATCAATTCTTGCATATATGAAGTGGAGCTTATTCATACACAGATGGGCAGAGGCCTTGCAAATCTCTTGTGAATGTCAGAATTGTTACTTGAAAGAGTAGTTGACAACATATTAGTATAACAATTAGTAAAGGTACTTCTTAACCATTATGGTAAATTCTTGTAAGAGTTGAATAATAGTTTATTTTAGGTTTACTCTTAATTGTGACTTTTAAAAGAATTGTTATTATAGATTAAACTAGTTTTTTCAATAAATGCAGTCTCTCCTTTTTGTTCTACAACATTTTTATTTATCTTCTCTTGTTGTTTTTCTGGTGTCAAAAGTTTAATGAAGTTGCTATTCTAGTTAAATTCATTTTTGCTTTAAAAGCATTTTTATTCATCTTCTCTACTTTACCCATATGTCTTGAGCTTTAATTTTAGTTTAAGGATTTGATTGGAGATGTGTGTCGATTATATTTCATTTATACGTTTTTGATTTGTATAAGGTTTGGAATTCATCTTGTTATGTTGCAGATGATGAAATGAATATTCTTGAAAAGAAGCTCGAAGATGAACTTGGGAAAGAGCATTTAAGGAGTTGTGTACTTATTTTGATTAGTAATTTTACTTTTTTCTTTATGTAAATTTGGTTCATGGATATGATTTGTGGATGGATGGAAAGTTTCATGTAATATATACACTGTTATATTTTATTAATTAAATTCATGTTCATTGAGTTTTAGTTGTTATGTAAAAATACTTTCGAGATTTTATTTTGTGTACAGGTTTTTACAATAATGAAGAAATAGTATTGTTGGTTAGCTACGTGTGCAACCAACAATTTTTTAAAATTTAATATCGCACATTTAATGTCGGACATTTTTAATGTCACAGCTTTTAATGTCGGGCAATGACAGACATTAAAAACTGACCGACATTAAAAGTGACCTTTAATGTCGGACAAAGAGTGGTTGACCGACATAAAAAGTTCACTTTTAATGTCGGGCATTGACCGACATTAAAAGTCACTTTTAATGTCGGTCAAAGCTTGTTGAATGACATTAAAAGGGTACTTTTAATGTCGGGCAATGACCGACATTAAAAGGGTACTTTTAATGTCGGACAGAGCTTTTAATGTCGGGCAATGACCGACATTAAAAGTGACTGACATTAAAAGAGGTTTTTAATGTCGGGCATTGCCCGACATTAAAAGCGACCGACATTAAAACTTTTAATGTCGGTGTTTTTAATGTCGGTCAGTGACCGACATTAAAGACTTTTAATGCCGGGCATTGCCCGACATTAAAAGCTAAATTTGTTGTAGTGATAGTATATGGATAAGGTTGGGTACCTTAATCCTGGGGACACTATTGGCGTGGCTCGCTTTGTTCTTTAAAGACAGACAATGTGATCCTAATCGTTCATGTATAGGACATGTAAGGGAGGGCGTCCTATGCAAAAAGTTTGCATAGAGATCAGACCAGGAGATAAGTCACTTTCACTTTACAACACCAATTACTGTTGAAACTGAACATCTCATACATATAACCTAGGTAACTCGATCTTAATCCCGAGCTAACTATGAACTCCTATTTATTTAGGATTACCCTTTGATTTGCATGGGTGAGAGTGGCCAAACATCGCCAACTCAATAAGCCTACCATTTTGGGGATTAGACTAAATGGATAGTTGGGGATATAGCTTTGCAAGATGGAATTCACTACTACCCGTTTTAGGGTTAATAAAGGTTGTTCTCTTAACTGCTGACTCCGAGTCTTGAACAAAGGGGCCCCGCCCTTTCATAACCTTGAGAGGGACTTGGTTCAGTAATTGTATCACGAACTAGTTGTTCATTAGAGGATCAGTGGAACTTAAGGAACAAGATGTATCTATAGGGGTAAAACGAACATTTAACCTAACTCTAGTTACGAACAACTGGTGAAGGGTCGACTTACTAATCATGGTTATCTAAAGTGGACAAGAAATACATCTACAGTGAGGGGAGTGCAACTACGGGCTATAGTGGAGTGTCCCGGAAGCTAACGAACGATGAATGACTAGGTTAATGAGATTAATTAGTTATCATCATTTCGTTGGAACCCATGATCTGTAGGTCCATTAGGTCCCTCTACTAGCTCAATAGGAATAAAACTTGGAACAATATGATAAGTTAATATTTGAAACGTTCAAAATTCGGAAAAGGATACAAAAGTCGCTTATATACGATATTTAACGACATATTAGTTTAATTATGAATTAAACTTAAAATAAGAGTTAGATATTTAAATATGATTTAAATATTAAACACGTGAATAGAGATTCATATTCTAGAAAATTCGTTGGAAGAAAGAAACCAAGATTGCACAAATGGTATTAATTTAATATGAGATATTAAATTAAATAATTTTATTTTAATTAAATAAATGATATTTAAATAAAAATAAAAATAAAAACAAAAGAAAGTGGGATCATTCAGAATTTATTTTTTGAAAACTTTGAATTTAAAAGAAATTAAAAAGTTAGCAAATTTTGGAGGTGGTGCTTAATGACTAATCACTTGCAATTAACCTTATTGCACGACCTAATCTTGTGACTCAAAATGATCCCTATTTGTTGTCAATTTTTTGTGCAATTCTTGTGCATGATTTTCCTCTATATATAGAGGATAAGCTGATGAGAATGAGTGGATTTCTTAAATCTAAAATGCTGCCAAAATTCTCCCAAGAATTTCCATATTCATACTTTCAAGCTTGCTTATACCCATAAGTTTTCCTTTCCAATTCCTATCAATTGAGGATCCCACAATCTGTTCCAAGGCCTGAGGATAGTAGAGAAGATCCAAGTGGTTGTCCAAAAGCTGTTTGTGTGAATTATACAGCAACGGACTATTCGAATTGGGAGCTTCAAGAGGTAGGTACCTTATTACTCTATTTTTTTTCTTATGAACAACATGTCTTCTAGGATTAAATTGATCAAATTGTGTGCCTAAGATCCAAAATTGCTTCCACATGTGTGATATTAACACCTACATTGGGATCCCATGAAAACTTTGCAAAACATAAAAACATTTGGAAAGCTCAAATGCAACAAATGAATTAAATCTTTGAATAATTACATAGAAAACTCAAATAAAGAAACTATTATGCGGAAGTAAAAATTGTGTTGACATCATCTACCATGGCACCACCAGCAAGTACCCTTGATCAATCGTCTATCACATCCTTACTCTTGCCTAAAAAAATAAAATAAACAAAAAATGAGTATTAAAAATACCCAGTAAGTAACCCCTCTAACAGGGTTGGTTGTGCAAGCACAAAACATTTATGAAGAGACCTAAACTTTGCTTCATATGAACTTTATTTCTTGGCCATAACGCCAAATGTGACCCTATCTCCACAAAAACTGAATTGTGACCTTATCGCCACCTGTCATCATGGCCATATCGCCAAGTTTTGGAAATAAGTATTAAAACCATTCTCTTGACCATATCGCTAAGTTTCAAGAAAGTTATTAGAAATCATGTCTTGACCATATCGCCAAGTTTTTCAACGTTAGAATTTTCAAGAACGTTCATTACCATGAGTCACACATATGCAATGTGAGGTCCCCTAACTAGCTTTATGATAATATAACACATGGAAATTCACATTTCATTCATATAACTTTTCACAACAAATATCAAATTTATAATTTACATGCTCAACATTCTAGATCCAAAACAAATAAGTCATAGTACATGATCAATTCATGTGAGGTCCCCTAATTTACATGCTCAATTCCAATACAAGCATCACAATCAAAGCAAACCAGCACCCAACAATTTTAAAATTATCGTGAAAACTAATAATTTCACATTTAAGCAAAAAATTCAACATGCTGGTAGGGGAGCCATTTACACAGAACTGCTCAAGAATTTTACGCAAAATTCTTACTCAAATGATTCCCTAAATTCTTAGCCAAAAACACCCACAACCTTGGAAACTCAATAACAATTAGCGAGACCACCGCTGCATAGTGCTTTAATTTGGTGAACTTTCACAAATGTGGTGCGAGAATAAAATGGGTAAGGCTGGAACGAAATGGAAAACAACCAAAGGACCATCATCGATTACTAAAAAACGCTAATAGAACTCAATTGGAGAGAAAAACTCACCATAATCGAACCTCGACCTTGCTGGACAAAAACTTAATTTGGGCGAGAAACACGTTAATTTGGAGTCGAAGTTGGATGGGTGGCACTGAAACAAACCCAAAACCATCATAGATAAAAATTCAATTTCTAATTAAATTGTTAACGGCTAAATTGGGATAAGAAACCTAATTCATGAAAACTCTTGTTGGACAACACAAAATAGTGGAGAAAGCTCGAATAACAATTTCAAAATCTAGGAATTGATCTGAAATTAATTTTGAGAAACATTTGAGTCAACATAATCTAATCGGAGAACGAGAGCGAACTAATTCACAACCAACAGAAGCTTACCTTCAAGAGAACGATAAGGGTGGAGGGTTGAGCGGCAGTAGAATTTTACGCAAAATTCTTACTCCAATGATTCCCTAAATTCTTAGCCAAAAACACCCACAACCTTGGAAACTCAATAACAATTAGCGAGACCGCCGCTACACAGTGCTTTAATTTGGTGAACTTTCACAAATGTGGTGCCACAATAAAATGGGTAAGGCTGGAACGAAATGAAGACAACCAAAGGACCATCATCGATTACTAAAAAACGCTAATAGAACTCAATTGGAGAGAAAAACTCACCCAAATCGAACCTCGACCTTGCTGGATAGAAACTTAATTTGGGCGAGAAACACGTTAATTTGGAGTCGAAGTTGGATGGGTAGCACTGCAACAAACCCAAAACCATCATAGGTAAAAATTCAATTTCTAATTAAATTGTTAACGGCTAAATTGGGATAAGAAACTCACCTAATTCATGAAAACTCTTGTTGGACAGCACAAAAAAGTGGCGAAAGCTCGAATAACAATTTCAAAATCTAGGAATTGATCTGAAGTTAATTTTGAGAAACATTTGAGTCAACATAATCTAATCGGAGAACGAGCGGCGAACTAATTCACAACCAGCAGAAGCTTACCTTCAAGAGAACGATAAGGGTGGAGGGTTGAGCGGCAGTAGAAGAACAAGGCTGGCGCTCGTCGGCTGGACGGAGACAGATCGAGACAAGAGAGAAAAACTGATAAAGAGAGAAAGCGAGGGAGAGAGAGACTGACCGAGAGTGATGGCAGCGCAAGGATAGAGCCAGCTGCTATCTAAGAGAGGGGAAGAGATCGGCGGTGACGACTCACGGCTAGGGCTAGGCTTGATCTCTGGTGGCGATAACGTTGCAGTGGTGCGACGACATGAGTCTGATAAAGTTGCAAGATGGAGAAAATAGAGAAAGACAGAGAGAAGAAGAAGAAGATGTTGGAGGGGAAAGAAATCGTGGGATTTCACTTTTTTTTTTTAAACAACTAAACCCCCATTTGACCGATTGGGGGGGGGGGGAGTGGTGTGACTCACGCCACCCCCCACTCTACCCCTTTTCAAGTTTTTTTTTTTTTTTTTGTTCTTTTCTTTTTTTATACATACATACGTGTGTGTATATATATATATTTAAACAATAGGGTTGCTACAAGAATTATAATTCTCAAAATCAAGAAAAACTATATGAAAGGAAAGGAAAAATGGAAGGATCCCTTTTATGCTTGATGACTCACACCGACGATGAAAGTGACAATGAAGAGGTAAGTAACAAAAATCTCTTTTATGATGAGCTTATGGATGCCTATAATGAAATTAAATTTGAATTTGAAAAGGTAGGCGTTAAATACATGGTTCTTAAAAAGAAGAACACTAAATTAGCTTATGAAAACAGTGAGTTATTACATGACCTTAGTAGTGTAATATTAATTCCTCATTTTTAGAATTGAAAAATGATTTGAATACCTTAATTGTTGAAAATCAATCATTAATTGAGGAAAATGAATGTTTGAAATTTAATGCAAATAATATTGTGAAACATGATTCATATGATAAAGAAAAATGTGTTGTGCTAGATAAATTAAAGGGCTAATGACAAGAATGACCAAAATTATATACGCGTTTTGAAAAATGGCAACCTGACTCATTTTTCAGATAAATGACCAATTCGAGTTTATGCATTAATTAATATGAATTAACGATTTACCAAAATACCCCCAAACACTAAAATAACAAATACCACAAAAATACACGGTACATTTAACAGACTACATGATTTAATTTAAATAAAACCAAATTCAAATACAGAAACCTAAAATTAAGGAATCCAAACTTAATGATAAAAAGAGATTTGAAATTCAAATTTTAGTTAAATCTAGTGATTAGAAAAATCGATGATACAAAAAAAATTCATACCCAAAAATTCATAATATTTTCACAGAATTTGCCAATATGAATATTGATGAAGTGAACTAAACACAAACACTGAGTAAAAACTGCAATGCTAGAATAAATTTGCCTACAAAATGATATTAAACCATCAATTAAAGCATAGAACAATTGAAATCTCAAATCAATAAATGAATAAGAATTTAAAAACTTAAAACAGAAGGAATAACAAAAAAAAACCACGAATTTGGTTAATTACCTAGGGTTTTACCAACAGAGCCTTCACCCACCTTCCTATTTGAAATTACCCCTTTAGTCTTTTTCACTTCAAAAAGAAAAACCATCTTGAGAGCTTCTTCACGTTTTTTCATCGATATCACGCATGCTCTCATCTTCTTCTTCTTCTTATTCTTCTTCATCCTTCTTGGTGTTTGACTGCTAATCATTGGTTTTCTAGTGAAGAACTTTGGTTCGGTTCATCGATCTCACGCATGAACATCTATTTCGGATTGTAGTTCAACAATTTCAAAGTCGAGGGAAAGAATACTCGAAGTAGACCTCGACACTCAAGAACAAGGACACTTGCTTCAATTCAAGGTACATTGTATCTCGCATGTACGGTTCTTACTTTTTATCTTACTTAGAACGTGGGGGTCATTCAATCCTTTTGGTTCGGGATTTAAAATGTAATAGGAAAACAAAAAAGGGAAGAAGGGCTAAGGAACAAGGAGACGAGAAAATGGGAGATTTAAAAAAGACTTCGAAGAAAAAAAAGGACTTGGTAAAAAAGTGGTTCGGTTATACTCAAATCTTTAAGATTCTCCCTTTTTTTTTTTTTAGGAAGTAATGAGAAGCTAGTAGATTTAAAAAAAAAAATTGTTAGGATGTTTCCTCCTTAATATATATTAAATTTTTGGGATAAAAAATCTAGAATCTAACTTGGGGTCTGAATATGTCGTACTACTTTTCCTCTGGTTTTCGAAGCTCGATTGAATTTTTTTTTGGTAAAGTGAAGATATGGTAAAAGCAAACACAGCTTCCAAGGAAAGGACACAAACTAGTCAAAGACTTTTGGCCACGGGGATAACTTCAGGGAAAAAGCCAAAACATATAGGGCTAATTACATTAAATAGTGACGGAGAGGTAAACGATAACTTTTCAGTGTTTCAAAATCATTCATGAGTCTGACGCTTTGTTTTAATTTTGATATAGGAGTCTGCTGATACAATGACAGGAGGATCATATTCTAAAAAGTGGGAGCAAGCAAAAGAAAAGACAAGGCAAAACATTGAAAAAAAGAGGCAAAGGGAAGAGGAAAATGCTGAACCTAAGTCCACCAAGAAGAAAAGGGCAAAGATCACAAAAAAGGTAAAGTTAAGAAGCTTGAAATTTTAAATTCTGGAAAGTGAGAAATATATGGTTGAGATTAAACTACTATGATGCAGGATGAAAATAAAACAAAGTGTGAAAAAAAAAAGAAGTCGATGGACGAAGTAGAATCAACAGAAGAAGAGATTGATAAACACTCTGATGATGAGGTATGCCCAATAACACAACACTTGAATACATATAAATACATTGTAATTATGAAAATAAATTGATTAAGGAGGAAGAGATAGAATCAAAAGAAGAAAACATCCATTTTGAATAAGGAGAAAAAAACTCACAATATGATAAAGAAGACCAAAACGAATCATAATCAAACCATCAAGATAGAAAAGGAACAAAATCAAAGAAGAAGGTAATCTGAAACATGCACATTGGTTGAATGAATAAATTTTAACTACCATTTTACTTTCTCATAATAGGTGAGTGTTAAGAAAGAACACATGACAAAGAAGTGGGTGGCTAAATCCGAATCTAAAAAGATCACCAAAAGGAAAAGTATTGCCAACGAGTCAATGGAGGTAGATAAATGATTTATATACAATGTATTTGTGTGTGCTGTTTTGAGTATTCTTAGAATTTATTCATTGTCTTATAGAATGATCTGTATCTGATGAGTAAAAAAAAGAGATGTCAAGCTCTAAAAACCAACCTACAAACCAAGATAGATGTTATAGAGCAAATAAAGAGCTTTTTACCTGATACAGTACTTGAACGATTTAGGAAAATGTGCTTTGGGCACTATTTGGACTTCCCCACAACCAACCAATCTTCCCAATTGTTGTTGCATCTCATACAGCGACAATGCAAACCCAATAGTACTTCAGAGATTAACTTCTTCATAGGGGGAAGGTTGTGAAATTTAGATTGAGAGAATTCGCTCTAATAACCAGATTAAACTGTGGAGAAATACCTAAAATAGAAACATAAAGGATTAAGGGAGATGAACACATAAGGAAACAATATTTCTATGGGGAAAATGGTAAGAAGAAATTATATAAATATGGCATTTGTCATAAGCAAGAGTGCCATAGAGGATGACCAATTAAAGATGGCCTTACTGTATTTCTTGGAAGGTTTCCTACCCCTCAACAGGACACAGTTCACGTAGACATGAACCATATAATCTGAAGGTGTACATATTACACATGCGGAAGCAATTGAAGATCGAAAGCACTTAAGACATTTAATTTTGCTCCTAAAGCATGCATGTTCTATGAAAACAGAAAAGAGAGTTTAGAGAAAACCAACCTTTGTAGCTCACAAATGAGGTACTCCTTGTGGTGTTTTCCTTCTCCAACTTCTCTTGGACAACCTTTAGAGTCTTCCCTACTATTCTCCGGGCCGAGAACGACTTGTGGGAGTCTATAGTGATAGGGAATGGGAAGGGAATGCTTGAAGGTTCAAGCTCTATGGAGATATGAGATGAGAGAGTGATTGAGGAAGAAATTCAGCAGCATAACCTTAAGGTAAAATGCAATGCCCTCTCCAATCTGATTCTTCTTCTACTTATAGAGAGAATCCATGCAAGAAGAACCCTCAAGATGCAAGACACGTGGTGGTCTTAAGGGTGAAAGTGGAAGCTAGGTGTTCAAACAACATTACATGCAAGTATGCATGTTTGTGGTGTAATTCCACTTTGAATCTTCATGCAAGAGTGGAATTACATCATTTTCCACTTACCATGATTCAAAATCAGAATTCAAATGTTCATTTATGATATTAATATCAATTCTAAATGTGACATTAATATATAAGATCATATTTGAACCTTGCCCAATTGATTATAAATGATTAAGCAAGTTAATCACCTTAATAATGTGCATCTTATATATATGAATCTTAATTCATGTATATAGTATTTAAAACCCTTTTAAATACTTTATCTCTCATTTTCTAATTTAATTCATAATTAAATTATTGTGTCAAACACAATTTTACGATAATACCCTTTTTTCCCGACTTTGAACAATTCAAAGAATCCTATCAATTTGTTCTAGGCTATATTCCGATATGAGCTAGTAGGGGGACCTAATGGACCTATAGATCATGGGCTCCAACGATTCGAGGCTAACCGACTAATCTCATTATTCAAGCTAGCCATCATTCGTTAACTACCGGGACACTCCACTATAGCCCGATAGTTGCACTCCCCTCACTATAGATATATTTCCGTCCACTTGATTTAACCATGTTCAGTAAGTCGTTCCTTCACAGGTTGTTCGTAGCTATAGCTAGGTCAAATAACCGTTTTACCCCTATAGTACTTCTTGTTCCTTAAGTTCCACTAATCCTCTAATGAACAATCGGTTTGTGGTCCAACCATCAAACCTAAGTCCCTCTCGATCCAACGAGAGGGTGGGGCCCCTTGTTCAAGTCCTGGAGTTAGTACTTAAGAGAACAACCTCTCTGCTATCCCTGAAAAGGGTAGGAGTGAATTCCGTCTTGCGAAACTATGTCCCCAGCTATCTATTCGATCTTATCCCCAAAATGGTAGGCTTGTTGAGTCGGCGATGCTGGCCACTCTCACCCATGCAGATCAAAGGATAATCTCGTATAAACAGGAGTTCATAGCTCGCTCAGGATTAAGAACGAGTTACCTAGGTCATCTATGAGAAATAGTCAGTTTCTTCGGTAAACGGCGTTATAAAGAGAAAGTGACTTATTTCGTGGTCCAGTCTTATGCAAACTCATTGCATAGGACGCCCCCACTCGCATGTCACCACATGAACGATTTAGGATCTCATCGTTTGTACTTAATACAAAGTGGGCCGCGTCCATAGTGTCTCCAGGATAAGGCACCCAACCGTATCCTTATACTATAGACTATTTTGACTATAAACTTGAACTTGATCCTACGATATGTCCCTACATATAGTTCGAGTATTCATTTTATAGCCAAGGATCTTAGTTTATTGGATTTAGGTTAATCATTCGCAATTTATATATTCAATAACATCTTTTACTGAATAACCTCAATAACGTCTTTATTGAAAATAGAATATGTTTAATGATTTACAAACTACGAGTTTATAGGACATTAAACCCAACAAACTCCCACTTGGACTAGAAACTCTAGTGGGGTATATGAAGTTAGGTGTGAGAGAAGTATAAAGACAATAAACTAGGGCATCATCCATACCCTTACATTTCTCCCACTTGCCCTAGTCTAACAAAGCTCGTAAACCTAGATTAACTAGGTGACCCTCAAATACTTTAGCCGTGAGGGGTTTTGTAAACGGATCAGCTATGTTGTGCTCCGAAGCAATCTGTGTGACGATCACATCTCCTCGTTGCACGATCTCCCTGATGAGATGGTATTTGCGCTCAATATGCTTTCCTCGCTTGTGACTTCGAGGTTCCTTAGAGTTTGCAACTGCACAATAGAGGGTGACAGGCAGTTGCATATTCGGAACAATTTCCAACTCTGTTAGGAATTTTCTTAGCCATACTGCCTCTTTTGCTGCTTCACAGGCGGCTACGTACTCTGCTTCCATGGTAGAGTCAGCAATGCATCCTTGCTTAATACTCCTCCATACTATTGCTCCTCCATTTAGAGTAAACACAGATCCCGATGTTGATTTTCTTGAATCTATATCGGTCTGAAAATCTGAGTCAGTGTATCCTGTAAGGATCAGATCCTTAGCTCCATACACGAGCGTATAATCCCTAGTTCTCCTTAGATACTTAAGGATGTTTTTAACGGCAGTCCAATGCGCATGTCCAGGATTGGACTGATATCTGCTGACAATTCCTACGGCATAGCATATGTCGGGTCTGGTACACAACATTGCATACATCAAACTACCAACTGCTGATGCATAGGGAATACGTCTCATTTCCTCAACTTCTTGAGGTGTCTTAGGACTTTGTTCCTTTGACAGATGAACCCCGTGCCTAAAAGGTAATAACCCTTTCTTGGAGTTCTGCATCGAATATCGTATCAACATTTTGTCGATATATGATGCTTGAGACAGTGCTAGCGTTTTGTTCTTTCTATTTCTAATGATTTGAATGCCCAGAACAAATTGAGCCTCACCCAAATCTTTCATTTGGAATTGAGTCGCTAGCCATTGTTTTACGTCAGTCAGGAATCCTACATTATTCCCAATAAGTAGGATATCATCTACGTATAGAACTAGAAAAGCTACAGTGTTTTTGACGATTTTCTTGTAAACACAAGGTTCGTCAACATTCTGCTCAAAGCCATACGTTTTGATCGCAGCATCAAAACGTATATTCCAGGATCTTGATGCTTGTTTTAATCCATAAATGGATTGTTTAAGTTTGCAAACCTTTTGCTCATCACCCTGGACTATAAATCCCTCTGGTTGAGCCATATAGATAGTCTCTTCAAGATTGCCGTTCAAAAAGGCTGTCTTGACATCCATTTGCCATATTTCATAATCATAGTATGTGGCAATGGATAAGAGTATTCTAATCGACTTAAGCATGGCAACAGGGGAAAAAGTTTCTTCATAATCAACTCCTTCCCGCTGGGTAAAACCCTTTGCCACGAGTCGAGCTTTAAAGGTTTGAACCTTACCGGCTTGGTCTCGTTTTCTCTTGTAGATCCATTTGCAACCAATAGGTTTTACCCCATCCGGTTGTTCTACAAGTTCCCAGACCGAATTGAAGTACATTGACTCCATTTCGAGATCCATGGCTTTGATCCACTGGTCCTTATCAACATCATTCATTGCCTGATTAAAGGTCAATGGATCCTCTACACCATCATTAGATATGATGTTTTGAGTTTCTGTTAAACCCATGTAGCGGTCGGGTTGTATTATAACCCTCCCACTACGTCGAGGCTCTCTCACTATTTGAGATGGATGTGTTTGATCAACAACTTTTGATGAACCAGCTTGATCTACAACTTTTGTAGATTCTTTTGTAGTTTTTCTTGAAATCTCATCTAATACTAGTTTACTGCGAGGTCGATGATCTTTTATGTGATCTTCCTCAAGAAAAGTAGCGTTTGTCGATACAATCACTTTGTTATCCTGAGGGTCGTAAAATAGACCACCTTTCGTTTCTTTAGGATATCCTACAAACAGGCACAGTTTTGAACGTCGTTCCAATTTCTTTGGGTTTTGCACCAACACGTGTGCCGGGCATCCCCAAATTCTGAAGTGACGTAAACTACCTTTACGCCCTTTTCATAGCTCATAGGGTGTTTCAGAAACACTCTTAGAGGGAACCATGTTCAAAATGTATACGGCAGTCTCAACTGCATATCCCCAGAACGAATCAGGCAACTGAGCATAGCTCATCATTGATCGAACCATGTCTAACAGAGTTCGGTTTCTCCTCTCTGATACACCATTTTGTTGTGGTGTAGCAGGGGCTGAGAGTTGAGACGTAATTCCATGTTCTATCAAATAGTCTTGGAATTGTAAGTCCATATATTCTCCACCTCGATCTGATCGTAGTGTTTTAATCGTTTTACCTAATTGGTTCTCAACCTCAGTCTTGTACTCTTTGAACTTTTCAAGGACTTCAGACTTATGATGCATTAGGTAAAGGTAGCCATACCTTGAATAATCATCAATGAAGCTGACGAAATATTCGTACCCTCCTCGTGCTTTGACATTCATAGGACCACAGAGATCCGAATGCACGAGTTCCAAAGGTTCTTTGGCCCTATAACCTTTTTCTGAAAAAGGTCGTTTGGTCATTTTTCCCTCGAGGCAGGACTCACATGGTGGTAACGAGTCATCTTCTAACTGATTTAGTAGTCCACTCTTTACCAATCTTTCAATCCTATTGCGATTTATGTGGCCTAATCTCAAGTGCCAAAGATAGGTATTCGGAGAAACTTTTCGCCTTTTGTTTTGAGTTTCCGCTACTTTAAACATTTCTGTATTAAAAATAGCTTTAACTTGAATTGGCCTTAACACGTATAAGTTGCTTTCAAGTTTTGCAGAACATATATGTATACCTCTTTTGTTAACAAACACTTTATTAATATCAAAAGATACTTGGTATTCATGTTCAATTAAACAAGAGATAGAAATTAAGTTCCTTTTTATATTGGGAACGTACAAGACATTTTCAAGTAGTAAAAATCTATCTCCAAAAGACAACTTGAGAGTTCCAGAAGCTCTAGCTGAGACGACCTCTCCAGTTCCAACTTTGAGAGTTACTTCGCCGTCTTCCAGCATATGCCAGGAACTAATTTCCTGTAAAGAAGAGCATACATGGTTAGTCGCTCCTGAATCTAATATCCAGGCAGAGCTATCTTGCTCAACTAAACATGTTTCGATAACGAGCAAATCATATTTACCTTGTTTTTCTTTTCCAGCCTTCTTTTCCGCAAGGTACTTGGGACAGTTGCGTTTCCAATGTCCGTCTACATTACAATGGAAACACTTTCCTTTTTCTGCAGCTTTTGCCTTGCCTCCCATTTGAGCTTTTCCTTTCCCTTTTTCCTTCTTTTTCTTCATCTGAATACTCTTATTCTTTGAAGTGGAAGGTGCAGACTTTGTTCCTGAGGAAGATCCCTTTTGGAATCTCTTGGTTGTGGCAACATTTGCCTCCCCTTCATGTCCTCTCTTAGTAAGACTTTGGTAAGTCTGAAGCTCGTTTAGCAAAGTGGTCAAGTTAAAGTCTATTTTGTTCATGACAGCGTTTGTCCTGAACTGAATGAAGCTCTTCGGAAGAGACTCCATTATGAAACTTACTTGACTACCCTCGTCAATTGTAGCACCGTTTACTTCAGCGATGTTAAACTGAACCATCATGTTCAAAACATGTTCCCTAACAGAAGCACCTTCCTTCATTCGGGAATTGTAAACATTCTTGAGAGCTTCGTGCCTGATTTGTGAGGACGGTTGTCCAAACATACCTTGCAACGAAGTCATGATCTCCCTTGCGGTGACCATCCTCTCGTGCTTTTTCGACAAGACATCCGAAATGCTTGCTAAGATATAGACTCTTGCTTTATCATTAGCTCGAGTCCATTTCTCGTATGCTTCCCGAACAATTCGGTTTGTTGACGAGCCAGGGTTAGGCGGACACTCTTCGGTAAGGACAAATCTAAGATCCTCGATTACTAGTATTGTGTTTAGATTAGACTTCCAAGTTCCATAGTTATCCCCGTTAAGCTTATCCGAAGCGAGTAATTGTACTAGTGAGCTAGACATACTGAAAAATTAAACAAAGCTATTAGAAATTGCTTAATAACCATTTTTAGACAAAATCCAATCAAGTTTTAGCAAAAGTAATAATGTACCCAGGATTATTATTTTGCAACGACACTTTAGTGAGTTAGAGCAACCGCTACCGAGGGGCAGTCAATTACTCCTTCACCAAACCAAGACGTTCTTGACTAAATACTAATCCCAGAATAACTCTTATTCCTATAGTTGTTTAGTTATCGTTACATTTGGTCAGGAATTTACTAACACTTAGTAACCCTTGTAAGTGTGACCCGCCGTTTTAAGATTACAGAGAACGGCCCCAACAATGCTACCGAATGGAAAAGCTAATGTTGGAAATGGTCCTAAGTAATCCTATCCATCTCTGGAGTTTGCGTTGTTCCGATCTCCATGTTACAACCCTCCGAATGGATAGTAGCTCCAGGGCATGCAAGCAGGCGCAACATGGAAATCTCACGGTGCAACCTAACGGAGGAGACCGCAGGATGTGTTGACACACTTCCTTCACTCACTTACTATAAATACTTTCTCCATTCACCTTGTTATTGATTTATGCAAACACCTTCCGAATGGAGCAGTTGAGGTATAATCAACACGAGGCCAAGCATAAATCTCACCTTGTGAACAAAAGGGAGAACGTAAAAGGGAAATGGATTTGATATATCTCTCCCCTCCCACTAAGTATTTTAAACGGTTTTGGGTATACTTATACTTAGGCGAATTCCGGCTAATTGAATAACCCTAAGTCTAAGTTCATATAATCTTACGATGTCTAGGTGATAACGATTAAAACCTCACATCATACACGTGCATGCTCATAAAACTGGGTTAACTTTAACTCAAGAACCGACTCGATGCCCAGGTAGGAGGTGTTCCGTAAACCGTCAACTTAAATACCTCCAGCCTTAGACAGCATCTCGTCGGGTGAGTTCTCTTGTAACCTATGTTTTACAAGCTTATCGACCTATTTGAATCTAATTGAAATCGATCGAGAGTTGGATCAAATTAACCCTAAGTGAGCATGCACCTTTTTCTTTGTTATAGATTTTAAATTTCTATGTGATTTATAACAATTATAAATCTAAACTATAACAAACTTGCCTTTTGAATATAACTCTTATAAACAAAAATCTAAGGAAATTTCATGCTTCATGCTAGGTTAATTTTATCTTTTGATTAATATAACTTTTATATCAATTAATCAATTTTAATTAACCATTCAAGCATGAATCTCCCTAAATCAATACAACATTTATATCAATTTAAACATGAAATTTCCCTCATGCATTTAAACTATTAATAACACTTATTAAAAATAAAAATGCATGAACATGCTTTCCTATGGTGGGATTTTAAACTATATGGCATGCTCATAATGCACATACATCCATTTAATTAAATCATACATTCAAAATGCATAAAGAAATTAAATCAAACTAAAATGGAATGGTTTGGCAATTTTAAAACAAACAATTAACTAATTATTACAATAATAATTAATAAAATTGCTTGAATCAATCCCGAGCTTCACGAACCGACCCGAACCATCCTCCAAAGAGTGAACCGGCCTTCAAATAAGTGAATAGGGGCTGAACCAGCTGCAGGCAAACCGAACCGGACCAAGGACAGCAGCTGAACCGAACCAGAATCTGGAAAAATCTGGGCTGCTGGAATTTTTTTTCATCAGCGTCGGGGCGCTACTTGAAGAGCGTCCCGACGCTGTCACGAACAGCAGCATTCTGCTGCTGTTTTCTGCTGCGTCTTCTCCCGTTCTGCTTCGATTTAACAGCCTATATGGACTCTAATGACTCTATAAAAATTACAGACTCTAGTACACTCATTAACGCTCTTACATTTCCGAGCAATTACAAATTCATGAAGAATTAAAGGCTCAAAAAATTGCCAAACCAGAACGCTTCCATTTTAGCACACAGAAAATTCAATTTCAAAATGGTACCCACCACAGCAAAATTAAAACGACTTAAGTGCTCTAATCATGCTCTGATACCAATTGAAGGTGTACATATTACACATGCGGAAGCAATTGAAGATCGAAAGCACTTAAGACATTTAATTTTGCTCCTAAAGCATGCATGTTCTATGAAAACAGAAAAGAGAGTTTAGAGAAAACCAACATTTGTAGCTCACAAATGAGGTACTCCTTGTGGTGTTTTCCTTCTCCAACTTCTCTTGGACAACCTTTAGAGTCTTCCCTACTATTCTCCGGGCCGAGAACGACTTGTGGGAGTCTATAGTGATAGGGAATGGGAAGGGAATGCTTGAAGGTTCAAGCTCTATGGAGATATGACATGAGAGAGTGATTGAGGAAGAAATTCAGCAGCATAACCTTAAGGTAAAATGCAATGCCCTCTCCAATCTGATTCTTCATCTACTTATAGAGAGAATCCATGCAAGAAGAACCCTCAAGATGCAAGACACATGGTGGTCTTAAGGGTGAAAGTGGAAGTTAGGTGTTCAAACAACATTACATGCAAGTATGCATGTTTGTGGTGTAATTCCACTTTGAATCTTCATGCAAGAGTGGAATTACATCATTTTCCACTTACCATGATTCAAAATCAGAATTCAAATGTTCATTTATGATATTAATATCAATTCTAAATGTGACATTAATATATAAGATCATATTTGAACCTTGCCCAATTGATTATAAATGATTAAGCAAGTTAATCACCTTAATAATGTGCATCTTATATATATGAATCTTAATTCATGTATATAGTATTTAAAACCCTTTTAAATACTTTATCTCTCATTTTCTAATTTAATTCATAATTAAATTATTGTGTCAAACACAATTTTACGATAATACCCTTTTTTCCCGACTTTGAACAATTCAAAGAATCCTATCAATTTGTTCTAGGCTATATTCCGATATGAGCTAGTAGGGGGACCTAATGGACCTATAGATCATGGGCTCCAACGATTCGAGGCTAACCGACTAATCTCATTATTCAAGCTAGCCAACATTTGTTAACTACCGGGACACTCCACTATAGCCCGATAGTTGCACTCCCCTCACTATAGATATATTTCCGTCCACTTGATTTAACCATGTTCAGTAAGTCGTTCCTTCACAGGTTGTTCGTAGCTATAGCTAGGTCAAATAACCGTTTTACCCCTATAGTACTTCTTGTTCCTTAAGTTCCACTAATCCTCTAATGAACAATCGGTTTGTGGTCCAACCATCAAACCTAAGTCCCTCTCGATCCAACGAGAGGGTGGGGCCCCTTGTTCAAGTCCTGGAGTTAGTACTTAAGAGAACAACCTCTCTGCTATCCCTGAAAAGGGTAGGAGTGAATTCCGTCTTGCGAAACTATGTCCCCAGCTATCTATTCGATCTTATCCCCAAAATGGTAGGCTTGTTGAGTCGGCGATGCTGGCCACTCTCACCCATGCAGATCAAAGGATAATCTCGTATAAACAGGAGTTCATAGCTCGCTCAGGATTAAGAACGAGTTACCTAGGTCATCTATGAGAAATAGTCAGTTTCTTCGGTAAACGGCGTTATAAAGAGAAAGTGACTTATTTCGTGGTCCAGTCTTATGCAAACTCATTGCATAGGACGCCCCCACTCGCATGTCACCACATGAACGATTTAGGATCTCATCGTTTGTACTTAATACAAAGTGGGCCGCGTCCATAGTGTCTCCAGGATAAGGCACCCAACCGTATCCTTATACTATAGACTATTTTGACTATAAACTTGAACTTGATCCTACGATATGTCCCTACATATAGTTCGAGTATTCATTTTATAGCCAAGGATCTTAGTTTATTGGATTTAGGTTAATCATTCGCAATTTATATATTCAATAACATCTTTTACTGAATAACCTCAATAACGTCTTTATTGAAAATAGAATATGTTTAATGATTTACAAACTACGAGTTTATAGGACATTAAACCCAACAATAATCATGGTTGATGATGAGGAATTATTCAATGGGTATCCTTGGGGAAGGTTAGCATTTGACATGTTGGTTGAGTTCGTGAAAAAAGCCTTATAGAGCAGGGGGCCACGTGAATATCTATGAGGGGCTTCATATTTCCCATATTAGCATGGGCTTATGAAGTTATGCCTATACTAAGCAGCCCACATAATTTCTTTGCAAGAAAAATGACATATACAATTCCAAGGATTGTCAATTGGCTGGCAGACACATAGTCGAAATGGAAGGACCTCGAAAGAAGAGTATTTGAGTCAATAGAGGTAAATAATTCAATAATTATGTTCATTAATTAGGATTTTAAAAAAAGTAGTTTACTGAAGTTTCTTTATTGTGCAAACTAACAACTTGAAGTAATTCCAATGATAGCTACTGATGTGGAAATTGAAATGGATTATTTCCAACCATTTGTGGAGGAAGAAAAAAAATATTCATGAGAAGGAGATGGAGTTGCGAAAGCAAAAGACATGAAAGAGCATAATTGATATAACTCTCAATACAGGAGCATCATCTATTGTGGACCAAGTTTACATAAGGGAGAAGTTAGAAGTGATAGAAAGAAATCAAGAAATATTGACCAAACGGATGGATGAACTGGTCGGAACCATTAACTTAATGATAGACTATGTGAAGGGCACAAAAGTGGAAGGCCAAGGATTGCAAGAAGGAGAAGGGGACAAGATTAACTAGGTGGTTGCAACTTTCAATCAAATATATAAGGTATGATTACAATTACATTGTATCTGCATTCATTAATTTGAATATGTAATTATATAACCTACAATAAAACATAGTGCATATGACTTCACCAAGGAGTTGGATCGTATTGGAGAAGAAGAGGAAAATGATGTGGATAAAGAAGAAACTTGTGATGCTACAAATAATCCACAAATTCAAAGAAAAAGAGATGATGAAGAAGACAGAGCACCTGGACAAGGCCCAAACAATCAGTTAGTCAACATAACAATGACCACAAACATAACCTCACAAGGTGCTGATGGAAAAAAAAACAGGATGGGAATGGAGGCAACAAGAACACACAACAACAGGTACATTTTAGAAAATAATCTAATGAAGCCTTAATAACCTGACCATATATATATATTACTAATTACAAATCTCACATATGTATTACAAATAGAAAAATGTTGAATCCCAAGATGCAGATGAGATAATAAACGAAGTAATTCGATCTATCGATGAAAATAAAGTTTATGAAAGCTTAAAGAAGGAGAGGAAAGGCAAGACTATTTTAGAGGTATTTATACTAAGAACAAAAACTTTTAATAGGAAGATAGTTTGCATCAATGAATTAACTAGAATTTTTGTTGTTATAATAGAATGAACGTGCTAAATGGCCAACTATTGGCACTATTATAGAGAATAAATCATTGCCTATCAATCCCAAGTGGAGTGTTGTTAAACGACCATTTGAGGTGCGTGGAATTTAACTATATTTGCACATTCAGATTTTGGTTTTTGTAACATATATCGAATTGTGAAGAAATTTATATGTACATATCTAATAATTTTATATGTGAAACAAATACAAGGTAAAGTGAAATTTGCAACTAGATGGCATTGTTGTAAATACATCAACAAGCATGGCTGGTTTTACAAAAGAGGTATGGAAATCAAGTTTTGATAACATATGGGGTTAATTATGCTATTGAATATATTATGGTATGTGTACATAACTAATCCAAATGAATTTGGATTCCTTAGACTCCAAGATCGAAGAAAACCATCAACGATAACAGAATAAAAAAACAAGTACAAGGGGTTCGAGGGTGCTTACTGAGGTAGGTACTCAAAATAGGTATTTATTATTCACAGTTTAATGATTATATATAATGGAACTGATTTAGGTTTTTATATACTCAGATTAATAAGAATGTAAGAAGAGTTACTGGAGTTAGTGGGAGTCTTTTACCTAAAATACTAGACAAGGAAGCGACAATTACAGTAACAAGGGACTACATCAAAGCAATGAAATGACTATATGAGAAAAAGAAGGTCTCCAAAACACCAACAATTGAGTATGCACAGTCATTCGATCTTCATTTGACACAAAGCCAAGAATAGAAGTGTTTCACTCAAAGCCAAGAATATAGGTGTTTCTATAATAGACCATCGTTCATAATGCTCATAATGTTATAGGAACGTTTTAGGACAATTTAGACATCTGCCTCTGCTAGTTTATGTTTTGTGCTTTTGGAATGTTTATTGTGATATACTTTTCGTTTGCTAGTTGAGATTTCTGACAATGTGCTTTCGGTTTGCTTAAAGTTATGATTACATTAGGCTTGATTGGAATGTCTTGGAAATAAACGCTTTTAGGAATGTGACAATATGCTTTTGGTTTTCTCAAATACACACTTTTAGGAATGTGATTGGGATATCAACAAGGTTGATTGGAATTTCTTGGAAACATGATTAAAATTCAATTAAACTTGCATCGGAAAAAATAGACATGAAACATCAAACTTCTACATTTATCTTGGTTTACAATGCAAATACCATCTATTAAGGAACAAAAATAAACTAGAC
Organism: Luffa acutangula; assembly: GCA_036850905.1. Classification (NCBI taxonomy): domain Eukaryota; kingdom Viridiplantae; phylum Streptophyta; class Magnoliopsida; order Cucurbitales; family Cucurbitaceae; genus Luffa; species Luffa acutangula. The sequence goes on along the minus strand of CM072091.1, from coordinate 31,740,470 downwards.
TGAACAATTAAAAAAATATTTTAAATTATAAGGAGAAATACTACCTAATTCTTGGATACTCAGGACAATCGATTATAAGAAAAATATTAAACTTATAAATACAATGTATTTGCTATGTTTATAAAATGCTAAGTTATCAGTTAAAAAGGCGTTGTTATCAATTAGGAAGAAATTATGGTGCTATTATGGGAAAAATTACCATGTATTTCCAATGTGTACAAGATGCATTATGCAAATACTGAAGACGATAAAAATAGTATAAATATTAAACCAACAAAAAAATACCTTGTATCTATTATACCTATTAGATGCAATATATGAACCAAACATAGCCAGTGGTTAATAAGAAATGGATTATATTATAAGGAAATACCATTGATTTTTGATGACCAAGCTGATGAATTGTGGAACACAATAAACATGATAAACATATATAATGAATTGGTAAAATATATTTAAAACTAGAATGTTGAAAAATGTAGGTAACCTAAAATTCAATGATTTGGAAAAAATGCCATGAACCTGCTATATCTAGAAAAAACATGAACATCCTTATTGGAAAACAAAAATGATGAGGATGATAACAAGAATAGTTGAAAAACAACAATATCTATGGAAATAATCATCTGAATCCTAAAATCCTAAAACAGAAAAAAGAAACAGCATCTCAAAATTGGATTTTTGCACGATCTACGGTAATGACCAACTTGAAGATTGATCTTGCGGAAGCGAATTGAATTGTGCGTGAAAAGGTTTTCAATCATTAGATTACCAGTACATAAGGCAAAAATTCAGAAACCTTTTCTAAACTAGATTAAGCATACGAAGACTGAAATTTAAACTAATCTAGAACACAAAACTTACATGATTGGAGGCAAACACACTGCACTATGCTCCAATTACGATCTTGGATCTTCCAACGAACACTACCACGTCGGATCACTCGCTATCCTCTAGGATTGTTGAGATTTGGTTTGTGGGAACCAAAATCGCCTTGGATGAGAATTTTTCCATAGAGAAAGGAGAGTAGGGAGAAAATCTCTTCTGTCTTTTTCGTGAAATTGAGAGAGTGATCCACCAGTGGGGTAACCCCCTTTCCACTTTACGATAAGTGGGGAGGGAGTTAAAACCCTACTGAATCTTGATTGTTGGATCTAATTCATACGATCTTGGCCGCCTATTAATTAAATAATAAATAATTAATTAATTATAATTAATTTTATTAAATTAATATTAATTAAATCAATTATAACATAAGGTATTTAATTCAATTTGAATCATATTCAATTAAATTAAATTAGTCATTCAGTTAATCTCATTAATTGAATCCACATTAATTAAATATCAAATATTTAATTAATTTTATAATTGAATCATTCAATTTTATCTCTCTTATTTAACCTATAGTTTTAATGTGCATAAAAATGTACATTAATATAAACTATAGTATTAATTTGATTAAATCACATTTAACCAAATTAAATTTAAATTAATTAATTCCCCAATTAATTATTTCATGAATTAATCAAATATCACATATTTAATTAAATTCATAATTCTCTCTTTAATTAATTTTGAATCACATCCAAAATTAATTTTACTATAAAGTGTAATTCAATAATTAAACTCATATTATAATGTATCTCCATACATTATATTAATTGTATCAAAATAAAATTAACTTAAATTCCCTTTAATAATCAAGACTATGTTATCTTAGAACCCGATATGAGCTAGTAGGTGGACCTAATGGACCTAAAGATCAGACTCATTGCATAGGATAACTCCACCTGCATGTCTCCTACATGGATGCTTTGGATCAATGCATCTGTATCGGATACAAGGTGGGTCGTATCACATAGTGTCATCAGGACAAGGTACCCAGCCTTATCCCTATACTATAGACCATTTAGGTTGTTTCTTGGACACCGATCCCCGTATGACACTACATATCAGTCCAAGTTTCATTTAAACAACCTTGGATCTTAGTTTATTGGATTTAGGGTTTATTAATGCAAACTCGATTTATCCAATAACCAAATTACTGAATCACTCAAATAACGACTTATTGAGATTGATTAATTTGTTTAATTTACTATCTACGAGTTTTAGGGAAAAAAACCCAACAACTCCCACTTGAACTAAAACTCTAGTGGGTAATAAACATCATTAATCATAATTAATTGAACAATCATAGAAGTAGGAATAATGGTTTGTATTAATACTGTATAATACATGAAAAGTACAAATACAGATAAATAAAATAAACTAGGGCATTTGAATACTCAATGCACTTCACCCACTTGCCCTAGATTATTCTATATACATATCTTGCACACCTAGATCCTCTAGATGACCCTCGAACACTTTAGCCGTGAGAACCTTCGTAAATGGATCAACAATGTTATGCTCTGAAGCTATCTTCGTGACGATCACGTCCCCTCGTTGCACGATCTCTCTAATGAGATGATATTTGCGCTCTATGTGCTTGCCTCTCTTGTGACTGCGAGGTTCTTTAGAATTTGTCACTGCACCACTATTATCACAATAAAGGGTGATTGGCAAGTTCATATTTGGAACAACTTCGAAATCCATCAAGAACTTCCTTAGCCATACAACCTCCTTAGCTGCTTCAAAAGTAGCGACATATTCGGCCTCCATGGGGGAGTCTACAATGCATCCTTGTTTGATGCTACGCCAGACTACAACTCCCCCATTTAGGGTAAACACTGACCCTGATGTGGATTTCCTAGAATCCTTATCAGTCTGAAAGTCAGAGTCTGTGTGTCCTGTAAGGATCAAATCCTTAGCTCCATACACAAGTTGATAGTCCCTCGTTCTCCTAAGATACTTGAGGATGTTTTTCACTACAGTCCAGTGGTCTAACCCTGGATTAGACTGGTATCTACTAACTATCCCAACTGCATAGGATATGTCAGGCCTAGTACACAACATGACATACATAAGGTTGTCCGCTACTGAAGCATAAGAGATCCATCTCATATCCTCAATTTCTTAGGTGTCTTAGGACACTGTTCCTTAGACAGATGAACTCCATGCCTGAAGGGTAGTAAACCCCTCTTGGAATTCTGCATCTTATATTTAGACAATATCTTGTTTATATAGGATGCTTGAGACAGGGCTTACGTTCTGTTCTTACAATTTCTTATAATTTGAATCCCTAGAACATACTGAGCTTCACCCAAATCTTTCATTTGGAGCTCAGTTGATAGCCAAGTTTTAATTTCAGCTAGAAATTCTACATCATTCCCAATGAGTAGAATATCATCTACGTACAACACCAGAAAAGCTACTGAACTGTTGATAATCCTTTTGTAAACACAAGGCTCATCAACGTTTTGATCAAAGCAATAAGATTTGACAGTAGTGTCAAACCTTATATTCCAAGATCTGGAAGCTTGCTTCAACCCATAAATGGATCGCTTAAGCTTGCAAACTTTTTGATCCTGACCTTGAGCAATGAACCTCTCTATTTGAGGCATAAAGATGCTCTCTTCAAGATTGCCATTCAGAAAAGCAGTCTTGGCGTCCATTTGCCAAATCTCATAATCATAAAACGTGTCAATGGACAAGAGTATCCTTATTGACTTTAACATGGCAACTGGAGAGAAGGCTTCTTCATAGTCCACCCCTTCCTTTTGGGTATAACCCTTTGCCACAAATCGAGCTTTGAAAGTCTTTACTTTCCCAGCTGCGTCTCGTTTTCTCTTGTAGATCCATTTGCACCCTATGGGTTTTACCCCTTCAGGTAGGTCTACAAGATCCCAGACTTGATTGAAGTACATAAACTCCATCTCTAGGTCCATAGCTTTGACCCACTGGTCATAATCCACATCATTCATTGCCTGTCTTAAGGTCAATGGATTCTCAACTCCATCATCATGTATGATAGCTAGAGTTTCTGCTAAACCTAGATAGCGTTCAGGTTGAATAACAACTCTCCCACTACGTCGAGGCATTCTCACCTCTTGATAAGGATGAGCTTGACCAGATGTACTGGGCTCATCAACAACTCTTGTTGAAGGTCCAACCTCTAAACTGGGCTCATCAACAACCCTTGTTGAAGGTCCAGCCTCATCAACAACTCTTGTTGATTCATTTGTAGCTTCCCCAAAAAGTTCACTTAACACTATCTTACTCTGTGGTTTGTGTTCTCTAATGTGGTCTTCTTCCAAGAAAGTAGCATTTGTCAATACAAACACTTTATTTTCTTGTGGATCGAAGAAGTATCCACCTCTTGTTTCTTTTGGGTAGCCTACGAATAGGCATAATTTTGAACGTGAATCCAATTTCTTTGGGTTTGCCACTAGCACATGTGTAGGGCAGCCCCAAATTTCTGAAATAACGTAAACTAGCTTAACGCCCTCTCCAGAGCTCAAATGGTGTTTCAGAAACCCTCTTTGAGGGAACAACATTCAAAATATAAACTGCAGTCTCTACTGCATAACCCCAAAAAGAATTAGGCAACTAAGCATAGCTCATCATAGATCGAACCATGTCTCACAAGGTTCTATTTCTCCTTTCAGATACACCATTCTGCTGAGGTGTGCCTGGTGCTGAGTGTTGGGACGTGATTCCATGTTCCATCAAATAGTTCTGGAATTCTAAGTCCAAATACTCTCCACCTCGATCAGATCGAAGTGTTTTAATGGTCTTACCTAATAAGTTCTCAACTTCAACGTTATACTCCTTGAACTTTTCAAGGGCTTCAGAATTATGACTCATTAGGTATAAATAACCATACCTTGAATAATCATCTATGAAAGAGATGAAATATTCATACCCTCCTCGAGCCCTTACATTCATTGGATCACAGAGATCTGTATCTACGAGCTCTAAGGGCTCCTTGGCAAGATAGCCTTTTTCCAGTAAAAGATCGTTTGGTCATTTTACCTTCAAGACATGACTCACATGGAGGTAAAATACCATCTTCTAACTGGCTTAGAAGTCCGTTCTTAACCAATCTCCCAATCCTATTTAGATTAATGTGGCCAAGTCTCAAGTGCCAAAGATAGGTACTTTGAGAAACTTTTGGCCTTTTAGGTTGAGTCTCATCTGGTTTGAACATCTCATTGTTCAAAATAGCCCTATACTCTATTGGTCTTAAAACATATAAACTGTTCTCCAAGTTTGCAGAACAGATATCTGAAGGGGATGAAAACCCCTACGCAGCGGAAGCGTATCAATTGGACCTTAAGCAGTATATTAATTAACATTAAAATATCGTTACGAAAAGGCAAAATAAACTTTAAACATGCTTTAAAGTTGCTGGAAATTGCTATAAATATGCTTGAAAATTAAATCTAAATTTATTTTCATGCTTTTCTAAAGAAATGGGAAAGAACCGTTACAAACCTTCATTGTAGACTTGACTGGTCTTCGCAAACGATGCTTCAACGGACAAAAACGCATCAACCTTCTTGTAGTTTCTTCGCTGGAAATTTCTTCTTGAAAGACACAATAACCACAGAGGTTACACCGGTATGTCTCTAAGTCTAGGGGGCAAAAGACTTGTGGGAGTCTTTCTCTAAGAGGGAGGCTAGAGAGAATTCTAGGGTCTTGTCTTGTGATTCTAAGAGCAAGATGGCTACCAAACAAACTAGGTCTAGTGTTCTATTTATAGAAGAGTGACCATGAATAAAATATTCAATTAAATAAATCTTTTCAAAAAATTGATTCAATCTTATTCCTTATTTAATCAATCCAAGATCAATCAATTCCATAATTGATTAATCTTTTCCACAAATAACTAATTACTTCCATAAGTAATTAGATAATTTCCATAAATGATTAATCACTTCCTTAAGTAATTAATTATTTTCATAATTGATTAATTCCCCAGTGAATGAATTCTTTAATTAATTAACCACCAATTAAATATCACATATTTAATTTCCGGCCTTGAATTAATTAATTTGCCCAAATAGATTTTAGGCCTTAAAATTAATTAATTCATTATTTGAACTCTTTCAAACTTCCATAAATTTAATGTGACTCAAATTTATATTAATATTTGAATTCCTTCAAATATTAATTTCTCTCATAATAATATATATCAATATATATTATATTGTTTCCCTTAGTAAATTGAACATTCTCAAATTACTTTATGAGCTACCAATGGCACCTAATGGACCTGCAAATCAGAAGCTCCAACGATGTGAGATTAATTGGCCAAACTCATTAACCAAATTAATCAATATTCGTTAAATGTGTGTGCATTCCACTATAGACTCACAATTGCACTCTAATCACTGCAGACATATTTTTTGTGTCCACTGATATAGACCAATATCGACTAGATAGTCCTTCACGAGTGTCCGTAACACCAGCTGGGTCAAATTACCGTTTTACCCCTAGGTTACTTATATTTCCTTAAGTACCAGTTCTCCTCTAATGAACAATTTGTTTGTGGTCCAACCATCAAACAAAAAAACCCTCTCGTGCCATTGAGAGGGTAAGTCCCTTTGTTCAAGACTCGTAATCACCACTTAAGGAAACACTCATCTGCTTCCCTAAAGTCGGGAAGAAGTGAATTCCATCTTGTAAGATTATGTTCCCAGCTCCCCATTCGGTCTTGTCCCCAAAATGGTAGGCTTATTGAGTCGACGTATTGGCCACTCTCACCCATACAAATCAAAGGACAATCCCTCATGAGCAGGAGTCCATAATCAACTCAGGATTAAGACTAAGTTGTCTAGATCTTCCTAGTGAAATAGAAACCAACTAGTTAACGATGTTATAACCAGTGGCTACTATTTCGCGGTTCGGTCTTATGCAAACTCATTGCAAAGGATACCTCCACTTGCATGTCTCCTACACAAACGCGTTGGATCATAGCGTTTGTATCAAATACAAAATGGGTCGTATCCATAGTGTCACCAGGATAAGGCACCCAGTCTTATCTCTATACTATAGACCCTTTGGGTTGTTTTTTGAACAGTAATCCCCATATGTCACCACATATAGTTCATGACTCATATTACAGCCTAGGATGTCTAGTTTATTGGATTAGGGTTATTTCAGGCAAAGACAAATATAAAATAACTAATAACATTTAATGGAAAAATATATCAATATTATTTCATTAATATCCGGTCAACGGTTACATTCACGATCTACGAGTTTTAGGGCATAAAATCCAACAATAACAACACCCCTTTTAGTAATGAGAGCTTCATTTACAGAAAAGGACACTTAATATCCTTGTTCAAGCAAATAAGAAACAAAATTCAATTTCTTTTTATTTTAGGAACTTTATATACATTATCTAATAATATATAACGTTTCCTGGAGAAGAACATTTTAATGTCTCCCACTGCTTTAGCTGAAATGAACTCCCCAGTCCCAACTCTGAGAGTCATTTCCCCAGTATTTAATTGTTGCTGGGAGTTCATTCCCTCAAAAGAAGAGCATACATGATGAGTGGCACCTGAATCAAGGATCCAGGTTGTATCATCATTTTCCACCATACACATTTCAATGACAAATAAATCACATTTATTTCCATTTAGTTTTGCTAAGCAGTTTATGTCATATTCATTGTGAACAATTTCAGATCAATTAGACATGGTGGCCTGAGGACAATCCTCAGTTAAGACCAATTCCACGCAATTAGTGTCTAAGTTCATTTTCCTAGTTGTATTAGCGATACCATTTTTATTACATACGACGTTTTTAGAGGCATACAAAGAACGATTCATGCTGAAACAAACAAATTAACTTAATTAGTGATGTTGCATTAACCCATTAAACAAAATAATATAATTTATTTTAATCCAATCAATTTAGTAAAAGTAATGATCGACCCATAGAAAAGACATTCATTTTGCAACGATACTTCAGAGGTTTAGAGCAACAGCTACCGTAGGGCAGTTAGCTACTCCTCCCCTGAATTGAGACAATCTCATCCAATCCCTATTCCCAGAATAACTCATATTCCAGTAGTTCTTAGCTACCGTTTTTTCGGTAAGAAATTATTAACACCTTAACAATTTCTCGTAAGTGTGACCTTTCATTTTTAGATTTCAGAGGTCGGTCCCAACAATGCTATTGTAGGGAAAGTCAAAGTTGGAAATGGACCTAAGAAACCCTATCCATTTCTAGAGTCTGCGTTGTTTTGATTCCTATGATCAAGCCCTTCGTAGGGTGATTGCTCCCAGGGCGACTCGCAGGCAGATCATGGGGATCTCACGGTGCAACCTAATGGTGGAGACCATAGGATACGTTGACACGTGTCCTGCTCCCACTTACTATAAAATACTCCCTCATTCACCTTGATATTGATCCATGCAAACACCATCCGTAGGGGGTCACTCCCAGGGTGACTCGAGGCCAAGCATGGACCTCACGTTGTGAACTCTTGAGGACGTGAGAGCAAAACTTGATTTATGAAAATCTTGTTTTGATATATTTCCTCCCACTAAGTATTTTTATAATTAAAGGGTCTATTACTTAGGTAAGTTCCGACTAAGTGAATCTATCTAAGTCTATGCCTGAATGTAACTCTTATATAAAGGTATTTACATTAATGTCTAGGTGAATTAAACCCTTTTAATTACCTAGTGACATTGCATGCTAACATTAAACTATGATTAATTCAACTCAGGTTCCGGGTCAGTTCCCAGTAGAAGGTGTTCATTAACCGTCAACTTAAGTACCCCCAGCCTAGACAGAAATTCACCGGGAGAGTTCCCTTATAACCACAGTAATGTTTTTCCAACTTAGCCCATTAAAACTATTTTAATCCTAGGTAAGAATATAATTCTAATCCTATTAGAATTAAAATGAGCTTAGGTCTAACTAATTTTAAACAATTTAAAATTAATTAATTTTAACCTAAGGTCCTATGTTTGCATGCAACTCTTTGTTATAGGTTGACGGTTTCTAATCAATTTTGTAACTATTATAAAATTTTAGTAATTAGCCCTATAACATGCTTCTATGGTGTTGGAAAAAATAATAATCAAATTCCAGTTATTAAACACCGTAATATCATGACGTCGATAATATAACGATTATTTTAATCTAAAGTGGTGTCATGCTTCATGCAATTTCAATTGCATTTAATTAATATCAAGTATATTAATTAATCATCCATGAAATTAAAATACATGAAAATTGACATTAATATAATATAACATTTATATTAATCTAATTAATGTCATGCTCAATGCTATTCCATTTTCATTAAATTAATATAACAATTTATATTAAATCATACATGAAAACAATCATTGATATTTATTATTTCCACCCATAATATAACTAATTATATTAACTCATGAAAATAATCCTAAGCATGCATGCTACATTAATTAAATATAACAATTATATTTAGCTAAATTAATGTCATGCATCATCCTTCACCAATTTCATATATTTAATATAACAATTATACTAAATAACTCATGAAATTAAAATTCATGCATAATTACCATACATTATAACAATTATAACATAAATATGCATGAAAACATGCTTAACCTATGGTGGGATCGTACTAAATAACATTCATAAAGCAATAAATAGTTGAAAAACTGGTATATTGGCCCCTAGGATAATTAAAATAAACAAAATTACATTAATTTCATTGCTAATTATCCTACTGAGTCTTCAACCGCTCCAGAACCAACCCGAACTAGCTTGAACCGCTTCAAACAAGACCCAAATTGATCAAACCAGACAAAAATCTCAGAGAACCGGACCAACCATGCAAAAAAACGTTGAACCGAACCGTTGTAACCTCCAAACCGCTGCACATTCTCACGAAATTGTGTTTGACGTAACTCCCGCGTGCTTTGACCGAAAGTCTCGCGAGTTTGACCACAACTGCCGCCAGCGTCGAGATGTTGAAGGCATAGCGTCGCGACACTGGCCCAAAAAATCTTCGTTCCGCTTTGCGATCGATCTACTGCGTCTCGACTCTAATGAGTAGGGTCGCGACGCTACGCCTCTGGACAGCGTTCTGTCCTTTGATTTCAGCAGCAAATTTTCACCGAATTGAACTCCGATTCGAGCACCGATCAACAAATTGATTCCTAATTTCTAGACACGGACTTACAGGACTCGATTTACAATATTTTTTCCCCAAAAAACGTGGGCCCTTACATGATCAAATCATACAAAATTGTAAATCTATGGCCAAATATAACCAAAACAGTTTTTCAGCAAACCAATATGCAAATTAATCCCACCATTCAGCCTTAATGCGAAATCTAAGATAGAAAACACATTCACGAAATGGCTTGGATACCATTTGAAGGAATGAAATCCTCTAGCGGAAGCGCGAATTGAATCGTGTGTGAAAAGGTTTTCAATCATTAGATTCCCAGTACATAAGGCAAAAATTCAGAAACCCTTTTTAAACTAGATTAAGCATACGGAGACTGAATTCTAAACTAATTTAGAGCAGAAAACTTACATGATTGGAGGCAAACACAATGCACTATGCTCTAATTACGATCTTGGATCTTCCAACGAACACTACCACGTCGGATCACCCGCTATCCTCTAGGATTGTTGAGATTTGGTTTGTGGGAACCAAAATCACCTTGGATGGGAATTTTTCCAGCAAAGAGGTTGCTGTATTTTTTAGAGAAAGGAGAGAGTAGAGAGAAAATCTCTTCTGTCTTTTTCGTGAAATTGAGAGAGCGATCCACCAGTTGGGTAACCCCCTTTCCACTTAACGATAAGTGGGGAGGGAGTTAAAACCCTACTGAATCTTGATCGTTGGATCTAATCCATACGATCTTGGTCGTCTATTAATTAAATAATTAATAAATAAATATTTAATTAATTATAATTAATTATAATTAAATTAATATTAATTAAATCAATTATAACATAAGGTATTTAATTCAATTTGAATCATATTCAATTGAATTAAATTGGTCATTCAATTAATCTCAATAATTGAATCTACATTAATTAAATATCAAATATTTATTTAATTTTATAATTGAATCATTCAATTTTATCTCTCTCATTTAACCTATAGTTTTAATATGCATCAAAATGTACATTAATATAAACTATATTATTAATTTGATTAAATCACATTTAACCAAATTAAATTTTAATTAATTAATTCCCCAATTAATTAATTCATGAATTAATCAAATATCACATATTTAATTATATTCATAATTCTCTCATTAATTAATTTTGAATCGCATCCAAAATTAATTTTACTATAAAGTTTAATTCAATAATTAAACTCATACTATAATGTATCTCCATACATTATATTAATTTTATCAAAATACAATTAACTTAAATTCCCTTTAATAATCAAGACTATGTTATCTCAAAACCGGATATGAGCTAGCAAGTGGACCTAATGGGCCTACAGATTAGAAGCTCCAACGATACGAGTTTGATCAACTAATTTCATGAACCGAGTCAATCAACATTCGTTAACTGTGGGTCACTCCACTAAAGACCCACAGTTGCACTCTTCTCACTGTAGAATACTTTTATGTCCATGGATATCGACCAATGCAGTAAGTCAATCCTTCACGTAAGTTCATAACACTAGCTGGGTCAAATTATCGTTTTACCCCTGGGTTACCTCTATATCCTTAAGTACCACTGATCCCTTTAATGAACAAGTTGTTTAGGGCCCAACCATTTAACAGGAGTTCCTCTCGGGCCAGGAGAGGACGGCGCGCCTTTGTTCAAGACCTGGAATCAACCCTTAAGGAAACACACATCTACTTGCCCCAATAAGGGAAGAAGTGAATTCCATCTTGTACTGTTATGTTCCCAGCCCTCATTCGGTCTTGCCCCTGAAAGGGTAGGATTATTGAGTCGCCGAGCAAGTCACTCTCACCCATACGAATCTAAGGACAATCCCTCCTGAAAAGGAGTTCATAACAGACTTAGGATTGAGACTGAGTTACCTAGGTCATCCTATTGAAATAGAAACCTAAACTAGTCAACGACGTTTCATCTAGTGGTTACTATTTCGCAGTTCGGTCTGATGCAAACTCATTGCATAGGATACCCCCACTCGCATGTCTACTACATGGATACTTTGGATCAATGCATCTGTATCAGATACAAGGTGGGTCGTATCACATAGTGTCACCAGGACAAGGTACCCAACTTTATCCTTATACTATAGACCATTTAGGTTGTTTCTTGGACACCGATCCCCGTATGACACTACATACCAGTCCAAGTTTCATTTAAACAACCTTGGATCATAGTTTATTGGATTTAAGGTTTATTTATGCAAACTCGATTTATCTAATAACCAAATTACTGAATCACTCAAATAACGACTTATTGAGATTGATGAATTTGTTTCATTTACTATCTACGAGTTTTAGGGCATAAAACCCAACACAATTTGACCACAACGCCCGCACTTGAAGGATGTTGTCCTATCAAAACGAGACCAAATCCGTTTTTTCTTCGGACGTGCAGCTGTTCGCTTAGTGCTTGGCGGGAGAATGCAATCCTCCTCATCAACATTTGAGTTGGCGAATTGTTGAACAGTTCCAATTGGATGTACATCATTACTGTGTAATTGCACTAAATTGGAAGTTTGGAAAAACTCATGACATTATGAATGAAGCCCAAGGTTCCGACGACACAAAGCCAGACATGCATGTGGGCATGGCATCAGATCCAAATTCCATCGTCGACATGAGCAACTCTTGGTAAGAATGTTGACCTCGAATTGCATTGTGCGATCATGTTCTTCAAATTCATGTTGGTTTATGTGATATAGCTAAAAATTTTTAAAAAAACTGACCATTAGAAATATAGAAATACAGAAGTGTAAGTACCAAAAGAAGTAGAATGAAACAAAACTCACATCCATTGTTCGTCTTTCCTTCAGGGATGTACGAAGCAGATCCTCAACCCATGGCGAAGGGTGAGCACGTTGGAAACTGAAAAAACTCCGACGATCATAGAACCATTGTTGAATCAATCTTCGTATGGCCTCGAGAAGGGGAACAACAGGTAGCTCACCCGCCTCCAACAAAATTGCATTAAGACTCTCAGATGCATTTGTTGTCATTATGGTATATTTGTTCCTCACAAAAAATGCCCTCGCCCATTTAGAATGTGCTACTTCTTCTAATTCAGACCTAATGGAAGGAACTATATCCTCCATTTGCCTCATGTAATATTCATAAACCAACGGTGTGTACGCCTTGTTGGGTTTTATGCCCTAAAACTTGCAGATAGTGAATGTAACTGTTGACCGGTTATTAATGAAATAATATTGATATATTTTTTCATTAATTGTTATTAGTTATTTTATATTTGTATTTGCCTAAAAATAACCCTAATCCAATAAATTAGACATCCAAGGCTGTAATATGAGTCTTGAACTATATGTAGCGACATATGGGATCATTGTTCAAGAAACAGCCTAAAGGGTCTATAGTATAGGGATAAAACTGGGTGCCTTATCCTGGTGACACTATGGATACGACCCACTTTGTATTTGATACAAACGCTGCGATCCAACGCGTTCGTGTAGGAGACATGTGAGTGGGGGTATCCTATGCAATGAGTTTGCATAAGACCGGACCGCGAAATAGTAACCACTGGTTATAACACCGTTAACTAGTTGGTTTTCTATTTCACTAGGAAGATCTAGACAACTTAGTCTTAATCCTGAGTTGATTATGGACTCCTGCTCATGAGAGATTGTCCTTTGATTTGCATGGGTGAGAGTGGCCAATACGCCGACTCAATAAGCCTACCATTTTGGGGACAAGACCGAATGGGGAGCTGGGAACATAATCGTACAAGATGGAATTCACTCCTTCCCGACTTTAGGGAAGCAGATGAGTGTTCCCTTAAGTTGTTACTCCAAGTCTTGGACAAAGGGTCCTACCCTCTCAATGGCACGAGAGGGTTTTCTGTTTGATGGTTGGACCACAAACAGGTTGTTCATTAGAGGAGAACTGGTACTTAAGGAAATAGAAGTAACCCAAGGGAAGGAAATAGAAGTAACCCAGGGGTAAAATGGTAATTTGACCCAGCTGGTGTTGCGGGCACTCGTGAAGGACTAACTAGTCGATATTGGTCTCTATCCATGAACACAGAAAATATGTCTGCAGTGAGAAGAGTGCAACTGTGAGTCTATAGTGGAATGAACACACAGTTAACGAATATTGATTAATGTGGTTAATGAGTTTGACCAATTAATCTCACATCGTTGGAGCTTCTGATCTTCAGGTCCATTAGGTCCCACTGGTAGCCCATAAAGTAATTTGAGGCAACTAAGTAATAAATGTAAATTGAAAATGTTCAATTTACAAAGGGAAACAAACATAATATATATTGATATATTATTGTGAGAGAAATTAATATTTGAAGTGAAGGTGTTCATATAACACATGCAGAAGCAATTTAGGATCGGAGGCACTTAACTACATCAATTTTAGAAAATGAAAACATGTTGTCCAAATACCGTAAGGAGAGAGCAGAACTTTTACCAACCTTTTGGAGACCGATTCAACAACTCCCTTTGATTCCTTTGATCACGAACGGTGTGTGGACCACCTCTAGTGTCTTCCTTACTATTCTCCAGGCCAAGAACGACTTGTGGGAGTCTATAGAGATAGGAAATGGGAAGGGAATGCTTGAAGGTTCAAGCACTAGAGAGATATATGGAGATGAGTGAGTTTGAGACCAAAATCCAACAGCATAACAATATGAAAAATGGCTCTCCTACCTTTGAATCTGATTCATACTCCTTATATAGACATCTTCCATGCAAAGAGAAGCCTCATGACACTAGACACATGGTGAAATTGCAACTCAAAGTGGATTCTAGGTGTTTAATTCACAACACATGCAACTAGTGCATGGTTGTGTTGTTTTCAACATGCAAGAGTGGGAATGCCACTAAATCCACTTAAACTTGAATCTAAATTCTCAATTTTCAGCTTGCAATTCATTCCTATTTCAATTGAAAATTGAAATTGATTTCTAGGCAATTAATTGGTACAATTCCAAGTAATTTTTACATGATTAATCCAATTAATCTTTATCACCTAGTGCCATGAATTATATATGATTCCTAATGGTATTCAAAACACTTTTAAATACTCCATCTCTCATTTTCTAATTTAATTCATAATTAAATTATTGTGTCAAACACAATTTTCGATAATACCCCATTTTCTCGATTTTGAACGATTCAAAGCTTCCTATCTTTTTGTTCTAGGCTTTTTTCCGATATGAGATAGTAGGGGGACCTAATGGACCTATAGATCATGGGCTCCAATGATTCGAGGCTAACCGACTAATCTCATTATCCAAGCCAGCCAACATTCGTTAACTATTGGGACACTCCACTATAGCCCGATAGTTGCATTCCCCTCACTATAGATGTATTTCCGTCCACTTGATTTAACCATGATTAGTAAGTCGATTCTTCACAGGTTGTTCGTAGCTATAGCTAGGTCAAAAAGCCGTTTTACTCCTATAGTACTTCTAGTTCCTTAAGTCCCACTGATCCTCTAATGAACAATTGGTTTATGGTCCAACCAATAAACCGAGTCCCTCTCGGGCCAATGAGAGGGTGGGATCCCTTTGTTCAAGCCTCGGAGTCAGCACTTAAGGGAACAACCTCTCTACTATCCCTAATTCGGGTAGGAGTGAATTCCTTCTTGCATGACTATGTCCCCAGCTATCTACCCGTTCCTATCCCTAAAATGGGAGGTTTATTGAGTCGGCGATACTGAGCCACTCTCACCTATGCAGAACTAAGGATAAACTCGAATAAACAAGAGTTCATAGTTAGCTCAGGATTAAGATCGAGTTACCTAGGTCATCACATGAAATAGTCAGTCTCGTCAGTAAACGATGTTATAAAGCGAGAGCGACTTATTTCTCGGTCCTGGTCTTATGCAATCTCATTGCATAGGATGCCCCCACTCTCATGTCTCTACATGGACGATTTAGGGCCACATCGTTTATACCAACTATAAAGTGGGTTGCGTCTCATAGTGTCCCCAGAATAAGGTACCCAACCTTATTCCTATACTATAGACCGTTTTGGCTATTACTCAAGCTTGATCCACTTTTATGTCTCTACATAAAGCTCAAGTGTTCATTCTATAGCTATGGATCTTAGTTTATTGGATTTGGGTAATTATATGTGCAATTTACTTTATTCAGTAATAATTTTACTGAATTAGTCTCGATAACGCCTTTATCGAATAAGTATATAATTCGTTTAACATTCACTATCTACGAGTTTTAGGACACCAATCCCAACATGAAGAAATCCAAATATGGAAATAATTAATCACTTAAGGAAGTGATTAATCATTTATGGAAATGATCTAATCACTTATGGAAGTAATTAGTCATTTGTGGAAAAGATTAATCAATTATGGAATTGATTGATCATGATTGATTAAATAAGGAATAAGATTTAATCAATTTTGGAAAAGATTGATTTAATTGAATATTTTATTCATGACCTCTGTTCTATAAATAGAACACTAGACCTAATTGGTCCATGACACTTTGCTCTTGCTCTTAGACTCTCAAGACAAGACCTAGAATTCTCTCTAGCCTCCCTCTTAGAGAAAGACTCCCACAAGTCTTTTGCCTCCCAGACTTAGAGACATACCGGTGTAACCTCTGTGGTTATTGTGTCATTCAAGAAGGATTTTCCAGTGAAGAAACTTAAAAGGGGGCTGCTGCGTTTTGATCGTTGGAGCATCGTTGGCGAAGAACGGTCAAGTCTACAACGAAGGTTTGTAACAGTTCTTCCCCTTTTCTTTAGAAAAGCATGAAAATAAATTTTGATTTATTTTTCAGCATGTCTAAACTAATTTTCCAGCAACTTTAAAGTATGTTTAAAGTTTGTTTGAGTTTTCGTAACGGTATTTTAATGTTAATTAATATACGGCGTAAGGTCCAATCGATGCGCTTCCGCTGCGTGGGGACTTTTATTCCCTTCGTGCCTGTGTACACATATGGACGGGCTAGTTAATCAGTTTTTTATTTGTATTTTTTTAAGGTTCCTTAACAAGTGGAATGCATAAATCTCATGCTCTACATCATCATAAACACTATTTACACCTTGCCCTATATTGTTATGCCTATCAGATACTATAACTAACTCCTTTGATTCCCCTAAAAAAAATTTAAGATTGCGGAAAAACCAGGACCAAGAAGCATGATTCTCTGAGTCTATAATAGCAAAAGCCAATGGGACAATGTGGCAATTACCATCCAACGTGCATGCAGATAACAGAGTACCAAAAAAATTGTTCTTTAATGTCGCCCCATCAATAGATATAACCGGGAAACAAAACTTCCATGCATGTATTGAAGCTTAAAGGCACATGAAGAAATATTTGAACCTACCATCGTTATCCACTTCATGTGTTGTATGTGTGCCTGAAAAAAGCCTAAGTGTATAAATACATGGTATTTGCTTGAAATTACTATGAAAATGTAGGGCTGAAAAACATACCTGGATTTTTTTGAATTAATGTCACACTGAATGCAGGTATAAGGTAATATGAGTCTTCTACACTACCTCTAATAGAGTTCAGTGAAAGCTCACGTCCCCTCCAAGCTTTTACGTAACTAATATTAACCTCATGTTTTCGCCTCATGTAGTCAATTAAATCACGGGGACGACATTGGATCTTATCATTCATCTTCAAAATGGACTTGACACACTCCCCTACGATAAAACTTGTGGCTTGCTGTTGGGTTCCTAGAGTGAGTAAAAATATGATATGAAATACTCTAGAATTCCTGTGCAAGTATACACAGTCTGCAGCAAGTAATATTATCAATCCAAGGTCTGAATGAGTTTCCACTTTATCTATTTTGTATAACTTTCTAATGGTTTCGAAGATAATAAAAATGTTGGGTTTTATCGGAATTATGCTGAAGCAAAATAAATGACAGAACAACGAGTAAACAAATAGATAGACAGATTAAAGACAGGCGCTGGTTAGGCTTAGTGATTATTCTAAGATATGCTCTAGCAGTATTATTGATCATGCATTTCTCGCAGTATTATTAGTGGATTCCTCCCGGAACTCCGGATCTTTTGGGATATGTTTCAAACCCAATGAAGAGCGACCGATCAAGCACTAGGCAACTAGCTATCCCTAGCTCAGTCACTGGCGTTCACCAATACACAATGATCGTAGTGTGGAGAATTGCCACACACTCTCTAAATCATCCCTGAAACTAGAGAGAGCTATCCATACCGGCTGGCCAGGCGGGCATAAAATAAGAATAAGCACAACAATTAACCAAAATGCGATAGTCAATTTATTACTAGAGATGAAGCACAGTAATCACATTATTCCTAACCAACACCTTAAGCTACTTAGTTCATAATAAGCATAGGAATACGAATTACAATCTGAGTATGCATGTCCATAACTACAAGTTAATAAAGAAGGTAAACTTCCTAATCAGCTTGCGGTTGATGGTGTTCTTGATGATCTTCAATCTCCCTATACTATTCGGCTTCCAAGGGAAAACATGGAATGCTTTTGACTTTGACGGCTACTTCCTTTTATAGAAGGATGGGAGGCTAGAATTAGGTCAACTAGGACACGTGTAAGGCTGTCCTTGATCCTTTATCCCAAAAATATCTCAATAGAAGTTGGTTCATGAAGTTGGCTAACGAGCTGTGATGTGGCAGTTTCTGCTCTCAGTTTTGCTGCAGCATAGAATTTGCTCCCTCCAGTCGCTCAGCAGCATAATCTGCATAAAGTGATTTCCAAAGCTTCCATTCTTCCAAATGGGTTAAATCATGTAATATCTCTCTAAAACCAACCCTATTAAGCATTAAAGACACACAAATCCTTATATAAAGGAGGCCTAAATAACTACCTTTTGGGCAGTTATCATACCCCCAAACTTGAACTATTGCGCGTCCCGAGCAATACTAACCAACCTTCCTTCAAGAATTTCAGAACGTTAGACAAAGAATTAGCTTAATCAAACCAGACAGTCCAACACTACCTTTAACCTTTACCTGAGCACTCTGCAAAACCAAGCTCTGCTGCAGCAAAATGATTCCTTCAGCAGGGACAAATAATCACCACTTTTCAACTTAATTCTAAGAACTCACCACAGCCTAGCTCTATTATCATACATTTCAAAACATATTTTTAAAGGGGTTTATAACATTATTTATCAGACTTAAAGCAGCCTTACAGTCATAAGCTCTTAAGCATGGGATGACCCACTTTATGGTGCAATATACCCTTGCCTCAAGCTCATCACCAACTAGGCTCAATACTCATTATAAAGTTAAAAAATCCTTAGTTATTTCATCTCTTGCCCTTCAGAATGGCGACATTTTATGATGAAGCTCACCTAAGTTATGGGAGACAGAAAAACTGTTGGATCATCATTCATCCTTCAAAACTTTTGCTCCATCAATTTTTTCAGCAAAATCTTCAACAAATAATTTTTTTTTCAGCAAATAATTTTTTCTCATATTTCTCATTTCCTAGGTCATCTTTTGACGCGAAGACAAACTGTGGGTATCACAAATGTCCCCGGTTACTCAATAACCTAGCAAATTTTAATTTTGAAGGAGAGGAATGCTCGAGCAAAATAATTGGAGTAGCGAAAAAGTCCCCCAAACTTGAATTATTCATTGTCCCCAATGAATCATTAATTAAGCAATTATACCCCCAAACTTAAATTTTTCTATCTGAATTTTTAAACTAAACATGGGACTAGGATTAAGCTTAAAGTGGATCATATAAGTCAATACTACCGTCAAAAATCTTCTTGCCGCAGCAACAGTCCAGGCTAGAAGAAATGCTCAAGCAAAAGGTTTCTGGAGATCAGAATACCTTGATCTAACTAAGCGTAATCAGTCCAAGCTTCAAAAATTCAGAAGAAAATAGTTAAGTTAGAGTCAGTCAGTGCTCATGGAATAGAAACATTCAGAAATTTCATTAAAATCATAGAAAAATATTACAAAGCAGATATATTTTTTTTCAAAGTAAAAATTAAAAAGATTAGAAAGAAACAAGAGAAGCAGTTATAATAGTGAGCAGGGTCAATATGCGCGAGCAAACAAAAATGGAAAAACAAAAGTAATGCTCGCTCCAGGTCATCCCATCAGTCAATCTTCCCGACCCTGCTCCTCATCAACATCCTCTTCTCGTTCAACAGGCGGGGGTGGTATCCAAAGATTAAACAAATCATTGGGAAATATTGGAAAGGCCGGATACGGTGTTGAGAAATATGTTTGCAAGGCCCCCCTGAGCGCATCATCTCTCCTCTTAGCATAAGTCCAGTAGGTCTGAGCTTGCCTTTCAGCAAACTCTAACCTACTGGTCAACACTGACAGTTGCTCTAGGATTTGATTGACGCCATACACAAGCCCACCCTAGCGAACCTCTTGCATACGCTGAAGCCGCACCAGATTAGGTGTGTCAATGATTCCCTTATCAGTCATGATCATATCTTCTGGAACCGTGGGCACTCCTGCCCTGCTGCATAACATCGTAATCGTGTTCGGAAAGAACAGCTTCCCCACCTTCTTTTTCCAGCTTCCCCACCTTCTTTAGCCTGATGAAACCCATCTAGGTGTTGGCTTCACTCTTCAAATAAGCAGCTTGAAATGTATGCTTCCTTGTCTGCGACACCCTCCACTGGGCCCCCTCAATGCCTACCTCCCGGACAGCCGCACTCAGTTGATCACTAGATGGTGCAGCCACCATCTCATTAAAAACGGCATGCGGAAAATCTTGGAGATCGAACAGTTCATTAATGGCCTCAAGACTCCACTGTACAGGCACTCCTCGAACGATGACCTCAAAATCATTCTTAACGTCAAGATTGGCGTAAAATTCGCGAACAATGTTGGCATTCATAGGTTCTGGCTTCGCACAAAATTGCCTCCAATCGAGGTTCACTATTCCAGACTCCAAAAACCTAGGTAAATCATTGCCAAATCCACGTTCGAACAAGAAGTCCCGTTTCAGCACCTCCTGGTATTTTGCTCGAGCAAGATCGTTGACGAAGCGAATGAATGGTGCCCTCGGCTCCTCAATTTCTCCTGATGCTTCGACAATTTCTTTGCCCCTGCTTTCTCTCTGGACACGCAAACGCTCTTCCTCTGCCTTTCTCGCCTCTTCTTCTTTTTCCTTATTCTCAGCTTCTCTTTTTTCTTCCTCAGAGTCCGATGTTGGAGGCGATGGAGTGTTCCGAATCACCCTTACCCGACCCGCCTTCCTTTTGATGCGGCGACGCTTGGGCGGTTCAGGCATAATGATTTCAACATGGGCCTCCTGCACCGGCTCCAGTGTTTTCTCCTTGTTATGCTCACCTTCAGCCTCTGTTTCTTGATTTTTCTCAGCAATCTGTTCTTGAACCGTATCTGGGTTTTGTACTGCAAGTTCTTGAGTACTTCCTTCCTCCGCAGTAGTGGCAACAACGTCCGCCACCTCCTGAACTTCCTTCTGTTCTGCAGCCCTCTGCTGCCTTCTTCTTCTCTTTGCTTCCTTTTCCTCTGGCGTTCTCTTTTTCTTAGTTTTGCCTTTTTGCACTTCCGGTGTGACCGGTACCTCCTCCTCTTCACTCTCCCTCTCCTTCCTAGCTCTAGTCTTAGCCATGGAGGTCTCAACAATTTTTTCAGAGAATTGAAGGGAAAAAGAAAGAATGTAGATGGCAAAAAATTGGATCAAGAAGACGAAGTGGAGAGGAACTTACCAGCGGTAGTGAATAAATAGGGCTGCAGCAAACAAGAATCCTAACCGAAAAGATTTGCCCGGTCATAACTAATATTACCGTTGCAATTAAAAATGCAAACCTGAAATTCAAAAATTACCAACGGTAGAATTGCAAATTCCAAACAGCCATGGTAAAAATTAATGCTCTGTCATCATTGGAGCCGTTGGATAATTACTCTGCGCCACGTGGCCTCATCAGACGATGCACGCAAATTTACCTGCAAGAATTCAAAGTCAAACCCAACGGTAACAATAATAAATTCCAACGGAAACCCTTCTAACTCGGCATATTTTTCTCCAGCAATATCTTTGTCGCAACAATCTGCCGAACCTGAAGAATCTTAGATACGGAATTTGAATTTCAAAATAGACAAATCAAATCCTTTCAAATTAAACCAATCAAAGCAAACTTAACCTGTTATTCTCAAAAGAAGCTGAATAACTTAGAGAAAATCTCTATTAATTAAAACTAGAATTCAAATAACCGAAAATAAAATCTAGATAAAATAAAATATAACTATCTAAAAGATAATTGCAGGATAATTTAAATAAATAACCCGAAAATCAAATCAAATCAAATCAAAATAGATCAAATCTAACCTACCAATAAAAATACTCAAAAGGTAAAATCTAATAACTCATTCAAAATTACATCTAACCTAATCGAAATTAAAATCAAATTAACGAAAAATAAAATCAATTCAAACTTCGGGAGCTCAAAATTTTACTCTGTGAAATGCTCCCGCAAAAGTCCTGCTCTCTCAAACATCGACCAACCTTAGGGAAGGATATTTCGACTGAAACTCCTCACCCCAATAATGCTTCACACGCTGTCCATTCACCTTGAATACTCTCCCATCTTTTTCATCCTGCAAAGTAATTGCTCCATTGGAGAAAACCTCAATCACAATAAACGGTCCTGACCATTTAGATTTTAATTTTCCAGGAAATAATTTTAATCTAGAATTATAAAGCAAAACTTTTTGACCCTTGACAAACTCCCTAGATTTAATTTTTTTGTCATGCCACAGCTTAGTCTTTTCCTTATACATTTTCGCATTTTCGTAAGAAAATTGACGAAATTCTTCTAACTCATTAAGCTGCAGCATTCTGATTGCTCCTCCACGACTCAGATCAAAATTTAACTTTTTCAAAGCCCAAAATGTTTTATGCTCAAGCTCTAATGGTAAATGGCAAGCTTTCCCGTATACTAACCTATAGGGAGACATACCTAAAGGAGTCTTATAAGCTGTCCTATAAGCCCAAAGAGCCTCATCCAACCTAAAGGACCAATCCTTTCTAGATGGATGGACTACTTTCTCTAAAATAGCTTTAATTTCCCTATTACTAATTTCAGCTTGACCATTTGCTTGTGGGTGATAAGGGGTAGCTATCCTATGCTTAATCCCATACTTAGCTAAAAGCTTAGTTAAGATATTATTAACAAAATGTGTACCCTCATCACTCACTAGAGCCCTAGGTGTCCCAAACCGCGCAAAGATGTGCGATTGAAGAAACCTTGCTACTGTCTTGGCATCACTCTGATGGCATGCGATGGCCTCCACCCACTTGGACACATAATCAACTGCCAATAAAATAAAAACATTTCCATTAAAAGGAGGAAATGGCCCCATAAAGTCAATACCCCATACATCGAATAATTCAACTTCTAAAATGTAAGTAAGAGGCATTTCATCTCTAGGCCCCAAATTTCCTCTCCTTTGGCAAGCGTCACATTGCTTGTAGAACCAATGGGCATCCTTAAATAACGTAGGCCAGAAAAATCCGCAATGCAAAATCCTCATAGCCGTCCTCTGACCGCTGAAATGACCTCCATACGGCGAAGAGTGACATTGCTCCAGGATTTCTTTTGCTTCAGCACCTGAAACACACCTACGAATAATACCGTCAGAGCATTGCTTATACATAAACGGCTCATCCCAAAAGAAAAATTTCTCATCATGCTTAAACTTTTTCTTCTGCCTCCAATCCATATCAATAGGGGTGACTCCCTTTACTAAAAAGTTGGCAATATCAGCATACCAAGGGACATCCCTGACTACCTTTACCTGAACAGCAAAAAGCTGCTCATCTGGAAAAGAATCGGAAATGGCAGATTGCTCCAGCAAAAATGATGATGGATCAAGACGAGATAAATGATCTGCAACGACATTCTCTGATCCCTTCTTGTCCTTTATCTCCAAGTCAAATTCCTGAAGTAATAAAATCCAACGAATTAGTCTCGGCTTTGCATCCTTCTTAGACATTAAATACCTTATTGCTGCATGATCCGTGAACACCGTGACTTTGGATCCAACCAAATATGGCCGAAATTTCTCAAAAGCAAACACAACAGCTAACAACTCCTTTTCACTAGTTGTGTAGTTGACTTGTGCTTCATTTAAAACCTTGCTTGCATAATATATAGGATGAATAAATTTTCCCTGCTTTTGCCCCAGCATCGCTCCTACCATAGCATCACTCGCATCACACATTACCTCGAATGGCAAATTCCAATTAGGCGCGCAGAGAATGGGTGCTGAGATTAAAGCAACCTTTAATGTTTCAAAAGCCTTCCTACAATCTGCAATAAAGTCAAAAACATGATCAGTGCACAATAAGTTACAAAGAGGTTTACTGATTTTGGAAAAATCCTTTATGAACCTCCTATAAAATCCAGCATGTCCTAAAAAACTCTGAATTCCCTTCACTGAATTCGGTGGCTCTAGTCTTTCGATAACCTCAACTTTTGCTCTATCAACTTCTAGACCATTTTTAGAAATCCTATGACCTAACACTATGCCCTCCTTCACCATGAAGTGGCACTTCTCCCAATTAAGAACTAGATGGGTATCCTCACATCTTTTTAATACCTTTCCTAAATTATCCAGACAACTCTGAAAAGACGCTCCAAAAACTGAAAAATCGTCCATAAAGACTTCAACAGTGGACTCAATCATGTCAGAAAAAAATTGCTAACATACACCGCTGGAATGTTGCTGGAGCATTGCAAAGGCCGAAAGGCATTCTCCTGAAAGCGAATGTCCCATAAGGGCAGGTGAAAGTTGTTTTCTCCTGATCTTCAGGAGCAATAGTAATCTGGTTATACCCAGAATAACCATCCAAGAAACAGTAATAGGCCTGACCAGCCAATCGATCCAACATCTGGTCGATAAATGGTAGAGGGAAATGATCCTTTCGGGTTGCTTTATTAAGCCTTCTGTAATCCATACAAACCCTCCAGCCAGTTACTGTCCTTGTGGGGATCAACTCATTATCTTTATTACTCACCACAGTGACACCTCCTTTCTTAGGAACACATTGGACAGGGCTTACCCAATTGCTATCGGCAATTGGATAGATGATCCCAGCATCCAACCATTTAATTACCTCCTTTTTAACAACCTCTTTCATTGCAGGGTTTAGCCTTCTTTGTTGCTCAATACTCCTAAAGGATCCCTCCTCTAGAGTGATTTTGTGCATACAAAAAGATGGGCTAATCCCCTGAATATCAGCTAATGTCCAACCTATAGCTTTGCGGTATTGCTGCAGCAATTTTATTAAGGCCTCCTCATGCTCCGGCATTAAATCTGATGCAACAATAATGGGCAACGTCTCACTTTCCCCAAGATACACATACTTTAGATGATCCGGTAAAGGTTTCAAATCTAAAGTGGGTGCCTCAATTAGGGATGACTTAATTGGGGGAGCCTTTCTTTGATCTAAATCTAAAGACTCAAAAACATCCTCACACCTAAACAATTCTTTTCCATTTTTTCTATCTAAAGAACAAAATTCAAAATCTTCTACACTAACCTCTCCATGCTTTTCTGAATGCTTATCAGCTGAATCCTGTATTGCTGTCTCAATAACTGTGCTCTCCAGAATCCTAATGAAGGAGCAATCCTCCATCTCGTCTGGATATTTCATGGCTTTAAACACATTAAATTTCACTTCCTCATTACAGACTCTCATTGTTAATTCTCCTTTTAGAACATATATTAATGCCCTACCAGTAGCCAAAAATGGACGTCCTAGAATAATTGGGACATCTTTATCAGCCTCATAGTCTAAAATAATAAAATCAACAGGAAATATGAATTTATCAACTTTTACTAAGACATCCTCAATTTTACCCTCTGGATATGTGATAGACCTATCAGCTAATTGGAGTGTAACTGTGGTAGGTCTAGCTTCACCAATACCTAACTTCCGATAGACCGAAAGAGGCATAAGGTTAATGCTTGCACCTAAATCACAGAGTGCTCTACCTAATTCCTTTCCACCTATAGACACAGGTATAGTAAATGACCCTGGATCCTTAGCCTTGGGGGGTAGACCATTCTTAAGAATAGCACTACACTCCTCAGTAAGAGATACAGTTTCAAACTCACCTAACCTTTTCTTTTTAGTCAAAATATCCTTAAGAAATTTAGCATAATTAGGCATTTGCTCTATAGCTTCTACTAAAGGGATATTTATATGCAATTGCTTAAGAATCTCTAAAAACTTTTTAAATTGACCGTCCTGATTCTTAGGCTTTTGCCTTTGTGGAAAAGGTAGAGGTGGTACATAAGGTGGGAGCGGCACATATGGTGGTTCTACATCTGGCACAGAACCAGATGCTCCAGCATTCTCTTTGTTGCCTCCAGCACCCTGACCAGACTCCAACTCTTTCTCAACAACAACATTATTATCACTATTACTATTTAAATCCTGGGTCTTTCTACACTCTTCTAATGGTTTACCACTCCTAAGAGTTACTGCCTTTACCTGCTCCTTACCTTCCCTTCGAGGGTGTTCAGTATCCGAAGGAAGTTTCCCTTGAGGCCTCGCCTTTAGCTCATTAGCTAGCTGACCCACTTGCAATTCCAGGGCTCTCATCGAAGCTTGATTACTTTGAATTGCGGCATCGGTGCGAGCCATAAATTCTTTCATCATTGCCTCGAGAGAATTTCCCGAATTTTGTTGGGGCAAGGCCTGCTTGTTTTGCTGGGGCATTACCTACGCTTTAGCAAATCCTGGCTGGTTCATCTTCTGTTGCGCTTGTACGTTATTTCCTTGACCTCCCCATGAGAAGTTGGGGTGGTTGCGCCAACCTGGATTATAGAAGTTAGAATAAGGGTTGTTCCTCTGATTACCTACAAAAAACACAGAAGCTGGATTGCTGGGGCAAAACTCGTAGTTGTGGTCTTCACCGCAATAGACACATGCTTCGTCCGTGACTTGGTTCACCACTGTTGCAGGCTCCATAGCTGGTGGCTGCTGATGACTAATCACTGTCACATTCTTAAGAGCATTAGTAATCATAGCAAGATCAGCCCTAATGGTGGACACACCATCAACCTCTAATACACTCTTAACCTTTTTATTTGTGCCTCTAACATCCGACCACTGACAACTATTAATAGATATTCTTTCTAAAATTTCATAGGCTTCATCAAAAGTTTTTGCCAAAAGGGCCCCTCCAGCCGAAGCATCGACCATACCTTGGGTTACTCCATTTAAACCATTGTAAAATGTTTCCATTTGAATACAATGAGGTAACCCATGGTGGGGACACTTTCGTAAAAGCTCCTTAAACCTCTCCCAAGCCTCACTAAAAGTCTCATCCTCAAGTTGCCTAAACCCTACTATTTCACTCCTTAATTTAGCATTTCTATTAGGTGGGAAATATTTACTCAAGAATTTTTCAGCTAACTCATCCCATGTCCTAATTGATCCTGGAGCAAAAGAGTTTAACCATGATTTTGCTCCATCTCTAAGAGAATACGGGAACAAAGTTAATCTAAGAGCATCTCTAGGCACTCCTTGAATTACAAAAGAATCACTAACTCCTAGAAAAGACTTGAGATGTAAATGAGGGTCTTCAGATGACAAACCATGGAATTGCCCCACGGTTTGCAACATCTGAAACATTACCGGTTTCATTTCAAAATACGCCGCTTGGATTTGGGGACGTGCAATCCCTGGATTCGACTCATTAAACATCGGGACAGCATATGCTCGAATGGCTCTGGTCCTATCGTTTGCTATCAAGATAGGATTCTCAGCCTCATTATTTCGCTGCTCATTTTGCTCAAACAGTGGGTTTTGCTGCAGCAACGGATTCTGTTGGGGGTTCACTACTACTGGACCTTCAGGAACCTGTGGAAGTTGCGAGGCGTTCTCCATCTGGTTTCTGCGCTGCTCCCTCCTTCTGTTCCTAAATGTCCTTTCAATTTCTGGATCAAGCTCAAACCGTACCCCAGGCGGATCGCTCATGCACCAAAATCACACCTGCAAAAACAAAAGAAACAATCAAAAAGTTCTAGCACCAAACCACTAAAACACATACACAAAACAGATCAGATAAAAACTTATTCAAGTCCCCGGCAACGGCGCCAAAAACTTGTTGGGTTCCTAGAGTGAGTAAAAATATGATATGAAATACTCTAGAATTCCTGTGCAAGTATACACAGTCTGCAGCAAGTAATATTATCAATCCAAGGTCTGAATGAGTTTCCACTTTATCTATTTTGTATAACTTTCTAATGGTTTCGAAGATAATAAAAATGTTGGGTTTTATCGGAATTATACTGAAGCAAAATAAATGACAGAACAACGAGTAAACAAATAGATAGACAGATTAAAGACAGGCGCTGGTTAGGCTTAGTGATTATTCTAAGATATGCTCTAGCAGTATTATTGATCATGCATTTCTCGCAGTATTATTAGCGGATTCCTCCCGGAACTCCGGATCTTTTGGGATATGTTTCAAACCCAATGAAGAGCGACCGATCAAGCACTAGGCAACTAGCTATCCCTAGCTCAGTCACTGGCGTTCACCAATACACAATGATCGTAGTGTGGAGAATTGCCACACACTCTCTAAATCATCCCTGAAACTAGAGAGAGCTATCCATACCGGCTGGCCAGGCGGGCATAAAATAAGAATAAGCACAACAATTAACCAAAATGCGATAGTCAATTTATTACTAGAGATGAAGCACAGTAATCACATTATTCCTAACCAACACCTTAAGCTACTTAGTTCATAATAAGCATAGGAATACGAATTACAATCTGAGTATGCATGTCCATAACTACAAGTTAATAAAGAAGGTAAACTTCCTAATCAGCTTGCGGTTGATGGTGTTCTTGTTGATCTTCAATCTCCCTATACTATTCGGCTTCCAAGGGAAAACACGTCAACTAGGACACGTGTAAGGCTCTCCTTGATCCTTTATCCCGAAAATATCTCAATAGAAGTCGGTTCATGAAGTTGGCTAACGAGCTGTGATGTGGCAGTTTCTGCTCTCAGTTTTGCTGCAGCATAGAATTTGCTCCCTCCAGTCGCTCAGCAGCATAATCTGCATAAAGTGATTTCCAAAGCTTCCATTCTTCCAAATGGGTTAAATCATGTAATATCTCTCTAAAACCAACCCTATTAAGCATTAAAGACACACAAATCCTTATATAAAAGAGGCCTAAATAACTACCTTTTGGGCAGTTATCACTTGCCTATGATCATTCTTAACTACATCAAGCGAGCAGTCATGGTGGTCAATGTATTTACGGACAACCCACAAATTACCATCTCAATAACGAGAAGACCTAAATAGCTAGTTACATAGGTCTTCCTTGCACTTAAGTACTAGGGATTTTTTATTCGACTTCACTGTGTGACATTGAAAGCTATTCTTTAAGGCAACTAGGTAAATAGCCTTCTTCAACTCATCCTTATTTTGAAAAACGGACCGTTCTTTGACAAGAGATTCTGAGGATGGGGGATCAAAATGAACAAAATCAATGAATCTAAAATCTTTTTTGCTTCTTGAAATTTGTTGTTTTTCTTACTACTACTATTTTCCAATGACACTGTATTTTAAATATTAATGTCAACAATGTCACAAATGTCTACAACGACACAAATATCAAACGTCAAACCACTTGAAATAATTGATAAAAACCACAGAACATCCTTGTCTTCAGTAATTCTAATTAAAATGGATTTATTAGACCTGCCCCTATACACTGTCAAACGAGTGATAACTTGATTACCTGGAATATTGAGTTTGTTCCTAACGCAGTCAGTGAAGTGTTGAAACATTGACTCCATTCAAACGGATATGGTCCACCTTGAAGTTCTGGTACTGATTTTGCTCATCCCATACACCATCAGGGGCAACCAGCTAAATGGCCATTTTAAAATAGTTGATTTGAAAAAGAGCCATTCGTGTTTTCATTTTGAGATATGGCCAAAAGCTAAATTTAGTAATTTTTTTTGGCAACAAATTGGACGTAAATACCCCCACCCAAATCTTAATTCATAAATAAATTAAATTAAAATACACTATAAAGAAGGGAGAAAATCTAGGATTGTTACAGATTAATTCAACAACCAAATCAATAACAAACCTACAAATTAAACAAATAAATCTGGAAAATTAAAATTGAAACAACAGATTCAAATTCAAACGGGAGAAAAAATCCTGGATTGCCAAAAACATAAAAGCAGTAACCAAAAACGCTACTTTGGGGATGAAATAAAACATGAAAGCAATAACAAATATGTGGAAACATACTTATGATATGAATAATCTTTACAGTTAGTAACAAAATGTATAAGAATGACCCTAACCGAAATCTAAACCCATATTATTTAAATTAAATATACTATAAAAAAAAAGGAGAGAATCTAGGATTTACAGGTTAATTTAATGTGAAATTCAATAAAATAATTTCAAAATAAAAAGGATAAGTCTAATATTAATTTATCTTAACAGTATAATTTGAAAACAAAAATTTTAATTAAGAAATTTGTTACTAAATTCAAATCACGATTTATGGAGAAAAAATAGGAGAACATAACAAAATACAATATATCAATAAAAAAAAAAAAATCATACATGTTACAGCTAGAATTCATCATGCAAATTAAATATACTATAAAAAAAAAGGAGAGAATCTAGGATTTACAGGTTAATTTAATGTTAAATTCAATAAAATAATTTCAAAATAAAAAAGATAAATCTAATATTAATTTATCTTAACAGTATAATTTGAAAACAAAAATTTTAATTAAGAAATTTGTTACTAAATTCAAATCACGATTTATGGAGAAAAAATAGGAGAACATAACAAAATACAATATATCGATAAAAAAAAAATCATACATGTTACAGCTAGAATTCATCATGCAAATTGAAGAAATTGAAGAAAAATCACTGTAGTTGTGATCTTTGTTTAATCACAATTACAGTGTGTATGAAAACGGGTAAGGGTTTCTTCTAAAAATTATTTACTTTTGTAGGAGACGGAAGATTCAAAGGTGATTGAGACCGATGCAGAAGAAAGTTCAAATGAGCTGTCAACAAATGAAAAGAATAACTCAGGTGAACGAAAACATGAAAGCAATAATCAATCTGAACGCTTACTTTTGGAGTAACAGAAAACATGAAAGCAGTAACAAAAATGCTGAAATATACCTATGATCAATAGCTTTACAGAAGGAACGACGAAGACCAATAATCAATCAGAATGGTTGGAAAAGATGATGAAGCAATCTGGTTTGTTGATTACAAAATAAAAGTCTACTGGAAAAGACGATGAAGCAATCTAGATTTGAATTTCAAATGATAAGAGATAATATATATGTTGTAACTAACCATTGCTTGATTCATGGGATAATTGGTTTTTTTTAAAAAAAAATTAAATGGCTTCCTCAAATATAGGGTGGGGCGTGAAAATTAACTTAAGGGTATAATTGGAAGAATAAAACATGTGAAAATAGATTAAAAATACGGTTTGACCATTTTTCATTAAAAAATACAGTTTGGCCATTTTTCGAAATTACCCTGTAATTTCTGGCCATTTCTGAGGATTTCCCTATAATGATTTACTAATTGAAACGATATCTGGCTTTCAAAATTAAGAGAAATCATGGTCAATATAACAGAAATAAAAAATAGAACAACATATAAATCAGAGGCTATAAATAATTTTTTCCTCTGTTTGATAGATAAAAAATCGATTGCAAGAAAACTAGGCTTCTTTAATGGAGGCTTACACGATAAGGGTTGAATGAAAACCGATTGAACTACTAAAGCGTAGAGAAGAGTGAAAAAAATTGAATCTTTAGCAAACAGAAAAAAAATTCATATCTGATTTTCAAACTAAACGATAAATTTGAAAACAAAATTAGGGTAAACAAAATCTATTTGATACATTTAAAAATTAATTAATTAAAAGATAGTGAATCATATACTAAGAGAGAGAAAACGGTTGATAAAAGGAGAGAGAAGAAGATTACAATTACAGTTTCCTTACTTTTAGGAAGCTGTAGAAAGACAATAATGAAAAGGGAAAAAATGGAAGATCAGGTAACAAATACAGTCGTGTGGGTCCCACGATTTGGCCATTTTTTCCCTTTTTAGTTTTTTTTTTTTTTTTTTTTTGCTATTTCCCAGGATTTCCCCAAATTAAATTTCATGAACTTGTTAAATCTCTTAAAGAAAAAGAGTCAAATCTTATAAATGAGTTTAATTGTGCCAAAGAATCCATTAAATTATTGATCTAGGTAAACCTTTTAATGACAAAAGGGGATTAGGCTATGTAGATGAAAATTCTTCATCTAAATCTAAGTCTATTTTTGTTAAAGCTACTCCTTGTATGTCTAAAGATGTTTTACCTGATGTGCCTAATCTTGTTAAATCTAAATTTGTGTCATAGCATGAGTTTGTGTCATAGCATGAGAAATCTAGAAATATCCATGGAAATTCAAAATGTGTGCCTAAACATGCTCATGAAAAATTCAAATGTATGCATAGTACTAAATCTGTACCTATTCTAGAAAGGGTTAAAAATATGCATGTGAAATCAAAATTTTTGCTTACATGTCATTATTGTGATATAAAGGCCATATTAGACCAAATTTCTATAAATTGAAAAATGTTCTTCATGGCTATAGAAAGAGAAATGTTCCTTATAAAGCAGAAACTCAAAATATTCATAAGAGAAACACTTATGTGAAAAATAATGTGCATAGATATTATGTGAATGAAAAATTTATAGATAATGTTTATTGTTTCTCTTGTGACAAATTTGGTCATAAATCTTATTCATGTAATTTGCCTAAATCAAATGGGTTCCAAAAATTGCGACTAACCTACATGGACCGAGAGAAGTATGAGTACCAAAAACTACTTGTTAAATCATTCTGTAGGTGTGCTCCAAGATTCAAATTTGAAGATTGAATGAGCTTCAAAAGGAAATTATTCAAATTTCAAATGCAAGCTTATAACTCTTTTTGGGATTCGACCTGGTTCCACTATTTCTACTAGTTAGATTGGAAGAACCAATAATTATTTTTGAAGGGACTCGACAACTCGTTCACTTCAAATAAATTTCAGCAACAATTATTCATGACAAATATGTTTGATAATTGAAATCAAGAATTTCAAATGTATTTTTTTCTTGGTAAAATAATCATAGAAATATATTTATATTATAAATTTCATATATATCTCATATGTGCATACTAAAATATTATTGGTAAATAGCATGTTGTAATCTAAATATAAAATATATAACAAGTATACATAACATTTCTACATAAAATTATATGTAAATAGTATATTCAATATGTATTGCGTGTATATATTATATACACAAAATAAGTTTATATAGAGAACGTGAAAAATATATGGACCATATATAATACAAAAATTAACGATTGACATATACAGTGGCATAATGGAAAATTTGAGATGTGTATGATATAGAAAATTAAGTTATATACATGGTATATATATATATATATATATATATATATATAACATTTTAAACAAAATATAATAACTTTTTAGGCAAGCAAACAAAACTTGAAAATTTAAAAAAAAAATTGATACTTTAAACAAAATTTTAAAAAATACAAGACATCAATAACAATATTGATTAAATAAGATAAATGCTTGAATATGTAAAAAAAAATTAAATTCAATACAAAACTTGAAATATATCAAATCATTAATAACAATGTCACTTATAGTGTAAACAATAAGTAACTATTTTAACACTTTAATCAACCTAAATAATATGTTCAAATATTGAATCAGGAACAATAAAATGGATTTGAACATAGCATCATTATAAACAAATATGAACTCATTGAGCACAATATATAAAATGATATGTTAATCATGCATAAAAAATATTTCGTTATTGTTAAATATACATAGTGTATATATGAGGTACATAATACATATACACCGTATATATGAGACAAATAGAAGATGGTCGCCACAAATTACAAAAATAAAAACATAACCATAACTTTAACTCAACAAAAATGGTAGAGACTTATGCTGATAACATGCTATAAAATTAGAGCAAAAGAAGAACAGAAAAGAGAAGATAGAGAGAAGAAAGTAGATAGCAATATGATTCTCTATTGAGGTGTGGCTTTCAAAGTGTCTATACAACCTCTATATATTGGATTTACATGAGTGTATACAAGATCTATAGAATTCAAAAGTTGTAACACATATAAAAAAATAAGAGGGTTGTTGGTACGACTAACCGATCCCCGCAAACGCACGGGTTGTCACAAGTAATATAAAACGGTAGTAATATCGAGTATTGAATCCACAGGGAGGCGAAGCAAAAATTAAGAAAAAATAAAACCTCTTGAGCTCTAAAAGTACTTGGGCGAAATAATATTTAGGGAACAGCTCATGCGATAATAATGAATTTAAAATTCAAGCAAAAATAAGCTGATAAATAATAAAAAAATAAAAGATGGAGAAAAAATTTTCTTTTAATGGGAAGAGGGGTCTTGAAAATCAATTAATTAACTAAACAATTGTTATAATTATCTTATCCTATTGCCCAACTAATTATAATCCTAGACTCTCCGTTAATCACATAGGTTCTCCTGTCGGTTTCCCCTAATTGTAATTAATTCATTTTAACAACCTAAGTGTCCTTAGCGCCATTAAAAATCATTAATTATTACGCTCTGATTCATTTTAGGAATCTAAGTTTAATCAACTAATCCCGGTGTCACAACGGGCAATTAAACTAGTTGCATGGATTACGATCTATCCTAATTTCTCTCCGTCGAGTTTCCATTAAGAATCAGATCATTACACAATTGACCAGATTGAATAACCCCTTCGCTGGCGCTTGGAGCCCCGCCGACTACTCCTTGAGCCTCTTAAGATGCTCCCCAAAACTCCCAAAATATTTCCCACTAAAGAATTCTCTCAAAAAGGCTAGAAATCCTTGAGAGGGGCTCCAAAGGAGCCTAATAAAGAAGGAAAGGAATGGATTCCTTGAGGAATTGTTGGATGATCAAATGAGGCACCATGGGGTGCCTTTTATATGCCTGGAATGGGGGCAGCGTCGCGACGCTACATTGCACAGCGTCTTGTTGCCCAAGAAATGGGTAGCGTCGCGACGCTATCTACACACGTCTCGACGCTGACCCAATTTCCAAAATTTCTAGCTTCTGTTTTGGGCTGATTTTTGGGCCTTCTCTTCATTTCTTTGGAGCATTTTCATCATGATTGACCTTCTTGGATCCCATTTTGATCCAAGCTTGGATTTGGGCTTCATTTTCTTCATTTTTGGCACTTTTTCTCCCAAAATCATCAACTTTGCTCCTAGGGACCAAATAACAAAATTCATTAAATATTTCATTAAAAACACGATTAAAGCACAGAAAAGCTTAATAAATTGAGACTAAAATAGCGACATTTCTGCTCGCTATCAAGGGTTAATGAGAGGGATTAATTGGTGATAACTGATTAATATTGTTGATTGTTGTTATTCTGTTGTAAATTTACTCAATGTTGTAAATATATATACCTGGTATATATAGGAATATATTAGATATCAATATTATTAATTTAGTCTTAGTCAACCCATATTTGTAGTCATTCTTCCCCATGACTCTCCCACTCCCTTAGGAATAGCCAAGAGACTCTCACCCTCTTCTATTTTCAGCATTTTAAAAGCTTGTAAACTACCCCATTGCATTAGTATAAATAGGGGTTGTATGAGGTTGAGAAACACACTTGAATGAAAAGCATTAGTTCTCTCTTTTCTCTCTACTTTGCTCTCTCAAATTCTCTCTTAGTTGTTTTATTGCTTTTCACGTTTTATAACACGTTATCAGCACGATTCTCTACCATTTTTGTTTGGTTGAAGGTAGGGTTCATCTTTATTAGTTGCAATTGTCTTCGGTACGTTTCATATATACAGTGTGTATGTATTATATATACCCTGTATATACACTGTGTATTGAACGTTGACAACATATATTCTATGCAAAATTAACATGTTCTTCATTATTGTGCATACTATATGAGATTAGTAAGTATCATGTTTGTTTATGATGATATTAACATTTGAATTCTCTTTATTGTTCATGATTTATTACTTGACAATAATATTTATATTGATTACAATATCCAAATAACTGAAATGTTGATAGTATGCTTATATCCTTATTATTGTAATGATCTATAATGTTTATTCATATTCGATAAACATGATGCACATATATACTCATGTATATATCTTATTTTTGAATCATATACATCTACTAAAATTCTCGTTTTGTTAATCAGCTAATGTATATTGATCTCGTTAGTTTATGTAATCTTTGTCCAATATAATTTTCACATGATCATTTGTATAATTTATATCATGTGTATTATTTAATATATACAATGTACATATTTCCTTTATGTACAGAACATGTTATATATGTTGTAATATATCTTATATAAATATTGCAATATGTTGTTTACCTACTGTTTTTTTAGAACGCATATATGAGATATTTCTTTGTGTATATGTCATATATACATTTGAATATTTTTGTTTATGTTGATTACCTTTTGGAATTCATGGTAGACACATGTATTAGTTTAAATTCTCATATGACAAAGTTTGCAAACTTATATAGTAAATAATTGCTCGTTCTAAAGTTAATTTTGATGAGCACACGAAGTTGCATAAAAATGCTCATTTTGATTTAATGCACCTGAAGTTGCACCATTTCAAATCAAAAAAGTACTTGTGTGATTAAATGCACCTTTAGTTGCATAATTTCAAATCAAGAATTGCTAATGATTAAATGCACCTGTAGTTGCAGAAGTTTAAATTAAGAAATGCTCACTTTAATTAAATGCACTCATACTT
Organism: Luffa acutangula; assembly: GCA_036850905.1. NCBI lineage: Eukaryota > Viridiplantae > Streptophyta > Magnoliopsida > Cucurbitales > Cucurbitaceae > Luffa > Luffa acutangula. Next base: position 31,703,538 of record CM072091.1, on the reverse strand, counting down.
ATATAATTTTAATCAATAAGTGATTTTAAACAAGTGAGCTTCTTTCCAATTATAGAATATGCTCCTGTAGTAGCAATATTGAGAAAGAAAGTTTTTAATATTGTGATGAGCAAACACCATGTCTTCTTGAGATTAAAGCAATCAAATGAGCATTTGATGAAAAATCATGAATCCGAACCAATTGTTTCAATATAATTCCCTGAAGTGAATATTGTAATATCGAATAATTATGGTCAATGTTGGAATCATGATCAATAATCAATAATAAAGGAAGAAACAATTACTCATCCAGTGGTCATCGTGACCCATTTGGAAAGCCACACATATATGGTTACTAAAAGAAATGTTTCATATTTTAGAGCATTAATTTTGTACCTGTTGTACGAAAAAGAGAACCATGTGTGAAAGCAAACTTTGGAAATCTCCTGAAGAGATAATTAATTTTGGAAATATGAAATAAATGTTGCAAATCTCATTAAATCTCTTGAAGAGAAAATGAATATCATTAAATGAGCAACAAATATTATATTAGATTATAAGAATATCGATATTTTATTTTATGTTTCTTTTATATTTATTTATTAAGTCCAATTTTATATTATATCCACTGTCTCGCATGTTGGGATTGGTGCCCTAAAACTCGTAGATAATGAATGTTAAACGAATTATATACTTATTCGATAAAGGTGTTATCGAGATTGATTCAGTAAAAGTCATTACTGAATAAATTAAATTGCACATATATAACCCAAATCCAATAAACCAAGATCCATGGCTATAGGATGAACATTTGAGCTTTATGTAGAGACATAAAAGTGGATCAAGCTTGAGTAATAGCCAAAACGGTCTATAGTAAAGGAATAGGGTTGGGTACCTTATTCTGGAGACACTATGAGACGCGACCCACTTTATAGATGGTATAGACGATGTGATCCTAAATCGTCCATGTAGAGACATGCGAGTGGGGGTGTCCTATGCAATGAGTTTGCATAAGACCAGGACCGAGACTACTATAGTCTGTAATTTTTATAGAGTCATTAGAGTCCATATAGGCTGTAAAATTGAAGAAAAACCGGAGAAGACGCAGCAGAAAATGAAAATTCCAGCAAGCTGTTTTTTAATTCGAGCAACAGTTTTTTTTTCATTCCGGTTCAGCTGCTGCCTTTTGGTCCGGCTCGGTCTGTTGCAGCCTCATTTCACTCATTGCATGACCGGTTCATTGCTTGGATGAGCGGTTCGGGATGGTTCTTGAAGCTCGGGCGTGTTGCAAGTTTATTTATTAATTATTATTGTAATAATTAGTGAAATTGCTTGTGTTAAAATTGCCAAACTATTCCATTTTAGCTTGATTTAATTACTTTATGCATTGTGAATGTATGATTTAATTAAATGGATGTATGTGCATTATGAGCATGCCATATAGTTTTAAAACCCCACCATAGGAAAGCATGTTCATGCATTTGTTTAATTTTAATAAGTGTTATTGATTAATTCAAATGCATGAGGGAAATTTCATGTTTAATTAATATAAGTGTTGTATTAATTTAGGGAGATTCATGCTTGAATGGTTAATTAAAATTGATTATTCTTATAATAGTTATAATTATTAATTGATAAAATTAACCAAGCATGAAGCATGAAATTTCATTAGTTTGCTTATAAGTGTTATTCTCAAATTAGGCTTGTTATGGATTGTTTTTATAATTGTTATAAAAAGAGATAGAAATCTAAAATCTATAACAAGATTAAGTGCATGCTCACTTAGGTTAATGAACCTTCAACGATTCGATCAACTTGCATAGTTTAGGTCGATATCTTGTAAAACAATGGTTACGAGAGAACTCACCCGACAAGATGCTGTCTAAGGCTGGAGGTATTTAAGTTTACGGTTTACGGAACACCTCCTACCTGGGCATCGAGTCGGTTCTTGAGTTAAGTTAACTCGAGTTTTATGAGCATGCGTGAGCGGTGTGAGGTTTTAAAGTGTTATCACCTAGACATCGTAGTATAAAAGCGTTATACAAACCTAGACGTAGGTTGTTTCTAAATGGTGCTTTTCTTATAACTTGAATGATTGATTGTTATATGCTTTTAAACACCATTAGAAAGCATGTTATAGGGTTAATTCATTAAAAGTTATAAGAGTTATAATAGTTAATGAATACAATCCATAAAACCTATAACAAGGAGTTGCATGCTAAGATAGGATCTTAGGATCTTATCATTCTTTAAATGGTTTAAAATGAAATAGATCTAAGATCGCCTTTTCTAATAGGATTAGAAATATGTCTTACTTAGTTTTTTTTTAAAATAGTTTTAAAATTTGAGTAAGTAGGACATAAGACCTTGGTTATAAGGGAACTCTCCCGGCAAATGGTTCGGAACCTGAGTTGAATTAACCAAAGTCTTACTAGCATGCAATGTCACTAGGTTATTAAAAGAGTTTAATTCACCTAGACATTTAGTGTAAAGACCTTGTTTAATAAGGCATAGACTTAGATAGATTCATTTAGCCGGAATTTACCTAAGTAATAGACCCTAAAACTTTACGACACTTTAGTGGGAGGAAAAGTATAGAAACGAAATATTCATATTAAGTTTCTACTCTCATGTCCTCCTGAGTTCACACCGTGAGATCCATGCTTGGCCTCGAGGCGCCCTGGGAGCGTCCCCCTACGGATGGTGTTTGCATGGGTTAATATCAAGGTGAATGGGGAAAGTGTTCATAGTAAGTGGGAGAAGGAAACGTGTCAAACGTATCCTGCAGTCTCCATCATTAGGTTGCACCGTGAGATTCCTATGCGCTGCCTGCGAGTCGCCCTGGGAGCGATCACCCTACGGAGGGCTTGCGCATGGGATTCGGAACAACGCAAACTCCAGAAATGGATAGGGTTTCCTAGGGCCATTCCCAACATTAGCTCTTCCCTACGGTGGCATTGTTGGGGCCGCCCTCTGCAATCTGAAAATGATGGGTAACACTTACAAGATGGTCTTGACCAAATTAACGTTAGCTAATAACTATTGGAGTAAGAGTTATTCTGGGAATAGTATTTGGCCGAGATTGTCTCGATTCAGAGGAGGAGTAGCTGACTGCCCTACGGTAGCGGTTATTCTAAACCCCTGAAGTATCGTTGCAAAATAAATCAATTGTATATATGGGTCGATGGTTGCTTTTGCTAAATCTGATTGGATAAATGTGATTAATGGGTTTAGTGCATGTTTCTAATAGAGATTAATTTGTTTGTTTCAACAATATGTCGAAAAACGTATGTGCTTTGTCAAATGCCAAATTAAACGGTTTAGTACATTCGACTAAGAATACTTGCTTAAACGCTAAACACATGGCAAAGAATTTAGGTTTGGTCTCAACTGAGGAATGTCTTCAAACTAACTGCGTAGGCAAGAAAAACATGATCCACGACTCTAAATGTGATTTATTAGTCTTGGAAACGTGTTTAGTGGAAAACGACGATTCTGCCTGGATACTCGATTCAGGTGCCACTAATCACGTATGTTCTTCATTTCAAGGAATGAGTTCCTGGCAACAGCTAATAGCTGGAGAGATGACTCTTAAAGTTGGAACAGGAGAAGTCATCTCGGCTATTGCAGTGGGAGACATAAAATTATTCTTCACCAAGGAACTCTACATGATATTAGATCAAGATGACAAAACGACCTTTTACCGGAAAAGGTTATCGTGCCAAAGAGCCCTTAGAGCTCATTCATTCGAACCTCTGTGGACCAATGAACATTAGAGCTCGAGGAGGGTACGAATATTTCATCAGTTTCATTGATGATTATTCGAGGTATGGCTATCTCTACCTGATGCATCATAAGTCCGAAGCTTTTGAAAAGTTCAAGGAGTATAAGGTCGAGGTTGAGAACCTATTAGGTAAGACGATAAATCCGATCGAGGTGGAGAGTATATGGACTTAAGTTTTCAAGACTATTTGATAGAGCATGGAATTACGTTCCAACTCTCAGCCCCTGGTACACCTCAGCAAAACGGTGTATCAGAAAGGAGAAACAGAACCTTGTTGGACATGGTTCGTTCGATGATGAGTTATGCTCAGTTGCCTAACTCGTTTTGGGGTTATGCAGTAGAGACTGCAGTTTATATCTTGAACGTAGTTCCCTCAAAGAGTGTTTCTGAAACACCATTTGAAATCTGGAAAGGTCGTAAAGCTAGTTTACGACATTTCAGAATTTGGGGATGTCCTGCATACGTGCTAGAAGCAAACCCAAAGAAATTGGAGCCTCGTTCTAGATTTTGCCTATTTATAGGCTATCCCAAAGAAACGAGAGGTGGATACTTCTTTGATCCAGAGGAAAATAAAGTACTTGTATCGACAAACGCTACATTCCTAGAAGAAGACCACCTCAGAGATCACAAGCCACGTAGTAAAGTCGTTTTAAGTGAACTATCTAACGAAGCTACAGAAACATCAACAAGAGTTGTTGATGATACCGGCACCTCGAGTCAATCACGTCCTTCTCAAGAAATAAGAGAACCTCGACGTAGTGGGGGGTTGTTAGACAGCCTGATCGCTATTTGGGTTTAACTGAAACTCCAGTCGTCATACCTGATGACGGGATCGAGGATCCATTAACCTTTAAACAGGCAATGGATGACGTTGACAAGAACGAGTGGATTAAAGCCATGGACTTAGAGATCGAGTTCATGCATTTTAATTCAGTATCGGATCTTGTAGATCAACCTGAAGGGGTTAGACCCATAGGGTGCAAATGGATCTACAAGAGAAAACGAGACGCTGCTGGAAAGGTACAGACCTTTAAGGCACGACTTGTGGCAAAGGGTTTTACCCAGCGGGAGGGGATTGACTATGAAGAAACCTTCTCCCCTGTTGCCATGTTAAAGTCGATCCGGATACTTTTATCCATTGCCACGTTTTACGATTATGAAATATGGCAAATGGATGTCAAGACTGCCTTTCTGAACGATAGTCTTGAAGAAAGTATCTACATGTCTCAGCCAGAGGGGTTCATAGCTCAGGATCAAGAGCAAAAAGTTTGCAAGCTTAAACGATCGATTTATGGATTAAAACAAACGTCTAGATCCTGGAATATGAGATTTGATACTGCGATCAAATCTTATGGCTTTGAACAAAACGTTGAGGAGCCTTGTGTTTACAAAAGGATCATCAACAGCTCTATAGCTTTCTTAGTACTGTATGTGGATGATATCCTACTCATCGGGAATGATGTAGGTTATCTAACTGACATTAAACTATGGCTAGCAACTCAATTCCAAATGAAAGATTTGGGTGAGGCAATATTTGTTCTAGGAATCCAAATTGTTCGAAACCGAAAGAACAAAACGCTAGCCCTGTCTCAAGCGTCTTATATCGACAAATTGTTGGTTAGATATAAAATGCAAAATTCCAAGAAAGGACTATTACCTTTCAGGCACGGAATTAACTTGTCTAAGGAACAGTGTCCTCAGACACCTCAAGAAGTTGAGGACATGAGACGTTTTCCCTATGCCTCTACAGTAGGTAGCCCAATGTATGTCATGTTGTGTACAAGGCCTGATATTTGTTATGTAGTAGGGATTGTCAGTAGATATCAATCCAATCCAGGATTTGATCACTGGACAGCCGTTAAAAGTATCCTCAAATATGTAAGGAGAACGAGGGACTATATGCTCGTGTATGGTTCAAAGGATTTGATCCTTACAGGATACACTGATTCTGACTTTCAAACTGATAAAGATTCGAGGAAATCTACATCGGGGTCAGTATTCACTCTAAATGGAGGAGCAATAGTATGGCGCAACATCAAGCAAGGATGCATTACAGACTCGACCATGGAGGCCGAATATGTAGTCGCTTGCGAAGCAGCAAAAGAGGCAGTATGGCTCAGGAAGTTCCTAACTGACTTGGAAGTCGTTCCAAATATGCATCTGCCTATCACCTTGTATTGTGATAATTGCGGCTCAGTTGCAAACTCAAAGGAACCTCGCAGCCATAAGAGAGGCAAGCACATCGAAAGGAAATACCATCTCATTAGGGAGATTGTGCACCGAGGAGACGTGATCGTCACGAAGTTAGCGTCGGAGCACAACATTGCTGATCCATTCACGAAGGCTCTCACGGCTAAAGTGTTCGAGAGTCATCTAGAAGGTCTAAGTCTGCGAGATATGTACGAGAAATAATCTAGGTCAAGTGGGAGAATTGTAACCGGTATATCGATACCTTAGTATACTGGGTATTTAGATGCCCTAGTTTATTGTATTTTTACTCCGTTATTAATACAAGTATTTATTCATCCACTATTGTTATAGATTATAGTACATCCCACTAAACTAGAGTTTTAGTTCAAGTGGGAGATTGTTGGGATTGGTGCCCTAAAACTCGTAGATAATGAATGTTAAACGAATTATATACTTATTCGATAAAGGTGTTATCGAGATTGATTCAGTAAAAGTCATTACTGAATAAATTAAATTGCACATATATAACCCAAATCCAATAAACTAAGATCCATGGCTATATGATGAACACTTGAGCTTTATGTAGAGACATAAAAGTGGATCAAGCTTGAGTAATAGCCAAAACGGACTATAGTATGGGAATAGGGTTGGGTACCTTATTCTGAAGACACTATGAGACGCGACCCACTTTATAGATGGTATAGACGATGTGATCCTAAATCGTCCATGTAGAGACATGCGAGTGGGGGTGTCCTATGAAATGAGTTTGCATAAGACCAAGACCGAGAAATAAGTCGCTCTCGCTTTATAACACCGTTTACTGACGAGACTGACTATTTCATGTGATTGTTGGGTTTTATGCCCTAAAACTCGTAGATAGTGAATGTAACCGTTGACCGGATGTTAATGAAATAATATTGATATATTTTTTCCATTAATTGTTATTAGTTATTTTATATATGTCTTTGCCTAATAATAACCCTAATCCAATAAACTAGACATCCAAGGCTGTAATATGAGTCTTGAACTATATGTAGTGACATATGGGATCGTTGTTCAAGAAACAGCCTAAAGGGTCTATAGTATAGGGATAAGACTGGGTGCCTTATCCTGGTGACACTATGGATACGACCCACTTTGTATTTGATACAAACGCTGCGATCCAACGCGTTCGTGTAGGAGACATGCGAGTGGGGGTATCCTATGCAATGAGTTTGCATAAGACCGGACCGCGAAATAGTAACCACTAGTTATAACACCGTTAACTAGTTGGTTTTCTATTTTCACTAGGACGACCTAGACAACTTAGTCTTAATCCTGAGTTGATCATGGACTCCTGCTCATAAGAGATTGTCCTTTGATTTGTATGGGTGAGAGTGGCCAATACGCCGACTCAATAAGCCTACCACTTTGGGGACAAGATCGAATGGGGAGCTGGGAACATAATCGTACAAGATGGAATTCACTCCTTCCCGACTTTAGGAAAGCAGATGAGTGTTCCCTTAAGTGGTTACTCCGAGTCTTGAACAAAGGGCCCTACCCTCTCAATGGCACGAGAGGGTTTTTTTCTGTTTGATGGTTGGACCATAAACAAATTGTTCATTAGAGGAGAATTGGTACTTAAGGATATAGAGGTGACCCAGGGGTAAAACGGTAATTTGACCCAGCTGGTGTTACGGACACTCGTGAAGGACTAACTAGTCGATATTGGTCTAAGTTCCGTGGACACAGAAAATATGTCTGCAGTGAGAAGAGTGCAACTGTGAGTCTATAGTGGAATGTACACACAGTTAACGAATATTGATTATTGTGGTTAATGAGTTTAACCAATTAATCTCACATCGTTGGAGCTTCTGATCTGCAGGTCCATAAGGTCCCACTGGTAGCTCGTAAAGTAATTTGAGGCAACTAAGTAATTAAATGTAAATTGAAAATGTTCAATTTACTAAGGGAAATAAATATAATATATATTGATATATTATTATGAGAGAAATTAATATTTGAAGAAATTCAAATATAAATTTATGGAAGATTGAAAGAATTAATTAATTTAAGTCCTAAAAGTGTTTGAGCAAAATTAATTAATTCAAGGCCGGAAATTAAATATGTGATATTTAATTGGTGGTTAATTAATTAAAGAATTCATTAACCATGAATTAATCAATTATGTAAATAATTAATCACTTAAGGAAGTGATTAATCATTTATGAGAATGATCTAATTACTTATGGAAGAAATTAGTCATTTATGGAAAAGATTAATCAATTGGGGAATTGATTGATCATGATTGATTAATTAAGGAATAAGATTGAATCAATTTTGGAAAAGATTGATTTAATTGAATATTTTATTCATGGTCTCTCTTCTATAAATAGAACACTAGACCTAATTGGTCATGACACTTGACACTCTTGAAAGACAAGACCTAGAATTCTCTCTAGCCTCCCTCTTAGAGAAAGACTCCCACAAGTCTTTGGCCTCCTAGACTTAGAGACATACCGGTGTAACCTCTGTGGTTATTGTGTCATTCAAAGAAGAAAATCCAGCGATCAAGAGGCGAGAAGGCTGCTGCGTTTTCGTTCATTGGAGCGTCGTTGGCGAAGAACGGTCAAGTCTACAACGGAGGTTTGTAACGGTTCTTCCTCTTTTCGTTAGAAAAGTTTTTTAAAATAAATTTAGATTTATTCTAGCATGTTTAAACCGTTTTACAGCGACTTTAAAGTTAGTTTAAAGTTTTGTTTGAGTTATCGTAACGGTTTTTTAATGTTAATTAATATACGGCGTAAGGTCCAATCGATGCGCTTCCGCTGCGTGGGGACTTTTATTCCCTTCAATCGGCATCAGAGCCATCGCTGTCCCTATTAATTAATTTTAAAAGTTGCGATAGGCTCTAATAGGTGGGATTTATGCATATTGTATGTTCGGTTTGCATTGAACTGTTTGGGTTAATTTTATGGCCATAGATTTTATTTTATGTGATTTTGATCATGTAAGGCCCGGTGTTTCGGGTATATTATGTAAAATCGAGTCCTATGTAAGTCCGGGTCTAGAATAGGTTTTTATGAGATGAAAATCGGAGCAATCATCGCTGAAATCGGGGCCGAAATCGAAGAAATCGTTGCTGTTTTGCCTAGATTCTGCCTCCAGACGCAACAGCGTCGGGACGCTCCTTCAACAGCGTCTCGACGCTGTCTCGATACCGAAGGCGCTCGGTAAGGAAAGCACACAGCGTCGGGACGCTACCTCAACAGCGTCGGGACGCTACCTCAACAGCGTCTCGACGCTGTCTCGATTACGCAGGCGCCAGATATGGAAAACGCACAGCGTCGGGACGCTAATCAACACAGCGTCTCGACGCTGTCACGATGGAGGCGCGACCTAGGGTTTCAAAAGGCGCGGTTCAAGGTGTAACCGGTCCGGTTCGGACCGGTTCGGCTGGGTTGGGACCTATTTGGTCCGGTTCAGCCAATTTTTGGCATGGTTCGTGATTTTGGAGGCCGGTTCGAGGTGGTTCGGGGCGGTTCGTGCTGTCTAGGCCAATTCCGGAGTTGTACATGGATTTTTTAGGATAGAATTTAGCTAAATTAATGTAATTTAATGCTTTATTTTATCCTAGGGGCCAAAATTAACCGGTTCAATTGCTATTTATATGCTTTATGGATGTCATATAGATTATTTAATCCCACCTTAGGTTATAAACATGCTCATGCATTTTTTATATATTATAAATTGTTATAATGTATGTTTAAATGCATGGATTTGTTTTCATATTTTTTAATATAAGTGTATATTAATTTATATGAAAAAAAATTGGAAAGCATGAAGCATGTCATTACTTAAATTAAATATAAATAGTTATGTTTAATGTGATGAATGAAGCATGCTTGATTGATTTTCTTGATTGGCTTATAATTGTTATAATAAAAGAAAATCAAAATTGCATGAAGCATGAAACATCCATAGTTAATAATATAATTGTTATATTATTCATGCAATTAGTGTGGTTTAATTATTTAATTTGAATGAGGTTGTTGAATGAATTAAACCCTAGATTCTTGATTATAGGATTAATCATTAAAATTTGAAATAGTTCTTCAATATTAATGATTAGAAACCGTCAATCTATAATCAAGATTTGCATGCAAACATAAGATCATAGGATAAATTGGATTAATTTTAAATTGTTTAAAATTAATTAGACCTAGATTGATTTCTAATAGGATTAGAATCTTTTCTTACTTAGAATTAAAAATAGTTTTAATTTACTAAGTAGGAAAAACATTGCTATGATTATAAGGGAACTCCACCGGTAATGTTCTGTCTAAGGCTGGGGGTATTTAAGTTGACGGTTTACGGAACACCTCCTACCTGGGAACTGACCTGGAATACCGGAGTTGAATTAATCATAGTTAAATGTTAGCATGCAATGTCACTAGGTTTATTAAAAGTGTTTAATGCACCTAAATCTTTAGAGTAAAGACCTTACATTACTGAGGTTATAAGGCAACTCTCTCGGTAAAATTCTGTCTAAGGTTGGGGGTATTTAAGTTGACGGTTTACGGAACACCTCCTACCTGGGAACTAACCGGATTGAGTTGAATTAACCATAGTAATGTTGACTTGCAATGTTGGGTTTATTAAAAGAAGTTTAATTCACCCAAAAGATTGCAATTGAATCCTTTCCATAATTGTTATAATAGGATCAGACTTAGATAGATTGACTTAGCCGAATTCTATCTAAGTTAAACAACCCTATATTAACCTTAGGACATTTTCAGTGGGAGGAAAATTACAAAACGAGATTTAAATCAAGTTTTGCTCCTACGTCCCTATATTCACAACGTGAGATTCATGCTCGGCTTCGAGTCGCCCTAGGAGCGGCCTCCCTTCGGAAAGTGTTTGCATGGATCAATATCAAGGTGAATGGGAAAAATGTCTAGAGTAAGTGGGAGCGGGACACGTGTCAACGTATCCCTCGATCTCCGCCCATAGTTCACACCGTGAGAGTCCTATGATCCGCCTGCTGGTTGTCCTGGCGCAACCATCCCTTCGGAGGGCCTGGTCATAGGATTCGGAACATCGTGAACTCCTGAAAAGGATAGGAGCTCTTAGGCTAATCACCAACAGTTGTCTTTCCCTTCTGTAGCCTGTTGGTGCGTGCCTCTGAGATCTGAAAGTAGGAGGGTTACACTTACGAGGATGAGTTAAAAGTGTTAACAAATCCTTGACCGAACAACGGTGGCTAATGTCTATAGGAATATGAGTGATTCTAGAATTAGAATTAGCTGAGAGGTGTCTCATTTCAAAGGAGGAGTGTCTGATCACCCTTCGGTGGCTGATATTCTAAACCTCTGAAACGTCGTTGCAAAACTAAATCGATAGTTTTAGGGTTCTGTGATTGTCTGTTTTGCTAAATTGATTGGATTGTGTGCAATTGTTTGCTTGTATGATGGGTTAAGGCAAAGATAACTAATACGGTCATTGTTTGTTTAAATTTCAGCAATGTCTTCCTCAATTGTCTCTCTGCTTAAAAATGAGAAATTAACCGGCGAAAATTATGCTACGTGGAAGTCAAACTTGAATACGATTCTTGTTGTCGATGATCTGCGGTTCGTCTTAACGGAGGATTGTCCTCCAACCCCTGCTCGTAATGCATCCCAGGCAGTTAAGGATGCTTATGACCGCTGGACAAAGGCCAATGATAAGACTCGCGTCTATATCTTAGCCAGCTTATCTGAAGTTTTGGCTAAAAGGCATGAGGGCATGGTAACAGCGAGAGAGATTATGAACTCTCTCCGGGAGATGTTTGGACAACCGTCCTACCAACTCCACCATGACGCTCTCAAATACGTTTATAGCTGTCGCATGAAAGAGGGCACGTCTGTTCGGGAGCATGTCCTGGATATGATGGTCCAATTCAACGTGGCAGAGGCAAACGGGGCGGTCATAGATGAGCGTAGTCAGGTTGCATTCATCTTAGAATCTCTTCCGAAGAGTTTTCTGCAGTTTCGAAGCAATGCAATGATGAATAAAATAACATTCAACCTGACTAGCCTCCTTAATGAGCTACAGCTCCATCAGTCTCTTCTTAAGAATAAGGGACAGATAGAAGGAGAGGCAAACGTTGTTCACTCCAAAAGAAAGTTCGAGAAGGGCTCATCCTCTGGAACTAAATCTGTAGCCACTTCTTCAAAGAAAACTCAGAAGAAGAAAGGAAACAAGGGGAAAGCTCCCAGTACTGCTGCTAAAAGCAAGGGAAAAGCCAAAGCTATGGCAGACAAGGGCAAGTGTTTTCACTGCAATGTAGATGGACATTGGAAGAGAAACTGCCCAAAGTACCTTGCTGAGAAAAAGAAGGAAAAGGAAGGTAAATTTGATTTACTGGTTTTAGAAACATGCCTGGTAGAACATGATGAGTTTACCTGGATACTTGATTCAGGAGCAACTAATCATGTTTGCTCTTCTTTTCAGGAAAATAGTTCCTTTCGGCAGTTGAACGATGGAGAAATGACACTCAGGGTCGGAACTGGAGAAGTTATTTCAGCTAAAGCACTGGGAGCTGTGAAGTTATTTTTTAGAGATAGATTCTTACTTTTAGAAAGTTTGTTAATCGTTCCCAAGGTTAAGAGGAACTTGATTTCTATTTCATGTTTGATTGAACAATCGTATACAGTTACTTTTGATATGAATGAAGCGTTCATTTATAAAAATGGTGTACTTATTTGTTCAGCAAAATTGGAAAATAACTTGTATGTTTTAAGACCAACCGAAAACAAAGCACTTTTAAATCACGAATTATTTAAAACTGCTGAAACTCAAAGTAAAAGGCAAAAGATTTCTCCATCAAGTAACAATACTCATCTTTGGCATCTTAGACTTGGTCATATAAACATCGATAGGATCGGTCGTTTGGTAAAGAATGGACTTCTAAGCAAGTTAGAAGATGATTCACTACCACCTTGTGAATCTTGTCTCGAGGGAAAAATGACCAAAAGACCCTTTACTGGAAAAGGTTACAGAGCCAAAGAACCCTTAGAGTTAATACATTCGGATCTATGTGGTCCAATGAATGTAAAAGCTCGAGGAGGGTACGAATATTTCATCTCATTTATAGATGATTATTCAAGATATGGTTACTTATACCTAATGGGACATAAGTCTGAAGCCCTTGAAAAGTTTAAGGAGTTTAAGGCTGAAGTTGAAAACCTATTAGGTAAATCTATCAAAGTACTTCGATCTGATCGAGGAGGGGAGTATATGGATCAAAGATTCCAGGACTATATGATAGAACATGGAATCCAATCTCAACTCTCAGCCCCTGGTACACCTCAGCAGAATGGTGTGTCAGAAAGGAGAAATAGAACCTTGTTAGACATGGTTCGATCAATGATGAGCTATGCTCAATTGCCTAGCTCGTTTTGGGGGTATGCAGTGGAGACTGCAGTATACATCTTGAACAATGTTCCCTCGAAAAGTGTTTCTGAAACACCTTTCGAGTTATGGAAGGGGCGTAAACCTAGTTTGCATCACTTTCGCATCTGGGGTTGTTCAGCACACGTGCTTGTGACGAATCCTAAGAAACTGGAACCTCGTTCAAAACTGTGCCAATTTGTTGGTTACCATAAAGAAACGAGAGGTGGTTATTTCTACGACCCACAAGAAAATAAGGTGATTGTATCGACAAACGCCACTTTCTTAGAGGAAGACCACATGAGAGATCATAAACCACGAAGCAAAATAATATTAGGAGAAGCTACTGAAGAATCATCAAGAGTTGTTGATGAAGTTGGACCTTCAACAAGGGTTGATGAAGGAACTAGTTCTTCAGATTCATCCCGTCCATCTCAAACGTTGGGAATGCCTCGACGCAGTGGGAGGGTTGTGTTACAACCTGATCGCTACTTGGGTTTAACTGAAACTCAGGTTGTCATACCTAATGATGGCATTGAGGATCCATTGTCCTATCGACAAGCAATGAATGACGAAGATAAGGATGAATGGGTCAAAGCCATGAACCTGGAAATGGAGTCAATGTACTCCAATTCTGTATGGGAACTTGCATATCTACCATATGGGGTAAAACCCATAGGGTGCAAATGGATCCATAAGAGAAAAAGAGATGCAGCTGGAAAGGTACAGACCTTCAAAGCTAGACTAGTGGCAAAGGGTTATACCCAAAAGGAGGGGGTTGACTATGAGGAAACCTTTTCTCCTGTAGCCATGTTAAAGTCCATAAGAATTCTTTTATCCATTGCCACATATTATGACTATGAAATATGGCAAATGGACGTCAAGACTGCCTTTCTGAATGGTAATCTTGAGGAGAATATCTTTATGTCTCAACCCGAAGGGTTCATAGCCCAAGGTCAGGAACAAAAGGTTTGTAAGCTAAATCGATCCATTTATGGATTGAAACAAGCATCCAGATCATGGAACATTAGATTTGATACTGCAATCAAATCTTTTGGCTTTGACCAAAACGTTGATGAGCCTTGTGTATACAAGAAAGTCAACAAAAGGAAAGTAGCTTTTCTAATACTTTATGTAGACGATATCCTACTCATTGGGAATGATGTAGGATACCTCACTGACATTAAGAAATGGCTAGCAGCCCAATTCCAAATGAAAGATCTGGGAGAGGCTCAATATGTTCTGGGAATCCAAATCATTAGGGATCGTAAGAACAAAACGCTAGCTCTGTCTCAAGCAACGTATATTGACAAGATGTTGTCTCGATATTCGATGCAAAACTCCAAGAAGGGACTCCTACCCTTCAGACATGGGGTACACCTGTCTAAGGAACAATCTCCTAAGACACCTCAAGAAGTTGAGAACATGAGACACATCCCCTACGCCTCAGCTGTGGGCAGCTTAATGTATGTCATGCTCTGCACTAGGCCTGACATATGTTATGCAGTGGGAGTAGTCAGTAGGTATCAGTCTAATCCAGGGTTGGACCACTGGGGAGCGGTTAAGAATATCCTCAAGTATCTTCGGAGAACGAGGGACTACATGCTTGTGTATGGAGCTAAGGATTTGATTCTTACTGGATACACTGACTCTGACTTTCAAGCTGATAAGGATTCTAGGAAATCCACATCAGGGTCAGTATTCACCCTCAATGGAGGAGCAGTAGTGTGGAGAAGCATCAAACAAGGATGCATAGCAGACTCAACCATGGAGGCTGAGTATGTAGCAGCTTGCGAAGCAGCTAAGGAGGCAGTATGGCTCAGAAAGTTCTTGACTGATTTGGAAGTAGTTCCGAATATGAACGTGCCCATAACATTATACTGTGACAACAGTGGGGCTGTAGCCAACTCAAAAGAACCTCGTAGCCACAAACGGGGTAAACACATCGAGAGGAAGTATCACCTGATACGGGAGATTGTGCAAAGAGGAGATGTGATCGTCACTAAGATCGCCTCGGAGCATAACATCGCTGATCCATTTACAAAGGCTCTCACGGCTAAAGTGTTTGAGGGTCATCTAGAAGGTCTAGGTCTACGAGAAATGTATGCCATCTAGGGCAAGTGGGAGAAATGTATAATGGGTATAAGGATGCCCTAGTTCATTGTATTTCCAGCTTTAGATTATTGCATTTACATCCCACTAACTAGTGTTTTAGTTCAAGTGGGAGTTTGTTGGGTTTTATGCCCTAAAACTCGTAGATAGTGAATGTAACCGTTGACCGGATATTAATGAAATAATATTGATATATTTTTTCCATTAATTGTTATTAGTTATTTTATATATGTCTTTGCCTAATAATAACCCTAATCCAATAAACTAGACATCCAAGGCTGTAATATGAGTCTTGAACTATATGTAGCGACATATGGGATCATTGTTCAAGAAACAGCCTAAAGGGTCTATAGTATAGGGATAAGACTGGGTGCCTTATCCTGGTGACACTATGGATACGACCCACTTTGTATTTGATACAAACGCTGCGATCCAACGCGTTCGTGTAGGAGACATGCGAGTGGGGGTATCCTATGCAATGAGTTTGCATAAGACCGGACCGCAAAATAGTAACCACTAGTTATAACACCGTTAACTAGTTGGTTTTCTATTTTCACTAGGACGACCTAGACAACTTAGTCTTAATCCTGAGTTGATCATGGACTCCTGCTCATAAGAGATTGTCCTTTGATTTGTATGGGTGAGAGTGGCCAATACGCCGACTCAATAAGCCTACCACTTTGGGGACAAGATCGAATGGGGAGCTGGGAACATAATCGTACAAGATGGAATTCACTCCTTCCCGACTTTAGGAAAGCAGATGAGTGTTCCCTTAAGTGGTTACTCCGAGTCTTGAACAAAGGGCCCTACCCTCTCAATGGCACGAGAGGGTTTTTCTGTTTGATGGTTGGACCATAAACAGATTGTTCATTAGAGGAGAATTGGTACTTAAGGATATAGAGGTGACCCAGGGGTAAAACGGTAATTTGACCCAGCTGGTGTTACGGACACTCGTGAAGGACTAACTAGTCGATATTGGTCTAAGTTCCGTGGACACAGAAAATATGTCTGCAGTGAGAAGAGTGCAACTGTGAGTCTATAGTGGAATGTACACACAGTTAACGAATATTGATTATTGTGGTTAATGAGTTTAACCAATTAATCTCACATCGTTGGAGCTTCTGATCTGCAGGTCCATAAGGTCCCACTGGTAGCTCGTAAAGTAATTTGAGGCAACTAAGTAATTAAATGTAAATTGAAAATGTTCAATTTACTAAGGGAAATAAATATAATATATATTGATATATTATTATGAGAGAAATTAATATTTGAAGAAATTCAAATATAAATTTATGGAAGATTGAAAGAATTAATTAATTTAAGTCCTAAAAGTGTTTGGGCAAAATTAATTAATTCAAGGCCGGAAATTAAATATGTGATATTTAATTGGTGGTTAATTAATTAAAGAATTCATTAACCATGAATTAATCAATTATGTAAATAATTAATCACTTAAGGAAGTGATTAATCATTTATGGGAATGATCTAATTACTTATGGAAGAAATTAGTCATTTATGGAAAAGATTAATCAATTGGGGAATTGATTGATCATGATTGATTAATTAAGGAATAAGATTGAATCAATTTTGGAAAAGATTGATTTAATTGAATATTTTATTCATGGCCTCTCTTCTATAAATAGAACACTAGACCTAATTGGTCATGACACTTGACACTCTTGAAAGACAAGACCTAGAATTCTCTCTAGCCTCCCTCTTAGAGAAAGACTCCCACAAGTCTTTGGCCTCCTAGACTTAGAGACATACCGGTGTAACCTCTGTGGTTATTTTGTCATTCAAAGAAGAAAATCAAGCGATCAAGAGGCGAGAAGGCTGCTGCGTTTTCGTTCGTTGGAGCGTCGGTTGCGAAGAACGGTCAAGTCTACAACGGAGGTTTGTAACGGTTCTTCCTGTTTCTGTCGTCTGAATCAATCGCCATCGCCACCGCCTTAAGATTAATTAATTGATCTTGATCTAACGGTCAAGATTGTTTCTTAACCTCACATTAGGGTTTCCTCTCTTTAAAAGGAAAGGGTATGAGAACCCTAACCCTAAGGTCTCATTCTAGCCTCCCTCACATATTCTCTCAAGAACTCTAGAGAGAAATTTTCTCTCTAAGAGTTTTTCCCAATCAAGATTAGTAGTCCCACAACTACGTTCCTAATCTTAGAGAATAGCAGGGTAGCCTCGTGGTGGTGTTCGTTGAAGTATTCAGAGTCGTCAACGGAGGTATATTTTTCAACGCATAACTTTTTTGCCAATGTATTGGTATTTTGGTGAAAACAAAATTAACTACGAAACGGTCCAATTGCTTCCGCTGTAACGGAATTGGGAATTCCAATTCTTCACTATCATGCTCACACTCCTTAAAACATACTCATCTCAAGCAATGCAATAAATGTGATTCCAGATTAACACAATCACTTCAATGTTCATAGTACAACAGGGCAAACATAGCAACTCATAATTAACACAACAAAAGGTAAACCAGATAACAACAACCATGCTTCAGGCAGTCAAACAAGTTTAGCAAGTAGAAACTACTTACCTATAGCATTTCCAAGGCAACCTCAACAAGTCTAAAGCAGCCAAGATGAACTCCTAAATTACAAAGGCAACTAAAAGGGATTAGAACCTACCTAAAGACCTTAAGAAAAGCTTTGAAAAGCCAAATCCCACCTACTAGGCCTATTTCCTTGCTAAACAGTCTCCAACATTTCCCAAAATGAGAACCCAAAAGCTTTAGACCATGGGCAACCATGTCTAAGGCACTACGGGCCATGGGCATATGCCGAACGACCATTAATAAGGCTTTTCAGCCTCTGGACAGCAAGCACAAAAGATACATATGGCATACTGTTGGGTTTTATGCCCTAAAACTCGTAGATAGTGAATGTAACTGTTGACCGAATATTAATGAAATAATATTGATATATTTTTCCATTAATTGTTATTAGTTATTTTATATTTGTCTTTGCCTAAAAATAACCCTAATCCAATAAACTAGACATCCAAGGCTGTAATATGAGTCTTGAACTATATGTAGCGACATATGGGATCATTGTTCAAGAAACAACCTAAAGGGTCTATAGTATAGGGATAAGACTGGGTGCCTTATCCTGGTGACACTATGGATACGACCCACTTTTTATTTAATACAAACGTTGTGATCCAACGCGTTCGTGTAGGAGACATGCGAGTGGGGGTATCCTATGCAATGAGTTTGCATAAGACCGGACCGCAAAATAGTAACCACTGGTTATAACATCGTTAACTTGTTGGTTTTCTATTTCACTAGGACGACCTAGACAACTTAGTCTTAATCCTGAGTTGATTATAGACTCCTGCTCATGAGAGATTGTCCTTTGATTTGCATGGGTGAGAGTGGCCAGTACGCCGACTCAATAAGCCTACCATTTTGGGGACAGGACCGAATGGGGAGCTGAGAATATAATCGTGCAAGATGGAATACACTCCTTCCCGACTTTAGGGAAGCAGATGAGTGTTCCCTTAAGTGGTTACTCCGAGTCTTGAACAAAGGGCCCTACCCTCTCAATGGCACGAGAGGGTTTTCTGTTTGATGGTTGGACCACAAACAAGTTGTTCATTAGAGGAGAACTGGTACTTAAGGAAATAAAGGTAACCTAGGGGTAAAACGGTAATTTGACCCAACTGGTGTTACGGACACTCATGAAGGACTAACTAGTAGATATTGGTCTATATCCGTGGACACAGAAAATATATTTGTAGTGAGAATAGTGCAACTGTGAGTCTATAGTGGAATGAACACACAGTTAACGAATATTGATTAATGTGTTTAATGAGTTTGACCAATTAATCTCACATCGTTGGAGCTTCTGATCTGCAGGTCCATTAGGTCCCATTGGTAGCTCATAAAGTAATTTGAGGCAACTAAGTAATAAATGTAAATTGAAAATGTTCAATTTACTAAGGGAAACGAACATAATATATATTGATATATTAATGTGAGAGAAATTAATATTTGAAGAAATTCAAATATAAATTTATGGAAGTTTGAAAGAGTTCAAATAATGAATTAATAAATTTAAGGCCTAAAATCTATTTGGGAGAATTAATTAATTCAAGGCCGGAAATTAAATATGTGATATGTAATTGGTGGTTAATTAATTAAAAGAATTCATTAACCGGGAATTAATCAATTATGGAAATAATTAATCAGTTAAGGAAGTGATTAATGATTTATGGAAATGATCTAATCACTTATGGAAGTAATTAGTCATTTGTGGAAAAGATTAATCAATTATGGAATTGATTGATCATGATTGATTAAATAAGGAATAAGATTGAATCAATTTTGGAAAAGATTGATTTAATTGAATATTTTATTCATGACCCCTCTTCTATAAATAGAACACTAGACCTAATTGGTCCATGACACTTTTTGCTCTTGCTCTTAGACTCTCAAAGATAAGACCTAGAATTCTCTCTAGCCTCCCTCTTAGAGAAAGACTCCCACAAGTCTTTTGCCTCCTAGACCTAGAGTCATACCGGTGTAACCTCTGTAGTTATTGTGTCATTCAAGAAGAATTTTCCAGCGATCACGAGACAAAGGAGGCTGTTGTGTTTTGTTCGTTGGAGCGTCGTTGGCGAAGAACGGTCAAGTTTACAACGGAGGTTTGTAACGGTTCTTCCCATTTTCTCTAGAAAAGCATGAAAATAAATTTGGATTTATTTTTCAGCATGTTTAAACTGATTTTTCAGCGACTTTAAAGTATGTTTAAAGTTTGATTGAGTTTTCTAAACGGTATTTTAATGTTAATTAATATACGGCGTAAGGTCCAATCGATGCGCTTCTGCTGCGTGGGGACTTTTATTCCCTTCACATACTAACAACACTTAGGAGATTGGGCAATGCAACTAAGGCCTAAATGATTAATGAGACTTTATTTAACACGCTTCTAAACCACGGACAACAAGCACATGACTCACTAAATCATGCTTTAAGAACATAAAAGGGTTGGGCAACGCCAACAAGGCCTAAACAATTAATGGGCATTGACACTACATGCTTTTAAACCACATACAATAACAACGGTCCATTTTAAAGCATAATCTACAACCTATAAAGATTGGGTGACACTTTAAGAGTCTAGAAACTAATGGGCAATGATCTAAAACATGCTTTAATGTTAGAACAACTAAAGGAGTAGCAAACTCAACGCTATAGACAAAGGGAAAACAAGGAACTTACCCAAACAAACTCATTTTCACGCTAGGCGGGTTGTTCTAACCTCTAACAACGCGCTAGAATGGTCCTTGGGCAGTGGGTACTCGAGTTGAAGTGTATCGAACTTAATCAAACACTTAGACAGCGCTGCAGATCAGAAAATCAATGCTAATGTTAAAATTTCAGCTCCTAAACCATTGGGCATTTGATTCTACCACCAACTGAACATGGGTAAGAGCCTAGACTTACTGGAAACGATAATTGACGCCGAACCACTCACGAACTGAGCAAAGACGGCGCTGGACAATAGCTATTCAGACTTGAATCCTGAAATACGGAGTCCATAGTGAGTGGGTATTTGCTTAAACTTGACTAAAGGCCTAAAGAAAGCATGGGTAGGAGATTAGACTTACCAACAATGCCAATCGACCTTGAAAACACCCGAAATAGTTGATGGACAGAGGCAAAAACATGAAGAACTGAGGTTTCGAGCTGCTAGGACGCGAGATCTAATGAATTGAATAAAAGAACACTTAGATCATGCTTAAAACGACCAAGAACAACTGAAAATAGCTTACCCACGATCTTTTCCTTGCTGAAAACGCAAGGAAGGAGAGAGACAGATTCACAATCATGAAACCCACGAACCGAACAAGAGAGAGACGGCGCGAGAAGAGAGCCCATGCGGCAGCGGCGACTGGACTAGGAGAGGGAGAGAAATTCGTGAAGAGAACGGCGTGGAGGAGACCCACACGATGACGGCGGCGGCGTGACGAGCTCCGACGGCGACGCTGAACAGTGTGCAAGGCAGCGACACGACGAGGTGGAGGGAGAGAGACTGCGGTGGCTTCTCTCGAAGGTTACACACGCGAAAGAGATGAAGGGGGGCGGCTGGCTGTTTCACGAAAGAGAAGGAGAGAGAGCAAGGGTTTCCTTTTTCCCCTTTTCCTTGATTCCTTTTCTTTTCTTTTTTTCTTTAATTAAGAAAACCCAATAATAGTTATACCAAGAATAGCACCCCCAACTAAAACCCTTTTAATAGCGTGAAACTTCCAACGCTTCAACCTTATAACAACGACAACTTGGGATTTAACGAGCTTTAGGAAGGAATTTAATTACTTTGACGCTCATATCCCAAATTAAATCCCATATCAAAAGCCCAAATAATAAATATATTTTCATTCGATTTTATCCATGGAATTTAAATAACACCCAAAAAGCACGGGGCGTTACAAGTGAAGAGATTGAAATGACATTGTCTTCATCTACGACGATCGAAGAAATTGAAGAACCATTTCCTCTTCATAAATTGAAGTATAATTTCATCCAATTTTCTGAGATGGAATCATTTGGGATGACAGGAAAAATGATAGGTAACTATTTTTTCCAAAAATAAAAAAATTCTAGTATATTTAGATATTATTTGATATAATTTTTTTTCCATGTTAATTCTCTACCTACTTGTGCAGATTTTATTGGAATTGTATTCTCTGTGAGATCTATGGTTGAAATAAAAATGAAAAATTCAAACAATAAAACATTGATGAAGAGAGAGATATTTTTGCTAGAACAAAGGTTAGTAATTATTTCAATTTTTTTCCTTTACAAAAATTATTTATTTCATGGTTGTTTTATGTTAAAAAGTGGTAATTTTATTTGTAGTGGCAAGCCATTTAAATTGACACTGTGGAATGCTTTGGCAACCAATGAAGGTTTAGAATTAGAAGAACAAATTATTCACAATCCAGTAATTTTAGCATTCAATCTGAAGGTGAACATGTATGAAGGTAAACTTTTTAAATCCAATATATAACACTAATATAAAGGGGAGGAGGATTCTTAATTTAACTTTTATTTTTTCTTATGTTAGGAGAATTAAGCATGGCAACAACAATGACGAGCAACATCTTAATTGAACCAGATTTTGTAGATTCAAAAGATCTAAAAGAAAGGTATTTATCCATATGTCTCTAAATTTGAAATTTGCATTTACTATTAAATTAACCTCTACAGGTATTCGTTCATATATCTCTAAATTTGAAATCTGCATTTACTATTTAAATTAACCTCTACATTTATACTATTCTTGTACAAGGGAACTTCTTTTGGATCATACATACATGTCTACTTTTATTACTCCCTCTAAAAAAATGGAAAGAGCAAAATTAGTAAGCATCAAAGATATTATTTATGGGTTAGTTGATGATTTATATTGTTGTATCATTGGCTCAATTGTCGAGATAGTTAACAAAGACAATCCATGGTTTGAGAAATGCAAACTTTGCAACCAGAGTGTGTATCCCAATGGAAGTTAGAAAATGACTCACTGTAACAATTGCAACGACCTTGTCCAATTCATTAGAAAATATATGCTAAAGCTTAAAATTTGTGATGGCCAAATGACTGCACATATAACTGCTTTTGAGGCTGCAAAAGTCATAGTTGGAAGTAGTGTTTCCCATTATGCAACCCAAATTTTACAGGTAGTCATATAAAATAGAAATTTATTTCTTAAATAAATCCCCTCTAAATTTTTATCTAACATTTTATATTTGTTCATTTGTTGACTACAATCTCAGATGAAAAAGAAGGAGGATTCCAAAATTTATCACAATTTCATCCTCGCACAAGGAAAAACTTACAAATTCCTCGTTCACATGGACAAGAAGTTTGAAGGAGATCGATCTAAGGGACATTTTGTGGTTCAAGAGATAAATAAAGTAGAGGTTGAAGAATTTGACTTAGAAACTCTTGAAGTTTTACATGTTAAGAAAAAAAAATTAAAATAGACAGATAGTTTCAATTTTTTTTTTTTTATGTTTCACATTTGTTTTGTTAATTTAAACGATCCACATGTAATGTTAACTATCATATTTCAACTTTGGTATTTTTAATTTTTCATTAGTTTCCTTATTTTAGTGGCATAATCATAAATGATGTTTAGTGGGAATAAAATGACCAATTATGTTGTAATGAATTTTTGGTTAATCAACTTTGATAATATTAGTAGTATTTCGTAATTTTCTAATTTTAGTTGCACAATCACAAACAATTTATATTCATCACAATCATGTATTCTAAAAACTAAAACATTATAATATATACTAAATGAAAAATACGGAACCGTTGACTATGATAAAAAATTTTAAAAAAATTACGGTGAGTGAGAGAACTAATGACAAAAAGTAAAAACTAGTCAACACAATTTTCTCAAAAACAAATCTTCATTACACTTATATGTATAAAAAAAAAATTGGTTATTATATTTTTTAAAACAAAAAAAGATAAAAAAAAAATAATAGTAAAATTTAAATCCAATTTTTTTTTTTTTAATAAAAAAATCTTTGTGATTTTATAAAATATATATATGTGGTACCTTTTAAAAAACGAAGACGCATTCTCTATGCTGAAAGAAAAATTTTCTGAAAATCAGAACTACGCAATGGGTTTAAAGTTGATAAACAATCTCAAATGTTGATACACCTAAAGGGATGACCTCCCCGTTTGAAGGCCAAAGTAATCGTAGTAACCTTCTAAGAATGTGAAATTTTCAAAAATTATATTAACAAATTCATTACCGATAGGGAAGATTTTATTCTCCAGGAGTTTCTGTTAAATGTGGCATAGGAATGCCCCGTTAGATGGGACATTCAAAGTTCCCACAATCAGATCTCCAGGCCAAACAAAAATTGATAAAGGAAATTTCACAAAAAATCATAAAGAACAAAGTCCTAATATCAAAAGAGTCAATCCAACACCGAAGCAAGTCAGAGCAAACGATTTCTTAAAAGCTCAGGTTCCCCATCATCACAATTAACAAACCAGAAAAACACACAAAAATGAGATAAATAAATCATCCAAAATTCCTCAACAACGAAAAAACATAAATACAAAACAGATCAAAGGGCAAAAATAGTAAGTACCTGGTTTTTTTTTATAAAAAAATCTTGGTGGTTTTATGAAATATATATAGGTGGCACCTTTTAAAAAAAATCCTGGAAAATCCTTTAACTTCTCCGGGTGGTTTCTTCTGCAATATAAAAACAAAATCTTGGTGATTTTATAAAATATATATAGGTGACACCTTTTAATAAAACTACAATTTGAATGGGCAGTCGAAAATCCTCAACTTCCTCTGGCGGTTTCTTCTGCAACTCCAACAAAAATTTATGGATTCAATTTTCTTGGGTTTCATATTGGGTTCCATTTTTTTAATTTCTCAGGTATGAACTATAAATTCATCTTCAATCTTTATTTATTTGTTTTCAATTTTTCAATTTAATTATAGTATGATGATGTCCTAATCCTTATATGAGAAATTCTAATTTATAGTTTCATGATTCTTTGGCGTAGGGTGTTTCTCACCCTCATTCCAAATCCAAATAAGTCTTTGTTGTAGATTTCAATTTCTCGAAATTGGTAAGTTTAAACTGCAAGTATCTCCGTCTTTTTTTTCTGTTTTTTTTTTTCTTAATTTCCATGGATTTTCTTTACCTCTATTCTATTATTGTTTGAAATAAATCATCTTCGATTGTTTTTTTTTCTTTGTTTTTCATTGTTTGCTTGATTGTTAATTTCCTTTGGATCTTTGGATTTTTTCCCTCCTAATTTCGTTCTGTTTCAAACAAATCGTATCTTCATTTTACATCTGTTTATGTTAGATTAATAAGGATATTTTTTTGTAATAATTGTTTAGATTTAATTATGTATTTGAAAAAATAAGTGGTAGTTTAATATTATTATTTTTGTTTAGATTAACAACGAGATCCATCTAAATGTATAAGTCATGTTTAGATTTTTGTTATCAGAAATATTTTTTATCAAAAGAAGTCCTAACTCATTTGACATATAATCCGGAGATGACCGATTGTACTATGAACAAATTCTGGTATTAGACATTTTATGGATTATAAACAGAGGTTATTTTTTTAGACAATTGAAAAGCTTCAATTCGGAACATTTGATCGAGAAGTATACTTGAAACAAATCCTGTAACCTTAGCCGTATTTTATATAACTTAGCATTATATTTTTCATCAGCTATTTTTATTTTATTTTGCATCATCTATGAGATTCTTTGTATTTGATGGTCAACTGTTGCAAGTTGAAACACCATATTTGTTTCCTGATAATGGGAAAAAAAATTTCCGCTTGCAAAGTTATAACTATAAGCATAACTGTAAGCATATTGTTTTGTTTTCCCTACTATCCTCTGTTTTATTGATATGCATGTGGGGTTTGAATTAGCTTTCATTATTAATGTTCTCATCTGTTACATTTGTCTCCTTTGCCATTTTAGGGTTGGGAGGTAGGTGGTTAACATCCCTTCTTTCATGGTGAGAGTCGATTCTCAAAAGCACATAGACTTGATTGGGATAAAGATTAGGTTGGTATCACAATTTCATGCCTATGAGTAGAGTTTAAAATTGATATTTGTTTTTGTAATATCTTTCGTATTTAAATAAGTTTGAACTAATTTTAAAATCTGCTATGATATGAAAAAATAACACTTAAAAAAGAGAGAGTGAGAAAATATAAGTATAGGTAACATTAAGCTATATTTAGATTAATAGTCTAAACAAATTGTTATAATTATTTAGATTTAATTATGTGTTTGAAAAAGTAAGTAGTTGTTTAATATTATTTTTTTTTTGTTTTTGGTTTTTTATTTTTTATTCTTAAAAACATGTTTGATAACCATTTTTAGTTTTCAATTTATGTTTTATGTTTTTTAAGAGATTAAAAATAACATTGATCAACCATTAGATATTTGTTTTTGTAATATCTTTCATATAAAAGTAAGTTTAAACTAATTTTAAAATCTACTATGATATGATAAAAGAACATTTAAAAAATAGAGAGAGAGAGAAAAAAAACAATATCAATTTGGTTAGCCTGATTTTATAAAACTATGAAATTGAAAAATGCTCATTCAGTTTTGTTTAGCTAAATTTTTTTAGTTTTATGGTTCAATTTTAATCAATTTGACCGTTGATTTTGTTATTTATTATTCACTTCATTTAATATTTTGACTTTTTAATTTCATGACTTAAATCTTTGCAATTGTAAAATTGATTGACCATAATCATAAATGATATTTAGTGTGGATGAAATGACCATTTATATTGTAAATTTCTTAATGTTCTTAATATTATAAGTATTCGGTTATAACAAATTATAGTGTATTATAATATCATATATTATATTCCTCTAAACATTATGAGTTTTTGGTTAATCAGCATTCATAATATTAGTAGTATTTTGTAATTTTCTAATTTTAGTTGCACAATCATAAACAGCTTAAATTCATCATAATCATATATTTTGAATACTAAAATATTATAATATTATACTAAATGAAAAATAAAGAACCGACTATGATAAAAAAAAATTTAAAAATTACGGTGAGTGAGGGAATTAATGACAAATTGTAAGAAACAATCAATTAAATTATGTCAAACACAAATCTTCATTAAAGACTTAGTTAGAGTTATATGTATAAGAAAAAATGGTTATTATATTATTTATAACAAAAACAAAAAAAGGTTTGAGAGATTAGATCGTAATAACAATAATGAGAAAACAACGTAATTATCAAATTTGAGAAAAAAAAATTTACAAATTGCACAAGTAATGGACAAACTAAAATTAAATTTAAACATATAAATACTTGAAAATAACATCACATGCAGTAATAGAAAATGATCCACAATTAAAGATTAAAAAAATAAAGATAAGATACGTAATAGATAAAAAAAATAGTAAAATTTAGACCTAATATATATATATATATTTTTTAAAAAAATGATTTTAATATATCTATATATGTGTGTGTGAGACACGTTTTAATAAAACTATGGTTTGAATGAGTAGTTGAAAATCTTGCAACTTCCTACGGTATTGCATTTTCTTCTACAACTCCAAGGAAGATTTATCGATTCAATTTTGTTGGATTTCATATTGGGTTACATTAATTTTAGATTCCTCAAGTACAAATTATAAATTCATTTCAATTTTTATTTCTTTGGTAAGTTAAAATTGCAAGTATCTCTGTCTTTTGTTTGTTTCTATTTTTATTTTTTCTTAATTTCTTTTTACTTTATTTATCTTTATTCTCTTATTATTTGAAATAAACCATATTCAATTGTTTTTTATAAGACCTTTGATAGGGCAAAAAATAGTATGAATATATTCATTGAAATATCAAATAGTTCATTGTCATCACTATCACTGCTACCACTTATGCTCCCAATTTCAATTTTTTTTTAAAAAAAGTGTGTTTATAGTATGTTACACATCCGAAGAAATGAATTGTCATATAAAGATGTAAACAATGTGCAAAATAATTTATCTATTTATATTCAAAGTTAGGAAGATGTTGAATGGTTTTATTGAATTTTGATAAACAATTAAAAGAGGATATGAAAGGTTTAACTCAAATTTTAAACTATATATCAACTTTTTGAGAGAACAAATAAAAATAAATAAATAAATTTTGATAAATAAGAAATTTCATGAGATGGCAACAACCAAGAGGCCAAATAATAGAGAGAATGTAGGAGGTAATTGGTGAGAGTGAATGTTAATTACAATTGAATAATGATGGTAAAGTTACACATATTTACGTCCCTTTTTATGTAAAACAATTTCTTCACATTCATAATTTTATATATATTATAGATAGATTATAGATTATAGATAGATTATAAGATATAGATATTAAACTTAGGGAAAAATAAACTTTTGGTCCCTGAGGTTCAGGTTAAGTTTCATTTGAGGTTCAGGTTAAGTTTCATTTTGGTCCCTAAGTTCTAAAATTTGACATTTTAGCCCCTGAGGTTTGGATCTCGTTACACTCTTAGTCCCTTGGTCAAATTTTCTATTAAGCACTAACAAATTGCTGATGTGGCATTAGTTTTTATTAATTATTTATTAATTTATTAATATAAAATAATATATTAATTACTTTTTAATTTTTTTCTTTCTTTTTTTTTTTTATAAAAGAATATATTAAATAATAATACTTTTCTTTGTTGTTATTAGTTTTTTTTTTTTTTTTTGTAATTTTTATAAAGACTTTGTGCATACAAATATAACAAATAATAATAGTCAAATTATTATGTAGTTACTTTTCCTCAATTTTCATTTTACAAACTCTCTTATAACATATAATAATAGTCAAATTATTGTGTATACATTTTTATTCTTATTTTATTCTATGTGATGTACATTTAATTTTTTTAGATACAATCGAGATTGTAACGACCCTACTTTTCATGCCTAGATCCTAAGGCCGTTACTACATGCATTTCATTCTTCTTCCAAGAACAGCGTGGAAATAACATCTAAAGAAAACATACTTAGAAATTTGCGAAAACTTTTCAATCTGGGATCCCAGTTAAAACAGAACAAACGAAACATTTAGTTATTCAAACAAAACTTAAAGCGGAATAAATCTTGAATCATTCGTAATACAAGTTCAAAAGGGAAATTTCAAAACGTAAAATGCGGAAGACTTAAGCTAAAGGAGATCCATGGCTCAACAGCTCTCCGTCACGCGTTCCGTACACCTTTACCTCTACTTGCAGTTGTGTGTAAGGGAAAAGAATGAGTATTTAAGAAAATACTCAGTAAGTAGCCATACTTCAAGACACTTGCAGCAATAAAAGCTTTAATATCTTATTCGAGTTAAGGGCCTAAGGGTTAGGTCATTTCATTTCATTTCATCTCATTTCATTTCATTTCATTTCATTTATCTGTAGTTCGGGTCTCGTGTTCAATAGTACACCTATAATATATATAAGTTTGCCAACTCAATGATAGTGCACGAGTGGGAGTTTTGGGAGATCTCTACTCTTACTGATGGTAGATGGCACCCAGTCAGTGGAGCTAAGTCTCATCCCTCAAGGCACTAATAGGCGCGTAGCGCTCTAAGCTACCATTTCACTGGTGGAGCGTTCATGGGTTTAAGTCAGGAATTTACTTCCACAGTTAGTAAATGGCACCTAGACTGCGAAGCCAAGTCCCGCCCATTAAGCCCCTCATTTCAGTCTATTACATCTCAATCCTAGGTGTTTAATTGACACGACCCTCGTCTAAGGCACTAGCCTATTCCCTTCTCTTTCCTAATCCTTTCCCTCAAGGTAAATATAATTCCTAAGTCGTCATGAGGCTACCGAAAATTCGGCAGCATAACGACGTACGCAGAGGGAACCCAAAATTTTTCCTTGCACCTGAAAATAAGAATATACACTCCTATAACCATAACGAGCCAGACCTCGCATACACAAACCATTCACAACTCCAACTACCAACTGAACAAAAAAACGAAGGCGGCAACAACACTCCTAAACAGAGATAAAACACAACTCCTCGTCGTTCACTAACAATACCAGACAGCACATAATGTACAACAGTCCAACACTTTCCACCCATTACCTAGCACAAGCACACAACATCCATATTCCCGAAGGCAACTGTAACGCACCAGGATTTTTAAAACTAATCCTAGCGACATTACTAACTCTCAAACCAAACTAACCGAAAGCACCGAAAATTTCGGCAGCATAACGGCATACATAGGACTAACCCAAAATTTTTACATCACCTGTTAAGCATAAAACACACTTCTAGATAACATTCAACCCACAACTACACTCCACAACTCCACGGATTCACAACAGAAACCCATCCTCCACAATAAAGCGAGTCAAATCTCGCATTCGCAACCAACAAAAAAAAAGTTCATGCAAAATATAGACGTTCAACTCCAATTACTAGAAACGGCTAAACTTTATAAAATAAAAAGAGTTTCGAATGACAAAGGAAACTAAGCATGACCATCTAACTTCTCGAAAGAGGACAACTATAGTCCCTGAATAAAAATAAACATAATCTCTATCCTTTACAATTCAAAGAATAAAATAACTTTCTACGACAAGCTAGAAAATCAAAAGAAACTTGAAATAAAGATGCCTAAACCAGTGGAGTCACTGCTCGTGCGCCTCCTCAGCACCACCAGGCTCATCATACGCAAACTCACCTGCATTATCTAAAAATGTTTGGGGGAGAAAATGGAGGGGGTCAGTACAACCACGGTACTGGTAAGCAGCTCACACCCGGTGAGCCATCAAGCATCAAACAACAAAATCATCATGCTAGGCACACGCATCCAACTTGCAATAAATACATAATCATGCTCCATAAAACGAGAACTCATCAACAAGACTCTTGTTAACTCAAAAGAATGGCTCATGTAAACACACGACATGCTATGCAACCCACATGGATTCCGCGCCATGCTCGCTTTCTTAGCACATGATTTACGCGTCATGCCACGCACCAATGCACATGAATTCCGCGCCATGCAACGCAACTTAACACGTGATTTCCGCGTCACGCTCCGCACCAAAACATGATTTCCGCGTCATGTAACGCACTCACACCCAGCACATGAATTACGCGCCATGCGCAGCGCACACTCGCACGTGATTTACGCGTCACGCTCCGCACTCGCAACCCACACGTGATTTACGCGTCACGCTCCGCACCAATAACATGATTTTCGCGTCATGTAGCGCAATCTTAACACGTGATTTTCGCGTCACGCTCCGCTCACACAACCCGACTCACCTCTCAATGAGCACACAAGACCATGCAACTTGACTATCATGCAGTATAGCTCAAAAGCAATAAGACAACGTGCTTAACACAACCAACAGTTCATCATGCCTTAATATCGATCAAACAGCACTTCTAACACACAAATCAAATTCCATAACAAACAACAAGACAACGAGGCATACCAGAAAAGCGATAAACAGCAAGCATGCTCATGCAGTCAAACAGACTCAACGGATAGAAACTACTTACAGAAAAGCTTACGAGCGCTCCTAAGAACTCCTTGAACCGCTCAAGAGACTCAGACAAGCTCCTAAACAACAAGGATAATTCTAAAAATAAGAAACAACCTACTGAAAGCTTAAGACATGCTAGAAAAGCCTAAATCGACTGAGGAAAGTCTATTTCCTTACCGTTTAACCACTAAAAATTCCCCAAGTTAAGAACCCAAAGCCTTCAGAACATGGACAACCATGTCTAAGGCACAACAAGCAATGGGTATTTACCGAAGGGCCATATTTAAGGTTTTTCAGTCGTTGGACAGCAAGCAAAAGACATGAATTCACATTCTAAGGATTCCTAGAGGTTGGGTAACGCTACTCGGGCTTAAGCAATTGATATAAGATATTTTAGCATGCTTTTTAAACCACGAACAACAAGCATAAACCTCCTAAATCATGATTTAAGGACCTACAAGGGTTGGGTAAAACTAATTAGGCGACGACACATAGCAGACATTAATAGAAACATGCTTTTAAGCCAAAAACCGCAACAAATACTACCCAAACGACCTCGATACCACGCTAGACGGGTTATGCTAACCACGAACAACGTGATAGAACACTCCTTGGACAATGGGTATTCAAGTTTTAAGTGATTCGAACTCAATCGAACACTTTTACGGCGCTGCAGATCAGAATTTTCAACATTAAACTAAATTCCAGCACTTAAACAACTTGGGCATTCTAATATTGAAGTCGAATGAGCATGGGTAATGATTTTAACATGCTTTTAAAGCTTAACACATAACGGCAACTCAACTTAAAGCTAACGAGTCTTAGGGAAAGAGGTGAAACTTACTCAAACGAACCCGCTTTCACGCTAGACGGGTTGTAATAACCTCGAACAACGCATTAGAACGATCCTTGGGTAGTGGGTATTCGAGCTTATAGTGATTCGAACCCAATCGATCACTTAGACGGCGCTGCAGAATGAAAATTTCAATGCTATCTAACAATTTCCAGCACCTAATCCATTGGGTAATCTAATTTAAGCTCTAACCATGAATGGGTAAGAGTTAAAACTTACCGGAAACGTTAACCGATGACGTAACGATCCAAAACGGAGCCAAAACACCACTAGACAGAGGCAAAATCGCGCGAAACTGAGGCTTCGAGCTGCTAGAATGCGAGATCTAATGGATCGAACCAAGAGACACTTAGATCGGGCTTAAAAAAAAAACCAAGAACAACGGAAAAGAATGCTTACCCACGATTTCTTCCACTACATGGCACCAAACACCCACAAGGAGACCCACGAAGAGATGAAATCGGGAGAGAAGGAGAAAGAAACCCGCGGAGGAGAGAGAGAGAGACGCGAGCGACTAGAGGGAGATAGATTCGCGGAGAGAGGGAGGCCGACAGCTTGAACTCGATGGTTTGCAACAGCTGCTCGACGCACGGCAGTGGGTTGGGCGACAACAACGGCGGCGCGACGGTTGGGTACTGGCGGCGATGGCGCTTGTGGTGCTGGCCGGCGAAACAAAACGCAGAAGAGGGGGAGGGGGCTGGCTCACGGCAAGAAGGAAAGAGATGGAGAGAGAAAAGGGAAATTAGGGCTTTTTTTTTTCTTTTCTTAAATGATTTACTCATCTTTAAATAAACCATATGAATAAAAACCCATTCTAATTAGGATTTAGAATTTCAATTTAAATCCCCAATTAGAAACTTACTCCCAATCTTAGCTCCTAAAGAATTCGGGATTTAAACTAATTAAGAGGAGTTCGGGTCTTTTGATATTTAAAATAAATATCGAATATTAAACCTCCAAACTTTAGGAAATTAAAGATTTAATTAAAAATCTCTTTTCCTTAAATTATAGAAATTTAATCTAACGACCCAAAGCTAAACTTAAATTCTAATTTTCCAAATTAGAATAAAAACGTCTAATTAATCCAAAATAACTCGATTTCGAAACGCGGGGCGTTACAGCAACCGTATACATAACACCTTAACCTCAATCCAAATATTTAATATACATGCTAGGAGCAAACAGTCATCTCAATGCATAAACATCTCAGGCTAAGGCAACTCAAGGACTAAAACCAACTCATGCTATTATAAGTCATACCCAGCTTAAATGAGTTTTCAAACACATAATTTATTCCAAAGGGGCTACTTACACGCAGACGAACTTTATAAACAACAACTAACCAAAACATGCTTAACAATTTTCATGCTTCCAAGAAAAGAAGAACCAACCATGCTTGGTTAAGTCCATGACAACACTTAGAACTTTAATCCAACTGGCTACTTACTTTAGTGAAGAAGATATTGGATCAACCTTCAACAAATTTCTTAACTCCAAGGCTCTTTAGCAAACCAAAACAGAAGCACCGCTTGCTGTCCAAGCTCTCAAATCCACCTAAATCCAACAATTTAATCACCAAACGCAATGGGCATATTAAATTCAATAGCCAAAATCAATAGGTACTCCTTTAACACAATTAAATCATTCAAACCTTAACTTAGTTCACTTATCCAAAGTCGGAATTGCTCAAACACGCTGAAACTTGAAGACCCACTGCTTGAATCGCCAGAATTGAATGGGTACGCTTGCTGAACGGGAGAAAAGCGAATGGGTAATCGTTTAAATGCAAGAACTAACCCACATAAGCCTCAAACCAACTTACCCAATGCGGAAACTCACCTAAAACAGAAACACTACTTGCTGTCCAACTTCCAAGTTTCGCTCCGATTCGACAACTCGGCCTCCAAACGCTACGGGCACCTTAGATTAAGATCCAACGTTAATGGGTATTTCACTAAGGCATAAAAATCCAATAAGCTATGACTTACAACTCCCTTACCTCAAATAGTTCTTTAGAAACAAAGCTGAAACTTCGAATGGCGGCGGCGAACAGATCTGAAAAACGAACGAGCCCGAAGACGCTAGTGGCGGCGGCGGCACGGAGGCGCGACGGCGCGAGCTGAGGCGGCGTAGATGGTCGGCGTGCGACGGAAGGCGAGCGGCGTCGGGCGGCGAGCGGTGGTGAGGAGAGGGAGAGATATTGCCGAGAGAGGGAGAGATGGAGCAGAGAGAGAGAGATTTCGTGGGAGGGAGAGAGAGTGTTAAGATTTCCTTCTTTTTTTTTTTTTTTTTAATAAAAGCCCCTTTGACCGAAATTTGGGGGGGAAAGTTTCCCCCCCTTTTTTTTTCCTTTTTGACCGGCAGCCACTTCCCCGTTTCTTTTTTTTTTTTTCATTCAACCGGCTGCTACATCATACTAACCTTAAAAGGACTTTCGTCCTCGAAAGTTGCTAGTACTAGAACAACTCTGGATACTTGGTCATCATCTCGTCTTCTCTCTCCCACGTTGCCTCTTCGGACAAATGGTTTCGCCAAAGGACCTTCACGAGAGCTATCTCGCGATTGCGAAGGACCTTCACCTCTCTGTCAAGAATTAGCACAGGTTCCTCCTCATAAGTCAAGTTCTCGCTGAGTTGCAAGGGTTCAAAGTCCACTCTGTGGGTTGGATTTGTCAAATACTTTCGCAGCATGGAGACATGAAAAACATTGTGTACCGCCAAAAGAGAAGGCGGCAAAGCTAAACGGTAGGCTACCGGACCAATCCGTTCCAAGATCTCAAACGGGCCGATGAAACGTGGACTGAGCTTGCCTTTTCTTCCAAACCTCAATACTCCTTTCATTGGAGCTACCTTCAAGAAAACATGATCACCTTCGTCAAACTCTAAATCCCTTCTCCTCGTAATCAGCATAACTCTTCTGTCGGCTCTGAGCCGTTAACATCCTCGATCTGATTGTGCGAATAGCCTCACTGGAGGCTTGAATCAATTCAGGTCCCAACAACTGACGTTCTCCGACCTCATCCCAATACACAGGGGACCTGCATCTCTTCCCATAGAGGGCCTCAAACGGTGACATCCTGATGGTTGCTTGATAACTATTGTTATAAGCAAATTCCATTAAGTGCAGGTGTGCATCCCAACTACCTGAGAAATCCAAGACACATGCTCGCAACATATCCTCTAGAGTTTGGTTCAATCGCTCAGTTTGACCATCTGTCTGGGGGTGAAAAGCTGTACTGAAACGCAACTGAGTACCCAAGGCTCTTTGCAAACTCCTCCAAAAATTAGATGTGAACCGAGGGTCTCTATCTGACACGATTGATACCGGTACCCCATGAAGCTTGACTATCTTCGTCATGTATAACTGTGCCCACTTTTCAACAATGTAAGTAGGCTTTCCAGGGAGAAAGTGCGCTGACTTGGTGAGTCTGTCGATAATGACCCAAATCACGGTGTAACCATTGGCCGTTCTAGGCAATCCTGTGATGAAGTCCATAGATATATGCTCCCACTTCCATTTTGGGACACTCAGCGGCTGCAACAAGCCTGCTGGTTTCTGTCTCGGGGCTTTCACCTGTTGGCAGACAAGGCATCTACTGACAAAATCCGCTATCTCTCTTTTCATGCCCTGCCACCAGTAATACTGTTTCAAATCATGGTACATCTTCGTACTTCCTGGATGGATTGAAAAAGGTGAATTATGTGCCTCTGCTAATAATTCCTGCTTGAGATCGGCATTCCCAGGTACGCATAAGCGACCCTGGTAACACAAGCCGAGGTCTGAAGATAAGGAGAACTCGTTCGCCTGCCCCGCCTCTACTTGACTGCGTCTAACAACAAGGTCAGGGTCATTTGGTTGTTCATCTATGATCCTCTGTCTCAAGCTCGACTTAACTGTCAACTGAGCTAGGCGTGCTGTAACTTCGCCCACTGCAATTATAATCTCTGCACGTTCCAAGTCATCCAATATATGAGCCTGAGTAGTAATCAAAGCAGACGCATGAGCGGTCTACCTGCTGAGGGCATCTACAACCACATTTGCCTTGCCCGGGTGGTACTGGATGTCGCAATCATAATCTTTTACTAACTCTAACCATCTTCGCTGCCTCATATTCAACTCTTTCTGGGTGAAGAGGTATTTCAAACTTTTGTGGTCCGTGAAGATTTGGATTTTCTCTCCATATAAATAGTGCCTCCAAATCTTCAAAGCAAAAACCACTGCCGCCAATTCCAAGTCATGGGTCGGGTAGTTCTTCTCATAATCTTTCAGCTGACGAGACACATAAACAATGACCTTACCATGCTGCATTAACACACAACCCAATCTCTTCTTTGAAGCATCGCTGTAAATAACGAATTCCCCGGAGCCATCAGGTACCGTAAGCACTGGTGCTGAAACTAGTCTCTGCTTAAGCTCTTGGAAGCTTGCCTCACAAGCTTCATTCCACACGAATGGAGTACCCTTTCGAGTCAACTGAGTTAGAGGTGCGGCTATACTGGAAAAACCTTGCACGAAGCGACGGTAATAGCCTGCTAACCCCAAGAAACTCCGAATCTCGCTGACTGAAGTGGGTCGTGACCAATTGGTCACTGCCTCTATTTTGGCTGGATCTACTGTAACACCTTCCTTCGAAACCACGTGCCCTAAGAAGGAAACCCGTTGTAGCCAGAACTCACATTTAGAGAATTTGGCATACAACTTGTTCGTTCTTAAGGTAATTAGAACTCTCCTGAGATGATCCTCATGTTCCTCTTCTGTCTTGGAGTAGATAAGAATGTCGTCGATAAAAACAATCACAAATGAATCCAAGAATTCCTTGAATACCCTGTTCATCAAGTCCATGAAAACTGCGGGAGCATTAGTAAGCCCAAAGGACATCACGGTAAATTCGTAATGCCCATACCTGGTCCGGAAAGCTGTCTTGGGTATATCGTCCTCTCTAATTCTCAACTGATGATAACCTGACCGTAGATCTATTTTGGAAAACACTGCTGCCCCTTGAAGTTGATCAAAGAGGTCATCAATCCTGGGCAGAGGGTATCTGTTCTTTATTGTCACCTTGTTCAACTCTCGGTAGTCGATGCACAACCGCATTGTCCCATCCTTCTTTTTCACAAATAAAACTGGAGCACCCCACGGCGAGACGCTGGGGCGTATATAACCTTTGTCCAACAGCTCCTGAATCTGCACCTTAAGCTCTTTCAATTCCGCTGGAGCCATCCTATATGGAGCTTTAGAAATCGGGTTAGTCCCTGGCTCAAGCTCGATGCAGAAGTCGACCTTTCGAGTTGGCGGTAGTCCTGTCAGATCCTCAGGAAATACATCTGTGAATTCCCTCACTACCGGTATCGAGGTCATTGATGTCTCGGTTTTCCTCGTGTCAACCACGCTAGCCAATAAGCCCCAGGCTCCTTGGCTAATCAATTTTCTCGCCTTTATTGCAGAGACCACTTTAGGAGCACCTTTGATCATCGATCCTTTAAACTTGAAGCTTGCCTCTGACGGAGGGTTAAAGATCACCTCCTTACGATGACAGTCTATGTTGGCATAATTAGAAGCCAACCATTCCATTCCCAAAATAACGTCAAAATCACTCATATCCAGGGCGATCAATGTCACATCCATCGATCGATCAGACACCAACATTTGGCAGGCTTTCACCGCTTCACTAGCTAGTAGTGTTACCCCTGCAGGGGTTGAGACTGACAAAACATAGCCTAGCGGTTCTAGTTCTAGGTTGGCTTGACTTACAAATGATGCAGAAATAAAAGAATGCGTAGAACCCGAATAAAACAACACAAAAGCATAGTGGCCGAGGATAGGGATGGTACCTGTCACTACTGCATTAAGGTCCTCGGCCTCTTGTCGGGTGGTGGCAAATATCTTGCCCTGATGTTGTGCTGGTCTCACCCCAGATGCCTGATTTGAACTGGACGGCTGGTCGGCATAATTAGCTCTCTTCTTATTACAATTCGGAGCAATATGCCCCTCCCGACAACACTTGAAACAAACACGGGTCCCTGCCAAACAACGACCCCAGTGGTACTTCCTACAGGTCTGACATAATGGCCTATCCTGATTAGGCCCTGGCTGATTCTGTGCTCTCTGTCGACGGTCCTGGGGCGGACCTCGCCTAGGGTAACGGTGACCCCTCTGTGTGTTCGAGCTCATCTGATCGTACCTCCGCTTATGACCTGAGGAAGGTTCTGAAGAGACAGCTGACGGTCGTCGATCAACCAGTTGTGCCACCCTAACTGCCGTGGCATAGTCTTGGGGTTCATGGGCTGCCACATTGTCCTGAATCTCTTCCC
Source organism: Luffa acutangula (assembly GCA_036850905.1). Taxonomy (NCBI): domain Eukaryota; kingdom Viridiplantae; phylum Streptophyta; class Magnoliopsida; order Cucurbitales; family Cucurbitaceae; genus Luffa; species Luffa acutangula. Next base: position 31,664,835 of record CM072091.1, on the reverse strand, counting down.
TTAAGCCTGTGATGAAACGTTCCACCTTATCAGCCTCTACAGCTACCAGGGCAGGGGAAAACCGTGACAGTCTGGCAAATTCAGTCTCGTACTCCTCTACCGTTCGGTTTCCCTGCGTAAGAGCCACGAACTCCGATTGTTTCTTGAATCAGGAGGCGGCAGGGTAATACTTCCTGAAAAACTCCCCCCTGAACTGAGTCCATGTGACAGGTCCGTTGCTAACGTCTAAGGTCCTTTCGATCGATTGCCACCAAATCAGGGCGTTATCTCGTAACAAGAACACGACGCAGTACACTTTCTGGTCCTCCGGGCAGTTCATGTGGCGAAAAACAGTCTCGATGGAGGATAGCCACAACTCTGCTACCGTGGGGTCCCTTGAGGCTCCATCGAACGGACATGGGTCCCACTTCTTGAAATCTCTTAAGCACCTAGCCTCCCGTGATAAGGCGGCTTCGTTGTTCTGAGGCGCTTGGGCCTGTCGCCCTGCAAGCACGCCTGCACTGCAGTCTGAACTATTGCCTGAATATCCACCGGAACAGGTCCTACTGCAGGCCCCGGCTGTTCCACTTGTGGGTTTTCTGGTAGGTTTCCTTCCTGCTCTACTGGTGGCACGACTTGCTGAGGGGCTGTACGACCCCTGCCACGTCCTCTTCCTCGACCTCTTCCACGTCCTTGTGCTCGGGGAGGCATGATCTATTTCACAAAAATTTTATCATCTTACTATCAGGCTTGAATCCTTTAAACAAATCATAGGTACTAAACCTTATGCATATCTTTCCCACAACATGAATCTTTTACGAACATGTATAACATATAACATTTACAAACTACAAAGTAATCAAACGTGTACCTGGCGTGACCGGATGCTTGCTGATAAGCCATGGACATACCTAAGGTTTACAATGTAAACCAGTCTACAGAACCTATAACCTAGAGCTCTGATACCAACTGTAACGACCCTACTTTTCATGCCTAGATCCTAAGGCCGTTACTACATGCATTTCATTCTTCTTCCAAGAACAGCGTGGAAATAACATCTAAAGAAAACACACTTAGAAATTTGCGAAAACTTTTCAATCTGGGATCCCAGTTAAAACAGAACAAACGAAACATTTAGTTATTCAAACAAAACTTAAAGCGGAATAAATCTTGAATCATTCGTAATACAAGTTCAAAAGGGAAATTTCAAAACGTAAAATGCGGAAGACTTAAGCTAAAGGAGATCCATGGCTCAACAGCTCTCCGTCACGCGTTCCGTACACCTTTACCTCTACTTGCAGTTGTGTGTAAGGGAAAAGAATGAGTATTTAAGAAAATACTCAGTAAGTAGCCATACTTCAAGACACTTGCAGCAATAAAAGCTTTAATATCTTATTCGAGTTAAGGGCCTAAGGGTTAGGTCATTTCATTTCATTTCATCTCATTTAATTTCATTTCATTTCATTTATCTGTAGTTCGGGTCTCGTGTTCAATAGTACACCTATAATATATATAAGTTTGCCAACTCACTGATAGTGCACGAGTGGGAGTTTTGGGAGATCTCTACTCTTACTGATGGTAGATGGCACCCAGTCAGTGGAGCTAAGTCTCATCCCTCAAGGCACTAATAGGCGCGTAGCGCTCTAAGCTACCATTTCACTGGTGGAGCGTTCATGGGTTTAAGTCAGGAATTTACTTCCACAGTTAGTAAATGGCACCTAGACTGCGAAGCCAAGTCCCGCCCATTAAGCCCCTCATTTCAGTCTATTACATCTCAATCCTAGGTGTTTAATTGACACGACCCTCGTCTAAGGCACTAGCCTATTCCCTTCTCTTTCCTAATCCTTTCCCTCAAGGTAAATATAATTCCTAAGTCGTCATGAGGCTACCGAAAATTCGGCAGCATAACGACGTACGCAGAGGGAACCCAAAATTTTTCCTTGCACCTGAAAATAAGAATATACACTCCTATAACCATAACGAGCCAGACCTCGCATACACAAACCATTCACAACTCCAACTACCAACTGAACAAAAAAACGAAGGCGGCAACAACACTCCTAAACAGAGATAAAACACAACTCTTCGTCGTTCACTAACAATACCAGACAACACATAATGTACAACAGTCCAACACTTTCCACCCATTACCTAGCACAAGCACACAACATCCATATTCCCGAAGGCAACCGTATACATAACACCTTAACCTCAATCCAAATATTTAATATACATGCTAGGAGCAAACAGTCATCTCAATGCATAAACATTTCAGGCTAAGGCAACTCAAGGACTAAAACCAACTCATGCTATTATAAGTCATACCCAGCTTAAATGAGTTTTCAAACACATAATTTATTCCAAAGGGGCTACTTACACGCAGGCGAACTTTATAAACAACAACTAACCAAAACATGCTTAACAATTTTCATGCTTCCAAGAAAAGAAGAACCAACCATACTTGGTTAAGTCCATGACAACACTTAGAACTTTAATCCAATTGGCTACTTACTTTAGTGAAGAAGATATTGGATCAACCTTCAACAAATTTCTTAACTCCAAGGCTCTTTAGCAAACCAAAACAGAAGCACCGCTTGCTGTCCAAGCTCTCAAATCCACCTAAATCCAACAATTTAATCACCAAACGCAATGGGCATATTAAATTCAATAGCCAAAATCAATAGGTACTCCTTTAACACAATTAAATCATTCAAGCCTTAACTTAGTTCACTTATCCAAAGTTGGAATTGCTCAAACACGCTGAAACTTGAAGACCCACTGCTTGAATCGCCAGAATTGAATGGGTACGCTTGCTGAACGGGAGAAAAGCGAATGGGTAATCGTTTAAATGCAAGAACTAACCCACATAAGCCTCAAACCAACTTACCCAATGCGGAAACTCACCTAAAACAGAAACACTACTTGCTGTCCAACTTCCAAGTTTCGCTTCGATTCGACAACTCGGCCTCCAAACGCTATGGGCACCTTAGATTAAGATCCAACGTTAATGGGTATTTCACTAAGGCATAAAAATCCAATAAGCTATGACTTAAAACTCCCTTACCTCAAATAGTTCTTTAGAAACAAAGCTGAAACTTCGAATGGCGGCGGCGAACAGATCTGAAAAACGAACGAGCCCGAAGACGCTAGTGGCGGCGGCGGCACGGAGGCGCGACGACGCGAGCTGAGGCGGCGTAGATGGTCGGCGTGCGACGGAAGGCGAGCGGCGTCGGGTGGCGAGCGGTGGTGAGGAGAGGGAGAGATATTGCCGAGAGAGGGAGAGATGGAGCAGAGAGAGAGAGATTTCGTGGGAGGGAGAGAGAGTGTTAAGATTTCCTTCTTTTTTTTTTTTTTTAATAAAAGCCCCTTTGACCGAAATTTGGGGGGGAAAGTTTCCCCCCCCTTTTTTTTCCTTTTTGACCGGCAGCCACTTCCCCATTTCTTTTTTTTCTTTTTTTTTTCATTCAACCGGCTGCTACAGAGATTAATCCAAATTCCATCATCAACTATGAACATGAAGGAAGTTCTTCAAGAAAAGGTATCTAAACATTATTCAAATATATATATATATATAATTGTTTTATAATTCTAATGTATGATTGTTAATTTCTTATAATGGGAAACAGAAAGAGAAACAAAAAGCAAAAGCAAATGCACGGAAAAGAAAAAAGTATTCAGAATTGTCAATTGAAAAACGAAGAGAAAAAATTCTAAGGTCATCCCAATACAAAAAAAAAAAAAAAAAAAAAATGCATTGGCAATAATAGCTTTTCAAAAAAAAAGATCTCCAAATAGAAATTGCACCTAACACAGGTCGGCTAGACGAAACGACAATAGTACGTATGATTTTTTAACCCTTTTGATATATTTGATTTGATTAATGTTTTTTTATTATATCGATAACTTAAAAAATAATGTTTCATATTTTAAACAGGTTTGCCTTTGAACAGTGAAAACACACTAATTCATGAATTGAAAAAGGTGTCTCCATGTACCTATTGTAATGCAACAAGATTTGAATATGAAACACCAACGTATTGCTGTTATAATGGACAAGTTCAACTTTTGCCAGCTATGATTCCAGATCAATTGCTTAACCTATATTTGAATGTAGACAATGATGGAATCATGTTTAGAAAGAATATTAGAGCATATAATAGCATGTTTTCTTTCACTTCATTTGGTGTGAATTTGGACAAAACTTTGGCTTCATCAAGAAAAGGTGTATACACATTTAGGGCCCAAGAACAAATATATCATGATCTACCGGCCTTACTCCCAGAAGACAGACCAAGATATTTCCAACTATATTTTTATGACACAGACAATGAAATTCAAAATAGAATGAGTGTGATGCAAGATGGAGGCATTAGTGACCGTTTAGTACGAAAGTTGATTGATATACTACGATCCAATCCTTATGCACAAGTTATTTGATCATTGAAGGAGTTTGACCATTTTCAAGATATTCATATACAAATTGCAAGTAATGTGAAAGTTGATCAACGAGTTGTTGGGTTTTATGTCCTAAAAATCGTAGATAGTGAATGATTAACGAATTATACACTTGTATCAATAAAGTATTATTGAGGTTTATGCAATAAAGTGTTATTGTCATATTAAGTCTAGAATTGTACAATATGACCCAAATCCAATAAACTAAGATCAAAGGTTGTTTACATGAGACTTGGACTAGTATGTGGGGACATACGTGGATCAGTGTTCAAGTAACAACCTAAAAGGTCTATAGTACAGGGATAAGGCTGGGTACCTTATCCTGGTAACACTATGTGATACGGCCCGTTTTGTATTCGATACAGACGTATTGATCCAAGGCGTCCATGTAGGAGACATGCGAGCGGGGGTATCCAATGCAATGAGTTTGCATAAGACCGGACCACAAAATAGTAAACCACTAGATGTAACACCGTTAACTAGTTAGGTTACTGTTTCAATAGGATGACCTAGGTAACTCGATCTTAATCCTGAGTGTGTCATGAACTCCTTCTCACGAGGGATTGTCCTTTGATTAGTACGGGTGAGAGTGGCCAGTACGCCGACTCAATAAGCCTACCTTCTTGGGGACAAGACCGAGTGGGGGGCTGGGGACATGACAATACAAGATGGAATTCACTCCTTCCCCTATTGGGGCAAGTAGATGTGTGTTCCCTTAAGGGCTGATTCCGGGTCTTGAACAAAGGCGCGTCGTTCTCTCCTGGCCCGAGAGGAATTCTTGTTTAGAGGTTGGACCCTAAACAAATTGTTCATTAGAGGGATCAGTGGTACTTAAGGATCCAGAGGTAACCCAGGGGTAAAACGGTAATTTGACACAGCTAGTGTTACGAACACACGTGAAGGATTGACTTACTGCATTGGTCGATATCCGTGGACACAGAAATATTCTACAGTGAGAAGAGTGCAACTGTGGGTCTTTAGTGGAGTGACCCACAGTTAACGAATGTTGATTGACTCGGTTAATGAGTTTAGCTGATCAATCTCGTATCGTTGGAGCTTCTGATCTGTAAGTCCATTAGGTTCACCTGCTAGCTCATAACGGGTTCTGAGATAATATAGTCTTGATTATTAAAGGGAATATAAGTTAATTGTATTTTGATGCAATTAATATAATGTATGGAGATACATTATGGTATAAGTTTAATTAATGAATTAAACTTTATATTAAAATTAATTTTGGATATCATTCAAAATTAATTAATGAGAGAATTATGAATTTAATTAAATATGTGATATTTGATTAATTCATGAATTAATTAATTAGGGAATTAATTAATTTAATTTTAATTTTGTTAAATGTGATTTAATCAAATTAATACTATAGTTTATATTGATGTACATTTTGATGCACATTAAAACTATAGGTTAAATGGGAGAGATTAAATTGAATATGATTCAATTATAAAATTAATTAAATATTTGATATTTAATTAATGTGGGGTCAATTAATTTAGAATTAATTGAATAACCAATTTAATTTAATTGAATATGATTCAAATTAAATTAAAAACTTTATATTATAATTCATTTAATTAATATTGATTTTAATTATAATTAATTAATTAAATAAATATTTATTATTTAATTAGTTAATGACCGAGATCGTTTTGATTAAGATCTAACGGTCTAGATCTAGTAGGGAGATAACTCCCTCCCCACTTATCGTACATGGGAGAGGGAGTTCCCAATTGATCGGTGATTCCTCTCATTTTCACGTTTTGACACAGAGAAAGAAAGTTATTTCTTTTCTCTCTTCTCTCTCTCAAAAAACAACAAGGTTCTTTGCTGAAAATCCCCTTCCAAGACTGAATTTGGGTTCCCACAAGCCATATCTCAGCGACCCAAGAGTAGCGGGTGATTCGAGTGGTGGTGTCCGTTGGAAGTCCCAAGAACGAGATCCTTGGAGCATTGTGCAGTGTTCTTCGAACCAAGTAAGTTTTTTCTAGATCTAAATAGATTTTAGATCTAAAATATCAACATGCTTAATCTATTTGATTTAGAAATTAGTTTCTGAATTTTGTTGGCAACGTATTGGTTTTTCTAAAATTGAAATTTTAATTCGAGATTGTTCTTGTTTGCTTTTGCTGCCAAAGGGATTTTAACCCTTCAATTGGTATCAGAGCTAGGTTGTTAATTGATTTCAATTTTATGAAAATTGCGTTGGTTCTTGGTGGGATTTATTCTGCATTATGAATGTTGGTTTGCTGGAAAATTGTTTTGGTATTTGGCCTTTGATTTACTGTGTTTTGATTTGATCAAAATTGTAAAGGCCCCTGCGTTTTTGGGCAATTTAATCAGTAAATTGAGTCTTATAAAGTCTGTGTCTAGATTAGAATTCATTTTGATGAAGATCGGGATGAATTTGGGTGAAAAATCGATTGGAATCGCGTTGGAAACGAAGGTCAGTACGCTGTGCAGAGGCGTAGCGTCACGACCCTGCTCAACGGAGTCGCGACGCCCAAGAGCAGTTGCTGGGAAAAATCGGTGCAGCGTCGAGACGCTATGCCTACAGCGTCTCGACGCTGACGGATGTTTTCGGATTTGACAGTTACGAAATATTAATTTTTCGCGTGCATTAAGATTCAAACTTAGGTGTTAGAGCAGTTGGTGTACGTGACGTCTGCGGTTCGAGCCTCAACGTGGGCAGTTATTTTCAATTATTTTTTCGCGTGCGGTTTTCTTCGTGGGCGGTCCGGTTTGAGCTGGTCTGGTCCGGTTCGCTGGAGTATTGGTCCGGTTCGAGTGATTTGGGCCTAGTTTGAAGCGGTTCAAGCTGGTTCGGGTCGGTTCTGGAACGGTTCAAGACTCAGAAGGATAATTAAATTGAAATTATTGTAATTTTTGTTTATTTTAATTATCCTAGGGGCCAATATACCGGTTTTTCAGCTATTTATTGCTTTATGAATGTCATTTAGCTAGATCCCACCATAGGCTAAGCATATTTTCATGCATTTTTATGTTATAAATGTTATAATATATGATAATCATGCATGAATTTAAATTTCATGAGTCATTTAGTATAATTGTTATATTAAATATATGAATTTCGTGAAGCATGATGCATGACATTAATTAGATAAATATAATTGTTATATTTAATTAATGTAGCATGCATGCTTAGGATTATTTTCATTGGAATTAATATAATTTGTTATATTATGAATGAAAATAACGAATATCAATGCTTGATTTTCATATATATTTTTAATATAAAGTGTTATATTAATTTAATGAAAATGGAATAGCATTGAGCATGACATTAATTAGATTAATATAAATGTTATATTATATTAATGTCAAAATTTCATGTAATTTAATTTCGTTGATGATTAATTAATATAATCGATATTAATTAAATGAAATTGAAATTGTATGGAGCATGACACCACCTTAGGTTAATATAATTGTTATATTGATTTTATCGGCGTCATGAGCGTTATGGTGTTTAATAACTGAAATTTGATTGTTATTTTTTCCAACACCATAGAAGCATGTTATAGGGCTAATTATTAAAATTTTATAATAGTTATAAAATTGATTAGAAACTGTCAACCTATAACAAAGAGTTGCATGCAAACATAGGACCTTAGGTTAAAATGAATTAATTTTAAATTATTCAAAATTAATTAGACCTAAGCTCAATTTTAATTTTAATAGGATTAGAATTATTTTCTTACTTAGGATTAAAATAGTTTTAATGCACTAAGTAGGAAAAACATTAATATGGTTATAAGGGAACTCTCCCGGTGAAGTTCTGTCTAGGCTGGGGGTACTTAAGTTGACGGTTACGGAACACCTCCTACCTGGGAACTGACCTGGAACCTGAGTTGAATTAATCATAGTTTAATGTTAGCATGCAATGTCACTAGGTAATTAAATGGGTTTAATTCACCTAGACATTAGAATAAAGTCCTATATATAAGAGTTATAATAGGCATAGTCTTAGATAGATTGACTTAGCCGGATTTATCTAAGTTTAATAACCCTAAAATACAGTAAGACATTTTAGTGGGAGGAAAAAATATAAAAACAAGATTTTCATATCGAGTTTTTACTCTCACGTCCCCCTGGGTTCACACCGTGAGATCCATGCTCGGCTTCGTGTCGTTTTAGCGCGGCCTCCCTTCGGAAAGTGTTTGCATGGGTCAATACCAAGGTGAATGGGGACAATGTCTATAGTAAGTGGGAGCGGGACGCGTGTCAACGTATCCTTCGGTCTCCACCCTTAGGTCACAACGTGAGATTCCTATTATCCGCCTGCGTGTTGTCTCGGCGCAACCATCCCTTCGGAGGGCCTGATCATGGGATTCGGAACACCGTGAACTCCTGAATAGGATAGGATCGCTTAGGCTAATTACCAACAGTTGTCTTTCCTAACGGTAGCCTGTTGGTCCGTGCCTCTGAGATCTGAAAGTGGGAGGGTTACACTTACAGGGATGAGTTAAATGTGTTAACTAATCCTTGACCAAACAACGGTAACTAAATACTAATGGAATATGAGTTATTCTGGTGTTAGAATTTGGTTGAGATTGTCTCAATTCAGAGGAGGAGTGGCTGACCACCCTTCGGTGGCTGTTGCTCTAAACCTCTGAAGTATCGTTGCAAAAACTAAATCAATTGTTTTATAGGGTATCTTTGATTGCTTTTTTTTTTTTTTTTTTTTTTTTTTGCAGAATTTGATTGGATTATTTGTAATGGGTGAGTGCGATTAATAATACAAGTAATTTGTTACTTCAGCAATTATATAAAACTTTATGTGCATTGTCTTACACTATTTTATTTATAATGGTTTAAAATACAACTAGCTTAAACGAAACTTGTGGTAAATGATTTTAGATTAGTCTTTAGTGAGGAATGTCCTAAGGCTCAAATGTCTAGTTCATCTTGAATTGCTCATGATGACTATTACATTATCTACCTAGCCAATACCAATGACAATTAATATGATTTATTGGTCATTGAAACGTGCATAGTGGAAAATGAGGATACAACCTGAATTTTTAATTCAGGTGCCACTTATCACGTTTGCTTTTCCTTTTAAGGAATAAGCTCATTGCAACTGTTGCGAATAGGTGAGATGATTCTCAGATTTTGATCTGGAGAGTATATCTCGGTTTTGGCAGAGGGAACATTAAGTTATTTTATCCAATGGGAGAAAATACACATTATTAGATAATGTATATGAATTTCCTAAAGATTAACAGAAATTTGATTTCTATATCGTATATGTGGGAACAATGTTACTCTATACCTTTCTCTGCTAACGCAGTTTTATTTTAAGAAAGGGAGTTGACATTTGTTCAGCATTACTGAAAATAACTTATGTGTTTAAGACTAATCGAGAGTAAAGCAAGTCATGAGCACTGAGTTGTTTAAGATTGCTTATACTTGTTGGGGTTTATGTCCTAAAACTCGTGGATAGTAAATGTAACAAATTTATATATAAAACTTATTAGAATAGTTTTTATTATGGTTGTCGAAAGATTTGTTTAACTATGTTTTTATTAACCCAAATCCAATAAAACTAGAATCCTTGGCTGTGAGATGAATGCTTGAACTTTATGTAGTGACATAAAAAGTGGATCAGATTCAAGTACATAGCCTAAAACGGTCTATAGTATAGGGATAAGACTGGGTATCTTATCCTAGGAAAAACTATGTGACGAGGCCCACTTTGTTTTAATACAAACGATGTGATCCTAAATCGTTCGTGTAGAGACATGTGAGTGGGGGCGTCCTATGCAAAAGAAGTTTGTATAAGACCGGACCGTGGAATAAGTCATTTTCACTTTATAACGCCGCTAACTGTGAAACTGACTATTTCAAAGTGATGACCAAGGTAACTCGATCTTAATCCTGAGCTAACTATGAACTCCTGTTTATTCGGGATTATCCTTTGATTTGCATAGGTGAGAGTGGCCCATAAGCGCCGCTCAATAAACCTGCCACTTTTGGGATAAGACCGAGTAGATAGCTGGGGACATAGTCCTGCAAGATGGAATTCACTCCTACCCGTCTTTAGGGATAGTAGAAAGGTTGTTCTCTTAAGTACTGACTCAGGAACATGAACAAAGGTGTGCCGCCCTCTCATTGGCCCGAGAGGTTTCAGGTTTAATGGTGGGACCACAAACCAATTGTTCAATAGGGACTCAGTTGAGGCTTAAGAACAAGAAGTGCTATAAGGGGTAAAACGGACTTTATGACCTTACTATAGTTACGAACAACTTGTGAAGGATTGACTTACTAATCACGGTTATTTCAGGTGGACAGAAATATATCTACAGTGAGGGGAGTTCAGCTACGGGCTATAGTGGAATGTCCCGTTAGTTAACGAATGTTGGTTAACTAGGATTTAAAGAGTTCAACCGGTTAACCTCGGATCGTTGGAGCCAATGATCTGTAGGTCCATTAGGTCCCCCTGCTAGCTCAAACGGATTAACCTTAGAATAGAATGATGAGAGGATTTGAAGTACGTTAAAATTTGAATTAGGGAGTTAACGTTAACTATATATACGATATAGTTAACGTGTTTTAGTTTGATCTTTGAATTAAACTATAAGAGAGTTAGAAATATTTAAATATGATTTAAATATTTGAAAATGTATTTGATACATGGTCGGTTTAAATTTGAATTGCGATTCAAAGTTTTTGGGATTTTAAGAAAAAAGGTGGATGAAGGAGAAATACAGCAAGTTACATGCAAAAGAAATTCTCTAAAAAACCATGGGATTCAAGCTTAAAACCCATATCTCCCTTTCTCAAATTCATCATGCTTGGGTTCCCACAAGCCCGTTCTAAGGCCGGAGAATAGCAGGGAAGATCTCGGTGGTCGTCTACGTTAAGATCGTGAAGAGAAACATCAAACGAAACCCACGAATTTGAAGATCAAAGTTAAGTTTTCTAACGCTCTGTTTTCATTATTTTGAGTTTGGTGGGTGAATTTCAATTGTTGAATGGTTTATGGTTGCTAAAGTGGATGAACTCGGTTTTGGCATCAATTTCTCCTTCGATTCTTGATTAAAATTGTAATTGCCTACATGTTTATGGGCATTAATGTTTTGGCAAGAGTCTGTATCTATTTGGGAGTCTTTAGAGTCGTATTTAAGCTGTAATCGATCGAGGAAGACGAAGTGTTCAAGCTGCCGAAAAACAGAGCATCGAAGAACGCTGTTTTCTGGGTAGCTGGATGAACAGCGTCGAGACGCTACCGCCAAAATTCAAAAGGTTTGAATTTTGGCGGTGGTTGGGTTTAGGGGTTCATTTCCCGATTCGATTCAGTTGATTCAAGCCGGTCCAAGCCAATTTTGAAGTCCTTTGGTCCGGTTCAAGACTTTTATGGATGGTTCAAGCTGATTCGAGGTGTTCGGGGCCGATTCGGGAGCTGTCCAAGGCGGTTCTCTTTTTTATTTTTTATTAATGTAACAATTTAGCTTAGTTTGATTGTTTGGATGCCAAAACCGGTCCGCTTTAGTGTGTTTAATTATTTATGCATTAGGAATGTATGTTATAATTAAATTAGAATTGATTATGCATAAAGTATGCCATATAGATGCATGTTAGGTTTCATGATTGATGCATGTTGCTTGTTTTAAATTTTTCGTTTATGGATGTTTAATTATAAGCGTTATATTAATAAACGAAAACGAACAAGCACGCAGCATGAAACCACCTTAGCATAGATGAATGTTATAGGTTGTCTATATTATAAATTGTTATAAAATTGAGATAGACGTTAAAACCTATAACAAAGATAAATGCATGCTCACTTAGGGTTAATGAAATCCAATTTCGAATGATTCGCATAGAATAGGTCGATATCTTGTAAAGCTAAGGTTACAAGTGAACTCACCCGGCAAAATGCTGTCTAAGGTTGGAGGTATTTAAGATGACGGTTTACGGAACACCTCCTACCTGGGCATCGATCCTGTACTTGAGTTAGGTTAACCCAGTTTTATGAGCATGCGTGAGAGATGTGAGGTTTTATCACCTAGACATCATAGCGTAATAGTTATGCCGTTGGATATCACCTAAACATAGGTTGTTTCAAATCGTTTAAGCTTTTTGAATGGTGATTTATTTATATAACTTGAATTATGATTGTTATATGCTTTCATCACCATTAGAAGCATGTTATAGGATAAATTCATTAAAAGTTATAAATAGTTATAAGGTTAATGAATAGAAACCGTCAAACCTATAACAAAGAGTTGCATGCTAACATATGATCTTAGGTATCTCGTATTAATTTTAAATCGTTTAAAATCAATTAGACCTAAGATCATTGTTTTCTAATAGGATTAGAAGAGATTCCTACTTAGTATTTTAATAGAATTAAAATTCGATAAGTAGGATATAAGACGTTGGTTATAAGGGAACTCTCCCGGTAATCCGGTACCTGAGTTGAATTAACCATAGTCTTATTAACATGCAATGTCACTAGGTATTAAAAGGGTTTAATTCGCCTAGACATTAGAATAAAGACCTTATTTTTAAAATAATTATATATAAGGCATTAACTTAGATAAATTCGTTTAGCCAGGATTTACCTAAGTAAAAGACCCTAATCGTTAAAATACTTAGTGGGAGAAAAAAGGTCTATGAAAAATCCTTTTCTTCTAAGTTCTCCATAGAGTTCACACGGTGAGATTTATGCATAGCCTTTTGTTACTTTCTAACGTAACCATTCCATTCGGAGGGTGATTGCATAAATCATCATCAAAGTGAACAGAGAAAGTATTTATATGAAAACAAAACCTTTTTCTTCTCACGCTTCTCCCTAAAATTCACACCGTGAGATTTATGCATAGCTTCTTGTTACTTACTAACGTAACCATTCCATTCGGAAGGTGATTGAATAAATCAATATCAAGGTGAATGGAGAAAGTATTTATAGTAAGTGGGAGAAGGAAGTGTGTCAACGCATCCTACGGTCTCCTCCATTGGTTTACATCGCGAGATCTCTATGTTCGCCTGCTAAGCACGCCCTGGAGCTGCTACACCATTCGGAGGGTTGTAACATAGGGATTATAGCACAGTGAACACCCCATAAGGATAAAGGATTTCTTAGAGCCATTCCCAGCATTAGCTTTTCCATTCGGTAGCATTGTTGGGACCGTTCTCTGAAATCTAAAAAAATGGAGGGTCACACTTACAAGAAAAAACTAATGGTTAGCTTATTCTTGACCAAACAACGGTAACTAAATGAAATAACAAGATATGAGCGATTATGGTGTTAACGTTTAGTTGAGAATGTCTCAGTTCAGAGGACTAGCTTACGACCCCTCGGTGGCAGTTACTCTGAACCTCTGAAGTATCGTAGCAAAAGAATTATGAATATAGGGTGTATAATTGCTTTTGCTAAATTCATTGGATTAGAAAAAGGGTTAAAACTTTTAAAGACAACTGGTTCTTCCGTTTATTTATTATTATTCAACGATTAGTATAGGTTCTATAAAATGCCTCTTCAAATACGCCAAATTCGTCATTGGTATAGAGATATACTACTAAACAAACCTTATACACTATATCTTGGTAAGTGATACATAAAACGTCTTAAAATGTAATATGTCCTCAAGATGTTATATCTATTTCACTCTCGCAATGATCATGATAAATATAACATAGAAAATTGTCGAGCCAAAAGAACATGATTCAAGACTAGAAATATGATTTATTCATCTTGAAAACGTGCTTGGTAAGAATAGTGATTCGACCTAGATATTCAATTCAGGATCCACTAAATCACGTATGTTCTTTTCCAGGAATGAGTTCCTAGTGTTAGTCGTGAACTAGTTAAGATAACTCTTAGACTTTAAAAAGTAGAGTTCATCTCGGCTTAGGCACTGGGAGACATAAAGTTATTCTTTCAAGGAACGATACATATGGTTCCTAAGATTAAAAGAAATCTTGATTTCTATATCTAGTTTGCAAGAGCAAGGCTTTTCTATTACCTTTTTGTATAAACCGTTCATATTGAAAAGGATGCCAATATTTGTTCTACAAACATAAAGAATAATATATACGTTTTAAGACCGATAGAGTCCAGAGCAATTTTAAATTATGAGGTATTTAAACCGCTGTGACTCAAAAGAAAAGGCGACATGTTTCTCAAGGCACCTATCTTTTGCACTTGAGGTTAGGCCGAACTAAATTTCAATAGGATTGAAGGCTAGTCTAAAATGAACTTCTAAACGGGTTAGAAGACGACTCATTGCCTCCCTATAAGTCATGCCTTAAAAGTAGACTTACTTAATGACCTTTTCCAGGAAAAAGGTTATCGTGCAAAAGAAACCTTAGAGCTAATACATTCTAAATGTTAATACTCTAATAGGAATGAATAATTCATTTGTTTCATTGGTGATTATTCAAGGTACTCTATGTTTACCTAAAGCATTATAAAACTGAACTCTTGAAGTTCAGATAATATAATGCTAAGGATAAGATCCAAATTAGGTAAAACAATAACGACACTTCGATCCGATCAAAGTAGAGAGTAAATGGACTTGAGATTCCAGGTCCATTTGATAGAACATGGAATTATGTCCTAACTCTCAATACCTAGTACATCATAGAAGAGTGGTGTATTGGAAAGGAGAAACATAGCATTGTTAGACATGGTTCATTTGATAATGAGTTGCCTAAACTCGTTTTTGGATATGAAGTGTTGACTGCAATTTAAAATATGAATATGGTTCTTTCAAAAGAATGTTTCTGACACATTATTTGAACTTTGAAAAAGCATAAAATGTGTTTATGTTGTTTCACAACTTAGGGATATCGTCATTTGAGATAATCCCGAAGGATATAGAACCTCATTCAAAGTTGTGCCTATCTATAGATTATTCCATGGAAACGAGTTATGGATACTTCTTTGTTTAAAAGAAAGTATTTGTATGGACAAATGTTACTTTCTTAAAAGAAGGCCACGTTAGAAATCATAACCACGAAGTAAAAGAGTGTTAAGTAAATTTAAAACTATAAATGTATCAACAGAAGAGTTGTTGATAACATCTGTTTCAACAAAGAGTTATTGATCAAAATAGTTCTTCAACAAAGGGTTGTTGATCGAGCTGACACATTTAGTCAGTCCTGTCCTTCTCAATTGTTGAGAGAGCCTCAATGCAGTGGGAGGGTTGTTAAACAACCTAATGAAAAACTGTGTAAGTTTAACTGAAACTCTGATTGTCGTGCCTGATGACAATATCGAGGATTCATTGACCTTTAACGAAGTAATGAATGACATTTATAAGGACAATTAAGTCAAAACTATGAACCTGGGAATGAAATACGTATATTTCAATTCATTTTGGTATAGACAATAAAGAAGATCATAGTCCAAGATCTAGAGCAAAAGGTTTGCAACCTTAACCAAACCATTTATGAATTGAACTAAGGTTTTGGAACATAAGATTTAATGTATGATTAAAACTTATAGTTTTGATCATACTATTGCAAACCTTGTGTCGGCAGAAGAATTATAAACAGTTTAGTAGCTTTCTTAGTTTAGTATTGATTGATATCCTATTCATTAGGAATGATTTAGGTTATCAATACTGACATTTAAAGTGAGCTAGCAGCCTAGTTCCAAATAATGTATTTGGAGTGGCTCGGTATGTTCTTAGAATCCAACCTATTTTGAATCACAAGAACAAAGATTGCTAGCTCTGTCTCAGGTATCTTATATGGACAAAAGTGTTGGCTAGATATAAGATTAAAATTCCGAGAAGGGTTGTTTACCTTTCAAACATGGAATTCATTTGTCACAGGAGTAGTGTCCTGAGACGCCTCAATAGGTTGAGAACTTGAGACGAAATTCCCGTGCCTCGACAATCAGTTGACAGGCATAGCATAAGGTATGCAGTAGGGGTTGTCAGTAGATACCAATTCAGTCCAGAGTAAGGTCGTTGGACTGTAGAACAGATATCCTCAAGTATCTTAGGAGAACGAGGGTTCATAGGCTCGTGTATGGTGTTGAGGATCTGATCCTTACAGGATACACTAATTCTGATTAGCACACAGATTGGGATTGATGGAAATCCACATCGGCATCAGAATTCGCCCTTAACAGGGAGTTATATGCTGGCATAGCATCGAGTAAAGACTTCATCTTGAAGGCCAAGTATGTTGCTACTTATGAAGCAAGCTCAGGAGTCTATAGGACTAAGGAAGTTAATTTGGAAAGTTGTTCCAAATATGAGGCGAGTATATAGAACGAAAACGTAAAATCTCATATGAGAGATTATGTGTTGAGGGGACGTGATTGTCACAAGGATAACCTCAAAAGTAAAATATTGCTGAAACATTTACGAAGGCCCTCACGACTAAAAGTGTTCGAGGGACATCTAGATGGTCTAGGTCTACGAGTTGAACAACCCACTAGAGTTTTAGTCCAAGTGGGAGTTTGTTGGGGTTTATGTCCTAAAACTCGTGGATAGTAAATGTAACAAATTTATATATAAAACTTATTAGAATAGTTTTTATTATGGTTTTCGAAAGATTTGTTTAACTATGTTTTTATTAACCCAAATCCAAGAAAACTAGAATCCTTGGCTGTGAGATAAATGCTTGAACTTTATGTAGTGACATAAAAAGTGGATCAGATTCAAGTACATAGCCTAAAACGGTCTATAGTATAGGGATAAGACTGGGTATCTTATCCTAGGAAAAACTATGTGACGAGGCCCACTTTGTTTTAATACAAACGATGTGATCCTAAATCGTTCGTATAGAGACATGTGAGTGGGGGCGTCCTATGCAAAATAAGTTTGTATAAGACCGGACCGTGAAATAAGTCATTTTCATTTTTTAACGCCGCTAACTGTGAAACTGA
Source organism: Luffa acutangula (assembly GCA_036850905.1). Lineage (NCBI taxonomy): Eukaryota > Viridiplantae > Streptophyta > Magnoliopsida > Cucurbitales > Cucurbitaceae > Luffa > Luffa acutangula. The sequence goes on along the minus strand of CM072091.1, from coordinate 31,647,512 downwards.
CTATTTCAAAGTGATGACCTAGGTAACTCGATCTTAATCCTGAGCTAACTATGAACTCCTATTTATTCGGGATTATCCTTTGATTTGCATAGGTGAGAGTGGCCCATAAGCGCCGCTCAATAAACCTGCCACTTTGGGGATAAGACCGAGTAGATAGCTGGGGACATAGTCCTGCAAGATGGAATTCACTCCTACCCGTCTTTAGGGATAGTAGAAAGGTTGTTCTCTTAAGTACTGACTCCGGAACATGAACAAAGGCGCGCCACCCTCTCATTGGCCCGAGAGGTTTCAGGTTTAGTGGTGGGACCACAAACCAATTGTTCATTAGGGACTCAGTTGAGGCTTAAGGAACAAGAAGTGCTATAGGGGTAAAACGGACTTTATGACCTTACTATAGTTACGAACAACTTGTGAAGGATTGACTTACTAATCATGGTTATTTCAGGTGGACAGAAATATATCTACAGTGAGGGGAGTTCAGCTACGGGCTATGGTGGAATGTCCCGTTAGTTAACGAATGTTGGTTAACTAGGATTGAAAGAGTTCAACCGGTTAACCTTGGATCGTTGGAGCCCATGACCTGTAGGTCCATTAGGTCCCCCTGCTAGCTCAAACGGATTAACCTTAGAACAGAATGATGAGAGGATTTGAAGTACGTTCAAATTTGAATTAGGGAGTTAACGTTAACTATATATACGATATAGTTAACGTGTTTTAGTTTGATCTTTGAATTAAACTATAAGAGAGTTAGAAATATTTAAATATGATTTAAATATTTGAAAATGTATTTGATAAATGGTCGGTTTAAATTTGAATTGTGATTCAAAGATTTTGGGATTTTAAGAAAAAAGGTGGATGATGGAGAAATACAGCAAGTTACATGCAAAAGAAATTCTCTCAAAAACCATGGGATTCAAGCTTAAAACCCATATCTCCCTTTCTTAAATTCATCATGCTCGGGTTCCCACATGCCCGTTCTAAGGCCAGAGAATAGCGGGGAAGATCTCGGTGGTCGTCTACGTTAAGATCGTGAAGAGAAACATCAAACGAAACCCACGAATTTGAAGATCAAAGATAAGTTTTCTAACGCTCTGTTTTTGTTCTTCTTTTGGCATGCGTTTAATCAATCAAATTAATGAAAATTAAGGCCTATGATCCGCTAACGCTTCCGCTCGAGTGTTCTTCACTCCTTCAATACTCAAAGAAATAAAGGCAAAGGATATCTCCTAAAGGAAATACCTTTCTTTGGTTCTTAAGGTGTTAGGCTATTTTTTATCTCAATTTGATTGGGAGCTTAGTCTAGAGTATACTTCTAAGTTAGTTAGAAGAACACTCTTTAGTACCAATTAAGTCTTGCCTTATGGGCAATATGACTAATAGATCTTTTACTGGAAAAGATCTAAAAGAGCCAAAGAGCCCTTGGAGCTTGTACATTTGGATCCTTGTGGTCTAGTATGTAAAAGCAGTGGGAGGGTATGAATAATTTATCTCTGTTATAGATGATTATTCAAAGGTATGAGTATCTCTACCTAATGCAATTTCAGTCTGAAGCTCTTGAGATATTCGAAGGGGCTTAAGACTGAAGTTGAAAACTTGTTAGGAGAGATAATTAAACCACTTTGATCTGATCAATGTGTTGAGTATAGGGACTTGAGATTCTAAGGCTATTTGATAGTTCATGGAATCACATCCTAAATCTCAGTTAGGAGTAATAGAACCCTATTGGATATGGTTCAATATTGGTTGAGCTATGCTCAATTGCCTGACTCGTTTTGGGGTCATGCAGTGTGACTACAGTGTACAGTGTGTATTTTGAACAACGTTCCATCAAACGTGTTTCTAAAACACCTTTTATGTTGTGGATAGGACGTAAAGATTGTTTACGTTCCTTTAAATTTTGGGGTGTCCAGGACTTGTGCTTGTGACTAACCCAAAATAAATTGGAATATCGTTCAAAATAATGCCTAATTGTAGGCAATCCCAAAGGAAGCGAGGAGAATATACTTCTTCAATCCATAAGATAATAAAGAATTTGTATCGACAAATCCTTCATTCTCAGAAGAAGAACATATGAGAAATCATAAGCCATAAAGTAAGGTCGGTTTAAGTGAATTAAGTAATAAAGCTACGAAAACATTGACAAGAGTTGTTGATGAATCACCAAAAGTTGTTGATAAGACTGGTTATTCAACAAGAGTTGTTGATAAGGCCAGTGCTTTTGGTCAGTCACATCCATCTCAAGAGTTGAGAATGCCTTGATGTAGTGGGAGGGTTGTTTTATAACCTGACCGTTACATGGGCTTATTTGAAGCTCAAGTCGTCATTCTTGATGATGACACAAAGGATTCATTATCTTTTAGAAAGAAAATGAATGATGTTGACAAGGACAAATGGTTTAAAGCCATGGACTTGGAAATGAAGTCTTTGCATTTCAATTCCATTTGGGATCTTGTAAATTTGCTTGATGGGGTAACACCTATAGGTTACAAGTGGATTTACAAGAGGAAACGAGACGTTTAAGGTCTCAACCAGAATGGTCCTCCATTGAGCAAGATCAAAAGCAAAAGAGTTTGCAAGCTTAAATGATCTATTCGTGGATTGACATATGCATTTCGATCTTGGAATTTAAGATTTGATACAGTGATCAAATTTTTGGCTTTAATCAGAACATTGATGAGTCTTGTGTTTACAAGTAATCATCCATAGTTCAGTAGCTTTATTCATGTTGTATGTGATCGATATCCTAATCATTGGGAATGATGTAGGTTATCTTACTGACATTAAAAGAGGCTAGCAGCTCATTTCCAAATGAAAGTCTGGGAGAAGCTAAGTTAGTCTTGTCTCAATTGTCTTATGTCTACAAGATGTTAGTTAGATATAAGATGCATAATTCCAATAAGGGTTTACTACCTTTTCAGAAATGGAATTCTGTTGTCTAAGGAACTGTGTCCTCAGACACCTCAAGAAGTTGAGGACATGAGACATATGCCCTATGCAGTAGGGTTGTCAGTGAGTATCAATCAAATCCAGGATTTGATCTCTGGAATGTCGTTACGTACATCCTCCAGTATCTTAGGAGAACGAGGTTTTATATGCTTGTGTATGGCGCTAAGGATTTGATCCTTAAAGGATACACTGACACAGATGTTTTAACTGATAAGGATTTGATGAAATCTACATCAGTGTCTGTCTTCACTCTTAATGGAGGAACAATAGTACGAGTTATCTGCAGTCTCGACCATATATGCCAATAAGTGGTTGCTTATGAAGCACAGATAGAGACTGTATGACTTAGGAAGTTCAAGCCTAATTTGGAAGGTGTTCCAAATATGGACTATCCTATTGCAAGACAAGCAAGCACATTGAATCTAAATGATATATTGCTGATTCATTCACGAAGGCTCTCTCAGCTAAAGTGTATGAGGGTCATCTAGATGGTCTAGGTCTACGAGTTATGTACAAAGATGTAGTCTAGGGCAAGTGGGAGAAGTGTAATGGGTATAGTGATACCATTATGTAATGGGTATAGTGATGCCCTAGTTTATTGTATTTGTACATTGTAAATACGTTTTATGTATTATACATGTATTTATACACCCACAGCTGGGATAGATTATTGTACATTCCCACTAAACTAGTTTTTTAGTCCAAGTGGGAGTTTGTTGGGTTTTATGTCCTAAAACTCGTAGATAGTGAATGATTAACGAATTATACACTTGTATCAATAAAGTGTTATTGAGGTTTATGCAATAAAGTGTTATTGTCATATTAAGTCTAGAATTGCACAATATGACCCAAATCCAATAAACTAAGATCCAAGGTTGTTTACATGGGACTTGGACTAGTATGTGGGGACATACGGGGATCAGTGTTCAAGTAACAACCTAAAAAGTCTATAGTACAGGGATAAGGCTGGGTACCTTATCTTGGCAACACTATGTGATACGACCCGTTTTGTATTCGATACAGACGTATTGATCCAAGGCGTCCATGTAGGAGACATGCGAGCGGGGGTATCACATGCAATGAGTTTGCATAAGACCGGACCACGAAATAGTAAACCACTAGATGTAACACCGTTAACTAGTTAGGTTACTGTTTCAATAGAATGACCTAGGTAACTCGATCTTAATCCTGAGTGTGTCGTGAACTCCTTCTCACGAGGGATTGTCCTTTGATTAGTACAGGTGAGAGTGGCCAGTACGCTGACTCAATAAGCGTACCTTCTTGGGGACAAGACCGAGTGGGGGGCTGGGGACATGACAATACAAGATGGAATTCACTTCTTCCCCTATTGGGGCAAGTAGATGTGTGTTCCCTTAAGGGCTGATTCCAGGTCTTGAACAAAGGCGCGCCGTCCTCTCCTGGCCCGAGAGGAACTCTTGTTTAGAGGTTGGACCCTAAACAAATTGTTCATTAGAGGGATCGGTGGTACTTAAGGATCCAAATGTAACCCAGGGGTAAAACGGTAATTTGACCCAGCTAGTGTTACGAACACACATGAAGGATTGACTTACTACATTCGTCGATATCCGTGGACACATAAATATTCTACAGTGAGAAGAGTGCAGTTGTGGGTCTTTAGTGGAGTGACCCACAGTTAACGAATGTTGATTGACTCGGTTAATGAGTTTAGCTGATCAATCTCGTATCGTTGGAGCTTCTGATCTGTAGGTCCATTAGGTCCACCTGCTAGCTCATAACGGGTTCTGAGATAATATAGTCTTGATTACTAAAGGGAATATAAGTTAATTGTATTTTGATGCAATTAATATAATGTATGGAGATACATTATGGTATAAGTTTAATTAATGAATTAAACTTTATATTAAAATTAATTTTGGATATGATTCAAAATTAATTAATGAGAGAATTATGAATTTAATTAAATATGTGATATTTGATTAATTCATGAATTAATTAATTGGGGAATTAATTAATTTAATTTTAATTTGGTTAAATGTGATTTAATCAAATTAATACTATAGTTTATATTGATGTACATTTTGATGCACATTAAAACTATAGGTTAAATGAGAGAGATTAAATTGAATATGATTCAATTATAAAATTAATTAAATATTTGATATTTAATTAATGTGGGATCAATTAATTTAGAATTAATTGTATGGCCAATTTAATTTAATTGAATATGATTCAAATTAAATTAAAAACTTTATATTATAATTCATTTAATTAATATTGATTTAATTAAATTAATTATAATTAATTAATTAAATAAATATTTATTATTTAATTAGTTAATGGCCGAGATCATTTTGATTAAGATCTAACGGTCTAGATCTAGTAGGGAGATAACTCCCTCCCCACTTATCGTACAGGGGAGAGGGAGTTCCCAATTGATCGGTGATTCCTCTCATTTTCACGTTTTGACACAGAGAAAGAAAGTTCTTTCTTTTCTCTCTTCTCTCTCTCAAAAAACAGCAAGGTTCTTTGCTGAAAATTCCCTTCCAAGACTGAATTTGGGTTCCCACAAGCCATATCTCAGCGACCCAAGAGAATAGCGGGTGATTCGAGTGGTGGTGTCCGTTGGAAGTCCCAAGAACGAGATCCTTGGAGCATTGTGCAATGTTCTTCGAACCAAGTAAGTTTTTTCTAGATCTAAATAGTTTTTAGATATAAAATATCAGCATGCTTAATCTATTTGATTTAGAAATTAGTTTCTGAATTTTGTTGCCAACGTATTGGTTTTTCTAAAATTGAAATTTTAATTCGAGATTGTTCTTGTTTGCTTCCGCTGCCAAAGGGATTTTAACCCTTCACGAGTCTATAACATACCCACTGTAAATCAAGTAGCTGGTATATGGATTGAGGGAAATGAAGATTCTTCACCTTTTGAAAGAGACGTTATTCATGCTCATTCAGGAAAGCGTCATAGGATTAAACATTGTTTTAGTTGTTATGACTCGCTACAATATCCATTGTTACTTTTAAAAGGAGAACACCAAGAAATAAGAAGATGTAGCACAACAAGTGAGAAGGGGATGACATCATTTATAAATTGTCAAACTTCAGAAAATAATGCTTCCCAAACTCCTGAACAAATCCTTCTAAGAGAACATCAAGGTAACATATTTCACATATTTCAATTTAATATTTCATACCTTTTTTTTAAATGTCAACATTATTTGAATTCTAATGTTTAGGTCTAACAAAGAAACAACGTGGAAGAATTTCCTGTAGAGAATATTATTGTTTCAAGTTTCAAATTAGAGAAACTTCAAAATTAGTTTTTCTTTTAGCCGGATGTTTGCTTCAACAATTTGCTGTTGAAATGTACATAAAACTTGAAACGACAAGATTAGATTTTTTTAGAACACAACAATCTCAAATAAGATCAGAGTTGTACCAAGGATTAGTCGATGTCGTTAACTCGGGAGAAGTAGATGCACGTAAAGTAGGGAAACAAATAGTACTTCCTGGTTCTTTTGTTGGAGGTCCAAGAGATATGCGACATAGATATTTTGATGCAATTGCCTTGGTACAACGATTTGGAAAGCCGGATCTTTTCATTACTATGACGTGCAATTATGAGTGGAAATAAATTAAATATGAACTTTTAGAGGGACAACAAGCTCAAGATAGACCAAATCTTACTTCTTGAATTTTTCGAGCAAAATTAAAGGACCTTAAAGACCAACTTTTTAGAAAAGAAGTTTTTGGAAGGGTTGGAGCATATGTATATGTGATTGAATTCCAAAAGAGGGGATTGCCACACGCTCATATTTTGATCATTTTTAAAAGTGGGTATAAAATAACAAATGCAGATCAATATGATAACTATGTTTCGGCTGAAATTCCTGATAAGACTGCAAACCCACTTCTTCATGAGTTTGTTATCAAACATATGATACATGGACCTTGTGGAGAATTGAGAAAAAATAGCCCATGTATGATGAATGGAACATGCAAATTCCACTATCCTAGACCATATTCTTCTCAAACTATGCAAGGAAAAGATTCATATCCAATATATCGAAGAAGAAACGATGGAACACAGGTACGCAACTTTTACAGAATTTACAAATTTTATTTATCTCAGTGCATGAAAACATTTTTTTCCTTAATACCAAAATTGAAGTAGTAATAGATATTAAAATTTTATTCGCAGATATGCATTCACAATGCCATGTTAAATAATCAATGGGTAGTTCCTTTTAATCCATATCTTCTTCAACGATACAATTGTCATATAAATGTTGAAATTTGTTCTGCAATCAAGGCGGTTAAATATTTGTACAAATATATATATAAAGGTCATGATAGAGCAGCAGTTTCAGTAGTAAATGATGAGGATATTACTATGAATGAGATTCAAAACTTTCAAGATGCTAGGTGGGTTTCTGCACCGGAAGCATTATGGAGAATTTTTTATTTCAGACTAAATGAAATATCTCCTTCAGTTATAAATCTTCAATTACATCTTCCAAATCAACAACTGGTTTCTTATTGGGAAAACCAAAATATAAAGAAACTCATTGGATTTGACCATGTATCTAGAACAATACTGACAGAATTTTTTAGTACATGTCAAAGAAATGAAGATGCAAGAAAACTATTGTACAAAGCTTTTCCCGAGTACTATGTCTGGGATAAAAGAATGAAAGAATGACTACAACGTAAAATGGGTCATGTTATAGCAAGAATAAATGGCGTGAATCCAATTGAGGGAGAAAGGTATTATCTAAGGCTCTTATTGAATAATGTTAGATGTCTAACGTCCTTTGATGATTTGTTGACAGTTGATGGGAAAAAGTATTGTACATTTAAAGAAGCATCACAAATAAGAGGACTACTTGAATATGATGAAAGTTTGATTGATTGTTTGAAAGAGGCCGAATTGCTTGAGATGTCGTGTGCATTTTGAAGACTATTTGCTACTTTGTTGGTATATTGTGAACCCACAGAAGTTAGAAAATTATGGAATTGTTTTTTCGAAGCCATGGCAGAAGACTATGACCAATCAAATGATTTATCCAATGAACAAGTTCAATTGGTTTTGAAAAACCTAAATTACTTCCTCCAATCAATGGGAAAAAATACTGCACAATTCGATCTCCGTCCAGTTCATATAGACGGCTTCGATGATAACTTCATTTCAATGACAGAGATAAGAGATGAAGAATCCATTACAGTAGATGAAGAAGATGTTCTAGCATCAACAAAATTAAATGAGGAACAAAAAGTTGCATATGATATCATCATGGAAAAAATTGATGGGAATAAAAGTGGAGTTTTTTTTTTTATCGATGGCCCAGGAGGAACTGGAAAAACCTTTTTGTATCGAACGCTTTTAGCAAAAGTTAGATCAAATGGAATGATAGCTTTGGCAACCGCAACATCTAGTGTAGCAGCATCGATATTACCTGGAGGTCGAACAACACATTCTAGATTCAAAATTCCATTACAGGCGAATGATTCGACAATGTGTAATATATCAAAGCAAAGTGTAACAGCAGAACTAATTCGAAAAGCAAGACTAATAATATGGGATGAGGCACCTATGGCAAAAAGATATACAATCGAAACTGTTGATCGATCATTGAGGGATATAATGGATTGTACTCAACCATTTGGAAGGAAAAGTATTCGTGTTTGGAGGAGATTTTCGTCAAGTACTTCCAGTATTTCCAAAAGGAACAAGACAACAAACTGTTGCAATTAGCTTGAGAAGATCGTATCTTTGGGATAAAATGCATCAACTGCACTTGAAACAGAATATGAGGGTACATAATGACAACATTTGCAGATTTTATCTTAAGAATTGGAAATGGAGAAGAACCTACTTATAATGATGACATTATTACCTTGCCTCAAGAAATTGCAATACCACATTTTGGAAGTAACATGGAAATGAAATTCATAAGAAAGATATATCCAGATATACAACTTCATGCTACATCAATGGAATACATGACCGACAGAGCAATTTTAGCTACAACAAATGATCATGTTGATTATTTGAATGAACTTTTGATAAATATCTTTCCCGGAGAAGTTAAAACCTTCAAAAGCTTCGATGAGGCAATGGATGATACAAATGCCTACTATCAGGAAGAATTTTTAAATTCTTTACTACCAAATGGAATACCACCACATAAGCTTATACTAAAGGTTAATTGTCCTATTATGTTATTGAGAAATTTAGACCCATCCAATGGATTTTGTAATGGAACAAGGATGATATGTCGATCATTTGGAAGAAACATTATACATGCTGAAGTAGCAATGGGAGAACTTGTAGGAAAACAAGTTTTCATACCACGAATTCCATTAAGTCCACCTAATGACGAAGGGTATCCATTCAAGTTCAAAAGAAAACAATTTCCTATTCGATTATGTTTTGCAATGACGATAAACAAAGCACAAGGACAAACTGTTCCTAATGTTGGAATATACCTCCCTCAACCTGTATTTTCACATGGACAACTCTATGTTGCATTATCAAGAGGAGTTTCAATGTCAACAACAAAAGTTCTTATCAAATCCCTAGAGAATCCCAATTTGCCTTCCAGACATACAAAAAATGTTGTTTATAAATATAATCTTTTTTTTTTTTTTTTTAGTCTCCAAGAAATCAATCTCTTCCAAGAACCACCAAAGAATTACCCTTGAGGTAATAAGTTGTCTTATTGTATTACTTTCTTTTATCACTTTTACTTTACAACTTTTATTTCAATTACATCATATGTATATTTATTTTATTCACCTATCTATTTTTAACATTCTTTCTCTTTCGTAACTTTGAAAATTCATGCAAATACATACAATTTAAACCCAATAAAAAGTATTTATTTAGAATTTATATTTTTCCATAAAAAAAAATGACTTGAAGATTTTCGAACACATTTGAACTCTCACCAACAATGTCTTAAATCTGTTTGGATGTGTTTTGGGTGATAAAGTTCATTTTACAACTAAATGCAAAATAGACTCATTCAAAATTTAAATTTCACTATAAAAATTTGTAGGAGAAAAAAAAATTTTAACCACGTGCATCGCACGTGTAATTCAACTAGTAAGATAAAATAGCAGTTTTTTAGTAAATGTAATATGTAATGTAATAAACAAATACCATATAATTTAGTTTAATTACCATAAACTTTTGAAAGTTAGTGATAAAAATAAAGGATTTCTTATTATATAGTATGTATATAGACATAATATTAACACACACATATGTTGCACTTATTTTTTTAATTTAAACTTTGACAATAAATTTAATCATTATCATATCAAGAATAGAAATAAAACAATATAAAATTCTATAAATAATTAATTTTTAATATGTTAAATTGTCTTTTCTAAGATAAAAAAAAACTTAGAATATAAGTTCTAAGCAAAGCAATAAAGATTACATATCTATTCTAAATTTTAAATAGCTAATATTGTTATATAAATTATTAATAGTAATAAAAAACTTTCCACTAAAACTAATTGCATAAATTTAAATATAAATATTAAAAGTTCTTGTATTTATGATTACTAAAAAAGAAATTAAACTGTTTAATTAGAAAAACTGAAAGTGTGTTAAATTATTTTGGTATTTGAAAATTTTAATTTCATATTTAAAATTATGCATGCATTTATTAATTAATAATTTTTTTAATAATAATTTAATAATTTTTAGGCTATTGTGGTTATTATTATTATTATTATTTTTTCAGACTTCTAAATTTCTTTACCTAAAATGTATTAATTTGTATATGGGAAAAATACACTTTTAGTCCTTGAGGTTTGGGTTAAGTTTCATTTTGGTCCATGAGTTTTCAAACTCAACATTTTTACCCCTGAGGTTTGAGTTTAGCAGCATTTTGGTCCCTCCATTTATTTTTCTGTTAACTTCTAATGGAAAGCTGACATGGACTTTTTTTTATTAAAAAAATATATATTTAATAATATTTCAAATTATTAGTACAAATTTTTTTTATTGAAATATATATTTTTTTATTTACTTTTTACTTTTTACTTTTTTCTCCTTCTTCTCCATCCTCCGTTTTTCTTCCTTCCACCTAACCCTAAAATTTTCATCCTCCTTCTCCACCATTGTCGTCGCCGGCAACCGCCACTCAACTCCAACGGCCGCCGTTCACCGCCGATGACCACTGTTGTCGGTATTTTTTTTCTTTTTTCCATTTTCTTCATTCTTCTTTTCTTCTTCTTCTCCTCCCTCTTCTCTTTCCCTTCTTCCCCTAACCCCAAGTCTTCTTCTCTTCTCCTTACCGTATTCTTTACCGTCGAGCTTGGCCGCACGAAAATGTTGCCATTTCAGATCTGGAAAATCGATCCAATTTTAGCTGTCGCTCGATCGCTGCCGACAGTCATTTCAGATCTGCCGCCGACAGCCATTTTAGATCTACCGTTGAAAATCATTTCAGACCTGTTGTTCCTCCCTACCGTCGTGCCTGCACTGTAACCGCCATCGAACGTTTAGATTTTGTATGGTGGGTGTTCAGATCTGGTGTTATGGTTCGTGGGCGTTCAGATCTGGTGTCGTCGCGCACCGATCTTCACGCTTCAGATCTCCCCCTCTCTCATCTCCGATCAATGAGCTTCAGACGGTAGCGTTCTTGTGCACACAGATTGGTGGTAGCAGATCTTCACGAAATGACTTTGGGGTCTCGATTTTTCAGATCGTGGGTTTGCTTGATTTTTCAGATCGTGGGTTGGCTTGGGAGTTGACTTTCCAGATCTAAAAATTGTCTACTTGGGGAGATTTTCACGAAAAGAAAGTAAAAAAGACGAATAATAAAAGATAAAAAGAAAAAGAAGGAGAAGACATGAGAAAAAAATAGATGAAAAATTCTTTCCAGCGATGATTGTGGCGACCGGCGACTGGGTGTCGGTGGTTGAGCCTAAACAAGAAGATGGAGAAGAGAGAATATGGGAAAAAGAAAAAAGGAAAGGAAAGGAAAAAAGAAAAAGAAAATCAATAAAAAAGTATTTTATATATTATTTTATTTAAATTTTTTTAAAAAATATATATTTTTTTCATAAAAAATCAAAGCCACGCTAGCTTTCCGTTAGAAGTTAATAGAAAAATAGATGGAGGGACCAAAATGCTACTAAACACAAACCTTAGGGGTAAAAATGTTGAGTTTGAAAACTCAAGGACCAAAATGAAACTTAAGCCAAACCTTAGGGACCAAAAGTGTATTTTTTCCTTTGTATATAATTGACATTTTCTCAATTATATATTTCTTTTTATACATGGGATAGCACCTATACACGAATGAATGCACTAATTCAATGTGTAACCATCTCCATATGAACAGTAGAATCCTATCGACATTAATTGCACCTATTGGACAAATTTTCATATAGTTTGATATTTTGACAATTATATATTATATATATTTTTCTTATACATGGATCACACCTATACACAAATGGATTTACCAATTCAATGTGTAACCATCTTTACATGAACAGTCGCATCTCGCCGACATCAATTGCATCTCTTGGACTCAAGGGAAACTTACACTCAAAGAGTCGTGTCCCATCAGCGAAGGGTAAAATAGGAATTTACTTTAAAAGTAAGGGCAAAAGAGGAAACAAAAGATTATCCCCTCTTAGGGTAGAAGGACAAAATAGTCATTAGAAAAGTTTTTAAGGGCAATAAGAGAATGTAAAAATTCTCCTCTCTTAGCCCCTTTAAATATAGTAGAGATTCCCATCAGCAAAGGGTAAAATAGGAATTTACTTTAAAAGTAAGGGCAAAAGAGGAAACAAAAGATTCTCCCCTCATAGGGTAGAAGGACAAAATAGTCATTATAAAAAATTTTAAGGGCAATAAGGGAATGTAAAAATTCTCCTCTCTTAGCCCCTTTTAATATAGTAGAGAGTCTCATCAGCAAAGGGTAAAATAGGAATTTACTTTAAAAGTAAGGGCAAAAGAGGAAACAAAAGATTCTCCCCTCTTAGGGTAGAAGACAAAATAGTCATTATAAAAAATTTTAAGGGCAATAAGGGAATATAAAAATTCTCCTCTCTTAGCCCCTTCTAATATAGTAGAGATTTTTATGTACTCATATATATATAAGAGGAAGAAACTAATATATAAAATATAGGTTACAAACCTATATTTTATTTTTTTAAAAAAAGAAATATATAGGTTACAAATTTGGCCCCTATAATTTGGAGAAAGTTAGAATGTAGTTGCTATACTTTAATAAAATCTCATTAAATAGACTCTATCAGATACTCAATCCGTTAGAATCTTTTTCCTATCCTACTGTTCACACGTAACTTCAGAGATGGAGACACGTGGAATAAATAATATATTTGTATTGATGTAATATGCGTGTGAGTGTACAATCTCTAATTTTAATCCTCTGATTCTCTCTCTTGTGTGTGAATGTGTTTCACTCGAGGGCCGGAACGCTTGATCTCGAGTCTGAAGCTTTAATGGATTCTTGGAGCTTGAAATCTTGGAGTCTTGAAGAGTCTTTGGTCTTCAAAGACTGTTGAAGTCTTCTAGTCTTGAAGGGTCTTCAGTCTTCAAGAAGTCTTGGGGTCTTGAAGTCTCGAAGAGTCTTTGGTCTTCAAGGGTTGCTGAAGTCTTTTAGTCTTGAAGGGTCTTCAGTCTTCAAGGGTTGCTGAAGTCTTTTAGTCTTGAAGGGTCTTCAGTCTTCAAGAAGTCTTGGGATCTTGAAGTTTTGAAGAGTCTTTGGTCTTCAAGGATTGCTAAAGTCTTATAGTCTTGAAAGGTCTTCAGTCTTCAAGAAGTCTTGGGGTTTTGAAGTCTTGAAGAGTCTTTGGTCTTCAAGGAGGAGGAATGGAGCTTCAATCTTCAAAGCTTTCTGAGAGCTTCAATCTTTCTTCTCTTCCTTCCTTTTTGCCCCCCCCCCCCCAAAATGAATTGTGCCCTCCTCTATTTATAGAGTTTGATGGACCTCATATGGGCTTGGGCTTGGGTCCAATTGCCACGTGGCATAATTTGATTGAACTTGGCTTATGTTATCTGATGGATCACTAATAGACAAGTGGCATTCTTTGATTTGCCGAATTTTAATGTCTATTAATTTAATTTAGGGACAAGTGTAAATTTGTAATTGGTCCCAAATTTATTTTATCATTAATTTATATTAATGACATGGCAATTTGTGATTGGTCAAATTTTCTCCTTCAACACCTACCTCTAAGAACCATGTGCTCAATCGTTTCTGATGGTAGGAACTATTTAATGAGGTTTTATCAAACCATAGAGACTAAATTATAACCTAATCTAAACTATATACCAAATTTGTAATTTAATTAAAAATCTATCGAGCCCTTAGAGTTTTGGACCGATCACTACTTCCAAATACAAATTGACCTTTTTCGGAAGGGAATGATAACAAACATAATTCCATCGACTTTAATGCTATGACGCCCGTGCACTTTTGGGTGTATTTAAATTCCGTGTTTTGAGTTGAAAGAAATATAATTTCTATTTTGACTTGAACTTAGGGATTTAATTATATACTAAGGTGTTTGGGAAATTATTGTCTTATATTAATTTATTTCCCTTCCAAAAAGCTCGATTAAATTAGTTAGCCGTTGTTATAAGATCTGTTTAAGCGTTATTCAAAATAAAATCTCTCCCTAAGACTCGTTGGATTTGGTCTGTGTTGGTTGAGAGGCTTAAGCATTGAAATTGAAATTGTACGCTGAATATTGAGTTTTTTGGTTGAGGAAATGCTATTCTTGGTTTTTGGAGAATTAAAGAAAAGAAGGAAATTCAAAGGAAAAGTAAAATAACAAAAGAAGCCTTAGCTTTCCACATCTCTTTCTCTCTCCATCGTGTAAGGCAAGCCCCATCTCCCTATCTTCTTGCTTTTGCCGTGAGACCAATACCCCAGCCGTCGCCGTCTGAGCTCGTCACGTGGGTCTCCTTCTCTGCTCGTTTCTTCTTCGCGGATCTCTCTCTCTCACCGCCTCTCTCCCTCTCGTGTTGTCGTGACCCATTCAGTCGTCGCCTGAGCCATGTCGCCTGATAACTGCCCAAAAGGTAGTTATTTAGGCCTCATTTATATAAGGATTTGTGTGTCTTTAATGCTTAATAGGGTTGGTTTTAGAGAGATATTACATGATTTAACCCATTTGGAAGAATGGAAGCTTTGGAAATCACTTTATGCAGATTATGCTGCTGAGCGACTGGAGGGAGCAAATTCTATGCTGCAGCAAAACTGAGAGCAGAAACTGCCACATCACAGCTCGTTAGCCAACTTCATGAACCGACTTCTATTGAGATATTTTCGGGATAAAGGATCAAGGAGAGCCTTACACGTGTCCTAGTTGACCTAATTCAAGCCTCCCATCCTTCTATAAAAGGAAGTAGCCGTCAAAGTCAAAAGCATTCCATATTTTCCCTTGGAAGCCGAATAGGATAGGGAGATTGAAGATCATCAAGAACACCATCAACCGCAAGTTGAGTAGGGAGTTTACCTTCTTTATTAACTTGTAGTTATGGACATGCATACTCAGATTGTAATTCGTATTCCTATGCTTATTATGAACTAAGTAGCTTAAGGTGTTGGTTAGGAATAATGTGATTACTGTGCTTCATCTCTAGTAATAAATTGACTATCGCATTTTGGTTAATTGTTGTGCTTATTCTTATTTTATGCCCGCCTGGCCAGCCGGTGTGAATAGTTCTCTCTAGTTTCAGGGATGATTTAGAGAGTGTGTGACAATTATCCACACTACGATCATTGTGTATTGGTGAACGCCAGTGACTGAGCTAGGGATAGCCAGTTGCCTAGTGCTTGATCGGTCGCTCTTCATTGGGTTTGAAACATATCCCAAAAGATCCGGAGTTCCGGGAGGAATCCGCTAATAATACTGCGAGAAATGCATGATCAATAATATTGCTAGAGCATATCTTAGAACAATCACTAAAACCTAACCAGCGTCTGTCTTTAATCTGTCTATCTATTTGTTTACTCGTTGTTCTGTCATTTATTTTGCTTCAGCATAATTCCGATAAAACCTAATCATTTTATTATCTTTGAAACCATTAGGAAGTTACGCAAAATAGATAAAGTGGAAACTCATTCAGACCTTGGATTGATAATATTACTTGCTGCAGACTGTGTATACTTGCACAGGAATTCTAGAGTATTTAATATCATATTTTTACTCACTCTAGGAACCCAACAAGTTTTTGGCACCGTTGCCGGGGACTTGAATAAGTTTTTATCTGATCTGTTTTGTGTATGTGTTTTAGTGGTTTGGTGCTAGAACTTTTTGATTGTTTCTTTTGTTTTTGCAGGTGTGATTTTGGTGCATGAGCGATCCGCCTGGGGTACGGTTTGATCCAGAAATTGAAAGGACATTTAGGAACAGAATGAGGGAGCAGCGTAGAAACCAGATGGAGAACGCCCCGCAACTTCCACAGGTTCCTGAAGGTCCAGTAGCATTGAACCCCCAGCAGAATCTGTTGCTGCAGCAAAACCCACTGTTTGAGCAAAATGAGCAGCGAAATAATCAGGCTGAGAATCCTATCTTGATAGCAAACGATAGGACCAGAGCCATTCGATCATATGCTGTCCCGATGTTCAATGAGTTGAATCCATGGATTGCACGTCCCCAAATCCAAGCGGCGAATTTTGAAATGAAACCGGTAATGTTTCAGATGTTGCAAACCGTGGGGCAATTCCATGGTTTGTCATCTGAAGACCCTCATTTACATCTCAAGTCTTTTCTAGGAGTTAGAGCATAGCTAGCTATCTTTTACTTATTTAATTTAGCTAGTCTTTTATGATGTTTGGGCCGTTTTATTGTGCTTTATTGTTTATTTTGTAGGAAATGGTGGATTGGAGCTATAATGCCAGATTAGAGTTAATCGGGTGCTCGGGGCGTGAAAGATGCAAAGGAATGAAAAGAGTAAAAGTGGAAAAAAGTCAAATCTCGGTCAACAGCAGGCTAGCGTCGAGACGCTAGCTCTTGAGCGTCTCGACGCTCACATTCCATATCAGATTAGGCGCGTAAAGCTCACAGCGTCGAGACGCTATGATAGGAAGCGTCCCGACGCTACCGTTTTTCCTTATTCAGAACGCGCGTATAAGAAGCAGCGTCGTGACGCTGTCTTGACAGCGTCTCGACGCTCAGACGAAAAATCAGAATAAAAGCTTATTTTCGGCTAGGTTTGAAGGGAGTTCGATTTGGGGACCTTGGATAGCCATAAAGAGGGCAGAACAGAGGACTTTGAGGGTGAAAACTGTAAACCCGGGACTTCTCTAGGATCATTTTGTCTTGTCATCTATTGTGGAAGTTGAATTAAAAGTTGTTTCATTGTTGAAGGACAATAGCAAGTTTTGTGGTTATTGTGGTTTGATTGTTGATTTAAGGAGTTGGAACTTACCAATTTACCAGAAGAAATGGAACAAAAGTGAAAAATGAAAGAAAAGGAAAAGAAAGTGAAATGGGAAAAAAAAAAAAAGAAAAATAAAAGAAAAAGAAATCAGCAAAGAAGGAAAAAAAAAAAAGAAAAAAAAAAAGAAAGAAAATGGAAATGGACAGCAATGACTCCACCACCGACAACATTTTTTTATCAGCCCATTTCCATCTCATTTTTCATCCTTTTCCATTGAAACTTTCAGAGAACTTTGAGGAGAGAGTGAAGGAAGAAGAAGAAGAATAATTTCGTGGTTTGAGGTTGAAGAAGATAGGGAAAAGCTCATGCAAAGCCAGCCATTGCAGAATCTGTGTTCAACCTGTCAACCTCTGGTGTTTTAGTCGGTTTGGGCTACACAGAAGGAATCAAGAGGTGAGGTTTGATTTTCTTGAACGTTAGTTCATTTTCTAACAAACTTCATGAAGTAAGCTTGACCTAAATCGAATGGGAAGTTGATGGTTTTTGGAATGGAAAACAGAGCACAGGATTTTCGAGCAAACCAGGAGGATCTCTGGTGTTCTCTGATGTTTTGAGTATTCTGGAGTGCACAAGTCGAATCAGAAGCTCTATTTGGTATGGTTGGAAAGCTTATTCAATATGCTAAACCTTTCATGAAGAATACGTGAGCCAAAAAGTACTTGAAGTAGGTCTAATTTCAGGAGGAAGATAAAGGGTAACAGAGAAGCTCGAATCGGTGTTGTCTGATTTCGGGGCGTTTCTGGACAAATTGGTTGGGCATCGCGTTTTCATTTCTTCAGGTAAGTTGTAGAGTGTTCGAAAATGACGAATTTGATGTGTATTTCATTAATTTTGGTTAAGTATTGAGAAGGTTATGGGTGTTGGAAGTTAGGGTATAGAATCTGGAAAATCTGGAAAAGTAGAATGTGGATGTGGTTTTTAATTCAAGTGTCGAGAATTCATGAGCATGGAAAAACAAAGCTATCTATGGTTCTAATGCTCGGTTTTGGTTATTTGACAGGCCAAGAGGAAATAGGTCGAGTCTACAAACCGGGGAACTAGATAAGACTGTGAGTGACAAAATGAATTTCGAAAATGTTCTTAAACGGTTGTTCATGATTATATGTTTTACATGCTTTTCTATGAATGATACATGGTTTTGTGAACGGTTTCAAACATGAGTTTTGAGCTTAGATTTTCTAATAAGGTTTATATACGAGCACGTGGCTAATGGCTTTATGAAAAGTAGTTGAAACGATATCTTTAAAGTAAAGCATGTGTTAGCAAATATTGTTTAATGATTTAAAGTTTTTCACGAGCAAGCTGAGTAAGCTTGAGTTTTACGAAAGATAACGATAAGCAGGCATGTTTTAATGTTTTCATGTGATTTCCGAGATTTCTATTGACTACATGACTGAGATATTGAGCCCGAGGCTATATGGTACCGTGTGCACACAGGTTATGTTCCGTTGTTGACGTTGAGTGTACTCCGTGACAACGATGCTGTCGTGAGTGCTGGGCGGGCCCCACTACGACAAAGACGATGGGAGTGCTGGGCGGGCCCCACTACATCGTAGGACTAGTAACGTTGGTTGTACTGGGCGTGCCCTACACAACGTAGATCGGTCATGTTAGTTAAAACGTTTGATGTACTTGATATGCCTTGCTAGATTTTTATTGACGAACTTGCGAGATATTTTAGAAAACCTTTTCCATTACACGTCTATGTTAAACGCTTTGATTGAGCATATTTATACGTTCAAAGGTTTATCTCGTGTTTTTGACTTCCAGATTTAGAGTTTTAAAGTTAGTCACTCACTGGGCTTCGTAGCTCATTCTTTCAAAATGTTTTTCCACTTTTCAGGTAGAGATCGAGCTCCCGGTGCCTGATACACTGCCAACGTCTGCTGAAAGTTCTGGATCAAGCTTCAGTACGTGGGTGGAGTTGTAAATTGAGTCTGTTCATTTTGTAAATGTTTTGTAAGGATTGGATAATATAGTCCTAGAGGTCGTGGTTGTGGAAATCCTAGTTGTACATGTCTTTGGTTATGATATTTATACCAGGTTATTTCCAAACCGAGATATGTCATGGCGACACCTCATGTGTGTTGATATGTTTTTCGGGGTTTCCGTTGTGTTGTGGTTCATATGGAATATTTTATATCCATGATTAGTATGTTTATCAGGTTCAAAGTTTCAGTAGGGTCAACAGGGATCGTTAGAGGTGATGATGTCTGTTGGCTTCACGCCGTCTTTCGGGCTAAGCTAGAGGTGGTCCGGGAGGGGGTGTGACAACTTGGTATCAGAGCAGTTAGCTCCATGGGAAAAGAGACATGGTAGTTAGTGCTAAGAAGAATCCAGGAAGTAAACAGTTACACGTTGGGTCAGTTCATATTGAACTAGCGGAGTATGGTCCGAGTATTGTTGAGAGTGAGTCTAGTTAAGACTAGAATGTGTGTATAAGTTTAGTATCATGCATCTGAGTTAAGTATCTATAGCATGTCAGATGTGATGATATGTTATAGGAGTCATGCCACCACGTACCAGCAGACGACGCAGGCAGAATCAGGACGGGACGCAGGATCCTACCCAAAGTCAATCGGAAAGGGGATCCAGTACCCCGAGAGGTCAGAATGAGGCAGGGAGTGAGCAATTTGCTAGATCTGCGCAGGAGATCGGTAGGCCAGAGAGAGCAGGGCCTAGTGATCCGGAAAAGACGTATGGGATTGAACGGTTGAAGAAGTTGGGAGCCACAGTGTTTGAGGGTTCCACAGATCCAGCTGACGCCGAGGTCTGGTTGAATATGTTGGAGAAATGCTTCGACGTGATGAGTTGTCCTGAGGAGCGAAAAGTCAAATTAGCCACATTCCTTTTGCAGAAGGAGGCAGAGGGATGGTGGAAGTCTATTATAGCCAGGCGCAGTGATGCGCGTACGTTAGATTGGCAGACATTCAGAGGCATATTTGAGGAAAAGTACTATCCCGCCACATATTGTGAGGCAAAGAGAGATGAGTTTCTGGAGCTGAAACAAGGGTCACTTTCAGTGGCTGAGTACGAGAGGAAGTATACCGAGCTTTCCCGGTATGCTGAAGTGATTGTGGCATCTGAGAGTGACAGGTGTCGCAGGTTTGAGAGAGGGCTACGTTTTGAGATACGTACCCCAGTTACTGCTATTGCAAAGTGGACGGATTTTTCTCAGCTAGTAGAGACTGCCTTACGTGTGGAGCAGAGTATTATAGAGGAAAGGTCGGTTGCGGAGCCTAGTCGTGGAGCTCCAACAGCAAGTGGTTTTCGAGGTCGTGAGCAGCGGAGGTTTGCACCTGGAGTGAATGTTTCAGGCCGTCAAGACTTCAAGCGTCGATCTGGTGGCCAATTATCGAGACAAATGAGTTCGGGTAGTGCCTATCAGAGGCAGAGTCAGAGAGCCCCCAGTCAGTCTGCGAGTTCAGTAGCAAGACCGCGGACGGGTCAGGAATCCGTTGCTAGTGAATCCAGGAGAACATCATGTGCAAGTTGTGGCAAGAATCATCGAGGTCAGTGTCTTGTTGGCGCTGGTGTGTGTTATCAATGTGGACAACCAGGGCATTTCAAGAGGGATTGCCCACAGTTGAAGGCAACAGTTCAGAGGGACCCGGGAGTTGAGTCCCACACAGTTGAGCAGCCGAGAGTCTTAGCAGGCGTAGGAGAAGGCACTAGTGGTGCAAGGCAAAAGGGAGTTTTGGGGAGACCCAAGCAGCAGGGAAAAGTCTACGCCATGACTCAACAGGAAGCAGAGGATGCACCAGATGTGATCACTGGTACGATTTTGATATGTAATGTACCTGCACGTGTTTTATTAGATCCAGGCGCTACGCATTCCTTTGTTTCTAGCATGTTTTTAACTAAGCTGAATAGGATGCTAGAGCCTTTATCTGAGGAATTAGTCATATGCACTCCAGTTGGTGACGTTTTGTTAGTCAAGGAAGTGTTGCGTGATTGTGAGGTTGTAGTAGAAGGTCTCTGTATGTTAGTGGATCTTCTTCCCCTAGAGTTGCAGGCGTTGGATATGATTTTGGGAATGGATTTCTTATTCACTCATTATGCTTCTATGGATTGCCATACGAAGGACGTGACTTTTAAGAAACCAGGTTTGACTGAAGTGGTTTTCAGGGGTGAGAGGAAGATTATTCATACGTGTTTGATTTCAGCTCTTAAAGCTGAGAAGTTGTTGAGGAAAGGTTGCACAGCGTTTCTTGCACACGTAGTAAAGGTGCAAGAAGAAAAGCTAAAACCAGAAGATGTTCCGGTGGTGAATGAATATCTTGATGTTTTTCCAGTTGATCTATCGGGTTTGCCGCCTGATAGAGAGGTGGAGTTCACTATTGAAGTGTTACCAGGAACAGCACCTATTTCACAGGCACCATACAGGATGGCTCCAAGCGAGCTTAAGGAGCTGAAGGTGCAGTTGCAAGAACTAGTTGACAAGGGATACATCAGGCCAAGTGTATCACCGTGGGGAGCTCCAGTGTTATTCGTGAAGAAGAAAGATGGTACCCTGAGATTTTGTATTGATTACAGGCAGTTAAACAAGGTCACGATACGTAACAAGTATCCTCTACCACGCATCGATGACTTGTTTGACCAGTTAAGGGGAACAGCAGTGTTCTCTAAGATTGATCTGAGGTCAGGATACCACCAGTTGAAGGTTAGAGAATCAGATATTCCTAAGACAGCATTCAGGACGAGGTATGGGCACTATGAGTTTTTAGTGATGCCATTCGGTTTAACGAATGCGCCAGCAGTTTTCATGGACCTCATGAATAGGATCTTCCACCAGTATTTAGATCAGTTTGTGATAGTGTTCATCGATGACATTCTAGTATACTCAATGGACAGGGAAGCCCATGAGGAACATCTAAGGATTGTTCTGCAGACACTACGTGAAAAACAGTTATACGCTAAGTTCAGCAAATGTGAGTTCTGGTTGAATCAAGTGGTGTTCTTAGGGCATGTAGTTTCAGCGGACGGAGTTAGTGTTGATCCGCAGAAAGTGGAAGCTGTTGTCAACTGGGAAAGACCAGCTAGTGCAACAGAGGTACGTAGTTTCCTCGGCCTAGCAGGATACTACAGACGTTTTGTTGAGGATTTCTCACGGTTAGCGTTACCCTTGACAGCCTTGACAAGGAAGAATGCTAAGTTTGAGTGGTCAGACAAATGTGAACAGAGTTTCCAGGACCTGAAAAAGAGATTGGTGACAACGCCTATTCTAGCACTTCCTGTAACAGGGAAGACTATGCGTTCCGAGTATTAGTGAGCTTAAGAGTGCTATATTAGAGGAAGCTCACAGTTCAGCTTACGCTATGCATCCAGGAAGCACCAAGATGTATAGAACTCTGAAGAAAACTTACTGGTGGCCTGGTATGAAGCGGGAGATAGCTGAATATGTCGATAGATGCTTGATCTGTCAACAGGTTAAACCAGTGAGACAGAGGCCAGGAGGACTCCTTAATCCACTGCCAGTGCCGGAGTGGAAGTGGGAGCATATTACCATGGATTTTCTATTTGGATTACCCCGTACTTCTAGCGGACATGATGGTATATGGGTAATAGTAGATAGACTCACCAAGACATCACGGTTTATACCGGTTAAAACGACGTCTACACTAGATCAGCTAGCTAAACTGTACGTCGACAGGATTGTAAGTCAACATGGAGTGCCAGTGTCCATAGTTTCAGATAGGGATCCAAGGTTTACTTCTAAGTTTTGGCCTAGTGTGCAGAAAGCAATGGGAACAAAGTTGAAGTTCAGTACAGCGTTCCATCCCCAGACAGATGGTCAGTCTGAGAGGACCATCCAAACCTTAGAGGACATGTTGAGAGCATGTGTCCTCCAGTTTAAGGGAAGTTGGGATACTCACTTATCACTTATGGAGTTCGCTTATAATAACAGCTATCAGTCTAGTATAGGCATGGCACCATTCGAGGCTTTGTATGGCAGACCATGCAGGACTCCTGTGTGCTGGAACGAAGTGGGAGAGCGAAAGCTAGTTGGTCCTGAGTTGGTACAAGTTACGTCAGACAATGTTAAGCTAATTAGGGAGAACCTGAAAATAGCACAGGATCGACAGAAGAGCTATGCAGATAAGCGACGAAGAGACTTAGAGTTCCAGGTTGGAGATCAGGTTTTCTTGAAGTTATCTCCATGGAGAGGTGTTTTTCGCTTTGGGAGGAAAGGTAAGCTGAGTCCTAGATATATTGGTCCTTACCAGATAATAGAACGAGTTGGACCAGCAGCCTATAGACTTGAGTTGCCAGCGGAACTCGCTCGAATACATGATATTTTTCATGTGTCCATGTTGAGGAAATATATACCAGATCCATCCCATGTGTTGAAAGTGCAACCAATTGAGCTGAAGGAAAACTTGAGTTATAAGGAAGAAGCAGTTCAGATCCTCGACAGAAAGGAGCAAGTTTTGAGGAACAAAACGATCCCACTCGTGAAGGTTCTTTGGAGGCATCACGGAGTTGAGGAGGCAACTTGGGAGTCCGAAGATCAGATGAGGAGGAGTTACCCGACACTCTTCACCTAAGGACTTCTAAATTTCGAGGACGAAATTTGAAAAGGGGGAAGTAAGTTGTAAACCCGGGACTTCTCTAGGATCATTTTGTCTTGTCATCTATTGTGGAAGTTGAATTAAAAGTTGTTTCATTGTTGAAGGACAATAGCAAGTTTTGTGGTTATTGTGGTTTGATTGTTGATTTAAGGAGTTGGAACTTACCAATTTACCAGAAGAAATGGAACAAAAGTGAAAAATGAAAGAAAAGGAAAAGAAAGTGAAATGGGAAAAAAAAAAAAAAAAGAAAAATAAAAGAAAAAGAAATCAGCAAAGAAGGAAAAAAAAAAAAGAAAAAAAAAAGAAAGAAAATGGAAATGGACAGCAATGACTCCACCACCGACAACATTTTTTTATCAGCCCATTTCCATCTCATTTTTCATCCTTTTCCATTGAAACTTTCAGAGAACTTTGAGGAGAGAGTGAAGGAAGAAGAAGAAGAATAATTTCGTGGTTTGAGGTTGAAGAAGATAGGGAAAAGCTCATGCAAAGCCAGCCATTGCAGAATCTGTGTTCAACCTGTCAACCTCTGGTGTTTTAGTCGGTTTGGGCTACACAGAAGGAATCAAGAGGTGAGGTTTGATTTTCTTGAACGTTAGTTCATTTTCTAACAAACTTCATGAAGTAAGCTTGACCTAAATCGAATGGGAAGTTGATGGTTTTTGGAATGGAAAACAGAGCACAGGATTTTCGAGCAAACCAGGAGGATCTCTGGTGTTCTCTGATGTTTTGAGTATTCTGGAGTGCACAAGTCGAATCAGAAGCTCTATTTGGTATGGTTGGAAAGCTTATTCAATATGCTAAACCTTTCATGAAGAATACGTGAGCCAAAAAGTACTTGAAGTAGGTCTAATTTCAGGAGGAAGATAAAGGGTAACAGAGAAGCTCGAATCGGTGTTGTCTGATTTCGGGGCGTTTCTGGACAAATTGGTTGGGCATCGCGTTTTCATTTCTTCAGGTAAGTTGTAGAGTGTTCGAAAATGAAGAATTTGATGTGTATTTCATTAATTTTGGTTAAGTATTGAGAAGGTTATGGGTGTTGGAAGTTAGGGTATAGAATCTGGAAAATCTGGAAAAGTAGAATGTGGATGTGGTTTTTAATTCAAGTGTCGAGAATTCATGAGCATGGAAAAACAAAGCTATCTATGGTTCTAATGCTCGGTTTTGGTTATTTGACAGGCCAAGAGGAAATAGGTCGAGTCTACAAACCGGGGAACTAGATAAGACTGTGAGTGACAAAATGAATTTCGAAAATGTTCTTAAACGGTTGTTCATGATTATATGTTTTACATGCTTTTCTATGAATGATACATGGTTTTGTGAACGGTTTCAAACATGAGTTTTGAGCTTAGATTTTCTAATAAGGTTTATATACGAGCACGTGGCTAATGGCTTTATGAAAAGTAGTTGAAACGATATCTTTAAAGTAAAGCATGTGTTAGCAAATATTGTTTAATGATTTAAAGTTTTTCACGAGCAAGCTGAGTAAGCTTGAGTTTTACGAAAGATAACGATAAGCAGGCATGTTTTAATGTTTTCATGTGATTTCCGAGATTTCTATTGACTACATGACTGAGATATTGAGCCCGAGGCTATATGGTACCGTGTGCACACAGGTTATGTTCCGTTGTTGACGTTGAGTGTACTCCGTGACAACGATGCTGTCGTGAGTGCTGGGCGGGCCCCACTACGACAAAGACGATGGGAGTGCTGGGCGGGCCCCACTACATCGTAGGACTAGTAACGTTGGTTGTACTGGGCGTGCCCTACACAACGTAGATCGGTCATGTTAGTTAAAACGTTTGATGTACTTGATATGCCTTGCTAGATTTTTATTGACGAACTTGCGAGATATTTTAGAAAACCTTTTCCATTACACGTCTATGTTAAACGCTTTGATTGAGCATATTTATACGTTCAAAGGTTTATCTCGTGTTTTTGACTTCCAGATTTAGAGTTTTAAAGTTAGTCACTCACTGGGCTTCGTAGCTCATTCTTTCAAAATGTTTTTCCACTTTTCAGGTAGAGATCGAGCTCCCGGTGCCTGATACACTGCCAACGTCTGCTGAAAGTTCTGGATCAAGCTTCAGTACGTGGGTGGAGTTGTAAATTGAGTCTGTTCATTTTGTAAATGTTTTGTAAGGATTGGATAATATAGTCCTAGAGGTCGTGGTTGTGGAAATCCTAGTTGTACATGTCTTTGGTTATGATATTTATACCAGGTTATTTCCAAACCGAGATATGTCATGGCGACACCTCATGTGTGTTGATATGTTTTTCGGGGTTTCCGTTGTGTTGTGGTTCATATGGAATATTTTATATCCATGATTAGTATGTTTATCAGGTTCAAAGTTTCAGTAGGGTCAACAGGGATCGTTAGAGGTGATGATGTCTGTTGGCTTCACGCCGTCTTTCGGGCTAAGCTAGAGGTGGTCCGGGAGGGGGTGTGACAAAAACAAAGGGAGAGACTTGGAAATCAACCCATTGTTCGTGGAGATCGTGACGGGGACGTCGGGACTCGGCCTACATTGAGTTTTCTTTTCCCTTTTCTTCCTTTAGTTAGATTTATGGCTTTCATATGTTTAGTTGAGCTTGTATTTACATTCATGAGTAGCTAAACTTGTAGCTTAGGGATTGATGTAGTTGATTAAGTTTATGGATTGATTTATGGTTTAAGTTGTGCAATGTTATTGTGTTTGTAATCTTGATTTAAGGCTTTCAATTAATTGGCCATTAGTTGGATGATTTAAGTTTCGAATCTAGCTCGGGAGAGGGGATTTGATCTAGACTTGCTCAAGATTGCATGAATAAAGTTTACTTTCTAATTCTTGACGGTTTTAGATTAACTTTAGAATTGGTTAAAAGATCTCATTGCCTTGCTTATTAATAAACTTAGATAGGGATATCAAGTTGGTTAATTTGCATGAGAATCAATTATACTCGGGAGAGGTAGTTGTGATTAAAGGGTCTTTGGCTCATAATTTCATCGTGCATAATAACTTATTCTTTAAAATCAATCCTAAACGAAATCGGCGAAATCAATTCCCTAAGTAGTTTTCCCAATTGAAATTTCCATTCTTTTTACTTGCTTTGATTTGTTTTTAACATCATTAATTCATCACTTTTTAATCCCTAAATAAAATTGAGCGAGATTATTCATAGTACTCGATTTGCTTAAAAATCCAATCCAGAGGACGACATTCGAATTTACTATTCACTATATTATTACTTGACCCGTGCGCTTGCGGTTAGGAAAAGTCCACATCAAGTTTTTGGCGCCGTTGCCGGGGAATTGGCACATTTAGTTAGATCGATATTGTGAAAAAATTGCTTGATCTTAATTTAGGGTGTATTCTTATTTTTTTAGGTTTGTTGCATTTTTTTCCTTATTTGTTTTTCTTTCCATATTTGATTTTCTAGGTTAGTTTCCTTATTTGCATTTCGTCATATTTATTTTTGCATTCCATATTATGTTAGTTTGTTTCCTTTTTCTTGATTATATTTTCCATATTTAGATTAGTTGTTTCCTTTTTCTTTACTTATTTCCATATTCGTTTTTCTTTTCCTTTTAAGGTATTTTGATTTTTGCATGCGTAATAGTAGCGAAGTTATACCATTTGATCCCGAGATAGAAAGAACAATTCTTAGGCTTCGAAGGGAAAATAGAGAAATTATTCAAATGGCAGATCAAAATCCACCTGAGGAGCCTAGGCCTATTAGAGATTATTTTCAGCCTGTGTTTCAGGGACAGCAATCGGGAATTGTCTATGCCCCGATTAATGCCAACAACTTTGAGCTGAAGACCGGCCTCATTCAGATGGCTCGAGACTGTGCATACAGAGGATCGCCCACTAAGGATCCAAATTCTCATCTTAAATCATTTTTGGATATTTGTGGGACGGTAAAGATTAATGGAGTGTCTGAGGATGCTATTCGCTTACGTTTATTTCCCTTTTCTTTGCAGGATAAAGCACGAGATTGGTTGCAGTCTATTACTCCTGGGAGCATCACCACCTGGGATGCTTTGGTCCAGGCCTTTTTAAAGAAATTTTTCCCCCTGCAAAGACGGTCAAGCTGAGAACCGAGATTGGGACATTCCAACAACAATATGATGAGCAGCTGTTCGAAGCTTGGGAGCGATTCAAAGAGCTACTGAGGAAGTGTCTTCAGCATGGTTACCCCGATTGGCTTCAGGTACAGTTGTTTTATAATGGTTTAACTCCTAGTACAAAAACGATTGTTGATGCAGCTGCAGGTGGGACTCTGTTGTCCAAGACCGTGGAAAACGCTCGCACACTTTTAGAGGATATGGCCACCAACAACTATCAGTGGCCATCTGAGCGGTCTACACCTAAAAAGATTGCTGCTGGAGTGTTTGAGGTTGATAAAGTAAGTGCACTCCAGGCCCAGATGACTTCCCTCGCTAATGCTTTTATGAAATTTTCAGGTACAGAGAGTGCACAGTCAATTGAATCAGCTGCTGCTTTAGCATCTAGACCTCAGGAGGAGACCATCGAGCAGGTTCAGTATGTATCAAATTTTAATTCTAGGGGATATAATAATAGTTCTACACCTACACATTATCACCCTAACAATAGGAACCATGAAAATTTCTCTTATGCTAATACTAAGAATGTTCTTAACCCCCCTGGTTTTGCCCTCAAACTCAAGATAATAAAAAGTTAGAAGATCTTGTTGGAGCTTTCATTGCAGAGTCAAGTAACAGGACAACCAAACTAGAGGAGGCAGTCATTGCCATCAACTCAACAGTGAATGGCCACAGTGCAGCTATAAAGAACATTGAGACTCAGCTGGGACAGTTGGTGAATGTTGTAAGCACCATGAACAAAGGTAAGGCCCCAGTTGAACAAGAGAAACCTCAGATAGAGTACTGTAAGGCAATCACTGTGCACCAGGAGGAAGCTGAAGAGGAACCTGAATCTGAGGACTATGAAACGCATACAGGGGAAGCTGAGGAGGACACATCATCTGATGAGGCTGAACAGCCTAACCTTGAGCCTCCTATTCCTTCTCCTACACTGATGGTTCCCAAGGAAAAGAAAAAGAAAAAGAAAAAGAAGAAAAAGAATAATCAGGTTCAGTTTGATAAATTTATGAATGCTTTTATGAATCTGAATATCAATATTCCTTTTGCAGAGGCATTAGAGATGCCCCAATACAACAGGTTTATGAAGGAGTGGTTAGCAAAGAAGCGAAAAGAAAAGAAGGTTGACACTGTTTATCTTGCTTCCATATGCAGCACCAGAGTACAACAGAAAGTACCTGAAAAAGTAGCAGATCCAGGGAGTTTTTCTGTTCCTTGTAGTTTTGGTACTTATTCTTTCAGAGCATTATGTGATTTAGGTGCTAGCATTAATATTATCCCATTGTCCTTGTGTAAGAAGTTAGACATAGGCGAGATTAAATCTACTCCTGTAAAGCTCCAATTGGCTGATCAATCTGTGCTGAGACCAGTTGGTATTGTAGAGAATGTGTTAATCAGAGTAGGTAGATTTTTCCTCCCTATTGACTTGTATGTTATGGACATGATAGAAAATCCTTCAATGCCTGTCATATTAGGACGACCATTCCTCGCTACTGGGCGAGCGATCATAGATATTGAGCGTAGGGAGCTCACTATTAGAGTCAAGAACGAAAAAGAAATCTTTAAAGCAGTTGAAGACTCTAAAGATGAAGTGCTTTACATGGGCTACAGGAAAGGTGCAAGAAAGAGCACCTCTGTTGGATTCACAGAACAAAAGCCTCCTTGAAGCACGTGCAACACGTCGAGCTAATGACGTTAAACAAGCGCTTATGGGAGGCAACCCAAGTAAGTTAGTGTGTTTTCTTTTTGTTTTTGATCTAGTGTTTGTTTTTGTTTTGTAGGTCTTGTTTTCTTCCTCTCCTTTGCTTTCAAGCTTTCAAGATTCAAAGCTCTCAAGCAAGAAGTCATCATCATTCCAGGACAGTATTATTCACTCCTGTCATTCTTTTATTGTTCTCATGCTTATTTATGCTTTATTTTCTTTATACATTGAGGACAATGCATGTTTTAAGTTTGGGGGTGTTTTAGCATGTTTGTGGAGCCCTTGAGCATCTGAGTTCGGGCTATAGTTTTGAGCTTTCTTTGAATTATGCATATGGTTGTTTTCTGGATGCTACTTTTGCATGATTATGATGTCCTAGGATAGGCTTTCTTGTCAATTTTCAAGCTTGTGATGAGATGTAAGCATAAGTGCCCAAAAAGGGAGACTTTTTAAAATTTTTCTAGGAGATGGCTTGCATGAGTATAGTATCTGTCTTGGCTAGATTTGGATTTGAATGCTTAGGAGCGAATTATTAGGTTCATATGCTTGTTGTCACCTCGATAGGTGTAGGGTAGAGCTAAAAGTTAATGTTTTGCAAATTAGCATGTTTTGATCTTGCTTAGGAGGAAAGAAAAGAATATATGCTATTTATGCTCATAAAGAAAAATCATTCTTGTAGTTACTATTGAAGAGAAAATTTATTATGCCATGGCCTGTGCACAGTTTGCAATGTTTAATAAAGTTTAGGCAAAAAGAGCTACCCCTGTTGTGATCAGTTAGGCCAACCAGAGAAAACTCAGGTTAAGGGTCCCTGCAATGGGTGTGTGAAAGCTAGTGCCACATTTACATGCTTAATTCAATTGTTAATTAAAAGCACCTAAGTATGGAGATAAACAAACTAATTTGTTGCATTAACTCATTAGTGAAGCCTTAGTGCCAGTGTAGAGGGAAGATGAGCTGAGAGTTTAATAATCCAATCCCGGGCTAGTAGAGTCTGATCTTGTTGAGTTAGATCTCGCTTGTGCAAGTTAATTTTGGAAAAATTTTAATTTGTCTCCCTCATTGGTCCTTGTGTGCATGTCTCTTGCTTGCTTGGTTATTGACTTTTGAGCCTTGAGGATTGAGTTATGATTGTTGCATCCATTCTTCCATTGTATGTTTGATTTGTAGTTTGCTCGAGGACTAGCAAAAGCTTAAGTTTGGGGGTATTTGATAGCGAGCATAGCTAGCTATCTTTTACTTATTTAATTTAGCTAGTCTTTTATGATGTTTGGGCCGTTTTATTGTGCTTTATTGTTTATTTTGTAGGAAATGGTGGATTGGAGCTATAATGCCAGATTAGAGTTAATCGGGTGCTCGGGGCATGAAAAGATGCAAAGGAATGAAAAGAGTAAAAGTGGAAAAAAGTCAAATATCGGTCAACAGCAGGCTAGCGTCGAGACGCAAGCTCTTGAGCGTCTCGACGCTCACATTCCATATCAGATTAGGCGCGTAAAGCTCACAGCGTCGAAACGCTATGATAGGAAGCGTCCCGACGCTACCATTTTTCCTTATTCAGAACGCGCGTATAAGAAGCAGCGTCGCGACGCTGTCTTGACAGCGTCTCGACGCTCAGACGAAAAATCAGAATAAAAGCTTATTTTCGGCTAGGTTTGAAGGGAGTTCGATTTGGGGACCTTGGATAGCCGTAAAGAGGGCAGAACAGAGGACTTTGAGGGTGAAAACAAAGGGAGAGACTTGGAAATCAACCCATTGTTCGTGGAGATCGTGACGGGGACGTCGGGACTCGGCCTACATTGAGTTTTCTTTTCCCTTTTCTTCCTTTAGTTAGATTTATGGCTTTCATATGTTTAGTTGAACTTGTATTTACATTCATGAGTAGCTAAACTTGTAGCTTACGGATTGATGTAGTTGATTAAGTTTATGGATTGATTTATGGTTTAAGTTGTGCAATGTTATTGTGTTTGTAATCTTGATTTAATGCTTTCAATTAATTGGCCATTAGTTGGATGATTTAAGTTTCGAATCTAGCTCGGGAGAGGGGATTTGATCTAGACTTGCTCAAGATTGCATGAATAAAGTTTACTTTCTAATTCTTGACGGTTTTAGATTAACTTTAGAATTGGTTAAAAGATCTCATTGCCTTGCTTATTAATAAACTTAGATAGGGATATCAAGTTGGTTAATTTGCATGAGAATCAATTATACTCAGGAGAGGTAGTTGTGATTAAAGGGTCTTTGGCTCATAATTTCATTGTGCATAATAACTTATTCTTTAAAATCAATCCTAAACGAAATCGGCGAAATCAATTCCCTAAGTAGTTTTCCCAATTGAAATTTCCATTCTTTTTACTTGCTTTGATTTGTTTTTAACATCATTAATTCATCACTTTTTAATCCCTAAATAAAATTGAGCGAGATTATTCATAGTACTCGATTTGCTTAAAAATCCAATCCAGAGGACGACATTCGAATTTACTATTCACTATATTATTACTTGACCCGTGCGCTTGCGGTTAGGAAAAGTCCACATCACCTGCAGCAGTGGTGAACCAAGTCACGGACGAAGCATGTGTCTATTGCGGTGAAGACCACAACTACGAGTTTTGCCCCAGCAATCCAGCGTCTGGGTTTTTTTGTAGGTAATCAGAGGAACAACCCTTATTCTAACTTCTATAATCCAGGTTGGCACAACCATCCCAACTTCTCATGGGGAGGTCAAGGAAATAACGTACAAGCGCAACAGAAGATGAACCAGCCGGGATTTGCTAAAACGAAGGTAATGCCCCAGCAAAATAAGCCGGCTTTGCCCCAGCAAAATTCGGGAAATTCTCTCGAGGCGATGATGAAAGAATTTATGGCTCGCACAGATGCTGCAATTCAAAGTAATCAAGCTTCGATGAGAGCCTTGGAATTGCAAGTGGGTCAGCTAGCTAATGAGCTCAAGGCAAGGCCTCAAGGGAAACTTCCTTCGGATACTGAACACCCTCGAAGGGAAGGTAAGGCGCAGGTAAAGGCAGTAACTCTTAGGAGTGGTAAACCATTAGAAGAGTCTAGAAAGACCCAGGATTTAAATAGTAATAGTGATAATAATGTTGTTGTTGAGAAAGAGTTGGAGTTTGGTCAGGGTGCTGGAGGCAGCAAAGAGAATGTTGGAGCATCTGGTTCTGTGCCAGATGTAGAACCACCATATGTGCCGCCCTCACCTTATGTACCACCTCTACCTTTTCCACAAAGGCAAAAGCTTAAGAATCAGGACGGTCAATTTAAAAAGTTTTTAGAGATTCTTAAGCAATTGCATATAAATATCCCTTAAGTAGAAGCTATAGAGCAAATGCCTAATTATGCTAAATTTCTTAAGGATATTTTGACTAAAAAGAAAAGGTTAGGTGAGTTTGAAACTGTATCTCTTACGGAGGAGTGTAGTGCTATTCTTAAGAATGGTCTACCCCCCAAGGCTAAGGATCCAGGGTCATTTACTATACCTGTGTCTATAGGTGGAAAGGAATTAGGTAGAGCACTCTGTGATTTAGGTGCAAGCATTAACCTTATGCCTCTTTCGGTCTATCGGAAGTTAGGTATTGGTGAAGCTAGACCTACCACAGTTACACTCCAATTAGCTGATAGGTCTATCACATATCCAGAGGGTAAAATTGAGGATGTCTTAGTAAAAGTTGATAAATTCATATTTCCTGTTGATTTTATTATTTTAGACTATGAGGCTGATAAAGATGTCCCAATTATTCTAGGTCGTCCATTTTTGGCTACTGGTAGGGCATTAATAGATGTTCAAAAAGGAGAATTAACAATGAGAGTCTGTAATGAGGAAGTGAAATTTAATGTGTTTAAAGCCATGAAATATCCAGACGAGATGGAGGATTGCTCCTTCATTAGGATTCTGGAGAGCACAGTTATTGAGACAGCAATACAGGATTCGGCTGGTAAGCATTCAGAAAAGCATGGAGAGGTTAGTGTAGAAGATTTTGAATTTTGTTCTTTAGATAGAAAAAAATGGAAAAGAATTGTTTAGGTGTGAGGATGTTTTTGAGTCTTTAGATTTAGATCAAAGAAAAGCTCCCCCAATTAAGCCATCCCTAATTGAGGCACCCACTTTAGATTTGAAACCTTTACCGGATCATCTAAAGTATGTGTATCTTGGGGAAAGTGAGACGTTGCCCATTATTGTTGCATCAGATTTAATGCCGGAGCATGAGGAGGCCTTAATAAAATTGCTGCAGCAATACCGCAAAGCTATAGGTTGGACATTAGCTGATATTCAGGGGATTAGCCCATCTTTTTGTATGCACAAAATCACTCTAGATGAGGGATCCTTTAGGAGTATTGAGCAACAAAGAAGGCTAAACCCTGCAATGAAAGAGGTTGTTAAAAAGGAGGTAATTAAATGGTTGGATGCTGGGGTTGAAGGGAATAAAAGTCCCCACGCAGCGGAAGCGCATCGATTGGATCTTACGCCGTATATTAATTAACATTAAAATACCGTTACGATAACTCAAACAAAACTTTAAACAACCTTTAAAGCCGCTGTAAAATTGGTTTAAACATGCTAAAATAAATCTAAATTTATTTTTAAAACTTTTCTAAAGAAAAGAGGAAGAACCGTTACAAACCTTCGTTGAAGACTTGACCGTTCTTCGCCAACGACGCTCCACGAACGAAAACGCAGTAGCCGCCTTTGCTTTTCTTCGCTGGAAATTTCTTCTTTGATTGACACAATCACCACAGAGGTTACACCGGTATGTCTCTGAGTCTAGGAGGCTAAAGACTTGTGGGAGTCTTTCTCTAAGAGGGAGGCTAAAGAGAATTCTAGGTCTTGTCTTTCAAGAGTATCAAGTGTCAAAAGGTGTCATGACCAATTAGGTCTAGTGTTCTATTTATAGAAGAGAGGCCATGAATAAAATAATCAATTAAATCAATCTTTTCCATAATTGATTCAATCTTATTCCTTAATTAATCAATCATGATCAATCAATTCCATAATTGATTAATCTTTTCCACAAATGACTAATTACTTCCATAAGTGATTAGATCATTTCCATAAATAATTAATCACTTCCTTAAGTGATTAATTATTTCCATAATTGATTAATTCTCGGTTAATGAATTCTTTAATTAATTAACCACCAATTAAATATCACATATTTAATTCCTGGCCTATAATTAATTAATTTTGCCCAAACACATTTTAGGCCTTAAATTAATTAATTCATTATTTTGAACTATTTCAAACTTCCATAAATTTATATTTGAACTTTTCAAATATTAATTTCTCCCATAATAATATATCAATATATATTATATTTATTTCCTTTAATAAATTGAACATTTTCAATTTACTTTTATTACTTAGTTGCCTCAAATTACTTTACGAGCTACCAGTGGGACCTAATGGACCTGCGGATCAGAAGCTCTAACGATGTGAGATTAATTGGTCAAACTCATTAACCACATTAATCAATATTCGTTAACTGTGTGTACATTCCACTATAGACTCACAGTTGCACTCTTCTCACTGCAGACATATTTTCTGTGTCCACGGATCTAGACCAATATCGACTAGTTAGTCCTTCACGAGTGTCCGTAACACCAGCTAGGTCAAATTACCGTTTTACCCCTGGGTTACCTCTATTTCCTTAAGTACCAATTCTCCTCTAATCAACAACCTGTTTGTGGTCCAACCATCAAACAGAAAACCCTTCCATGCCATTGAGAGGGTAGGGCCCTTTGTTCAAGACTCGGAGTAACCACTTAAGGGAACACTCATCTGCTTCCCTAAAGTCGGGAAGGAGTGAATTCCATCTTGTACGATTATGTTCCCAGCTCCCCATTCGGTCTTGTCCCCAAAGTGGTAGGCTTATTGAGTCGGCGTATTGGCCACTCTCACCCATACAAATCAAAGGACAATCTCTCATGAGCAGGAGTCCATAATCAACTCAGGATTAAGACTAAGTTGTCTAGGTCGTCCTAGTGAAATAGAAAACCAACTAGTTAACGGTGTTATAACAAGTGGTTACTATTTCGCGGTCCGGTCTTATGCAAACTCATTGCATAGGATACCCCCACTCGTATGTCTCCTACACGAACGCGTTGGATCGCAACGTTTGTATCAAATACAAAGTGGGTCGTATCCATCGTGTCACCAGGATAAGGCACCCAGTCTTATCCCTATACTATAGACCCTTTAGGCTGTTTCTTGAACAATGATCCCATATGTCGCTACATATAGTTCAAGACTCATATTACAGCCTTCGATGTCTAGTTTATTGGATTAGGATTATTATTAGGCAAAGACAAATATAAAATAACTAATAACAATTAATGGAAAAAATATATCAATATTATTTCATTAATATTCGGTCAACGGTTACATTCACTATCTACGAGTTTTAGGGCATAAAACCCAACAAACTCCCACTTGAACTAAAACACTAGTTAGTGGGATGTAAATGCAATAATCTAAAGCTGGAAATGTCATGTATATTAATACAATGAACTAGGGCATCCTTATACTCATTATACATTTCTCCCACTTGCCCTAGATTAGATGGCATACATATCTCGTAGACCTGGACCCTCTAGATGACCCTCAAACACTTTAGCCGTGAGAGCCTTTGTAAATGGATCAGCGATGTTGTGCTCCGAGGCGATCTTAGTGACGATCACATCTCCTCGTTGCACAATCTCCCGTATCAGGTGATACTTCCTCTCGATGTGTTTACCTCGTTTGTGGCTTCGAGGTTCTTTTGAGTTGGCTACAGCCCCACTGTTGTCACAGTATAGTGTTATGGGCACGTTCATATTCGGAACCACTTCCAAATCAGTCAAGAACTTTCTGAGCCATACTGCCTCCTTAGCTGCTTCGCAAGCTGCTACATACTCAGCCTCCATGGTTGAGTCTGCTATGCATCCTTGTTTGATGCTTCTCCACACTACTTCTCCTCCATTGAGGGTGAATACTGACCCTGATGTGGATTTCCTTGAATCCTTATCAGCTTGAAAGTCAGACTCAGTGTATCCAGTAAGAATCAAATCCTTAGCTCCATACACAAGTATGTAGTCCCTCGTTCTCCGAAGATACTTGAGGATATTCTTAACCGCTCCCCAGTGGTCCAACCCTGGATTAGACTGATACCTACTGACTACTCCCACTGCATAACATATGTCAGGCCTAGTGCAGAGCATGGCATACATTAAGCTGCCCACAGCTGAGGCGTAGGGAATGTGTCTCATGTTCTCAATTTCTTGAGGTGTCTTAGGAGACTGTTCCTTAGACAGGTGTACGCCATGTCTGAAGGGTAGTAGTCCCTTCTTGGAGTTTTGCATCGAATATCGAGACAACATCTTGTCAATATACGTTGCTTGAGACAGAGCTAGCGTTTTGTTCTTACGATCCCTAATGATTTGGATTCCCAGAACATATTGAGCCTCTCCCAGATCTTTCATTTGGAATTGGGCTGCTAGCCATTTCTTAATGTCAGTGAGGTATCCTACATCATTCCCAATGAGTAGGATATCGTCTACATAAAGTATTAGAAAAGCTACTTTCCTTTTGTTGATTTTCTTGTACACACAAGGCTCATCAACGTTTTGGTCAAAGCTAAAAGATTTGATTGCAGTATCAAATCTAATGTTCCATGATCTGGATGCTTGTTTCAATCCATAAATGGATCGATTGAGCTTACAAACCTTTTGTTCCTGACCTTGGCCTATGAACCCTTCGAGTTGAGACATAAAGATATTCTCTTCAAGATTACCATTCAGAAAGGCAGTCTTGACGTCCATTTGCCATATTTCATAGTCATAATATATGGCTATGGATAAGAGAATTCTTATGGACTTTAACATGGCTACAGGAGAAAAGGTTTCCTCATAGTCAACCCCTTCCTTTTGGGTA
This sequence comes from Luffa acutangula, assembly GCA_036850905.1. Classification (NCBI taxonomy): domain Eukaryota; kingdom Viridiplantae; phylum Streptophyta; class Magnoliopsida; order Cucurbitales; family Cucurbitaceae; genus Luffa; species Luffa acutangula. Next base: position 31,609,841 of record CM072091.1, on the reverse strand, counting down.
TAACCCTTTGCCACTAGTCTAGCTTTGAAGGTCTGTACCTTTCCAGCTAAGGGTTCTTTGGGTATAACCCTTTTTCTCTTATAGATCCATTTGCACCCTATGGGTTTTACCCCATTTGGTAGATCTGTAAGTTCCCATACAGAATTGGAGTACATTGACTCCATTTCCAGGTTCATGGCTTTGACCCATTCATCCTTATCTTCGTCATTCATTGCCTGTCGATAGGACAATGGATCCTCAATGCCATCATTAGGTATGACAACCTGAGTTTCAGTTAAACCCAAGTAGCGGTCAGGTTGTAATACAACCCTCCCACTGCGTCGAGGCATTCCCAACATTTGAGATGGACGGGATGGATCTGAAGAACTAGTTCCTTCATCAACCCTTGTTGAAGGTTCAACTTCATCAACAACTCTTGATTCTTCAGTAGCTTCTCCTAATATTATTTTGCTGCATGGTTTATGATCTCTCATGTGGTCTTCTTCTAAGAAAGTGGCGTTTGTCGATACAATCACCTTATTTTCTTGTGGGTCGTAGAAATAACCACCTCTCGTTTCTTTAGGGTAACCAACAAATTGGCACAGTTTTGAACGAGGTTCCAGTTTCTTAAGATTTGTCACAAGCACATGTGCTGGACAACCCCAGATGCGAAAGTGATGCAAACTAGGTTTACGCTCTTTCCATAATTCGAAAGGTGTTTCAGAAACACTTTTCGAGGGAACATTGTTCAAGATGTATACTGCAGTCTCTACTGCATACCCCCAAAACGAGCTAGGCAATTGAGCATAGCTCATCATTGATCGAACCATGTCCAACAAGGTTCTATTTCTCCTTTCTGACACACCATTCTGTTGAGGTGTACCAGGGGCTGAGAGTTGAGATTGGATTCCATGTTCTATCATATAATCCTGGAATCTTTGATCCATATACTCCTCTCCTCGATCAGATCGAAGTACTTTAATAGATTTACCTAATAGGTTTTCAACTTCAGCCTTAAACTCCTTAAACTTTTCAAGGGCTTCAGACTTATGTCCCATTAGGTACAAGTAACCATATCTTGAATAATCATCTATAAAAGAGATGAAATATTCGTGCCTTCCTCGAGCTTTTACATTCATTGGACCCACAGATCCGAATGTATTAACTCTAAGGGTTCTTTGGCTCTGTAACCTTTTCCAGTAAAGGGTCTCTTGGTCATTTTTCCCTCGAGACTAGATTCACAAGGTGGTAGCTAGTGAATCATCTTCTAACTTGCTTAGAAGTCCATTCTTTACCAAACGACCGATCCTATCGATGTTTATATGACCAAGTCTAAGATGCCAAAGATGAGTATTGTTACTTGATGGAGAAATCTTTTGCCTTTTTCTTTGAGTTTCAGCAGTTTTAAATAATTCGTGATTTAAAAGTGCTTTGTTTTCTGTTGGTCTTAAAACGTAGAAGTTATTTTCAAATTTGGTTGAACAAATAAGTACACCATTTTTATAAATGAACGCTTCATTCATATCAAAAGTAACTGTATACGATTGTTCAATCAAACATGAAATAGAAATTAGGTTCCTCTTAATCTTGGGAACGATTAACAAACTTTCTAAAAGTAAGAATCTATTTCTAAAAAATAACTTCACATCTCCCACTGCTTTAGCTGAAATGACTTCTCCAGTTCCGACCCTGAGTGTCATTTCCCCATCGTTCAACTGCCGAAAGGAACTATTTTCCTGAAAAGAAGAGCAAACATGATTAGTTGCTCTTGAATCAAGTATCCAGGTAAACTCATCATGTTCTACCAGGCATGTTTCTAAAACAAGTAAATCAAATTTACCTTCCTTTTCCTTCTTTTTCTCAGCAAGGTACTTTGGGCAGTTTCTCTTCCAATGTCCATCTACATTGCAGTGGAAACACTTGCCCTTGTCTGCCATAACTTTGGCTTTTCCCTTGCTTTTAGCAGCAGTGCTGGGAGCTTTCCCATTGTTTCCTTTCTTCTTCTGAGTTTTCTTTGAAGAAGTGGCTACAGATTTAGTTCGAGAGGATGAACCCTTCTCGAACTTTCTTTTAGAGTGGACAACGTTTGCCTCTCCTTCTATCTGTCCCTTGTTCTTAAGAAGAGACTGATAGAGTTGTAGCTCATTCAGGAGGCTAGTCAGGTTGAATGTTATTTTATTCATCATTGCATTGCTTCTAAACTGTAGAAAACTCTTCGGAAGAGATTCTAAGATGAATGCAACCTGACTACGTTCATCTATGACCGCCCCGTTTGCCTCTGCCACGTGTAATTGGACCATCATATCCAGGACATGCTCCCGAACAGACGTGCCCTCTTTCATGCGACAGCTATAAACGTATTTGAGAGCGTCATGGTGGAGTTGGTAGGACGGTTGTCCAAACATCTCCTGGAGAGAGTTCATAATCTCCCTCGCTGTTACCATGCTCTCATGCCTTTTAGCCAAAACTTCAGATAAGCTGGCTAGGATATAGACGCGAGTCTTATCATTGGCCTTTGTCCAGCGGTCATAAGCATCCTTAACTGCTTGGGATGCATTATGAGCAGGGGCTGGAGGACAATCCTCCGTTAAGACGAACCGCAGATCATCGACAACAAGAATCGTATTTAGGTTCGACTTCCACGTAGCATAATTTTCGCCGGTTAATTTCTCATTTTTAAGCAGAGAGACAATTGAGGAAGACATTGCTGAAATTTAAACAAACAATGACCGTATTAGTTATCTTTGCCTTAACCCATCATACAAGCAAACAATTGCACACAATCCAATCAATTTAGCAAAACAGACAATCACAGAACCCTAAAACTATCGATTTAGTTTTGCAACGACGTTTCAGAGGTTTAGAATATCAGCCACCGAAGGGTGATCAGACACTCCTCCTTTGAAATGAGACACCTCTCAGCTAATTCTAATTCTAGAATAACTCATATTCCTATAGACATTAGCCACCGTTGTTCGGTCAAGGATTTGTTAACACTTTTAACTCATCCTCGTAAGTGTAACCCTCCTACTTTCAGATCTCAGAGGCACGCACCAACAGGCTACAGAAGGGAAAGACAACTGTTGGTGATTAGCCTAAGAGCTCCTATCCTTTTCAGGAGTTCACGATGTTCCGAATCCTATGACCAGGCCCTCCGAAGGGATGGTTGCGCCAGGACAACCTGCAGGCGGATCATAGGACTCTCACGGTGTGAACTATGGGCGGAGACCGAGGGATACGTTGACACGTGTCCCGCTCCCACTTACTCTAGACATTTTTCCCATTCACCTTGATATTGATCCATGCAAACACTTTCCGAAGGGAGGCCGCTCCTAAGGCGACTCGAAGCCGAGCATGAATCTCACGTTGTGAATATAGGGACGTGGGAGCAAAACTTGATTTAAATCTCGTTTTGTAACTTTCCTCCCACTGAAAATATCCTAAGGTTAATATAGGGTTATTTAACTTAGATAGTATTCGGCTAAGTCAATCTATCAAAGTCTGATCCTATTATAACAATTATGGAAAGGATTCAACTGCAATCTTTTGGGTGAATTAAACTTCTTTTAATAAACCCAATATTGCAAGTCAACATTACTATGGTTAATTCAACTCAATGTTCGGATCAGTTCCCAGGTAGGAGGTGTTCCGTAAACCGTCAACTTAAATACCCCCAGCCTTAGACAGAACTTTACCGAGAGAGTTCCTTTATAACCTCAGTAATGTAAGGTCTTTACTCTAAAGATTTAGGCGCATTAAACACTTTTAATAAACCTAGTGACATTGCATGCTAACATTTAACTATGATTAATTCAACTCCGGTATTCCAGGTCAGTTCCCAGGTAGGAGGTGTTCCGTAAACCGTCAACTTAAATACCCCCAACCTTAGACAGAACATTACCGGTGGAGTTCCCTTATAATCATAGCAATGTTTTTCCTACTTAGTCAATTAAAACTATTTTTAAAAACTAAGTAAGAAAAGATTCTAATCCTATTAGAAACTGATCTAGGTCTAATTAATTTTAAACAATTTAAAATTAATCCAATTCATCCTATGATCTTATGTTTGCATGCAAATCTTGATTATAGATTTACGGTTTCTAATCATTAATAATAAAGAACTATTTCAAATTTTAATGATTAATCCTATAATCAAGAATCTAGGGTTTAATTCATTCAACAATCTCATTCAAATTAAATAATTAAACCACACTAATTGCATGAATAATATAACAATTATATTATTAACTATGGATGTTTCATGCTTCATGCAATTTTTGATTTTCTTTTATTATAACAATTATAAGCCAATCAAGAAAATCAATCAAGCATGCTTCATTCATCACATTAAACATAACTATTTATATTTAATTTAAGTAATGACATGCTTCATGCTTTCCAATTTTTCATATAATTAATATACACTTATATTAAAAAATATGAAAACAAATCCATGCATTTAAACATACATTATAACAATTTATAATATATAAAAAATGCATGAGCATGTTTATAACCTAAGGTGGGATTAAAAATTGTATATGACATCCATAAAGCATATAAATAGCAATTGAACCGGTTAATTTTGGCCCCTAGGATAAAATAAAGCATTAAATTACATTAATTTAGCTAAATTCTATCCTAAAAAATCCATGTACAGCTCTGTAATTGGTCTAGACAGCACGAACCGCCCCGAACCACCTTGAACCGGCCTCCAAAATCACGAACTATGCCAAAAATTGGTTGAACCGGACCAAATAGGTCCCAGCTCAGCCGAACCGGTCCGAACCGGACCGGTCATGCCTTGAACCGCGCCTTTTGAAACCCTAGGTCATGCCTCCATCGTGACAGCGTCGAGACGCTGTGATGATAGCGTCCCGACGCTGTGCGTTTTCCTTATTTGGCGCCTGCGTAATCGAGACAGCGTCGAGACGCTGTTGAAGGAGCGTCCCGAAGCTGTTGCGTCTGGAGGCAGAATCTGGGCAAAACAGCAACGATTTCTTCGGTTTTGGCTTCGATTTCAGCGGCGATTGCTTCGATTTTCATCTCAGAAAAAACTATTCTAGACCCGGACTTACATACGACTCGATTTTACATAATATACCCGAAACACCGGGCCTTACATGATCAAAATCACATAAAAATAAAATCTATGGCCATAAAATTAACCCAAAAAGTTCAATGCAAATCGAACATACATTATGCATAAATCCCACCTATTAGAGCCTATCACAACTTTTTAAAATTAATTAATAGGGACAGCGATGGCTCTGATGCCGATTGAAGGGAATAAAAGTCCCCACGCAGCGGAAGCGCATCGATTGGACCTTACGCCGTATATTAATTAACATTAAAATACCGTTACGATAACTCAAACAAAACTTTAAACAACCTTTAAAGCGGCTGTAAAATTGGTTTAAACATGCTAAAATAAATCTAAATTTATTTTTAAAACTTTTCTAAAGAAACGAGGAAGAACCGTTACAAACCTTCGTTGAAGACTTGACCGTTCTTCGCCAACGACGCTCCACGAACGAAAACGCAGCAGCCGCCTTTGCTTTTCTTCGCTGGAAATTTCTTCTTTGATTGACACAATCACCACAGAGGTTACACCGGTATGTCTCTGAGTCTAGGAGGCTAAAGACTTGTGGGAGTCTTTCTCTAAGAGGGAGGCTAGAGAGAATTCTAGGTCTTGTCTTTCAAGAGTGTCAAGTGTCAAAAGGTGTCATGACCAATTAGGTCTAGTGTTCTATTTATAGAAGAGAGGCCATGAATAAAATAATCAATTAAATCAATCTTTTCCATAATTGATTCAATCTTATTCCTTAATTAATCAATCATGATCAATCAATTCCATAATTTATTAATCTTTTCCACAAATGACTAATTACTTCCATAAGTGATTAGATCATTTCCATAAATGATTAATCACTTCCTTAAGTGATTAATTATTTCCATAATTGATTAATTCTCGGTTAATGAATTCTTTAATTAATTAACCACCAATTAAATATCACATATTTAATTCCTGGCCTATAATTAATTAATTTTGCCCAAACACATTTTAGGCCTTAAATTAATTAATTCATTATTTTGAACTATTTCAAACTTCCATAAATTTATATTTGAACTTTTCAAATATTAATTTCTCTCATAATAATATATCAATATATATTATATTTATTTCCCTTAATAAATTGAACATTTTCAATTTACTTTTATTACTTAGTTGCCTCAAATTACTTTACGAGCTACCAGTGAGACCTAATGGACCTGCAGATCAGAAGCTCTAACGATGTGAGATTAATTGGTCAAACTCATTAACCACATTAATCAATATTCGTTAACTGTGTGTACATTTCACTATAGACTCACAGTTGCACTCTTCTCACTGCAGACATATTTTCTGTGTCCACGGATCTAGACCAATATCGACTAGTTAGTCCTTCACGAGTGTCCGTAACACCAGCTGGGTCAAATTACCGTTTTACCCCTGGGTTACCTCTATTTCCTTAAGTACCAATTCTCCTCTAATGAACAACCTGTTTGTGGTCCAACCATCAAACAGAAAACCCTCTCGTGCCATTGAGAGGGTAGGGCCCTTTGTTCAAGACTCGGAGTAACCACTTAAGGGAACACTCATCTGCTTCCCTAAAGTCGGGAAGGAGTGAATTCCATCTTGTACGATTATGTTCCCAGCTCCCCATTCGGTCTTGTCCCCAAAGTGGTAGGCTTATTGAGTCGGCGTATTGGCCACTCTCACCCATACAAATCAAAGGACAATCTCTCATGAGCAGGAGTCCATAATCAACTCAGGATTAAGACTAAGTTGTCTAGGTCGTCCTAGTGAAATAGAAAACCAACTAGTTAACGGTGTTATAACAAGTGGTTACTATTTCACGGTCCGGTCTTATGCAAACTCATTGCATAGGATACCCCACTTGCATGTCTCCTACACGAACGCGTTGGATCGCAACGTTTGTATCAAATACAAAGTGGGTCGTATCCATAGTGTCACCAGGATAAGGCACCCAGTCTTATCCCTATACTATAGACCCTTTAGGCTGTTTCTTGAACAATGATCCCATATGTCGCTACATAGAGTTCAAGACTCATATTACAGCCTTGGATGTCTAGTTTATTGGATTAGGGTTATTATTAGGCAAAGACAAATATAAAATAACTAATAATAATTAATGGAAAAAATATATCAATATTATTTCATTAATATCCGGTCTACGGTTACATTCACTATCTACGAGTTTTGGGCATAAAACCCAACAGGGGTCATCTATCCAATTGCCGATAGCAATTGGGTAAGCCCTGTCCAATGTGTTCCTAAGAAAGGAGGTGTCACTGTGGTGAGTAATAAAGATAACGAGTTGATCCCCACAAGGACAGTAATTGGCTGGAGGGTTTGTATGGATTACAGAAGGCTTAATAAAGCCACCCGAAAGGATCATTTCCCTCTACCATTTATCGACCAGATGTTGGATTGATTGGCTGGTCAGGCCTATTACTGTTTCTTGGATGGTTATTCTGGGTATAACCAGATTACTATTGCTCCTGAAGATCAGGAGAAAACCACTTTCACCTGCCCTTATGGGACATTCTCTTTCAGAAGAATGCCTTTCGACCTTTGCAATGCTCCAGCAACATTTCAGCGGTGTATGTTAGCAATTTTTTCTGACATGATTGAGTCCACTGTTGAAGTCTTTATGGACGATTTTTCAGTGTTTGGAGGGTCCTTTCAGAGTTGTTTAGATAATTTAGGAAAGGTATTAAAAAGATGTGAGGATACCCATCTAGTTCTTAATTGGGAGAAGTGCCACTTCATGGTGAAGGAGGGCATAGTGTTAGGTCATAGGATTTCTAAAAATGGTCTAGAAGTTGATAGAGCAAAAGTTGAGGTTATCGAAAGACTAGAGCCACCGAATTCAGTGAAGGGAATTCAGAGTTTTTTAGGACATGTTGGATTTTATAGGAGGTTCATAAAGGATTTTTCCAAAATCAGTAAACCTCTTTGTAACTTATTGTGCACTGATCATGTTTTTGACTTTAATGCAGATTGTAGGAAGGCTTTTGAAACATTAAAGGCTGCTTTAATCTCAGCACCCATTCTCTGCGCGCCTAATTGGAATTTGCCATTCGAGGTAATGTGTGATGCGAGTGATGCTGCGGTAGGAGCGATGCTGGGGCAAAAGCAGTGCAAATTTATTCATCCTATATATTATGCAAGCAAGGTTTTAAATGAAGCACAGGTCAACTACACAACTACTAAAAAGGAGTTGTTAGCTGTTGTGTTTACTTTTGAGAAATTTCGGCCATATTTGGTTGGATCCAAAGTCACGCTGTTCACGGATCATGCATCAATAAGATACTTAATGTCTAAGAAGGATGCAAAGCCGAGACTAATTCGTTGGATTTTATTACTGCAGGAATTTGAGTTGGAGATAAAGGACAAGAAGGGATCAGAGAATGTCGTTGCAGATCATTTATCTCGTCTTGATCCATCATCATTTTTGCTGGAGCAATCTGCCATTTCCGATTCTTTTCCAGATGAGCAGCTTTTTGCTGTTCAGGTAAAGGTAGTCAGTGATGTCCCTTGGTATGCTGATATTGCCAACTTTTTAGTAAAGGGAGTCACCCCTATTGATATGGATTGGAGGCAGAAGAAAAAGTTTAAGCATGATGCAAAATTTTTCTTTTGGGATGAGCCGTTTATGTATAAGCAATGCTCTGACGGTATTATTCGTAGGTGTGTTTGAGGTGCTGAAGCAAAAGAAATCCTGGAGCAATGTCACTCTTCGCCGTATGGAGGTTATTTTAGCGGTCAGAGGACGGCTATGAGGATTTTGCATTGCGGATTTTTCTGGCCTACGTTATTTAAGGATGCCCATTGGTTCTACAAGCAATGTGGCGCTTGCCAAAGGAGAGGAAATTTGGGGCCTAGAGATGAAATGCCTCTTACTTACATTTTAGAAGTTGAATTATTCGATGTATGGGGTATTGACTTTATGGGGCCATTTTCCCCTTCTAATGGCAATGTTTTTATTTTATTGGCAGTTGATTATGTGTCCAAGTGGGTGGAGGCCATCGCATGCCATCAGAGTGATGCCAACACAGTAGCAAGGTTTCTTCAATCGCACATCTTTGCGCGGTTTGGGACACCTAGGGCTCTAATGAGTGATGAGGGTACACATTTTGTTAATAATATCTTAACTAAGCTTTTAGCTAAGTATGGGATTAAGCATAGGATAGCTACCCCTTATCACCCACAAGCAAATGGTCAAGCTGAAATTAGTAATAGGGAAATTAAAGCTATTTTAGGGAAAGTAGTCCATCCATCTAGAAAGGATTGGTCCTTTAGGTTGGATGAGGTTCTTTGGGCTTATAGGACAGCTTATAAGACTCCTTTAGGTATGTCTCCCTATAGGTTAGTATACGGGAAAGCTTGCCATTTACCATTAGAGCTTGAGCATAAAACATTTTGGGCTTTGAAAAAGTTAAATTTTGATCTGAGTCGTGCAGGAGCAATCAGAATGCTGCAGCTTAATGAGTTAGAAGAATTTCGTCAATTTTCTTACGAAAATGCGAAAATGTATAAGGAAAAGACTAAGCTGTGGCATGACAAAAAAAATTAAATCTAAGGAGTTTGTCAAGGGTAAAAAAGTTTTGCTTTATAATTCTAGATTAAAATTATTTCCTGGAAAATTAAAATCTAAATGGTCAGGACCGTTTATTGTGATTGAGGTTTTCTCCAATGGAGCAATTACTTTGCAGGATGAAAAAGATGGGAGAGTATTCAAGGTGAATGGACAGCGTGTGAAGCATTATTGGGGTGAGGAGTTTCAGTCGAAATATCCTTCCCTAAGGTTGGTCGATGTTTGAGAGAGCAGGACTTTTGCGGGAGCATTTCACAGAGTAAAATTTTGAGCTCCCGAAGTTTGAATTGATTTTATTTTTCGTTAATTTGATTTTAATTTCGGTTAGGATAGATGTAATTTTGAATGAGTTATTAGATTTTATCTTTTGAGTATTTTTATTGGTAGGTTAGATTTGATCTATTTTTGATTTGATTTGATTTGATTTTCGGGTTATTTATTTAAATTATCCTGCAATTATCTTTTAGATAGTTAGATTTTATTTTATCTAGATTTTATTTTCGGTTATTTGAATTCTAGTTTTAATTAATAGAGATTTTCTCTAAGTTATTTAGCTTCTTTTGAGAATAACAGGTTAAGTTTGCTTTGATTGGTTTAATTTGAAAGGATTTGATTTGTCTATTTTGAAATTCAAATTCCGTATCTAAGATTCTTCAGGTTCGGCAGATTGTTGCGGCAAAGATATTGCTGGAGCAAAATATGCCGAGTTAGAAGGGTTTCCGTTGGAATTTATTATTGTTACCGTTGGGTTTGACTTTGAATTCTTGCAGGTAAATTTGCGTGCATCGTCTGATGAGGCCACGTGGCGCAGAGTAATTATCCAACGGCTCCAATGATGACAGAGCATTAATTTTTACCATGGCTGTTTGGAATTTGCAATTTTACCGTTGGTAATTTTTGAATTTCAGGTTTGCATTTTTAATTGCAACGGTAATATTAGTTATGACCGGGCAAATCTTTTCGGTTAGGATTCTTGTTTGCTGCAGCCCTATTTATTCACTACCGCTGGTAAGTTCCTCTCCACTTCGTCTTCTTGATCCAATTTTTTGCCATCTACATTCTTTCTTTTTCCCTTCAATTCTCTGAAAAAATCGTTGAGACCTCCATGGCTAAGACTAGAGCTAGGAAGGAGAGGGAGAGTGAAGAGGAGGAGGTACCGGTCACACCGGAAGTGCAAAAAGGCAAAACTAAGAAAAAGAGAACGCCAGAGGAAAAGGAAGCAAAGAGAAGAAGAAGGCAGCAGAGGGCTGCAGAACAGAAGGAAGTTCAGGAGGTGGCGGACGTTGTTGCCACTACTGCGGAGGAAGGAAGTACTCAAGAACCTGCAGTACAAAACCCAGATACGGTTCAAGAACAGATTGCTGAGAAAAATCAAGAAACAGATGCTGAAGGTGAGCATAACAAGGAGAAAACACCGGAGCCGGTGCAGGAGGCCCATGTTGAAATCATTATGCCTGAACCGCCCAAGCGCCGCCGCATCAAAAGGAAGGCGGGTCGCGTAAGGGTGATTCGGAACACTCCATCACCTCCAACATTGGACTCTGAGGAAGAAAAAAGGGAAGCTGAGAATAAGGAAAAAGAAGAAGAGGCGAGAAAGGCAGAGGAAGAGCGTTTGCGTGTCCAGAGAGAAAGTAGGGGCAAAGGAATTGTCGAAGCATCAGGAGAAATTGAGGAGTCGAGGGCACCATTCATTCGCTTCGTCAACGATCTTGCTTGAGCAAAATACCAGGAGGTGCTGAAACGGGACTTCTTGTTCGAACGTGGGTTTGGCAATGATTTACCTAGGTTTTTGGAGTCTGGAATAGTGAACCTCGGTTGGAGGCAATTTTGTGCGAAGCCAGAACCTATGAATGCCAACATTGTTCGCGAATTTTACGCCAATCTTGACGTTAAGAATGATTTTGAGGTCATCGTTCGAGGAGTGCCTGTACAGTGGAGTCTTGAGGCCATTAATGAACTGTTCGATCTCCAAGATTTTTCGCATGCCGTTTTTAATGAGATGGTGGTTGCACCATCTAGTGATCAACTGAGTGCGGCTGTCCGGGAGGTAGGCATTGAGGGGGCCCAGTGGAGGGTGTCGCAGACAAGGAAGCATACATTTCAAGCTGCTTATTTTAAGAGTGAAGCCAACACCTGGATGGGTTTCATCAGGCTACGCTTGCTGCCGACAACACACGACTCCACAGTATCTCGGGACAGGGTATTGCTTGCTTTTGCCATTCTGCGCTCGATGAGTATTGATGTAGGAAAAATTATTTCTTCTAAGATTGTTGATTGCTGGGAAAAGAAGGTGGGGAAGCTGTTCTTTCCGAACACGATTACGATGTTATGCAGCAGGGCAGGTGTGCCCACGGTTCCAGAAGATATGATCATGACTGATAAGGGAATCATTGACACACCTAATCTGGTGCAGCTTCAGCGTATGCAAGAGGTTCGCCAGGATGGGCTTGTGTATGGCGTCAATCAAATCCTAGAGCAACTGTCAGTGTTGACCAGTAGGTTAGAGTTTGCTGAAAGGCAAGCTCAGACCTACTGGACTTATGCTAAGAGGAGAGATGATGCGTTCAGGGGGGCCTTACAAACCAATTTCTCAACACCGTATCCGACCTTTCCAATATTTCCCGATGATTTGTTTAATCTTTGGATACCACCCCCGCCTATTGAACGAGAAGAGGATGTTGATGAGGAGCAGGGTCAGGAAGATTGACTGATGGGATGACCTGGAGCGAGCATTACTTTTGTTTTTCCATTTTTGTTTGCTCGCGCATATTGACCCTGCTCACTGTTATAACTGCTTATCTTGTTTCTTTCTAATCTTTTTAATTTTTACTTTGAAAAAAAATATATCTGCTTTGTAATATTTTTCTATGGTTTTAATGAAAATTTTGAATGTTTATATTCCATGAGCACTGACTGACTCTAACTTAACTATTTTCTTCTGAATTTTTGAAGCTTGGACTGATTACGCTTAGTTAGATCAAGGTATTCTGATCTCCAGAAACCTTTTGCTTGAGCATTTCTTCTAGCCTGGACTGTTGCTGCGGCAATAAGATTTTTGACGGTAGTATTGACTTATATGATCCACTTTAAGCTTAATCCTAGTCCCATGTTTAGTTTAAAAATTCAGATAGAAAAATTTAAGTTTGGGGGTATAATTGCTTAATTAATGATTCATTGGGGACAATGAATAAATCAAGTTTGGGGGACTTTTTCGCTACTCCAATTATTTTGCTCGATCATTCCTCTCCTTCAAAATTAAAATTTGCTAGGTTATTGAGTAACCGGGGACATTTGTGATACCCACAGTTTGTCTTCGCGTCAAAAGATGACCTAGGAAATGAGAAATATGAGAAAAAATTATTTGCTGAAAAAAAAAAATTTTGTTGAAGATTTTGCTGAAAAAATTGATGGAGCAAAAGTTTTGAAGGATGAATGATGATCCAGCAGTTTTTCTGTCTCCCATAAATTAGGTGAGCTTCATCATAAAATGTCGCCATTTTGTGGGGCAAGAGATGGAATAACTAAGGATTTTTGAACTTTATAATGAGTATTGAGCCTAGTTGGTGATGAGCTTGAGGCAAGGGTATACTGCACCATAAAGTGGGTCATCCCATGCTTAAGAGCTTATGACTGTAAGGCTGCTTTAAGTCTGATAAATAATGTTATAAACCCCTTTAAAAATATGTTTTGAAATGTATGATAATAGAGCTAGGCTGTGGTGAGTTCTTAGAATTAAGTTGAAAAGTGGTGATTATTTGTCCCTGCTGAAGGAATCATTTTGCTGCAGCAGAGCTTGGTTTTGCAGAGTGCTCAGGTAAAGGTTAAAGGTAGTGTTGGACTGTCTGGTTTGATTAGGCTAATTCTTTGTCTAATGTTCTGAAATTCTTGAAGGAAAGTTGGTTAGTATTGCTCGGGACGCGCAATAGTTCAAGTTTGGGGGTTGTTCGCACGATTTTAAATTCCGCAAGCGTACGGGTCGTGACAAGTAATATAGTGATTTTGAGTATAGAGTATCGTCTCCACAGGGATTGGATTTATTCAATTAAGTACCACGAATAATTTTGCTTAGCTTTATTTAGAGAACAAAATCTAATGCCGGATAGAATAACAAAAAGCTAATCTAGAAAGCAAAAGATAAATGGTGACACAATTTGATGGGATAATTCTAGAGTTGTTGATTTCAACAATTGGACCTTTAATCGCTTAATCAATGAACTAATATGGATTAACTAATCATTTGATTCATAAGTCTAGAAGCCTAATTTCAAGGATTCTCCTGTCGGTCTCCTCCTATCTCATACCGTTCAATAAAGAATCTCCTTTCAGTCTCATCTTTATTTACTTAGCATGGCATTACGACCCTTCAGTACAACCTCTAACGTTATTTATTTTGTCCCGTGTCACCCGGGTAAATAACCGTTAGTCATGCATTCAATTCTAGTCTAAGCTTCTCTCCGTCGAGTCTCCGCTTAGTAACGATTCATTTAATCAGTGATCAGTTGATTAAAAGCATTACGGACAAAATGCACAAATGAACAATAATGACAATTAAACCACATCAATTCATTAATTCAGCAGAGGTTCAACATCTAAATCAATCTCATGGAATTTAGGAATTTACTACTCATAATCACTAAAATTCAATAATTCCTAATCACAACAATTCTAGAAACTAAAACATAAAGGAAAAGGGAAGAGAAATGCTCATAAAAGTGTCGATCTCCTCGATCCCGCACCGACCTCCTTCGATCCCGAGCTCCAAAGATCTTCAACAAAGCTCCAAAACTCTCCCAAAAATCCCAAATTTTAGTGTAGACTCTAGAATGGGGTGAAAACCCACAAATTGGCACACAATCTTCATTGCAAAAGGCTCCTTTTATAGGCTCCCAACAGGCACAGCGTCGAGACGCTACAAGGGCAGCGTCGAGACGCTCTGACGTCATCTTTTCTTGGGCTCCAAGACGTCGCAGCGTCGAGACGCTACTTGGACAGCGTCGCGACGCTCTTGCGATTCTGGATCTTTCCACGCAGCTGCCTAGCGTCGAGGCGCTCCAGGCTTAGCGTCGAGACTCTAGGCCTTGAATCTTCAATAAAGGCCCGATTTTTACTCCATTTTTGGGCCTCCAACTTTCTTTTGGCCCAAATACTTCTTGTAATGGATTTTGGGCACTTTTCTTGACCCAAATTGATACTTTAAGACTTGAAATTCATGAATTTGGGCTTCTAATTCATTCTTCTTGGCTTTTTGGACTCGGATCTTCAATGTAATTCTCCAAATTGCTCCAAAAGCCTCCAAAATCATCCAAAATCTCTCAAAATTCCGGTTTTGCTTCCTTGGCTCGGTTTTCTGAAATTTAAACAGAAAATAGCATTAAAGAACACAATTCAAGCACAAAACTAGCTTAAATTAATAGGAAAATGATGACATTTTTGCATGTCATCACACCCCCAAACTTAAACATTTGCTAGTCCCGAGCAAAGCTAAAACCATATATATGAATCAACTATTGCAAATGCATGACTCTAAGCTCAATGATCCAAATAATGAACTCTAACAATTAAAGGAAATATTAAAACATATTCATTCATCACGAAATTTAAATTTAAACTCTTCATCCCTTGCGTGTGTGTGTGCGAGCCTCCTTATTAGGACTTTACTAGCCTAGAAAAGGTTTATAAAATCCTCAGTTCATCTTCCCCCTACACTAGCCCTAAGCTCTAATTATCCAGCTTTCCAACAATCAAGAAAGCAATATCCCACTAAGGTGCCTGAAACAACGAGGTATGCCACCCCCAAACTTGCATTTTTTTTTTTTTGAGAATCCTTTTAGATGTAGCGCCTTCGTTCTGGCTTGCCAACATTGGTGATGAAAGCATCAAACTACGAGCGCCTCATCTTTCAGGTTGCCGAAGCATGCTCATTTCTTTTAAACGCTTTCATGCAAAGGCAAATGATGAGTGTCATGAATGCCCCTGGTTACTAACACTCTCAAGAAAGTGGAGCACTCTTTTTTATTTTTTATTTTTTATTTCTTTCTTTTTTTTGTTTTTTTTTTTTTTTTTTGACATATATATTTTTTTCACACTTTTCTTTTCTTTGCAGGCTAATAAACATGATTTTTCTCCCAAGCAAAACATTACAGACTCTCATGCGGTTCAATCTTTCAAATTAGATCTTAAGCCTATCGGAGTGACAACAAACATCTAGATAATATAATCCAGTTCTAAGCATTCAAAACCATATAAGTAGGCTAAGTGCTCAACATGTGCAAGGAAATCAAAGAAAAAATTTAAATTTACATGAATCTTGAACAAAAATTGAACAAAATTCATTATCTAGATCATATCATAGACCGTCCTCATCACAAAAGATGCAATAGAATCATCATGAAAAAATTTTTGCTCAAATCAGAACAGCAAAGCCTCCCTGAAACTTAAATCATACATTGTCCTCAATGTATTGATTATTCAGACTAATTAAGCATGCATAAGGACAATTAAAAAGATAAAGGGAGAACGGTACTGCCCTGAAGTGTGAGAGAAACCATGGATGTCAGCCTTCAACATTCATTGGGGTTTGGAAGAAAATGTGGTCTCGAGCTCCTTCAAAAATTGATCAACCGGAACGAAAGATCAACATGCTCTATCTACAAAAAAACTGAAAAACAAAGAAAAAGGAAATTAACGAAAAAATAAACTTGGGTTGCCTCCCAAGAAGCGCTTGTTTAACGTCTCTTAGCCAGACGAGTTTGTGCAGACTTTCAAGGCACATAAAAATTCTCGTATTTCTTCGGGCCCTTCTTCCTTGAATCAATGAAGCATACTATTGCTAGTAAGCTTACTAGCTTTTCATGGGACCCTGAAGCAGAAATATTTTTGGGATTTTTTAATAATAAAAGCATAAAAGGAGAAAGATCAAAATAAATGGACTCTGACTCTGACACTGACTCGTGAGAACGAGAAAAAGAACACTCATTATCAAGAGAGGATGGACAGGATAGAACAGACAAAGGCCTTTCAACCTTAAACTCTACCTCTTGAAACTCCTCAAATACTATAGGCTCGTTTTCTTTTTCTTCCTCACAAACTTGTTCTTGATGGGTGCTAGAACTATCCAATCCTTCCTCACTGCCTAAACAACTCACCCCTATATGCTCATCTCTAGCCAAATCGAAAGAATTAGGCTCCTGAATGGGCGCTAATGAATCAGTGGCCACATGACTCACTAGACACTCTATGGAAGTGGATCCTACTTCCTTTTCTTCCTTTTGGGTTTGGAGTCTCTCCATAGATTTTTCTAATTCTAAATTCATGGCTCTCGACTCCTGGATAAAACTTTCAAGCAAGCTCTCTAAGGAAGATTTTTCTTCTATGGAAGCGGATTGCACTTCACTCTCATCCTCTTGGGGATGCAGTCTCCGTAGGGATTTTTCTAGAGCTAATTGAGTGGCTCTAGTATCCTCAATAAAATCTTGAAGCAAACTTTCTAGGGGAGATTTTTCTTCTAAAGGGGAATAATTTGAATAGAAAAAATTGGATGATGGTGTTGGTTCTTCGGGCTCAGATTCCCTAAAGGGCCACCCGAAACTATTAAAAGCCATTTAAAATAATTAAATCAACAATAATCAGGCTTTCAATCGGATGCAAACACCAATTAAATGCACAACAAGAACAATGGACCAGGATAAAAATAAAACAAAGAAAGCAAAATAAAACCTCTAATCTAAAGCAAGCAATTTCTTCACAATATTAATTGAAGAATGGATGCTACAATCATAACTCAATCCTCAAAGCTCAAAAGTCAATAACCAAGCAGGCAAGAGATATGCACACAAGGACCAATGAGGGAGACAAATTAAAATTTTTCCAAAATTAACTTGCACAAGCGAGATCTAACTCAACAAGATCAGACTCTACTAGCCCGGGATTCGATTATTAAACTCTCAGCTCATCTTCCCTCTACACTGGCACTAAGGCTTCACTAATGAGTTAATGCAATAAATTAGTTTGATTATCTCCATACTTAGGTGCTTATAATTAACAATCAAATTAAGCATGTATATGTGGCACTAGCTTTCACACACCCATTGCAGGGACCCTTAACCTGAGATTTCTCTGGTTGGCCTAACTGATCACAACAGGGGTAGCTCTTTTTGCCTAAACTTTATTAAACATTGCAAACTGTGCACAGGCCATGGCATAATAATTTTTCTCTTCAACAGTAACTACAAGAATGATTTTTCTTTATGAGCATAAATAGCATATATTCTTTTCTTTCCTCCTAAGCAAGATCAAACATGCTAATTTGCAAAACATTAACTTTTTAGCTCTACCCTACACCTAACGAGGTGACAACAAGCATATGAACCCAATAAATCGCTCCTAAGCATTCAAATCCAAGTCAAGCCAAGACAGATACTCTACTCATGCAAGCCATCTCCTAGAAAAATTTTAAAAAGTCCCCCTTTTTGGGCACTTATGCTTACATCTCATCACAAGCTTGAAAATTGACAAGAAAGCCTATCCTAGGACATCATAATCATGCAAAAGTAGCATCAAGAAAACAACCATATGCATAATTCAAAGAAAGCTCAAAACTATAGCCCGAACTCAGATGCTCAAGGGCTCCACAAACATGCTAATCCACCCCCAAACATAAAGTATGCATTGTCCTCAATGTATAAAGAAAATAGGGCATAAACAAGCATGAGAACAATAAAAGAATGACAGGAGTGAATAATACTGGCCTGGAATGATGATGACTTCTTGCTTGAGAGCATGGAATCTTGAAAGCTTGAAAGCAACGGAGAGGAAGAAAACAAGACCTACAAAACAAAAACAAACAATAAATCAAAAACAAAAAGAAAACACACTAACTTACTTGGGTTGCCTCCCATAAGCGCTTGTTTAACGTCATTAGCTCGACGTGTTGACCGTGCTTCAAGGAGACTTTTGTTCTGTGAATCCAACAGAGGTGCTCTTTCTTGCACTTTTCCTGTAGCCCATGTAAAGCACTTCATCTTTAGAGTCTTCAACTGCTTTAAAGATTTCTTTTTCGTTCTTGACTCTAATAGTGAGCTCCCTGCGCTCAATATCTATGATCGCTCGCCCAGTAGCGAGGAATGGTCGTCCTAATATGACAGGCATTGAAGGATTTTCTATCATGTCCATAACATACAAGTCAATAGGGAGGAAAAATCTACCTACTCTGATTAACACATTTTCTACAATACCAACTGGTCTCACCACAGATTGATCATCCAATTGGAGCTTTACAGGAGTAGACTTAATCTCACCTATATCTAACTTTTTACACAACGATAGAGGATGATATTAATGCTAGCACCTAAATCACACAATGCTCTGAAAGAATAAGTACCAAAACTACAAGGAACAGAAAAACTCCTTGGATCTGCTACTTTTCCAGGTACTTTCTGTTGTACTCTGGTGCTGCATGTGGAAGAAAGATAAACAGTGTCAACCTTCTTTTATTTTCGCTTCTTTGCTAACCACTCCTTCATGAACCTGTTGTATTGGGGCATCTCTAATGCCTCTGCAAAAGGAATATTAATATTCAGATTCATAAAAGCATTCATAAATTTATCAAACTGAACCTGATTGTTCTTTTTCTTCTTTTTCTTTTTCCTTTCCTTGGGAACCATCAGTGTGGGAGGGGGAATAGGAGGCTCAAGTTAAGGATTTTCAGCCTCATCAGATGATGTGTCCTCCTCAGCTTCCCCTGTAGGCGTTTCATAGTCCTCAGATTCAGGTTCCTCTTCAGATTCCTCCTGATGCACAGTGATTGCCTTACAGTACTCCATCTGAGGTTTCTCTTGTTCAGCTGGGGCCTTACCTTTATTCATGGTGCTTACAACATTCACCAACTGTCCCAGCTGAGTCTCAATGTTCTTTATAGCTGCACTGTGGCCATTCACTGTTGAGTTGATGGCAATGACTGCCTCCTCTAATTTGGTTGTCCTGTTACTAGACTCTGCAATGAAAGCTCCAACAAGATCTTCTAACTTTTTATTATCTTGAGTTTGAGGGGCAAAACCAGGAGGATTAAGAACATTCTTGGTATTAGCATAAGAGAAATTTTCATGGTTCCTATTGTTAAGGTGATAATGTGTAGGTGTAGAACTATTATTATATCCCCTAGAATTAAATTTTGATACATACTGATCCTGCTCGATGGTCTCCTCCTGAGGTCTAGATGCTAAAGCAGCAGCTGATTCAATTGACTGTGCACTCCCTGTACCTGAAAATTTCATAAAAGCATTAGCAAGGGAGGTCATCTGGGCCTGGAGTGCACTTACTTTATCAACCTCAAACACTCCAGCAACAATCTTTTTAGGTGTAGACCGCTCAGATGGCCATTGATAGCTGTTGGTGGCCATATCCTCTAAAAGTGTGCGAGCGTTTTCCACGGTCTTGGACAACAGAGTCCCACCTGCAGCTGCATCAACGATAGTTTTTGTACTAGGAGTTAAACCATTATAAAACAACTGTACCTGAAGCCAATCGGGGTAACCATGCTGAGGACACTTCCTCAGTAGCTCTTTGAATCGCTCCCAAGCTTCGAACAGCTGCTCATCATATTGTTGTTGGAATGTCCCAATCTCGGTCCTCAGCTTGACCGTCTTTGCAGGAGGGAAAAATTTCTTTAAAAAGGCCTGGACCAAAGCATCCCAGGTGGTGATGCTCCCAGGAGTAATAGACTGCAACCAATCTCGTGCTTTATCCTGCAAAGAAAAGGGAAATAAACGTAAGCGGATAGCATCCTCAGAGACACCATTAATCTTTACCATCCCACAAATATCCAAGAATGATTTAAGATGAGAATTTGGATCCTCGGTGGGCGATCCTCTATATGCACAGTCTCGAGCCATCTGAATGAGACCGGTCTTCAACTCAAAGTTGTTGGCATTAATCGGGGCATACACAATCCCCGACTGTTGCCCCTGAAACACAGGCTGAAAATAATCTCTAATAGGCCTAGGTTCCTCAGGTGGATTTTGGTCAGCCATTTGAATAATTTCTCTATTTTCCCTTTGAAGCCTAAGAATTGTTCTTTCTATCTCGGGATCAAATGGTATCACTTCTCTACTACTACGCATGCAAAATTAAAACTACCCTAAAAAGAAAAGAAAAACAAATATGGAAATAAATAAAGAAAAGAAAACAACTAATTTAAGAATGAAAAGAATAGTCTAGGAAAGAAAACAAAATAACCTAATATGGAATGCAAAAAATAAATATGGCAAAATGCAAATAAGGAAACTAACCAACAAGGAAAACTAAACTAAAAAAGAATAACAAGACACAAATATGGAAAAGATTACACAACTAAAAGAAAAACTAACCTAGAAAATCAAATATGGAAAGAAAAACAAATAAGGAAAAATGCAATCAACCTAAAAAAGTAAGAATACACCCTAAATTAAGATCAAGAAATTTTTTCACAATATCAATCTAGCTAAATGTGCCAATCCCCGGCAACGGCGCCAAAAACTTGATGTGGACTTTTCCTAACCGCAAGCGCACGGGTCAAGTAATAATAAAGTGTTCGTAAATATGAGTGTCGTCCTCTGGATTGGATTTTTAAGCAAAATCAAGTATTGTGAATTATCTTGTCCAATTTTATTTAGGGATCAAAAAGTGATGAATAAATGATAATAAAGACCAAATCAAAGCAAGTAAAAAGAATGGAAATTCAATTGGGAAAACTACTTAGGGAATTGATTTCGCCGATTTAGTTTAGGATTGATTTTAAAGAATAAGTTATTATGCACAATGAAATTATGAGCCAAAGACCCTTTAATCACAACTACCTCTCCCGAGTATAATTGATTCTCATGCAAATTAACCAACTTGATATCCCTACCTAAGTTTATTAATCATGCAAGACAATGAGATCTTTCAACCAATTCTAAAGTTAATCTAAAACCGTCATGAATTAGAAAGTAAACTTTATTCATGCAATCTTGAGTAAGTCTAGATCAAATCCCCTCTCCCGAGCTAGATTCGAAACTTAAATCATCCAACTAATGGCCAATTAATTGAAAGCATTAAATCAAGATTACAAACACAATAACATTGCACAACTTAAACCATAAATCCATCCATAAACTTAATCAACTACATCAATCCCCAAGCTACAAGTTTAGCTACTCATAAATGTAAATACAAGCTCAACTAAACATGTGAAAGCCATAAATCTAACTAAAGAAAGGTAAGGGAAAAGAAAACTCAATGTAGGCCGAATCCGACGTCCCCGTCACGATCCCCACGAACAATGGGTTGATTTCCAAATCTCTCCCTTTGTTTTCAGCCTCCAAATGCTCTGTTCTGCCCTGTTTACGGCTCTCAAAGGTCCCAAATCGAACTCCCCATCAAACCTAGCCGAAAATAAGCTTTTATTCTGTTTTTTCGTCTTAGCGTCGAGACGCTGTCAAGACAGCGTCGCGACGCTGCCTCTTATACGCGCGTTCTGAATAAGGAAAAACGGTAGCGTAGGGACGCTTCCTATCATAGCGTCTCGACGCTGAGAGCTTTACGCACCTAATCTGATATGGAATGTGAGCGTCGAGACGCTCAAGAGCTAGCGTCGAGACGCTAGCCTGCTATTGACCGAGATTTGACTTTTTCCTCTTTTACTCTTTTCATTCCTTTGCACCTTTTCACGCCCCGAGCACCTGATTAACTCTAATATGGCATTATAGCTCAAATCAACCATTTCCTACAAAATACACATTAAAGCACAATAGAATGGCCCAAAAATCATAAAAGACTAGCTAAATTTAATAAGTAAAGATAGCTAGCTATGCTCGCTATCAATCACAGCTCGTTAGCCAACTTCATGAACCGACTTCTATTGAGATATTTTCGGGATAAAGGATCAAGGAGAGCCTTACACGTGTCCTAGTTGACCTAATTCAAGCCTCCCATCCTTCTATAAAAGGAAGTAGCCGTCAAAGTCAAAAGCATTCCATGTTTTCCCTTGGAAGCCGAATAGGATAGGGAGATTGAAGATCATCAAGAACACCATCAACCGCAAGCTGAGTAGGGAGTTTACCTTCTTTATTAACTTGTAGTTATGGACATGCATACTCAGATTGTAATTCGTATTCCTATGCTTATTATGAAATAAGTAGCTTAAGGTGTTGGTTAGGAATAATGTGATTACTGTGCTTCATCGCTAGTAATAAATTGACTATCGCATTTTGGTTAATTGTTGTGCTTATTCTTATTTTATGCCCGCCTGGCCAGTCGGTGTGAATAGCTCTCTCTAGTTTCAGGGATGATTTAGAGAGTGTGTGGCAATTATCCACACTACGATCATTGTGTATTGGTGAACGCCAGTGACTGAGCTAGGGATAGCCAGTTGCCTTGTGCTTGATCGGTCGCTCTTCATTGGGTTTGAAACATATCCCAAAAGATCCGGAGTTCCGGGAGGAATTCGCTAATAATACTGCGAGAAATGCATGATCAATAATATTGCTAGAGCATATCTTAGAACAATCACTAAAACCTAACCAGCGCATGTCTTTAATCTGTCTATCTATTTGTTTACTCGTTGTTCTGTCATTTATTTTGCTTCAGCATAATTCCGATAAAACCCAATCATTTTATTATCTTTGAAACTATTAGGAAGTTACGCAAAATAGATAAAGTGGAAACTCATTCAGACCTTGGATTGATAATATTACTTGTTGCAGATTGTGTATACTTGCACAGGAATTCTAGAGTATTTCATATCATATTTTTACTCACTCTAGGAACCCAACATCGCCGCCGCCGCGTGGGTCCTCTTCTCATGCGAGTCTCTCTCTCCTTGTGTTTTCAACAAGGTAAAGATCGTGAGTAAGCTCTTTTCCGTTGTTCGTAGTGGTTTAAAGCCCGATCTAAGTGATTCTTATTCTGTATCGTTAGATCTCGCATCCTAGTAGCTCGAAGCCTCAGTTCCTCGCGATTTCGCCTCTGTCCAACAACGATTTCAGGTGTTTTCGGTGTCTTTTGGCGTTTTCGGTAAGCCTAATCCCTTACCCATGCTCCTTTAGACCTTTAGTCAAATTTAAGCAAATGCCCATTCGTTATGGACTTCGTATTTTACGATTTAAGGTCTGATTAGCTGTTGTCTAGCGCCGTCTTCACTCAGTTCGTGGGTGTTTCGTTATCGCTTAGCGATTCCAGTAAGTTTAGCTCTTACCCATTCTTGTTTAGAGCTTAAAGTAGAATGCCCATTGCTTTAGGTGTTGGAAATTTTAAGTTAGCATTGATTTTCTATTCTGTAGCGTCGTCTAAGTGTTCGATTGAGTTCAAATCACTTCAACTCGATCACCCACTGCCCAAGGATCATTCTAGCGCATTGTTAGAGGTTAGAATAACCCGTCTAGTTTGAAAGCGGGTCCGTTTGGGTAAGTTTTCTTGTTGTCCCTTTGTTTATATCTTGAAGTTGTAATGCACATTAGTTGTTCTAGCCTTAGTAGCATGTATAGTTGTTGCACAGTGTTTATCTAGGCTCTTAGGTGTTGCCCAACCTTTATAAGTGCTAGAACATATTTAAAATGAGTCGTTGCTGCTGTACGTGGTTTAAAAGCATGTAGTATCAATGGTCGTTAAGTGTTGTTGCTTAGTTAGCTTTGCCCAACCTTTGTAGGTTCTTGAATCATGGAAATAAATGAGTTTATGTTTGCTGTTGATAACTGCCCAAAAGGTAGTTATTTAGGCCTCAATTATATAGGGATTTGTGTGTCCTTTATGCTTATTAGGGTTGGTTTTGGATAGATATTACATGTTTTTACCCATTTGGAAGAATGGAAGCATTGGAAATTATTTTGTGCAGATTATGCTGCTGAGCGACTGAAGGGAGCAAATTCTGTGCTGCAGAAAAACTGGGAACAGAACTGCCACATCACAGCTCGTTAGCCAACTTCATGAACCGACTTCTATTGAGTTATATTCGGGATAAAGGAGCAATGAGAGCCTTACACATGTCCAAGTTGACCTAATTCAAGTCTCCCATCCTTCTATAAAAGGAAGTAGCCGTCAAAGTCAAAAGTATTCCATGTTCTCCCTTGGAAGCCAGATAGTATAGAGAGATTGAAGATCATCAAGAACACCATCATCCGCAAGCTGATTAAGGAGTTTATTTTCTTTATTAACTTGTTATTATGGACATGCCTACTCAGATTGTGATTTATATTTCCATGCCCATTATGAACTAAGTAGCTTAGGTATTGGTTAGGAATAATGTGATTGTCGTGCTTCATCTTTAGTAATATATTGACTATCGCATTTTGGTTAATTGTTGTACTTATTTCCATTTTATGCCCGCCTGGCCAGCCGGTGTGAATATCTCTCTCTAGTTTCAGGGATGATTTAGAGAGTGTGTGGCAATTATCCACACTACGATCATTGTGTATTGGTGAACGCCAGTGACTGAGCTAGGGATAGCCAGTTGCATAGTGCTTGATCGGTCGTACTTCATTGGGGTTGAAACACATCCCAAAAGATCTGGAGTTCCGGGAGGAATCTGCTAATAATACTGCGAGAAATGCATGATCAATAATATTGCTAGAGCATCTTTTAGAACAATCACTAAATCCTAACCAGCGCCTGTCTTTAATCTGTCTATCTATTTGTTTACTTGTTGTTCTGTCATTTATTTTGCCTCAACATAATTCTTATAAAACCAAATCATTTTACCATCATTGAAACCATTAGAAAGTTAAACAAAATAGGTAGAGTGGAAACTTATTCAAGACTCGGATTGATAATATTACTTGCTGCAGACTGTGTATACTTGCACAGGAATTCTAGAGTCTTTTATACCATATTATTACTCACTCTAGGAACCCAACAAGTTTTTGGCGCCGTTGCCGGGGACTTGAATAAGTTTTTATCTGATCTATTTTTGTGTATGTGTTTTAGTGGTTTGGTGCTAGAACTTTTTTATTGTTTCTTTTGTTTTTGCAGGTGTGAGTTTGGTGCATGAGCGATCCACCTGGGGTACGGTTTGAGCTTGATCCAGAAATTGAAAGGACATTTAGGAACAGAAGGAGGGAGCAGCACAGAAACCAGATGGAGAACGTGCCGCGTCTTCCGGAGGGTCCTGAAGGTCCAGCAAACCCCCAGCAGAATCCGTTGCTGCAGCAAAACCCGCTGTTTGAGCAAAATGAGCAGCAAAATAATCAGGTTGAGAATCCTATCTTGATAGCAAACGATAGGACCAGAGCCATTCGAGCGTATGCTGTCCCGATGTTTAATGAGTTGAATCCAGGGATTGTACGTCCCCAAATCCAAGCGGCAAATTTTGAAATGAAACCGATAATGTTTCAGATGTTGCAAACCGTGGGACAATTTCATGGTTTGACATCTGAAGACCTTCATTTACATCTTAAGTATTTTCTAGGAGTTAGTGATTCTTTTGTAATTCAAGGAGTGCCTAGGGATGCTCTTAGATTAACTTTGTTTCCGTATTCCCTTAGAGATGGAGCAAAGGCATGGTTAAAATCTTTTGCTCCAGGAACAATTAGGACATGGGATGAGTTAGCTGAAAAATTTTTGAGTAAATATTTCCCACCTAATAGAAATGCTAAATTAAGGAGTGAAATAGTAGGGTTTAGGCAACTTGAAGATGAAACTTTTAGTGAGGCTTGTGAGAGATTCAAGGAGCTTTTGCGAAAATGTCCCCACGATGGTTTACCTCATTGTATTCAAATGGAAACATTTTACAATGATTTAAATGGAGTAATGCAAGGTATGGTTGATGTTTCGGCTGGAGGGGCCCTTTTGGCTAAAACTTTTGATGAAGCTTATGAAATTTTAGAAAGAATATCTATTAATAGTTGTCAGTGGTCGGATGTTAGAGGCACAAATAAAAAAATTAAGGCATGTGTCTATTGTGGTGAAGATCACAACTACGAGTTTTGCCCCAGCAATCCAGCTTCTGTGTTTTTTGTAGGTAATCAGAGGAATAACCCTTATTCTAACTTTTATAATCCAGGTTGGCGCAACCACCCCAACTTCTCATGGGGAGGTCAAGGAAGTAACGTGCAATCACAACAAAAGGTGAACCAGCCAGGATTTGCTAAAGCACTGGTAATGCCCCAACAAAATAAGCAGGCTTTGCCCCAGCAAAATTCGGGAAATTCTCTTGAGGTGATGATGAAAGAATTTATGGCTCGTACAGATGCCGCAATTCAAAGTAATCAAGCTTCGATGAGAGCCTTGGAATTGCAAGTGGGTCAGCTAGCTAATGAGCTGAAGGCAAGGCCTCAAGGGAAACTTCCCTCGAATACTGAACACCCTCGAAGGGAAGGTAAGGAGCAGGTAAAGGTAGTAACTCTTAGGAGTGGTAAGCCATTAGATGAGCCTAGTAAGACCCAGGTTATAGATAAAAATGGTGATAAAAATGTTGTTGTCGAAAAAGAGTTGGAGTCTGGTCAGGGTGCTGGAGGCAGCAATAAAAATGCTGGAGCATCTGGTTCTGTTCCAGATGTGGAACCACCTTATGTGCCGCCCCCACCTTATGTGCCGCCCCCACCTTTTCCACAAAGGCAAAAGCCTAACAATCAGGTGTTGGGTTTTATGCCCTAAAACTTGTAGATAGTGAATGTAACCGTTGACCGGATATTAATGAAATAATATTGATATATTTTTCCATTAATTGTTATTAGTTATTTTATATTTGTCTTTGCCTAAAAATAACCCTAATCCAATAAACTAGACATCCAAGGCTGTAATATGAGTCTTGAACTATATGTAGCGACATATGGGATCATTGTTCAAGAAACAGCCTAAAGAGTCTATAGTATAGGGATAAGACTGGGTGCCTTATCCTGGTGACACTATGGATACGACCCACTTTGTATTTGATACAAACGCTGCAACGCGTTCGTGTAGGAGACATGCGAGTGGGGCTATCCTATGCAATGAGTTTGCATAAGACCGGACCGCGAAATAGTAACCACTGGTTATAACACCGTTAACTAGTTGGTATTCTATTTCACTAGGACGACCTAGACAACTTAGTCTTAATCTTGAGTTGATTATGGACTCCTGCTCATGAGAGATTGTCCTTTGATTTGTATGGGTGAGAGTAGCCAATACGCCGACTCAATAAGCTTACCACTTTGGGGACAAGACCGAATGGGGAGCTGGGAACATAATCGTACAAGATGGAATTCACTCCTTCCCGACTTTAGGGAAGCAGATGAGTGTTCCCTCAATTGGTTACTCTGAGTCTTGAACAAAGGGCCCTACCCTCTCAATGGCACGAGAGGGTTTTTTGTTTGATGGTTGGACCACAAACAGGTTGTTCATTAGAGGAGAATTGGTACTTAAGGAAATAGAGGTAACCCAGGGGTAAAACGGTAATTTGACCCAACTGGTGTTACGGACACTCGTAAAGGACTAACTAGTCGATATTGGTCTAGATCCGTGGACACAAAAAATATGTCTGCAGTGAGAAGAGTGCAACTGTGAGTCTATAGTGGAATGTACACACAGTTAACGAATATTGATTAATGTGGTTAATGAGTTTGACCAATTAATCTCACATCGTTGGAGCTTCTGATCTGCAGGTCCAGTAGGTCCCACTGGTAGCTCGTAATGTAATTAGAGGCAACTAAGTAATAAAATTAAATTGAAAATGTTCAATTTATCAAGGGAAACAAATATAATATATATTGATATATTATTATGAGAGAAATTAATATTTGAAAAGTTCAAATATAAATTAATGGAAGTTTTGAAAGAGTTCAAATAATGAATTAATTAATTTAAGGCCTAAAATGTGTTTGGGCAAATTAATTAATTCTAGGCCGAGAATTAAATATGTGATATTTAATTGGTGGTTAATTAATTAGAAAATTCATTAACCGGGATTAATCAATTATGGAAATAATTAATCACTTAAGGAAGTGATTAATCATTTCTGGAAATGATCTAATCACTTATGGAAGTAATTAGTCATTTGTTGAAAAGATTAATCAATTATGGAATTGATTGATCATGATTGATTAATTAAGGAATAAGATTGAATTAATTTCGGAAAAGATTGATTTAATTGAATATTTTATTCATGGCCTCTCTTCTATAAATAGAACACTAGACCTAATTGGTCATGACACTTGACATTCTTGCTCTTGCACTTAGACTCTCAAAGACAAGACCTAGAATTCTCTCTAGCCTCCCTCTTAGAGAAAGACTCCCACAAGTCTTTTGCCTCCTAGACTTAGAGACATAAAGGTGTAACCTCTGTGGTTATTGTGTCATTCAAAGAAGGAATTTCCAGCGAAGAAAATCAAAGGCGGCTGCTGCGTTTTCGTTCGTGGAGCGTCGTTGGCGAAGAACGGTCAAGTCTACAACGAAGGTTTGTAACTGTTCTTCTTTCTTTCTTTAGAAAAGCCTGAAAATAAATTTAGATTTATTTTTAGCATGTTTAAACCAATTTTTCCAGCAGCTTTAAAGTGTGTTTAAAGTTAGTTTGAGTTTTCGTAACAGTATTTTAATGTTAATTAATATACGGCGTAAGGTCCAATCGATGCGCTTCCGCTGCGTGGGGACTTTTATTCCCTTCAATTGGTATCAGAGCCATCGCTGTCACTATTAATTAATTTTAAAAGTTGTGATAGGCTCTAATAGGTGGGATTTATGCATAATGTATGTTCGGTTTGCATTGAACTATTTGGGTTAATTTTATGGCCATAGATTTTAATTTTATGTGATTTTTATCATGTAAGACCCGATGTTTCGGGTATTTTATGTAAAATCGAGTCCTATGTAAGTCCGGGTCTAGAATAGGTTTTTATGAGATGAAAATCGAAGCAATCGCCGCTGAAATCGAGGCCAAAATCGAAGAAATCGTTGTTGTTTTGCCCAGATTCTGCCTCCAGACGCAACAGCGTCGGGACGCTACCTCGACAGCATCTCGACGCTGTCTCGATACGCAGGCTCCAGATAAGGAATGCGCACAGCATCGAAACGCTATCAACACAGCGTCGAGACGCTGTCACGATGGCGACGCGCGCTAGGGCTTCAACAGGCGCGGTTCAAGCTGGTGGTCGGTCTGGTTCAGACCGGTTCGGCTGGGCTGGGACCTATTTGGTCCGGTTCAACCAATGTTTTGCATGGTTTGTGATTTTCGAAGCCGGTTCGAGGTGGTTTGGGGCGGTTCGTGCTGTCTAGACCAATTCCAGAACTGTACAAGGATTTTTTAGGATAGAATTTATCTAAATTAATGTAATTTAATGCTTTATTTTATCCTAGGGGCCAAAATTAACCGGTTCAATTGCTATTTATATGCTTTATGGATTTCATATAGAATATTTAATCTCACCTTAGGTTATAAACATGCTCATGCATTTTTATATATTATAAAATGTTATAATGTATGTTTAAATGCATGGATTTGTTTTCATATTTTTTAATATAAGTGTATATTAATTATATGAAAAATTGGAAAGCATGAAGCATGTCATTACTTAAATTAAATATAAATAGTTATATTTAATGTAATGAATGAAGCATGCTTGATTGATTTTCTTGATTGGCTTATAATTGTTATAATAAAAGAAAATAAAAAATTGCATGAAGTATGAAATATCCATAGTTAATAATATAATTGTTATATTATTCATGCAATTAGTGTGGTTTAATTATTTAATTTGAATGAGATTGTTAAATGAATTAAGCCCTAGATTCTTGATTACAGGATCAATCATTAAAATTTGAAATAGTTCTTTAATGTTAATGATTAGAAACCGTCAATCTATAATCAAGATTTGCATGCAAACATAAGATCATAGGATAAATTGGATTAATTTTAAATTTTTTAAAATTAATTAGACCTAGATCGATTTCTAATAGGATTAGAATCTTTTCTTACTTAGAATTAAAAATAGTTTTAATTGACTAAGTAGGAAAAACATTGCTATGATTATAAGGGAACTCCACCGGTAATGTTCTGTCTAAGGCTGGGGGTATTTAAGTTGACGGTTTATGGAACACCTCCTACCTGGGAATTGACCTGGAATACCGGAGTTGAATTAATGTTGGTATGTGAACGATTATTCGCAAGCGCACGGGTTGTGACAAGTAATATAAAACGGTAGTAATACCGAGTATCGAATCCACAGGGAGGCGAAGCGAAACTTAAGCAAATAATTAAGATTTTCTTGAGCACTGAAAATACTTAGGCGAAATAATATTTAGGGACCACTTCATGCAATAAAAAGAATTAAATTCAAGATGATTAATGAAAACAAATTGATCAATCAAAAATAAAATGTGGAGAAAGAGTTTTCTTTAAATGGAAAGAGGGGTCTTGAAAATCAATGATTAGCTAAATAATTGCTATAATTATCCTATCTCATTGCCCAACTAATTATAAACCTAGAATCTCCGTTAATCACATAGGTTCTCCTGTCGGTTTCCCCTAATTGTAATTAATTCATTTTAACAACCTAAGTGTCCTTAGCGCTATTAAAAATCATTAATTAATACGCTCTGATTCATTTTAGGAATCTAAGTTTAATCAACTAATCCCGGTGTCACAACGGGCAATTAAACTAGTTGCATGGATTATGATCTATCCTAATTTCTCTCCGTCGAGTTTCCATTAAGAATCGAATCATTACACAATTGGCCAGATTGAGTAAAGCATTAAGCACATCCATACAAATAATTAGGACATGGGCAAGAGACAAGGAATTATAACAATATTTTGACTATCATTTCATTTCAAGACCCCAAATTGGGGTTTAGCTACACATAATATCCACAATAATTACAAGGGAAAGCATATTAAAGAGCATAAAAGGAAAGGAATTGACCGTCGAAAAACCCCTCGCTGACGCTTGGAGCCCCGCTGACTACTCCTTGAGCCTTTTAGATGCTCCCCAAAATTCCCCAAAATATTTCCCACTAAAGAATTCTCTCAAAAAGGCTAGAAAGCCTTGAGAGAGGCTCCCAAGGAGCCAAAGGAAGGAAAGAAAGGATTGAAGAATGATTTGATTGATGAGGAATGAGGCACCCAAGGGTGCCTTTTTATAGGCCTGGAATAGGGGTAGCGTCACGACGCTACCTTGCTAAGCGTCGCGACGCTGCTGCGCACGCGGCTTGGGCAACACGAAAGGGCAGCGTCGCGACGCTGCCTTACTTAGCGTCTCGGCGCTGTCCAAATTTCCAGATTTTTCAGCTTCCTTTTGGGCTGATTTTTGGGCCTTCTTCTTCATTTCTCTTGGCCTTTTCTTTATAGTTGGCTTCTTTGGGCTTCCAATTACATCAAGCTAGGATTTGGGCTTTTAATTGCTTCAATTTTGGCTCTTTTTCTCCAAAAATCACCAACTTAGCTCCTAAGGACCAAATAACAAAATTCATTAAATATATTAATTAAAAACACGATTAACGCACCCAAAAGCTTAATAAATTGAGACTAAAATAGCGACATTTCTGCTCGCTATCAATTAATCATAGTTAAATGTTAGCATGCAATGTCACTAGGTTTATTAAAAGTGTTTAATGCACCTAGATCTTTAGAGTAAAGACCCTACATTACTAAGGATATAAGGGAACTCTCTCGGTAAAGTTCTGTCTAAGGCTGGGGGTATTTAAGTTGACGGTTTACGGAACACCTCCTACCTGGGAACTGACCCGAACATTGAGTTGAATTAACCATAGTAATGTTGACTTGCAATGTTGGGTTCCATAGTAATGTTGACTTGCAATGTTGGGTTTATTAAAAGAAGTTTAATTCACCCAAAAGATTGCAGTTGAATCCTTTCCATAATTGTTATAATAGGATCAGACTTAGATAGATTTACTTAGCCGAATACTATCTAAGTTAAACAACCCTATATTAATCTAAGGACATTTTCAGTGGAAGGAAAATTACAAAATGAGATTTAAATCAAGTTTTGCTCCTATGTCCCTATATTCACAACGTGAGATTCATGCTCGGCTTCGAGTCGCCTTAGGAGCGGCCTCCCTTCGGAAAGTGTTTGCATGAATCAATATCAAGGTGAATGGGAAAAATGTATAGAGTAAGTGGGAGCGGGACACGTGTCAACGTATCTCTCGGTCTCCACCCATAGTTCGCACCGTGAGAGTCCTGTGATCCGCCTGCAGGTTGTCCTGGCGCAACCATCCCTTCGGAGGGCCTGGTCATAGGATTCGGAACATCGTGAACTCCTGAAAAGGATAGGAGCTCTTAGGCTAATCACCAACAGTTGTCTTTCCCTTTGGTAGCCTGTTGGTGCATGCCTCTGAGATCTGAAAGTGGGAGGGTTACACTTACGAGGATGAGTTAAATGTGTTAACAAATCATTGACCGAACAACGGTGGCTAATGTCTATAGGAATATGAGTTATTCTGGAATTAGAATTAGCTGAGAGGTGTCTCATTTCAAAGGAAGAGTGCCTGATCACCCTTCAGTGGCTGACATTCTAAACCTCTGAAACATCATTGCAAAACTAAATCGATAGTTTTAGGGTTCTGTGATTGTCTGTTTTGCTAAATTGATTGGATTGTGTGCAATTGTTTGCTTCTATGATGGGTTAAGGAAAAGATAA
The DNA here is from genome assembly GCA_036850905.1 of Luffa acutangula. Lineage (NCBI taxonomy): Eukaryota > Viridiplantae > Streptophyta > Magnoliopsida > Cucurbitales > Cucurbitaceae > Luffa > Luffa acutangula. Next base: position 31,576,621 of record CM072091.1, on the reverse strand, counting down.
CTAATACGGTCATTGTTTGTTTAAATTTCAGCAATGTCTTCCTCAATTGTCTGTCTGCTTAAAAATGAGAAATTAACCGGCGAAAATTATGCTACGTGGAAATCGAACCTGAATACGATTCTTGTTGTCGATGATCTGCGGTTCGTCTTAACGGAGGATTGTCCTCCAGCCCCTGCTCGTAATGCATCCCAAGCAGTTAAGGATGCTTATGACCGCTGGACAAAGGCCAATGATAAGACTCGCGTCTATATCCTAGCCAGCTTATCTGAAGTTTTGGCTAAAAGGCATGAGGGCATGGTAACAGCGAGGGAGTTTATGAACTCTCTCCGGGAGATGTTTGGACAACCGTCCTACCAACTCCACCATGACGCTCTCAAATACGTTTATAGTTGATAACTGCCCAAAAGGTAGTTATTTAGGCCTCAATTATATAGAGATTTGTGTGTCCTCTATGCTTATTAGGGTTGGTTTTGGATAGATATTACATGTTTTAACCCATTTGGAAGAATGGAAGCATTGGAAATTATTTTGTGCAGATTATGCTGCTGAGCGACTGGAGGGAGCAAATTCTATGCTGCAGCAAAACTGGGAGCAGAAACTGCCACATCACAGCTCGTTAGCCAACTTCATGAACCGACTTCTGTTGAGTTATTTTCGGGATAAAGGAGCAAGGAGAGCCCTACACGTGTCCAAGTTGACCTAATTCAAGTCTCCTGTCCTTCTATAAAAGGAAGTAGCCGTCAAAGTCAAATGCATTCCATGTTTTCCCTTGGAAGCCGAATAGTATAGGGAGATTGAAGATCATCAAGAACACCATCTACCACAAGCTGATTAGGGAGTTTATTTTCTTTATTAACTTGTGGTTATGGACATGCATACTCAGATTGTAATTCGTATTCCTATGCCTATTATGAACTAAGTAGCTTAGGGTGTTGGTTAGGAATAATGTGATTACTGTGCTTCATCTCTAGTAATATATTGACTATCACATTTTGGTTAATTGTTGTGCTTATTCTCATTTTACTCCCGCCTGGCCAGCCGGTGTGAATGGCTCTCTCTAGTTTCAGGGATGATTTAGAGAGTGTGTGGCAATTATCCACACTACGATCATTGTGTATTGGTGAACGCCAGTGACTGAGCTAGGGATAGCCAGTTGCCTAGTGTTTGATCGGTCGCACTTCATTGGGGTTGAAACACATCCCAAAAGATCCGGAGTTCCGGGAGGAATCCGCTAATAATACTGCGAGAAATACACGATCAATAATATTGCTAGAGCATATCTTAGAACAATCACTAAAACCTAACCAACGCCTGTCTTTAATCTGTCTATCTATTTGTTTACTCATTGTTCTGTCATTTATTTTGCTTCAGCATAATTCTTATAAAACCCAACATTTTTATTATCTTCGAAACCATTAGGAAGTTACGAAAAATAGGTAGAGTGGAAACTCATTCAGACCTTGGATTGATAATATTACTTGCTGCAGACTGTGTATACTTGCACATGAATTCTAGAGTATTTTATACTATATTTTTACTCACTCTAGGAGCCCAACAATAGCTGTCGCATGAAAGAGGGCACGTCTGTTCGGGAGCATGTCCTGGATATGATGGTCCAATTTAACGTGGCAGGGGCAAATGGGGCGGTCATAGATGAGCGTAGTCAGGTTGCATTCATCTTAGAATCTCTTCCGAAGAGTTTCCTGCAGTTTCGAAGCAATGCAATGATGAATAAAATAACATTCAACCTGACTAGCCTCCTGAATGAGCTACAACTCTATCAGTCTCTTCTTAAGTACAAGGGACAGATAGAAGGAGAGGCAAACGTTGTTCACTCTAAAAGAAAGTTCGAGAAGGGTTCATCCTCTGGAACTAAATCTGTAGCCACTTCTTCAAAGAAAACTCAAAAGAAGAAAGGAAACAAGGGGAAAGCTCCCAGTACTGCTGCTAAAAGCAAGGGAAAAGCCAAAGCTATGGCAGATAAGGGCAAGTGTTTCCACTACAATGTAGATGGACATTGGAAGAGAAACTGCCCAAAGTACCTTGCTGAGAAAAAAAAAAGAAAAGGAAGGTAAATTTGATTTACTGGTTTTAGAAACATGCCTGGTAGAACATGATGAGTTTACCTAGATACTTGATTCAGGAGCAACTAATCATGTTTGCTCTTCTTTTCAGGAAAATAGTTCCTTTCGGCAGTTGAACGATGAGGAGATGAAACTCAGGGTCGGAACTGGAGAAGTCATTTCAGCTAAAGCAGTGGGAGCTGCGAAGTTATTTTTTAGAAATAGATTCTTACTTTTAGAAAGTTTGTTAATTGTTCCCAAGATTAAGAGGAAGTTAATTTCCATTTCATGTTTGATTGTACAATCGTATACAGTTACTTTTGATATGAATGAAGCGTTCATTTATAAAACTGGTGTACTTATTTGTTCAGCCAAATTGGAAAATAACTTGTATGTTTTAAGACCAACCGAAAACAAAGCACTTTTAAATCACGAATTATTTAAAACTGCTGAAACTCAAAGTAAAAGGCAAAAGATTTCTCCATCAAGTAATAATACTCATCTTTGGCATCTCAGACTTGGTCATATAAACATCGATAGGATCGGTCGTTTGGTAAAGAATGGACTTCTAGGTAAGTTAGAAGATGATTCACTACCACCTTGTGAATCTTGTCTCGAGGGAAAAATGACCAAGAGACCCTTTACTGGAAAAGGTTACAAAGCCAAAGAACCCTTAGAGTTAATACATTCGGATCTATGTGGTCCAATGAATGTAAAAGCTCGAGGAGGGTACGAATATTTCATCTCATTTATAGATGATTATTCAAGATATGGTTATTTGTACCTAATGGGACATAAGTCTGAAGTCCTTGAAAAGTTTAAGGAGTTTAAGGCTGAAGTTGAAAACCTATTAGGTAAATCAATTAAAGTACTTCGATTTAATCGAGGAGGGGAGTATATGGATCAAAGATTCCAGGATTATATGATAGAACATGGAATCCAATCTCAACTCTCAGCTCCTGTTACACCTCAGCAGAATGGTGTGTCAGAAAGGAGAAATAGAACCTTGTTAGACATGGTTCGATCAATGATGAGCTATGCTCAATTGCCTAGCTCGTTTTGGGGGTATGCAGTGGAGACTGCAGTATACATCTTGAACAATGTTCCCTCGAAAAGTGTTTCTGAAACACCTTTCGAATTATGGAAGGGGCGTAAACCTAGTTTGCATCACTTTCGCATCTGGGGTTGTCCAGCACCCGTGCTTGTGACAAATCCTAAGAAACTGGAACCTCGTTCAAAACTGTGCCATTTTGTTGGTTACCCTAAAGAAACGAGAGGTGGTTATTTCTACGACCCACAAGAAAATAAGGTGATTGTATCGACAAACACCACTTTCTTAGAGGAAGACCACATGAGAGATCATAAACCATGCAGCAAAATAAAATTAGGAGAAGCTACTGAAGAATCATCAAGAGTTGTTGATGAAGTTGGAACTTCAACAAGGGTTGATGAAGGAACTAGTTCTTCAGATCCATCCCGTCCATCTCAAACGTTGGGAATGCCTCGACGCAGTGGGAGGGTTGTATTACAACCTGACCGCTACTTGGGTTTAACTGAAACTCAGGTTGTCATACCTAATGATGGCATTGAGGATCCATTGTCCTATCGACAGGCAATGAATGACGAAGATAAGGATGAATGGGTCAAAGCCATGAACCTGGAAATGGAGTCAATGTACTCCAATTCTGTATGGGAACTTACAGACCTACCAAATGGGGTAAAACCCATAGGGTGCAAATGGATCTATAAGAGAAAAAGAGATGCAGCTGGAAAGGTACAGACCTTCAAAGCTAGACTAGTGGCAAAGGGTTATACCCAAAAAGAAGGGGTTGACTATGAGGAAACCTTTTCTCCTGTAGCCATGTTAAAGTCCATAAGAATTCTCTTATCCATAGCCACATATTATGACTATGAAATATGGAAAATGGACGTCAAGACTGCCTTTCTGAATGGTAATCTTGAAGAGAATATCTTCATGTCTCAACCCGAAGGGTTCATAGCCCAAGGTCAGGAACAAAAGGTTTGTAAGCTCAATCGATCCATTTATGGATTGAAACAAGCGTCCAGATCATAGAACATTAGATTTGATACTGCAATCAAATCTTTTGGCTTTGACCAAAACGTTGATGAGCCTTGTGTGTACAAGAAAGTCAACAAAAGGAAAGTAGCTTTTCTAATACTTTATGTAGACGATATCCTACTCATTGGGAATGATGTAGGATACCTCACTAACATTAAGAATGTTGGGTTTTATGTCCTAAAACTCGTAGTTTGTAAAAAACGTTGAACATTTTCTATTAGTAATAAAGATGTTATTCATGAACTGCTGGTTATTTAACCCGAATCCAATAAACAAACATCCATGGCTATAAAATGAATACTTGAGCTATATGTAGAAACATAAGAGTGGATCAAGTTCGAATATATAGCCAAAAATAGTCTATAGTATATGGATAGGGTTGGGTACCTTATCCTGGGGACACTATGGATGCGGCTCGCTTTGTATTTGTTACAAATGATGTGATTCTAAATCGTTCATGTGGAGACATGTGAGTGGGGGCATCCTATGCAAAGAGTTTGCATAAAACTAGACCATAGAAATAAGTCGTTCTTACTTAATAAACGCCGTTTTCTGATAAAGAATGACTATTTCGCTAGATGACCTAGGTAACTCGATCTTAATCCTGAGTTATCTATGAACTCCTATTTTCTCGGGATTATCCTTTGATCTGCAAAGGTGAGAGTGGCCTGACTACGCTGACTCAACAAGCCTACCATTTTGGGGATAAGACCGGGTAGATAGCTGGGGACATAGTTTTGCAAGAAGGAATACACTCCTACCCGAATCAAGGATAGTAGAGAGGTTGTTCCCTTAAGTACTGACTCCGAGTCTTAGACAAGGGGCCCCCCCTCTCATTGGCCCGAGAGGGAAATGGTTTTCGTGATTGGATCACAAAAACAATTGTTTATTAGAGGATCAGTGGGACTTAAGGAACAATAAGTGCTATAGGGGTAAAACGGACATTTGACCCAGCTATAGTTACGAACAACCTGTGAAGGATCGACTTACTAATCATGGTTATATCAAGTGGACTTAAATATATCTACAGTGAGGGGAGTGCAGCTATTGGGCTATAGTGGAGTGACCCGGTAGCTAACGAATGTTGGTTAACTAGGTTAAAGAGTTTAACCGGCTAATCTCGGATCGTTGAAGCCCATGATCTGTAGGTCCACTAGGTCCCCTTACTAGCTTATAAGGAATAAACTTTAGAATAGTGAGATGGAAGGATTTGAATTGTTCAAATACGTTTAGGGAATAAACGTAGGTTATATGAGATATAATCGACGTATCGTTTTAATTATGAATTAAATCGAAAATTGAGAGTTGAGAATATTTTAAATATGATTTAAAAATTCAAGAAATCGGTCACGAAAAAAACGGGATTAGGCATTAAAATATTAATTTAATATTCAAATATTAAATTAATATTTAATTAATATAATTAATTAAATTGTTTAATTAATTATTTTAAAATTAATTATTTATATTAATATTATTTAAAATTAAATTAATTAAATTAAGAAATTAATTCAAATGCCTAATATTAAAAGCTAGTATCCTAGCTTGTGACTAAGGAACCCATGGACTTACACCTCCTTCTTGCCTCTAATTGACTAGCTTGTGATGTCAATTTTTTGGGCATTTTGGCATGCAAAGATGGCTATATAAGTGATGGATTAATCACTTAAATTTGGTGGAAAATAATTATCTTTAAGGCTGTCAATTTCATAGAAGAAGTGAGGTTGTTCTTGAATTCTCAAAACAGAAAACCCACATACTTTTCCTTTCAATTACCATCTCAAATTGATCCCACAATCAATTCTAAAGCCTAAGATTAGTAGGGAAGACCTTGGTGGTTGTTCTTGATCCATTGGTGAGGAGAAACAAGCCACGGATTACATCAATTTGAGTTACAAAGAAGGTTGGTAATTCTTCCCAGTTTTTATAGTTCATGAGCATGTCTTCTTCTTGGCTAAAATTAAAGAAATTGAGAGCTCAAGATCCAAAATTGCTTCCGCTTTATTCATATTAACCCATCAAAGAAATGGCTAGCATCCCAATTCCAAATGAAAGATCTGGGAAAGGCTCAATACGTTCTGGGAATCCAAATCATTAGGGATCGTAAGAACAAAACGCTAGCTCTGTCTCAAGCAACGTATATTGACAAGATGTTGTCTCGATATTCGATGCAAAACTCAAAGAAGGGACTACTACCCTTCAGACATGGGGTACACCTGTCTAAGGAACAGTCTCCTAAGACACCTCAAGAAATTGAGAACATGAGATACATTCCCTACGCCTCAGTTGTGGGCAGCTTAATGTATGCTATGCTCTGCACTAGGCCTGACATATGTTATGCAGTGGGAGTAGTCAGTAGGTATCAGTCTAATCCATGGTTGGACCATTGGGGAGCGGTTAAGAATATCCTCAAGTATCTTTGGAGAACGAGGGACTACATGCTTGTGTATGGAGCTAAGGATTTGATTCTTACTGGATACACTGACTCTAACTTTCAAGTTGATAAGGATTCAAGGAAATCCACATCAGGGTCAGTATTCACCCTCAATGGAGGAGTAGTAGTGTGGAGAAGCATCAAACAAGGATGCATAGCAGACTCAACCATGGAGGCTGAGTATGTAGCAGCTTGCAAAGCAGCTAAGGAGGCAGTATAGCTTAGAAAGTTCTTGACTGATTTGGAAGTGGTTCCGAATATGAACGTGCCCATAACACTATATTGTGACAACAATGGGGCTGTAGCCAACTCAAAAGAACCTCAAAGCCACAAACGGGGTAAACACATCGAGAGGAAATATCACCTGATACGAGAGATTGTGCAACGAGGAGATGTGATCGTCACTAAGATCGCCTCGGAGCACAACATCGCTGATCCATTTACGAAGGCTCTCACGGCTAAAGTGTTTGAGGGTCATCTAGAGGGTCTAGGTCTACGAGATATGTATGCCATCTAATCTAGGGCAAGTGGGAGAAATGTATAGTGGGTATAAGGATGCCCTAGTTCATTGTATTATTTTAATATACATGACATTTCCAGCTTTAGATTATTGCATTTACATCCCACTAACTAGTGTTTTACTTCAACTGGGAGTTTGTTGGGTTTTATGCCCTAAAACTCGTAGATAGTGAATGTAACCGTTGACCATATATTAATGAAATAATATTGATATATTTTTCCTTTAATTGTTATTAGTTATTTAATATTTGTCTTTGCCTAAAAATAACCCTAATCCAATAAACTAGACATCCAAGGTTGTAATATGAGTCTTGAACTATATGTAGCGACATATGGGATCATTGTTCAAGAAACAGCCTAAAGGGTCTAGGGATAAGACTGGGTGCCTTATCCTGGTGACACTATGGATACGACCCACTTTGTATTTGATACAAACGCTGCAACGCGTTCGTGTAGGAGACATGCGAGTGGGGGTATCCTATGCAATGAGTTTGCATAAGACCGAACCGCGAAATAGTAACCACTGGTTATAACACCGTTAACTAGTTGGTATTCTATTTCACTAGGACGACCTAGACAACTTAGTCTTAATCCTGAATTGATTATGGACTCTTGCTCATGAGAGATTGTCCTTTGATTTGTATGGGTGAGAGTGGCCAATACGCCGACTCAATAAGCTTACCACTTTGGGGACAAGACCGAATGGGGAGCTGGGAACATAATCGTACAAGATGGAATTCACTCCTTCCCGACTTTAGGGAAGTAGATGAGTGTTCCCTCAAGTGGTTACTCCGAGTCTTGAACAAAGGGTCCTACACTCTCAATGGCACGAGAGGGTTTTTTGTTTGATGGTTGGACCACAAACAGGTTGTTCATTAGAAAAGAATTGGTACTTAAGGAAATAGAGGTAACCCAGGGGTAAAACGGTAATTCGACCCAGCTGGTGTTACAGACACTCGTGAAGGACTAACTAGTCGATATTGGTCTAGATCCGTGGACACAGAAAATATGTCTGCAGTGAGAAGAGTGCAACTGTGAGTCTATAGTGGAATGTACACACAGTTAACGAATATTGATTAATGTGGTTAATGAGTTTGACCAATTAATCTCACATCGTTGGAGTTTTTTATCTGCAGGTCCATTAGGTCCCACTGGTAGCTCGTAATGTAATTAGAGGCAACTAAGTAATAAAAGTAAATTGAAAATGTTCAATTTATTAAGGGAAACAAATATAATATATATTGATATATTATTATGAGAGAAATTAATATTTGAAAAGTTCAAATATAAATTTATGGAAGTTTTGAAAGAGTTCAAATAATGAATTGATTAATTTAAGGCCTAAAATGTGTTTGGGCAAATTAATTAATTCTAGGCCGGGAATTAAATATGTGATATTTAATTGGTGGTTAATTAATTAGAGAATTCATAACCGGGAATTAATCAATTATGGAAATAATTAATCACATAAGGAAGTGATTAATCATTTACTAAAATGATCTAATCACTTATGGAAGTAATTAGTCATTTGTGGAAAAGATTAATCTATTATGGAATTGATTGATCATGATTGTTTAATTAAGGAATAAGATTGAATCAATTTTGGAAAAGATTGATTTAATTGAATATTTTATTCATGGTCTCTCTTCTATAAATAGAACACTAGACTTAATTGGTCATGACACTTGACATTCTTGCTGTCGCTCTTAGACTCTCAAAGACAAGACCTAGAATTCTCTCTAGCCTCCCTCTTAGAGAAAGACTCCCACAAGTCTTTTGCCTCCTTGACTTAGAGACATACCGGTGTAACCTCTGTGGTTATTGTGTCATTCAAAGAAGGAATTTCCAGCGAAGAAAATCAAAGGCGGCTGCTGCGTTTTCGTTCGTGGAGCGTCGTTGGCGAAGAACGGTCAAGTCTACAACGAAGGTTTGTAACGGTTCTTCTTTCTTTCTTTATAAAAGCATGAAAATAAATTTAGATTTATTTTTAGCATGTTTAAACCAATTTTTCCAACAGCTTTAAAGTGTGTTTAAAGTTAGTTTGAATTTTCGTAACGATATTTTAATGTTAATTAATATACGGCGTAAGGTCCAATCGATGCGCTTCCGCTGCGTGGGCACTTTTATTCCCTTCATCAGGATGATCAATTTAAAAAGGTTTTAGAGATTCTTAAGCAATTGCATATAAATATCCCTTTAGTAGAAGCTATTGAGCAAATGCCTAATTATGCTAAATTTCTTAAGGATATTTTGACTAAAAAGAAGAGGTTCGGTGAGTTTGAAACTATATCTCTTACTGAGGAATGTAGTGCTATTCTTAAGAATGGGCTACCCCTCAAGGCTAAGGATCCAGGGTCATTTACCATACCCGTGTCTATAGGTGGAAAAGAATTAGATAGAGCACTCTGTGATTTTGGCGCAAGCATTAACCTTATGCCTCTTTCTGTCTATCGGAAGTTAGGTATTGGTGAAGCTAGGCCTACCACAGTTACACTCCAATTAGCTGATAGGTCTATTGATAGCGAGCAGAAATGTCGCTATTTTAGTCTCAATTTATTAAGCTTTTTGGTTCTTTAATCGTATTTTTAATGAATACATTTAATGAATTCTGTTATTTGGTCCTTAGGAGCTAAGTTGGTGATTTTGGGAGAAAAAGAGCCAAAATTGAAGTAATTATAGCATAAATCCTAGCTTGATGCAATTGGAGGCCCAAAGAAGTCAACTATAAAGAAAAGACCAAGAGGAATGAAGAAGAAGGCCCAACAATCAGCCCAAAAAGCAAGCTGAAAAATCTGGAAATCTGGACAGCGTCGAGACGCTAAGTAAGGCAGCGTCGCGACGCTGCCCTTTCTTGTTGCCCAAGCCGCGTGCGCAGCAGCGTCGCGACGCTTAGCAAGGTAGCGTCGCGACGCTACCCCTATTCCAGGCCTATAAAAAGGCACCCTTGGGTGCCTCATTCCTCATCAATCATCATTCCAACAAAGGAATTTCTTCCTTTCTCTCTTCCTTAGGCTCCCTTTGGAGCCCCTCTCAAGGCTTTTGAGCCTTTTTGAGAGGATTCTTCTAGTGGGAAAATTTTGGGAATTTTGGGGGAGCAATCTTAGGAGCTCAAGGAGTAGTCAGCGGGGGCTCCTAGCGTCAGCGAGGGGTTTTTTCGACGGTCAATTCCTTTCCTTTTATGCTCTTTAATATGCTTTCCCTTGTAATTATTGTGGATATTATGTGTAGCTAAACCCCAATTTGGGGTCTTGAAATGAAATGATAGTCGAAATATTGTTATAATTTCTTGTCTCTTGCCCATGTCCTAATTATTTGTATGGATGTGCTTAATGCTTTACTCAATCTGGCCAAATGTTTAATGATTCGATTCTTAATGGAAACTCGACGGAGAGAAATTAGGATAGATCATAATCCATGCAACTAGTTTAATTGCCCGTTGTGACACCGGGATTAGTTGATTGAACTTAGATTCCTAAAATGAATCAGAGCATAATAATTAATGATTTTTTAATAGCGCTAAGGACACTTAGGTTGTTAAAATGAATTAATTACAATTAGGGGAAACCGACAGGAGAACCTATGTGATTAACGGAGATTCTAGGATTATAATTAGTTGGGCAATGAGATAGGATAATTATAGCAATTATTTAGCTAATCATTGATTTTCAAGACCCCTCTTCCCATTTAAAGAAAACTCTTTCTCCACATTTTACTTTTGATTGATCAATTTGTTTTCATTAATCATCTTGAATTTAAATCTTTTTATTGCATGAAGTGGTCCCTAAATATTATTTCGCCTAAGTATTTTCAGTGCTCAAGAAAATTTTAATTATTGCTTAAGTTTCGCTTCGCCTCCCTGAGGATTCGATACTCGGAATACTTTCCATTTTATATTACTTGCGGCCCGTGCGCTTTGCGGTCCATCATCTATCACATATCTAGAGGGTAAAATTGAGGATGTCTTAGTAAAAGTGGATAAATTCATATTTCCTGTTGATTTTATTATTTTAGATGTCCCAATTATTCTAGGTCGTCCATTTTTTGCTACTGGTAGGACATTAATAGATGTTCAAAAAGGAGAATTAACAATGAGAGTCTCTAATGAGGAAGTGAAATTTAATGTGTTTAAAGCCATGAAGTATCCAGACGAAATGGAGGATTGTTCTTTCATTAGGATTCTGGAGAGCACAGTTATTGAGACAGCAATACAGGATTCGGCTGATAAGCATTCGGAAAAGCATGGAATGGTTAGTGTAGAAGATTTAGAAGTTTGTTCATTAGAAAGAAAAAATTAAAAAAAGTTGTTTAGGTGTGAGGATGTTTTTTAGTATTTAGATTTAGATCAAAGGAAGGCTCCTCCTATTAAGTCATCCCTGATTGAGGCACCTACTTTAGATTTGAAACCCTTGCCGGATCATCTAAAGTATGTGTATCTTGGGGAAAGTGAGACGTTGCCCATTATTGTTGCATCAGATTTAATGCTAGAGCATGAAGACGCCTTAATAAAATTGCTGCAGCAATACCGCAAGGCTATAGGTTGGACATTGACTGATATTCAGGGAATTAGCACATCTTTTTGTATGCACAAAATCACTCTAGAGGAGGGACCCTTTAGGAGTATTGAGCAACAAAGAAGGCTTAACCCTGAAATGAAAGAGGTTGTTCAAAAGGAGGTGATTAAATGGTTGGATGCTGGGATCATTTATCCAATTGCCGATAGCAATTGGGTGAGCCCTGTCCAATGTGTTCCTAAGAAAGAAGGTGTCACTGTGGTGAGCAATAAAGACAATGAGTTGATTCCAACCAGGACAGTAGCTGGCTGGAGGGTTTTCATGGATTACATGAGGCTTAATAAAGCTACCCGTAAGGATCATTTCCCTCTACCGTTTATTGACCAGATGTTGGATAGATTGGCTGGTCAGGCCTATTACTGTTTCTTGGATGGTTATTCTGGGTACAACCAGATTACTATTGCTCCTGAGGATCAGGAGAAAACCACTTTCACCTGTCCTTATGGGACATTTGCTTTTAGGAGAATGCCTTTTGGCCTCTGCAATGCTCCAGCAACATTTCAACGGTGTATGTTAGCAATTTTTTCTGATATGATTGAGTCCACTATTGAGGTATTTATGGACGATTTTTCAGTGTTTGGAGGGTCTTTTTAGAGTTGTTTAGATAATTTAGGTAAGGTGTTAAAAAGATGTGAGGATACCCATCTAGTTCTTAATTGGGAAAAATATCACTTCATGGTGAAGGAGGGCATAGTGTTACGACATAAAATTTCTAAAAATGGTCTGGAGGTCGATAGAGAAAAAATAGAGGTGATTAAAAGACTAGAGCCACCGAATTCAGTGAAGGGAATTCGGAGTTTTGTAGGACATGCTGGATTTTATAGGAGGTTCATAAAGGATTTTTCCAAAATCAGTAAACCTCTTTGTAACTTATTGTGTACTGATCATGTTTTTGACTTTAATGCAGATTATAGGAAGGCTTTTGAGACTTTAAAGGCTGCTTTAATCTCAGCACCCATTCTTTGCGCACCTAATTGGAATTTACCATTCGAGGTACTGTGTGATGCGAGTGATGCTGCGGTAGGTGCGATGCTGGGGCAAAAGCAGGGCAAATTTATCCATCCTATATATTATGCAAGCAAGGTTTTAAATGAAGCACAAGTCAACTATACAACTACTGAAAAGGAGTTGTTAGCTGTGGTGTTCGCTTTTGAGAAGTTTCGGCCATATTTTGTTGGATCCAAAGTCACGGTGTTCACGGATCATGCAGCAATAAGGTATTTAATGTCTAAGAAAGATGCAAAGCCTAGACTAATTCGTTGGATTTTATTATTGCAGGAATTCGACTTGGAAATAAAGGATAAGAAAGGATCAGAAAACGTCATTGCAGACCATTTATCTCGTCTTGATCCGTCATCATCTTTGCTGGAGCAATCTGCCATTTCCGATTCTTTTCCAGATGAACAGCTCTTTGCTGTTGAGGTAAAGGTAGTTAGGGATGTCCCTTGGTATGCTGATATTGCCAACTTTTTGGTAAAGGGAGTCACCCCTATTGACATGGATTGGAGGCAGAAGAAAAAATTTAAGAATGATGCGAAATTTTTCTATTGGGATGAGCCATTTATGTATAAGCAATGCTCTGACGGTATTATTCGTAGGTGTGTTTCAGGTGCTGAAGCAAAGGAAATCCTGGAGCAATGTCACTCTTCACCGTATAGAGGTCATTTCAGCGGTCAGAGGACAACTATGAGGATTTTGCATTGCGGATTTTTCTGGCCTACATTATTCAAGGATGCCCATTGGTTCTACAAGCAATGTGATGCTTGCCAAAGGAGAGGAAATTTGGGGCCTAGAGATGAAATGCCTCTTACTTACATTTTAGAAGTTGAATTATTCGATGTATGGGGTATTGACTTTATGGGGCCATTTCCCCCTTTTAATGGCAATGTTTTTATCTTATTGACAGTTGATTATGTGTCCAAGAGGGTGGAGGCCATTGCATGTCATCAGAGTGATGCCAAGACAGTTGCAAGGTTTCTTCAATCGCACATCTTTGCGCGGTTTGGGACACCTAGAGCTCTAGTGAGTGACGAGGGTACACATTTTGTTAATAATATCTTAACTAAGCTTTTAGCTAAGTATGGGATTAAGCATCAGATAGCTACCCCTTATCACCCACAAGGAAATGGTCAAGCTGAAATTAGTAATAGGGAAATTAAAGCTATTTTAGAGAAAGTAGTCCATCCATCTAGGAAGGATTGGTCCTTTAGGTTGAATGAGGATCTTTGGGCTTAGAGGACAGCTGATAAGACTCCTCTGGGTATGTCTCCCTATAGGTTAGTATATGGAAAAGCTTGTCATTTACCATTAGAGCTAGAGCATAAAACATTTTGGGCTCTGAAAAAGCTGAATTTTGATCTGAGTCGTGCAGAAGCAATAAGAATGCTGCAGCTTAATGAATTGGAGGAATTTCGCCAATTTTCTTATGAGAATGCAAAAATGTATAAAGAAAAAACTAAGTTGTGGCATGACAAGAAAATTAAATCTAAAGAGTTTGTCAAGGGTCAAAAAGTCTTGCTTTATAATTATAGATTGAAATTATTTCCTTGGAAGCTAAAATCTAAATGGTCAGGACCGTTCACTGTGATTGAGGTTTTCCCCCATGGAGCAATTACTTTGCAGGATGAAAAAGATGGGAGAGTGTTCAAGGTGAATGGACAACGTGTGAAGCATTATTGGGGTGAGGAGTTTCAGTCGAAATATCCTTCCCTAAGGTTAGTTGATGATTGAGAGAGCAGGATTTTTGCGGGAGCCTTTCACAGAGCTAAATTTTGAGCTCCCAGTGTTTGTATTAATTTTATGTTTCGCTGATTTTTTTTTTAATTTCGATTAGGTTAGATTTGATTTTGCATGGTTTATTAGATTTTTATCGTTAAGTATTTGTTTATTTCTATTAATTTAGATTTTATCTATTTCATTTTGAATTTGATTTGATTTTATTCTCTGGATATTTATTTAAATTATCTTTGGATTATCTTTTCATTAATTAGATTTTATCAGATTAAGTTCTAGATTTTATTTTCAGTTATTTTAATTCTGTTTAGTTTGAGTTAATAAAGATTTTCTCTAAATTAATTCAGCTTTAAGAAGGATTAAATTTGATTTGATTAGTTATTTTTAGAAGATTTGGTTTTCTATTTGAAATTTGAATTTCGTATCTAGGATTCTTCGGGTTCGGCAAGTTGTTACGACAAGGTTTTGGCTGAAGCAAAATCATCCGAATTAGAAAGGATTTTGTGGGAATTTATTATTTTTCCGTTGGGATTTTCTTTAGCAGGTAAATTTGCATGCGTCATCTGGTGAAGCCACGTGTCACACAGAGATCATCCAAGGGCTCTGATGATGGACATCGCATAAAGATTTACCATGGGTGATTAAAATTCAACATTTTACCGTTGCTTGTTTTGAATTTCCAATTTGCATGCATTTAAAATTAAACGGGAATAAAATTTAATGCAGTGCATATCTTTTCAGTTAGGATTTGATTTTGCTGAAGCTTATTTATTGGGAGACAGTGGTAAGTTTCTTTTCACCTCAACTTTGTATTTACTTTCTTCCCTGTTCGTATTTCTTTTTCTTCTTCCTGTGTTGCTCTTCTCTGTAAAATCTTTGCGTTCTCATGGCGAAAACACGAGCAAGGAAAGAAAGAGAGAATGAGGAGGAAGAGGTTGCGCTTACCCCTGAGATACCGAAGGTAAAAACTAAAAAGAAAAGAACGCCAGAGGAAAAAGAGGCCAAGAAAAGGAGAAGGCAGCAAAGGGCTGCAGAACAGGGAGAAGTTCAAGAGGTGGCAGAGGATGTTGCCACTACAACGGAGGAAGGAAATTGATAACTGCCCAAAAGGTAGTTATTTAGGCCTCAATTATATAGGGATTTGTGTGTCCTTTATGCTTATTAGGGTTGGTTTTGGATAGATATTACATGTTTTTACCCATTTGGAAGAATGGAAGCATTGGAAATTATTTTGTGCAGATTATGTTGCTGA
Organism: Luffa acutangula; assembly: GCA_036850905.1. Classification (NCBI taxonomy): domain Eukaryota; kingdom Viridiplantae; phylum Streptophyta; class Magnoliopsida; order Cucurbitales; family Cucurbitaceae; genus Luffa; species Luffa acutangula. The sequence goes on along the minus strand of CM072091.1, from coordinate 31,560,969 downwards.
GCGACTGAAGGAAGCAAATTCTGTGCTGCAGCAAAACTTGGAACAGAACTGCCACATCACAGCTTGTTAGCCAACTTCATGAACCGACTTCTGTTGAGTTATTTTCGGGTTAAAGGAGCAAGGACAGCCTTACACATGTCCTAGTTGACCTAATTCAAGTCTTCCATCCTTCTATAAAAGGAAGTAGCCGTCAAAGTCAAAAGTATTCCATGTTCTCCCTTGGAAGCCGGATAGTATAGAGAGTGAAGATCATTAAGAACAACATCATCCGCAAGCTGATTAAGGAGTTTATTTTCTTTATTAACTTGTGATTATGGACATGCCTACTCAGATTGTGATTTATATTTCCTTGCCCATTATGAACTAAGTAGCTTAGGTGTTTGTTAGGAATAATGTGATTTTCGTGCTTCATCTTTAGTAATATATTGACTATCGCATTTTGGTTAATTGTTGTACTTATTTCCATTTTATGCCCGTCTGGCCAGCCGGTGTGAATAACTCTCTCTAGTTTCAGGGATGATTTAGAGAGTGTGTGGCAATTATCCACACTACGATCATTGTGTATTGGTGAATGCCAGTGACTGAGCTAGGGATAGCCAGTTGCTTAGTGCTTGATCGGTCGTACTTCATTGGGGTTGAAACACATCCCAAAAGATCTAGAGTTCCGGGAGGAATCAGCTAATAATACATCGAGAAATGCATGTTCAATAATATTGCTAGAGCATCTTTTATAACAATCACTAAATCCTAACCAGCGCCTGTCTTTAATTTGTCTATCTATTTGTTTACTTGTTATTCTGTCATTTATTTTGCCTCAGCATAATTCTTATAAAACCAAATCATTTTACCATCTTTGAAACCATTAGAGAGTTACACAAAATAGGTAGAGTGGAAACTAATTCAGGAATCGAATTGATAATATTACTTGCTGCAGACTGTGTATACTTGCACAGGAATTCTAGAGTCTTTTATACCATATTATTACTCACTCTAGGAACCCAATAGCTGTCCATAGTTTAAAAAGCATGCTAAATAGGGATGTCGTGTGTTTAATTTAAAGTGCTTTCTGTAAGTAGTTTCTACTTGTTCGGTTTGTTTGATTGTGTGAAGCATGTTGTTTGTTTGTATGATTTATCTTTGTACTCGTGGAAAGCATGACCTGTTGTAATTATATGTATTGCAATGCTTGAGATGAACTTGTACTGATTATTGCTTGAGATGAGCATAAACTGTTTAGTTGCTTGGGATAAGTATGTCGTATTTGTTGTTAAAACATGATGAGGTGTTACATTCTAGCATGATGGGATGTCGTGTTATGTATGTGGGGTTAGACTAGTATGTTGTCACGGGATGTGTAGCATGAGTCTAGCGGTTGCGTTACATGACGCGTAAATCATGTGTAGGTGCGCTGTGTGGCGCGTAATTCATGTGTTTGGTTTTGCGTAGCATGGCGCGTAATGCATGCAGTTGGTTTTGTGTTGCTGAAGGATTTGGAATTCCCTAATTCCGATAAAGCATAAGCATAATTGGGACCGTTCGTAGTTAACTTTGTTTCCACTAAAATACCAATACATTGACAAAATTTAGAAAACTATTCTAAATCAATTATTAAGGCTAAGCATACAACCTTAGAACTAATTCTAAAGGGGACAAGCAAACATACCGTCCTTGTCGTCTCTGAAATATAAAGAACGCCTTTCTTGATTTCATACGGACCAAACATCAACAATTGGGACACCATCAATTGATTTTCCCCGTGATGACTCTGAGATTAGGAATGTAGTTGTGGGACTACCTAATCTTGAATGGGAAAAACTCTTGAGAGAGAATTCTCCCTAGAGTTATTGGGTTGAGAGATTATGAGAGGGAGAATAGAGAGAATGCAAGAGTGCATTCTTGTGGCCTCATGTTGATGTAGGTAAACCCTAGGGTTAGTGTTCTATTTATAGGAGAAAGGCCATGAATAAAATATTCATTTAAAATCAATTGTTTCCATAACTTATTTAATCTTTTCCATAATTAATCAATTTCATAACCAATCAATTCCATAATTGATTAATCTTTTCCAGAAATGTTTGATTACTTCCATAAGTGATTAAATCATTTCCATAAATGATTAATTACTTCCACAAGTGATTAATCATTTCCATAATTGATTAATTTCCAATTAATTAATTTTTTAATTAATTAATCACCAACTAAATATCATATATTTAATTTTAGACCTTCTATTAGTTAATTAATTAATTACCCAATTAAATATCATATTCAGGCCTTCAATTAATTAATTCTATAATATGAATCAAATTCATATTAAAATTTGAACTCCTTCAAAATCCCTTATATCCTATAAATTTAATATGAATCAAATTCATATTAATATTTGAACTTCTTCAAATATTTATTTCTCTCATAATAATAAAGTTTAATTTCAAATTAGACTTTATATTTTAATGTATCACTATACATTATATTAATTTGTATCTCATACAATTAACTTAATTCCCAATATGAATTTGAACTATTCAAATTCTCTCAAGATATAATTGTTCCTAATTACTCTTTACGAGCTAGCAGGGGGACCTAGTGGACCTATAGATCAGAAGCTCAAATGACATGAGGTTAACTGATTAAACTCATTAATTAGGTTAACCAGTATTCATTAACTATGGGTCATTCCACTAAAGACTCACAACTGAACTCTTCTCACTGTAGAACATTTTTGTGTCCACGGATATAGACCTATACCGGTAAGTCAATCTTTCACTAGTGTCCATAACACAGCTGGGTCAAATTACCGTTTTACCCCTGTGTTACATTTGTCTCCTTAAGTACCAGTGCTCCTCTAATGATCAACCAGTTTATGGTCCAACCAATAAACAGAATGTCCCTCTCGGGCTAGTAAGAGGGCAGGATCCCTTTATTCAAGTCCTGGAGCCACCACTTAAGGAAACACTCATCTACTTCTCCTAGAAGTGGGAATGAGTTAATTCCTTCTTGTGTTGCCATGTCCCCAGCCTCCCACTCGGTCTTGTCCCAAAGAAGGAAGACATATTGAATCGACGTATTGGCCACTCTCACCCATGCTAATCAAAGGACAATCTCTCATGAGAAGTAGTTCATGACACACTCAGGATTAAGACTGAGTTACCGAGGTCATCCGATTGAAACAATAACCTAACTAGTTAACGATGTTATATCTAGTGGTTTACTATTTCATGGTCTGGTCTTATGCAAACTCATTGCATAGGTTACCCTTGCATGCATGTCTACTACATGGACGCTTTGGATCAATGCGTCTGTATCAAATACAAAATGGGATGTATCCCATAGTGTTACAAAGATAAGGTATCTAACCTTATCCTTGTACAATAGACCTTTTAGGTTGTTACTTGAACATCGATCCCCGTATGTCTCCACATACTAGTTCAAGTTACATACAAACAACCTTGGATCTTAGTTTATTGGATTTGGGTCAAATTTTACAATATTTAACAATAACACTTTATTGTTGAAACTTGATAAGTCCAATTTATTATACACTTAGAATCTCCAAATTTTCTTATCTTAATTGAATTCATTGCGAAAAATGCTTTAAAATGAGTATAATATGTCTACAGGTCCTCACCGGAGCTTTCGAAGCGATTCGGGGCTTAAACGAGCAAAACCGGAATGAAAAATGACATTTCTGCCCTTGGAGCCGTCGAAGCGTTGAGATGCTGCCATCCAAGCGTCGGGACGCTACTCAAATAAGGAAAAGTCGTGGGCATGAAGATGAAGGCCTAGCGTCGCGACGCTCTCGCCATAGCGTCTCGACGCTACGTCAATGCGCAGATTTTTTCCATAGTTTAAGGCCTAGCGTCGCGACACTGTGTCATAGCGTCTCGACGCTAGGCAATTTTCCTGAATTGAAATTTTCCAAATTTAGCTGAAATTTTCCATGTTTGATGACCCAATTCAGCACCATTCTACCACGAATTGAAGGCCAAGAATCCCTATAAATAGAGGCCTTTGGTGTAGGTTTAGAATCATCCCTCAACACACAATTCACTACAACTTTGTAGTCCATCTCTCTCCCCCTTTTTCACCATTCTTCTTAGTTTTAGTTTCTATTGCTTTCTTTGATGTATTCCATGAACAAGCAAGCTTGCTCTTATTCCATGAGAGGTTAAGCTCTTCATTCATGTAATAGGGTAGTCAAGAGTAAGTTCATATTCTATTAATGAAATTTCTTGTTTGAATTATCAAAGCATGTTTATGTGATTTTAGTTCTTTTTTCTATAAATTTAGTTTGTGGTAGGAAAGATTGTCAACCTTGACCGTGCCCTCTCTAAATTTACTTGCTAAATCTTAGTAGCATATAGGCTAACGTTATGTTTATACGCAAGCGTCCCTTGAACTAAATGATTCAATTAATTGTAATTGTGGTTTGTTGCCCGTTGCATGTAAATTAACTCGGCTAGATCTCATTGCAGTTTAGGTTAATTAATCGGCCAATTAATTAGTTTAAACTAGAATCAAACTTAGCGTTTGCATGTTTGTGATAGTGGATCATGATTCTCTGTTTGTTGTCGGAATACGTCGGACTTAAATTTTTTTGGACTTATTAGTGAAATTATATAATGATTTAATTGAATTGAACTTACCATGACTAACCCGGTTGCATTATCTTTCTTTAAGGTATTAATTTCTTCCCTTAATTTGATTTTCTTAACTTCCCTTTTTCAACATTTTCCTTAATTGGTTTTCTTCCCATATCTACTTTCCTTCCATAAAAACGGTTTTTGGTTACCTAAAACAAATAAGGAAATTAAGATTTGCTTGCATAGACTCCCTGTGATCGACCCCGACCACTATTGCTACAAGTTAGCTTTAGAGGTTGAGGATTATAAATATATTTGATAAGAGACCTAAACTCAATAATAATTTATTGAAAAAAGTATACAATTTGTTTATGTTCACTATCTACGAGTTTTAGGGCATAAATCCCAACAAACTCCCACTTGAACTAAAACTCTAGTTTAGGTTGATGTACACTAATCTATACAGCAGTGGATGTATAAATCCATGTATAAAACATATACAATGTACAAATACAATAAACTAGGGCATCACTATACCCATTACATAATGGTATCACTATAAACATTACATTTCTCCTATTTGCCCTAGATTACGCCTTTGTACATATCTCATAGATCTAGACCTTCTAGATGACCTTCAAATACTTTAGCCGAGAGAGTCTTTGTAAATGAATCAGCAATATTTCATTCAATTTAATGTGCCTGCTTGTCTTGGGCTGCGATGTTTTTTTGAATTTTCCCCAACACCACTACATCACTATAAAGTGTGATAGGCAAGTTCACATTTGGAACACATTCCAAATCAATCAAGAACTTCCTAAGCCATACAGTCTCTATCGCTGTTTCACAAACAGCTATGTTTTCGGCCTATACGGTCAAGACTATAACTATGTCATACTATAGCTCCATCATAAAAAGTGACCACAGATACTGATGTAGATTTCCTCAAATCCTTATCAGTCATAAAACTTGTGTCAGTGTATCCTGTAAGGATCAAACCCTTAGTCCCATACACGAGCATATAGTTCCTCGTTCTCCTAAGATACTTGAGGATATTCTTAACGGGTTTTCTTGGATTAGATTGATACTTACTGACAATCCATACTGCATAGGGCCTTTGTCTCATGTCCTCAACTTCTTGAGGTGTCTCAGGAAACAGTTTCTTAGACAAAAGAATTTCATGTCTGAAAGGTAGTGAACCCTTCTTGGAATTTTGCATCTTATATCTAACTAACATCTTGTAGATCTAAGACACTTGAGACAAGGCTAGCTTTTTGTTCTTACGGTTCCTAATAATTTGGATCCCGAGAACAAACTCGACTTCTCCCAAATTTTCGTTTGAAAATGAGCTGCTAGCTCCTTTTACTAGTCAGTAAGATAACCTACATCATTCCCATTGTAACGCCCCCAAATTCTCAAGAGACTATCTAAGAGAACTACTAAACTTAGTCACATTATTCTTTAAGGGGCTACCGAAAATTCGGCAGCATAACAAAGTAATTTTGCTTAAACCAAAATTTGACAACCTGTTAAAACATTAACATAACACCAACTAAAGATGCAACAGGATTACGAGTCAGATCTCGTAACCATTCCCATTCAATTAAAGCAATTCAAACTGAGTCTAATTCAAAACACTAAACGAAGAAAATAAATAACCATTAATCTAAACAACGCGGCCTGACCAACACAAAGTTTTGTCTCTCCTATCATTGTTTAAACAACTAGAACATAATAATGAAATAAACTCTAAACTTTGCTTTCTCAAGCCTTCTCCTCAGCATCACCAGGCTTGTAGTATTCCTCATCACTTTCAAAAACTGGTGGTGGGTCAATACAAAACCATGGTACTGAGTAAGTGGCTCACATCTAAGGAGCCATCAAACGACATATAATGCATAAGGCAAAAATCATGCTCTTTAAACAACAGAACAAGTACACAGGTATGATATTCACCTCAAACATCACAATCATGCATAACATCATAATTAACATCTTGAGGTCAATCATAACACAACTAACGCAATTCCGTCAGGTTATCCTCAACCATTCACAAGTCCAACAATCACCTAACTCAACTAGTAGGTTCTTGACCTTTACACTCAAGACCCCAACTCTAACATAGTATTCAAATACAACTTATAAATTAGCAACACTCTCACTTGCAATGTATCGACTCCTGGCCTTTGTACCCAGGTACCCTTATACCTGCTGTTGGGTTCCTAGAGTGAGTAAAAATATGATATAAAATACTCTAGAATTCCTGTGCAAGTATACACAGTCTGCAGCAAGTAATATTATCAATCCGAGCCCTGAATTAGTCTCCACTCAACCTATTTTTGTGTAACTTTCCAATGGTTTCAAGAATAGTAAAATGATTGGATTTTATCGGAATTATGCTGAAGCAAAATAGATGGCAGAACAATAAATAAACAAATAGATAGACAGATTAAAGACAGACGCTGGTTAGGATTTAGTGATTGTTTTAAAGGATTGCTATAGCAATATTATTGATCATGCATTTCTCACAGTATTATTAGCGGATTCCTCCCGATACTCCGGATCTTTTGGGATATGTTTCAAACCCAATGAAGTGCGACCGATCAAGCACTAGGCAACTGGCTATCCCTAGCTCAGTCACTGGCGTTCACCAATACACAATGATCGTAGTGTGGATAATTGCCACACACTCTCTAAATCATCCCTGAAACTAGAGAGAGCTATTCACACCGGCTGGCCAGGCGGGCATAAAATGGTAATAAGCACAACAATTAACCAAAATGCGATAGTCAATATATTACTAAAGATGAAGCACGACAATCACATTATTCCTAACCAACACCTTAAGCTACTTAGTTCATAACAGGCATAGAAATACGAATTACAATCTGAGTAGGCATGTCCATAACCACAAGTTAATAAAGAAAATAAACTCCCTAATCAGCTTGCGGAAGATGGTGTTTTTGATAATCTTCAATCGCTCTAAAATATTCGTCTTCCAAGGGAAAACATGGAATGATTTTGACTTGGACGGCTACTTCCTTTTATAGAAGGATAGGAGACTTGAATTAGGTCAACTTGGACACGTGTACGGCTCTCCTTGCTCCTTTATCCCGAAAATAACTCAACAAAAGTCGGTTCATGAAGTTGGCTAACGAGCTGTGATGTGGCAGTTTCTGCTCCCAGTTTTGCTGCAACACAGAATTTGCTCCCTCCAGTCGCCCAGCAGCATAATCTACACAAAATAATTTCGAATGCTTCAATTCTTCCAAATGGGTTAAAACATGTAATATCTATCCAAAACCAACCTTAATAAGCATAAAGGACACACAAATTCCTATATAATTGAGGCCTAAATAACTACCTTTTGGGCAGTTATCATACCCCCAAACTTGAACTATTGCGCGTCCAGAGCAATACTAACTCACCTTCCCTTAAGATTTCAGAACATTAGACAAAGAATAGCTTAATCAAACCAGACAGTCCAACACTGCCTTTAACCTTTACCTGAGCACTCTGCAAAACCAAGCTCTACTGCAGCAAAATGATTCCTCCGGCATGGACAAATAATCACCACTTTTCAACTTAATTCTAAGGACTCACCACAACCTAGCTCTATTTTCAGACATTTTAAAACATATTTTTAAAGGGGTTTATATCATTGTTTATCATACTTAAAGCAGCCTTACAGTCATAAGCTCTTAAGCATGGGATGACCCACTTTATGGTGCAGTATACCCTTGCCTCAAGCTCATCACCAACTAGGCTCAATACTCATTATAAAGCTAAAAAATCCTTAGTTGTTCTATCTCTTGCCCCTCAGAATGGCGACATTTTTATGATGAAGCTCACCTAAGTTCTGGGAGACAGAAAAACTGTTGGATCATCATTCACCCCTCAAAACTTTTGCTCCGTCAAAATTTTCAGCAAAATTTTCAACAATCAATTCTTTTCAGCAAATCATTTCATTATTTTTTCCATATTTCCTAGGTCATCTTTTGACGCGAAGACAAACTGTGGGTATCACAAATGTCCCCGGTTACTCAATAACCTAACAAATTTTAATTTGAAGGAGAGGAATGCTCGAGCAAAATAATTAGAGTAGCAAAAACTCCCCCAAACTTGATTTATTCATTGTCCCCAATGAATCATTATATAAGCAAGTATACCCCCAAACTTAAGTTTTTCTATCTGAATTTTTAAACTAAACATGGGACTAGGATTAAGCTTAAAGTGGATCGTATAAGTCAATACTACCTTGAAAATCTTCTTTGCCGCAGCAACAGTCCAGGCTAGAAGAAATGCTCAAGCAAAAGGTTTCTGGATATCAGAATATCGTGATCTAATTAGGCGTAATCAGTCCAAGCTTAAAAAATTCAGAGGAAAAGTAGTTAAGTTAGAGTTACTTAGTGCTCATAGAACAGAAACATTCAGAAATTTCATTAAAAACACGAAAAAGATATTACATAAGGAGAGATATATTTTTTCAAAGCAGAAAAATTAAAAAGAAACAAGCAGTTATAACAGCGAGCAGGGTCACTATACGCGAGCAAACAAAAATGGAGAAACAAAAGTAATGCTCGCTCCAGGTCATCCCATCAGTCAGTCTTCCTGACCCTGCTCCTCATCAACATCCTCTTCTCGTTCAACAGGTGGGGGTGGTATCCAAAGATTAAACAAATCATCGGGAAACACTGGAAAGGCCTGATATGGTTTTGAGAAATTGGTTTTCAAGGCCCCCCTAAGCGCATCATCTCTCCTTTTAGCATAAGTCTAATAGGTCTGAGCTTGCCTTTCAGCAAATTCTAACCTACTAGCCAACACTGTCAGTTGCTCTAGGATCTGATTAACGCCATACACAAGCCCACCCTGGCGAGCCTCTTGCGTACGCTGAAGCCGCGCCAGATTAGGTGTGTCAAAGATCCTAGACCAGTAGATATCATAACGCTTGATGACTCTGTTAACAATTGTTTTGAGAATAGAAATTTGGAAAAGAGATTTGATGCAGGTGATTATTTTCTGAAATGTTATTATGATAATCTCTTTAGTGAAGATGGGCCAGGGGAAAGTTTTTTTTCTCCCCTGTTTGTAGTATGCAATACGGTGCGTGATTTCTTGCAGGGCCCGGAGGATGATGAAAATTTTTATTTTGAGCCTTCGTAAGCGTGTCGAGCCTAGTCTAGCTAAAGACGTTAAAGAAAGCGCTGCTTGGGAGGCAACCCAAGGATTAAGTTTAGATAGTTGTTTTTGCAGTAAATAATTCTCTTTGCTCCGTGATCCAATTTTTTTTTTGCAGGATCACCTTAGCAAGTCCCAGAATTCCAAATTTCCCATTTTTTTGGATCCAAAGGAAGAAGATGAAGCGCTCCTAGCTCAAGGAAGTCTCAGTATCCCCCACTTGCTTTACTGTTTTTAAAACATTGGGGACAATGTTTAATTTAAGTTTGGGGGGGAGGCTTGTTGGGTTTTATGCCCTAAAACTAGTAGATAGTGAATGTAAACAAATTGTATACTTGTTTCAATAAAGTGTAATTGAGTTTCTACAATAAAGTGTTATTGTTAAATATTGCACAATTTGACCCAAATCCAATAAACTAAGATCCAAGGTTGTTTACATGTGACTTGAACTAGTATGTGGGGACATACGGGGATTGGTGTTCAAGTAACAACCTAAAAGGTCTATAGTACAAGGATAAGGCTGGGTACCTTATCCTGGTAACACTATGTGATACGACCTGCTTTGTATTCGATACAGACGTATTAATCCAAGGCGTCCATGTAGGAGACATGCAAGCGGGGGTATCCTATGCAATGAGTTTGCATAAGATCGGACCACGAAATAGTAAACCACTAGATGTAACACCGTTCACTAGTTAGGTTACTGTTTCAATATGATGACCTAGGTAACTCAGTCTTAATCCTGAGTGTGTCATGAACTCCTTCTCACGAGGGGTTGTACTTTGATTAGTATGGGTGAGAGTGGCCTGCACGCCGACTCAATAAGCCTACTTTCTTGGGGACAAGACCGAGTGTGGGGCTGGGGACATGACAACACAAGATAGAATTCACTCCTTCCCACTTCTAGGAGAAGTAGATGAGTGTTCCCTTAAGTGGTGACTCCAGGACTTGAACAAAGGGATCCCGCCCTCTCACTGGCCCGAGAGGGACTTTCTGTTTAATGGTTGGACCATAAACAGGTTGTTCATTAGAGGAGCGCTGGTACTTAAGGAGACAGATGTAACACAGGGGTAAAACGGTAATTTGACCCAACCGTGATTACGAACACTCGTGAAGGATTGACTTACCGGTATAGGTCTACATCCATGGACACATAAATGTTCTACAGTGAGAAGAGTTCAGCTGTGGGTCTTTAGTGGAATGACCCACAGTTAATGAATATTGGTTAACCTGATTAATGAGTTTAATCTATTAACCTCATATCATTGGAGCTTCTGATCTGTAGGTCCATTAGGTCCCCCTGCTAGCTCGTAAAGAGTAATTAGGAACAAATATATCTTGAGAGAATTTGAATAGTTCAAATTCATATTGGGAATTAAGTTAATTGTATGAGATACAAATTAATATAATGTATAATGATGCATTAAAATATAAAGTCTAATTTGAGATTAAACTTTATTAAATTGAGAGATTGATATATTTGAAAGAGTTCAAATATATGTCTAATTAAATATAGGGTATTTAATTAGAAGATGAATTAATTAATTATGAATTAATTAATTATTCAATTTAGTTTAAATTAAATGAGATTTAATTAAACTATAGTCTATGAGAGAAATAAATATTTGAAGAAGTTCAAATATTAATATGAATTTGATTCATATTAAATTTATAGGATATAAGAGAATTTGAAGGAGTTCAAATTTTAATATGAATTTGATTCATATTATAGAATTAATTAATTGAAGGCCTGAAATTAAATATATGATATTTAATTGGGTAATTAATTAATTAACTAATAGAAGGTCTGAAATTAAATATATGATATTTAATTGGTGATTAATTAATTAAAGAATTAATTAATTGGAAATTAATAAATTATGGAAATGATTAATCACTTATGGAAGTGATCAATCATTTATGGAAAAGAAAGCTAGTACCATTAGGTATCAAAATGCAAGTTTGGGGGAGTAGCAAAAGAAAAAGAAAAGAAAAAGAAAAATCATTTGTGAAGTTTTGCTCCCCCGTGAAAAAGAAAGAAAAAAATGACGGGCACCTTAGTTCCTTTTTTGCATGATAGAAGGACTCCGACCTATTAGGGGCTCTTAGCCAGTGTAGGGGGAAAACAAATGGAGAAAGCCATAAGACTAATCTAGGTTAGTAAAAGAATCAATAGATAGGTCTTGAGCATGCTATTCATTAATCTTAAGTTCAAACTAGTTTAAGGTTTCTTCAAGAGTATGCGGTGCTTGCTTATTCCACTTGCATGTTTTCCATTCTATCCTAAGAATTCAAAAATCATTGAGGCCTGAGCAATTCCATTTCATGCATCTTTAGAATTTATTTTGCTCGGGACTAGCAAAAGCTTAAGTTTGAGGGTGTGATAGCGAGTAGAAATGTCGTTATTTTAGTCTCAATTTATTAAGCTTTTATGTGCTTTAATCGTGTTTTTAATGAAAATATTTAATGAATTTTGTTATTTGGTCCTTAGGAGCAAAGTTGATGATTTTGGGAGAAAAAGTACCAAAAATGAAGCAAATGAAGCCCAAATCCAAGCTTGATCAAATGGGGACCCAAAGAAGACAATCATGATAAAAAAGCCCAAAAAAAAAAAAAGAAGTGAAGAGAAGGCCCAAAAGCAGCCCAAACCGAAGCTGAATATGCAGAAATTTGGGTCAACATCGAGACGCTATGCAAGGCAGCGTCGCGACGCTGTGCAATGTAGCGTCGCGATGCTACCTCGAATCCGGGCCTATAAAAAGGCACCCTTGGGTTACCATCAATCATTCACCAATTCCTTCCTTTCCTCCTCCCTTTGGCTCCTTTGGAGCCTCTCTCAAGGCTTTCTAGCCTTTTTGAGAGAATTCTTTAGTGGGAAATATTTTGGGGAGTTTTTGGGGAGCATCTTAGGAGGCTCAAGGAGTAGTCGGCGGAGCTCTGAGCGTCAGCAAGGGGTTTTTCGACGGTCAATTCCTTTCCTTTTATGCTCTTGATTATGCTTTCTATTGTAATTATTGTGGATATTTTAGCCATGTGTAGCTAAACCCCAATTTGGGGTCTTGAAATGAAATTATAGTTCAAATATTGTTGTAATTTCTTGTCTCTTGCCCTTATCCTAATTATTTGTATGGATGTGTTTAATGCTTTATTCAATCTGGCCAATTGTGTAATGATTTGTTTCTTAATGGAAACTCGACGGAGAGAAATTAGGATAGATCATAATCCATGCAACTAGTTTAATTGCCCGTTGTGACACCGGGATTAGTTGATTAAACTTAGATTGCTAAAATGAATCAAAGCATAATAATTAATGATTTTTAATAGCGCTAAGGACACTTAGGTTGTTAAAATGAATTAATTACAATTAGGGGAGACCGACAGGAGAACCTATGTGATTAACGGAGATTCTAGGATTATAGTTAGTTGGGCAATGAGATAAGATAATTATAGCAATTATTTAGCTAATAATTGATTTTCAAGACCTATTTTCCCATTCAAAGAAAACTCTTTCTCCATACTTTATTTTGATTGATCAAATTATTTTCTTTTACTTGTTTTGAATTTTAAATTCCTTTTTATTGGATGAGCTATTCCCTAAATATTATTTCTCCCAAGTATTTTTAGTGCTCAAGAGATGTTTGTTTTGATTAATTTTCGCTTTGCTTCGCTTCCCTGAGGATTCGATACTCCGAATACTTTCCGTTTTATATTACTTGTGACCCGTGCGCTTGTGGTAAGTCGTACACCATCACGAACATTTACCTCATCATCAATCCACGACCATTTGAACCCGAGGCCCTGATGTCCTTATCACTTTCCCTTTTCTCAATGTCAGTCTTCGACCATCTATACCTGAGGCCCTGGCAATTCTTTATCACAACTCAAGACCTTCCGACCCAACATTCTCTCTAGATCATACCAAGTCTAAATAAAACGAAACAAAATTCATGTATTTCCAAGGCAACCACAACGAAACAATACTTCTATCACAACAAGTTCCAGTCACCTCATTTTAGCATAACTCAGTGTTGCAATTCTGAAGTGGTTAAAAATATGAGATAAATTAACTTCAGATTACTGTGCAAGTATACACAATCTAGTAGCAAGTGATAAGTATTTATCGTATCCACAGGGTCTTGAAATGCCTACCTCTATTGATTTAATTTGTCTTTTTAGTGATTTCAAAAGGTTGGTTAAATTGATTGGGTTTTTAAAATGCTGAAACAAAAGAAATACGAAAGCAGTAAGTGATTACAACTAGAGAAAACAGAATGGAAACAGACACAGGTTAAGACTTTTGTAATTGTTATAAAGATGCTCCAGCAAATATTTTGATCCGTCAATCTCCTGCAATATTATCAGCGGGATCCTCCCGGAACTCCGGTTTTTTTGGAATATGTTTCAAAACTAATGAAGCTCTACCGATCAAGCACTAGGCAACTGACTATCCCTAACTCAGTCACTAGCGTTCACCAATACACAATGATCTAGCGTGAATTATCGCCACACAACTCCTAAATCATCCCTGAAACTAGGAGAAGCTATACATACCGGCTAGCTAGGCGGGCACATAATGAGATAAAAGATCAACAATAACTCAAGATGAACATGATCAAATAGAATTTCCAGATTTATAAATATAACAATCACATAATTCTTAACCTATGCCTACAAAGCAATTAGTTCATGATTGAAAACATAAAATACGTTTACAATCTCGATAAGCACATCCATAAAGCGAAATAAACAAGAAGTACTAATCCTTTTCAACAAATGGGGATGAAACGGTTGCTCCAAACTACCAAGAACATGGAAGAACTTCGTCTCCTTGAGTGGAATCGCAAATGGTCTTCTTAGATCTCCATTTTGCCGTCAATTCGGCCTCCGGCCGATTGATTCAGTCTCCAAATCGTGAATGAATTTATCTTTGACGACTTCTCCTTTTATAAGATGAGAATTAGGTTAAATTGGACACATGGCAGGCTCTCCTCGCTTCTTTATCCCAAAAATAACTCAATAGAAGTCGGTTTATCAACTTGGCTAACGAGCTGTGACGTGGTAGTTTTTGCTCCCAGCTTTGCTACAACACAGATTCCGCTCCCTCACGTCTCTCAACAATATTTTCTGCACAAAATAACTTTCAAAGCCTCCATTCTTCCAAATCGGTTAAAACATATAATATATATCTAAAACCAACCCTATTAAGCACAAAAGACACACAAATCCCTATAGAATTAGGCCTAAATAACTACCTTTCGGACTGTTATTACTCAGCACAACAGTTTAACACCTCAATTCCACAGCAAAGCTCGCCAATAACATAACAATACATACATATATATCACATATTCTACAATTAAACAATTAAAGGACAAAACATGCTAACACAAGCAAATAGACTCCTCAGATAGAATTCCACTTACGTATAGCGATCCTTGAAGATCAACAGAACCAACTGGAAGAGCCTAAAGAGCCCAAACTACAAGCAATAACTTCTAAGGGTTAGGAATCGACTTCCAAGACCAAAAAGGCATAATAAAGGAAGGTAAATGGTGCTGAAATTTACTACTCAACATCTAAATGGCCCTAAATGCTTTCTGTCCAACGAACTAAGTGATTTGAAATCACTTATCTAGAGTCCCTAAGCAGTGGGTGCTTGGGTTTAAGGCCAAATGGAGGATGAGTCACAAGATTAGAGCGATTTCGAGTCCAAGACGGCACTACACAACGCTGAAACGACAAGAAATCAACCACGAATCCTAGTTTAAACATCAAACAAGAGTGGGTAATCTAAATTCGAGATTAATTAGGCATGGGTAACGATGACAGCTTACCAAAAGAGCTCGAACACTCGCGGAACAGACCTAAAATCAAACTGAACGCGCCGAAAACGCAGGAACGAAGAGGATTAAAACTTCTACTCACGGGTCTGAAGGTGTTCATATAACACATGCGGAAGCAATTTTAGGATTGGAGGCACTTAACTACATCAATTTTAGAAAATGAAAACATGTTGTCCAAATACCGTAAGGAGAGAGCAGAATTTTTAACAACCTTTTTTGAGACCGATTTAGCAACTCCCTTTGATTCCTTTGAACATGAACGGTGTGTGGACCACCTCTAGTGTCTTCCCTACTATTCTCCGGGCCAAGAACGACTTGTGGGAGTCTATAGAGATAGGGAATGAGAAGGGAATGCTTGAAGGTTCAAGCAATAGAGAGATATATGGAGATAAGTGAGTTTGAGACCAAAATCCAACAGCATAACAATATGGAAATGGCTCTCTTAAGCTTTGAATCTGATTCATGCTCCTTATAAAGACATCTTCCATGCAAAGAGAAGCCTCATGACACTAGACACATGGTGAAATTGCAACTCAAAGTGGATTATAGGTGTTTGATTCACAAAACATGCAACTAGTGCATGGTTGTGTTGTTTTCCACTATGCATGAACATGCAAGAGTGGGAATCCCACTAAATCCACTAAATTGAATCTAAATTCAAAATTTTCAGCTTGCAATTCACCCTTATTTCAATTCTAAATTGAAATTGATTTCAAGACAAC
The DNA here is from genome assembly GCA_036850905.1 of Luffa acutangula. Taxonomy (NCBI): domain Eukaryota; kingdom Viridiplantae; phylum Streptophyta; class Magnoliopsida; order Cucurbitales; family Cucurbitaceae; genus Luffa; species Luffa acutangula. Next base: position 31,544,643 of record CM072091.1, on the reverse strand, counting down.
TAATTTGGGACATTTCCAAGTAACTTGATATGATTAATCCAATTAATCATTGTTACCTTGTGCTATTCATTATATATGATTCTTAATCCATATATATTGTATTTAAAACACTTTTAAATCCTTTATCTCTCATTTTCTAATTTAATTCATAATTAAATTATTGTGTCTAACACAATTTTACGATAATACCCTTTTTTCCGTTTTTGAACGATTCAAAGATCCCTATCAATATGTTCTAGGCTTTAATCCGATATGAGCTAGTAGGGGGACCGGACCTATAGATCATGGGCTCCAATGATTCAAGGCTAACCGACTAATCTAATTATCTAAGCTAGCCAACATTTGTTAACTACCGGGACACTCCACTATAGCCCGATAGTTGCACTCCCCTCACTATAGATATATTTTCGTCCACTTGATTTAACCATGATTAGTAAGTCGATCCTTCACAGGTTTTTCGTAGTTATAGCTAGGTCAACAGTCCGTTTTACCCCTATAGTACTTCTAGTTCCTTACGTCCCACTGATCCTCTAATGAACAATTGGTTTATGGTCCAACCAATAAACCGAGTCCCTCTCGGGCCAATGAGAGGGCGGGATCCATTTGTTCAAGCCCCAGAGTCAGCACTTAAGGGAACAACCTCTCTACTATCCCTAATTTGGGTAGGAGTGAATTCCTTCTCGCACGGCTACGTCCCCAGCTATCTACTCGTTCCTATCCCTGAAATGAGAGGCTTATTGAGTCGGCGATATTAAGCCACTCTCACGTATGCAGATCTAAGGATAAGCCCGAATAAACAGGAGTTCATAGTTAGCTCAGGATTAAGATCCAGTTACCTAGGTCATCGTATGAAATAGTAAGTCTCGTCAGTAAACGGTGTTATAAAGCGAGAGTGACTTATTTCTCGGTCCTGATCTTATGCAAACTCATTGCATAGGACGCCCCCACTCGCATGTCTCTGCACGGACGATTTAGGATCACATCGTCTATACCATCTATAAAGTGGGTCGCGTCTCATAGTGTCCCCAGAATAAGGTACCCAGCCCTATCCTTATACTATAGACCGTTTTGGCTATTACTCAAGCTTGATCCACTTTTATGTCTCTACATAAAGCTCAAGTTTTCAACCTATAGCCATGGATCTTAGTTTATTGGATTTGGGTTATTATAAATGTGCAACTTACTTTATTCAGTAATAACTTTACTGAATTAATCTCGATAACGCCTTCATCGAATAAGTATATAATTCGTTTAACATTCACTATCTACGAGTTTTAGGACACCAATCCCAATAGGGTCTGGTTGGAACAAGAGGAGAAAAAGAGATTAAGCCCGCCATAAACAAAATCCAACAAACACAAGCAGAGAGAGAGACTTACGCAACTGTTTGCGGATCCACGACGTGAGGAAGAGAGAGATTGAGAAAGCAAGAAGTGCGAGGACAAGAATACACGAGTCTGCTGCTCGGGCCGCATGTCAACGCGAGCGAGGGAGAGATTTGTTGGGATTGGTGCCCTAAAACTCGTACATAGTGAATATTAAACGAATCATATACTTGATCGATAAAGTCGTTGTCGAGATTCATTCAGTAAAGTTGTTACTGAATAAGTAAATTGCACGTTAAATAACCCAAATCCAATAAACTAAGATACCTTGCTATAAGATGAACACTTGAGCTTTATGTAGAGACATAAAAGTGGACCAGGTTGGAGTAATAGCCAAAACGGTCTATAGTATAGGGATAGGGCTGGGTACCTTATCCTGGGGACACTATGAGACACGTCCCTCTTTGTAGATAGTAAACACGATGTGATCCTAAATCGTCCATGTAGAGACATGCGAGTGGAGGAGTCTGATAACTCTCCATAAGGGAGTTATTTAGGCCTTAGTTTTATAGTGATTTGTGTGTCATTTGTGCTAAATAGGGTTTTTTTTAGATAAATATTATATGTTTTAACCCATTTTGAAGAATGGATGCTTTGGAGGTTATTTTGTGCAGAATATATTGTTGAGTGACTTGAGAGAGAAAAATCGGTGATCCAGCAAAACAAAGAGCAAAACTGCCACGTCACAACTCGTTAGCCATTTTAATGAATTGAAGTTAGTTAAGCTATTTTCAGATTTAAGAAGCAAGGAGATCCATCCACGTGTCTAGGTCAACTAAGTTTGAGCTTTTCTTCATTTTATAAAAGGGAAGAGCCGTTCAAGTCAAATTCATTCCACTTTTGGGGAAGAGATCATTTCTCATTTCCATCATTGGGAGCCGAATAGAGGAGGAAAGATTGGAGACTTCAAGAAGACCATCAATTATGGATTTAACCAAGGGAATTAGTATTTTCTTATAATTTCTTGTAATTAGTGATGCACATGCTCAGATTGTAGCATGTGTTGCTATGCACTTTATGAACTAAATTCGTTTAGGTGTTGGTTAGGAGTCATGTAATTGTCATACCTCATTCTCTATGCAATATATGTTGATTTGATGCATCTTGATTATTTGTTGTGCTTGTTTATATTTTTTGCTCGCCTGGCCAGCCGATATGAATACCACTTCTTAGTTTCAAGGATGATTTGGGAAGTGAGTGACATTTAATCACACTAGATCATTGTGTATTGGTGAACGCCAGTGACTGAGCTAGGGATAGCCAGTTGCCTAGTGCTTGATCGATAGTGCATCATTGGAGTTGAAACACATTCTAAAAAATCCAGAGTTCCGGGAGGATCCTGCTAATAAGACTGCAAGAGTTTTGCCTAATCAATAATATCGCTAGAACATCTTTTAAAACAATTTCTAAATCCTTACCAACGTCTGTTTCTAATCTATCTGCTTTATTTGTTTACTTTCTGTTCTGTCATTTCTTTTGCTTCAGCATTATACCAAAATCAATCATTTTAACTACTATTGAAACCATTGAATATTTATACAAAATCGATAAAGTGAGAACTATTCAGCCCCGTGGATACGATAAATACTTATTACTTGCTGCAGATTGTGTATGCTTGCACAGTGTTCTAGAGTTTATTTTTACTACATTTTTACCCACTCTGGAAACCCAACAGTGTCCTATGCAATGAGTTTGCATAAGACCAGGACCGAGAAATAAGTCACTCTTGCTTTATAACGTCGTTTACTGACAAGAGTTGCTATTTCATGTGATGACCTAGGTAACTCGATCTTAATCCTAAGCTAACTATGAACTCCTGTTTATTCAGACTTATCCTTAGATCTGCATGGGTGAGAGTGGTTTAGCATCGCCGACTCAATAAGCCTCCCATTTCAGCGATAGGAACGGGTAGATAGCTGGGAACATAGTTCTGCAAGAAGGAATTCGCCCCTACCCGAATTCAGGATAGTATAGAGGTTGTTCCCTTAAATGTTGTATCTGGGGCTTGAACAAAGGGATCTCGCCCTCTCATTGGCCCGAGAGGGACTCGGTTTGTTGGTTGGACCATAAACCAATTGTTCATTAGAGGATCAGTGGGACTTAAGGAACAAGAAGTACTATAGGGGTAAAACAGACATCTGACCCCACTATAGTTACGAACAACCTGTGAACGATCGACTTACTAATCATGGTTATATCAGGTGGACAGAAATATATCTACACTGAGGGGAGTGCAACTACAAGGCTATAGTGGAGTGTCCTGGTAGTTAACGATTGTTTGTTAGCTAGGTTAATGAGATTAGTCGGTTAACCTCGAATCGTTGGATCCCATGATCTGTAGGTCCATTAGGTCCCCTTGCTAGCTCATACGGATTATACCTTAGAACATATTGATAGGAAATTTGGAATTGTTCAAGTTCGGTTTAGGAAATTAGTGTCGATTATATACGATATTATCAACATTATAGTTTAATTATGGATTAAACTATTAATTGAGAGAGTAAAGTATTTAAATATGATTTAAATACAAAATATATGAATAGGGTTTCATATTAGGTTCATAATATTAATTTGCTATATGATATTAAATTAATATTACATAATTGATTAAATTGTTTAATTAATTATTGTTTTAATTTATAAATGATTATGAATTGTTTTTAATTAAAATTTGAGATAGAGATTTCAATCTTCAATTTATGGAAATTCAAGATTAGTGGATTGAATTAGGTGATATGAATTAATTTGATTAATGTCATATGATTGGTTGAATAGTTCAATTAATTGATCATTTGAAAGCCAATTGAGAATTTCATTTTAAATTAAATCCAATAGTAGAAATTAACTCTTGCATGGATGGAGGTAGTGGGATTACCCATCTAAATCCACTCTTGCATGGATGAAGATAGTGGAATAACACCACACACATGCATCTTTGCATGAAACTTCCATAGAACACCTAGAATCCACTAAGGCCATTCTCCTCTCCATGTGTCTTGCATTGGTGAATCAAAGATGCATGAAATTCCTTTATAAGTAGGGGATTAGAAGATGGAGAAGCATGGATTTTTGGAGTAATGTTATGCTGCCAAAATTCACTCTCAACCTCACTCTCTCATACTTTCTAAAAGCTTGAAGTGCTCAAGCATATCCCTTCCAATCCCTATCACCATAGACTCCCACAAGTCATTCTAAGGCTGGAGGATAGCGGGGAAGACACTAGAGGTCGTCCACACACCGTTCGTGATCAAAGGAATCAAAAGGAGTTGTTGAATCGATCTCCAAAAAGGTTGGTACAAATTCTGCTCTCTGTTTACGGTATTTGGACAACATGTTTTCATTTTCTAAAATTGATGTAGTTAAGTGCCTCCGATCCTAAAATTTCTTCCGCATGTAGTTAAGTGCCTCCGATCCTAAAATTGCTTCCGCATGTGTTATAGTGTAGAAACTATAGAAAATTGGTTTTGGGATTGAATTTAATTCTCATTCAATTCATTGGAATTAATTGTAATTTCCTACATGTTTATGGGCATTAATGTGTTCATATGAAGTCTGTAAAATTTGAGAGTCAATATAGTCCATTTAGGTCGTCAATTTGAAGAAATTCGGAGACTGTTCAAAGTTGGCCGAAAATACCAGCATGTTGTTTTTTAGTTCCTGCTCAAGTGTGTTCTTCACTTAAAGGCAAAATGGTCTGGTTCAAGCAATCCAAGGGCAGTTCGGGTCGGTTCGAATGGTTGGGAGCAGTCCAAGCCCTATTTGAAATTATTATTGTAATAATTTTTTTTTTTTTTTTTTTGCTTGATTAAAAATCCCAAAACCAATTCACTTTAGTTAATTTAATTAATTATGCATTATTGAATGTATGTTTGAATTAAATAGTCCTTTATGTGCATAATGTATGCCATTTAGATTTAAAATCCCACCATAGGAAAGCATGAATCATGCATTAATTAATATATTATAAGAGTTATGATATTAATTGAATGCATGAATAAAGTTTCATGAAATTAGTATAATAGGTATATTAATTTAGGAGATGCATGTTGGATGGTTTAATTTCATTTATGATTAGTTAATATAAATGTTATATTAATAAAATTAAAATGAACCAAGCATGTAGCATGAAACTTCTTTAGCTTGTTTATAATGGTTATATTAAAATGAAGCATGTTATAGATTTTTCGTTCATTATAAGCGCTATAAACCGAGATAGACTTAAAATCTATAACAAGATAATTGCATGCTCACTTAGGTTAACGAACCTCCAAATCGATCAACTTGCATAGATTATGTCGATATCTTGTAAAGCTAAGGTTACAAGAGAACTCACTTGATTTCATGCTGTCTAAGGCTAGAGGTATTTGAGTTGGCGGTTTACGGAACACCTCCTACCTGGACATCAAATGGGTACTTGAGTTAAGTTAACCCGAGTGTTATGAGCATGTGTGAGCGATGTGAGGTTTTAAAGAGTTATCACCTAGACATCGTAGTATAAAGAGTTATACATTCCTAGACATAGGATGTTTCTAAATGGTGCTTTATATATAACTTGAATGTTTGATTGTTATATGCTTTAAATCACCATTAGTAAGCTTGTTATAGGGCTAATTCATTAAAATTTATAAGAGTTATAAATGTTAATGAATAGAAACCGTAAAACCTATAACAAAGAGTTGCATGCTAACATAGGATCTTAGGGTCTTGACATAATTTTAAACGGTTTAAAATTAAATAGACCTAAGATCACCGTTTCTAATAGGATTAGAAAATGTCTTACTTAGTATTTTAAATAGAGTTAAAATATGGGTAAGTAGGACATAAGTCCTTGGTTAAAAGTGAACTCTCCCGACAAATGGTCTGGAACCTGTGTGGAATTAACCATAGTCTTATTAGCATGCAATGTCACTAGGTAATGAAAAGAGTTTAATCCACCTAGACATTTAGTGTAAAGACCTTATTTAATAAGGTATAGACTTAGATAGATTCATTTAGCCGGAATTTACCTAAGTAAATAGACCCTAATCTTAAAATACTCAGTGGGAGGAAACGTATAAAAAACAAGATGTCTCATATCAAGTTTTTTATTCCCACGTATCTCTGCAAAGTTCACACCATGAGAATCATGCTTGGCCTCGTGTCACCTTGGAACTGACCGTCATTCGGAAGGTGTTTTCATTATTCAATACAAAAGTGAATGGAGAGAGTGTTTATAGTAAGAGGGAGCGAGAAGTGTGTCAACACATCCTTCGGTCTCCTCCATTGGTACGTTCTGAGATTTCATGCTCCACCTGCATGTTGCCAATAGTGTGACCATCCCTTCGGAGGGCTTTGAGCATGGGGTAACAGGGCGAACTCTGTAATGGATAGTGTTTCTTAGGTTTTGCCCCAACATTGTCTTTCTTGATCGTAGCTTGTTGGGGCGGACCTCTGGGATCTGAAAGATGGCGGGTCACACTTACAAGAAATTATTAAATTGTTAATAATTTTTTGACCAAACAACTGTAACAAAACACTAACAGAATATGAATTATTATGGTGTTAGAGTTTGGTTGAGAACGTCTCAATTCAGGGGAGGAGTAGCTGATCACCCCTCGGTGGATGTTGCTCTAAACCTCTGAAGTATCGTTGCAAAAGATTTATGAAACATAGGATGCTTAATTACTTTTGCTAAATTGATTGGATATTGATAACTGTCCAAAAGGTAGTTATCTATGCCTCATTTCTATACGGATTTGTGTGTCTTTTGTGCTTAATATGGTTGGTTTTAGATATATATTATATGTTTTAACCCATTTGAAAGAATGAAAGCTTTGGAAGTTATTTTATGCATAATGCATTGTTGAGCGACTGGAGGGAGCAAAATTTTTGTTGCAACAAAGCTGGGAGCAAAACTGCCACGTCACAGCTCGTTAGCCAATTTAACAAACCGAATTTTGTTGAGTTATTCTCGTGATAGAGGAGCAAGGAGAGCCATACACGTGTCTAGGTCAACCTAATTCAAGCCTCCTACCCTTCTATAAAAGGAAGCAGCCGCCCAAGTCAAAGCCATTCCAATTTTGGGAGAAAACATTCCATTCTTGGAAAAGTTACTTCCACCTTTGGGAGCCGAATAGAGGAGAGAGATTGGAGACCAACTAGAAGACCATCATTCGCAAGCTGATTGAGGAGATTAATATTTTCTTTTATTATCTTGTGATTATGGACATGCCTACTAAGATTGTAACTTGTGTTTCCATGCATCTTATGAACTAAGTAGCTTTAGGCGTTGGTTAGGAACAATGTGATTTTCGTGCTTAATTCTAGTAATAAATATTGATTAATGCATCTTGATTAATTGTTGAGTTCATTTCTATTTTACGCCCGCCTGTTCAGCCGGTATGAATACCTCTCTTTAGTTTCAGTGATGATTTAGGGAGTGTGTGGCGATTAATCACACTAGATCATTGTGTATTGGTGAACGTCAGTGACTGAGCTAGGGATAGCCAGTTGCCTAGTTCTTGATCGGTAGTACTTCATTGGGGTTGAAACACATTCCAAAAGATCCGGAGTTCCGGGAGGAATCTGCTAATAAGACTGCGAGAGTTTTGCATGATCAATAATATTGCTAGAGCATCTTTTAAAACAATTATTAAATCCTGACCACCGCCTGTTTCTAATCTGTCTGCCTATTTGATTATTTTCTGTTCTTTCATTTATTTTGCTTCAGCATTACTCTTATAAAAACCAATCATTTTTACCATCTTTGAAACCATTAAAGAGTTATACAAAATAGATAAAGTGAAAGCTAGTTCAGGCCTTGGATTGGTAATACTTATTACTTGCTGCAGACTGTGTATACTTGTACAGAGTCTAGAGTCTAATTATATCTTATTTCTTAGTGCGTTTTTACTCACTCTAGGAACCCAACAAGTTTTTGGCGCCGTTGTAAGGGACTTGAATAAGTTTTTATCTGATCTGTTTTGTGTATGTGTTTTAGTGATTTGGTGCTAGAACTTTTTGATTGTTTCTTTTGTTTTTGTAGTTGTGAGTTTGGTGCATGAGCGATCCGCCTGGCGTAAGGTTCGAGCTTGATCGAGAAATCGAGAGGACATTCAGGAGAAGAAGGAGAGAGCAGCGTAGGAACCAAAACCAAATGGATAATGTGTCGCGTCTCCTGCAGGGTTCTGAAGATCCAGAAGACCCCCAGAATCGTTTGCTGCAGCAAAATCCGCCGCTGGAGCAAAATGAGCAGCAGAATAATCAGGTTGAGAATCTTATCTTTGTAGCAAACGATAGGACCAGAGCCATTCGAGCATGTGCTTTTCCAATGTTTGATGAGTTAAATCCAGGTATTGCACGTCCTCAAATTCAAGCAGCAAATTTTGAAATGAAATCAGTAATGTTTCAAATGTTGTAAACCGTGGGCCAATTCCATGGTTTGTCATCTGAAGAGCCTCATTTACATCTTAAGTCTTTTCTAGGAGTTAGTGATTCTTTTGCAATTCAAGGAGTGCCTAGGGATGCCCTTAGATTAACTTTGTTACCGTATTCTCTTAGAGATGGAGCAAAAGCATAGTTAAATTCTTTTTCTCCAGGATCAATTTGGACGTGTGATGAGTTAGCTGAAAATTTTCTTAGAAAATATTTCCCACCTAATAGAAATGCTAAATTAAGGAGTGAAATAGTAGGGTTTAGGCAACTTGAAGATGAGACTTTTAGTGAGGCTTGGGAAAGGTTTAAGGAGCTTTTGCGAAAGTGTCCCCACCATGGTTTACCTCATTGTATTCAAATGGAAACATTTTACAATGGGTTAAATGGAGCGACCCAAGGTATGGTTGATGCTTTGGCTGGAGGGGCCCTTTTGGCAAAAACTTTTAACGAAGCCCACGAAATTTTAGAAAGAATATCTACTAATAGTTGTCAGTGGTCGGATGTTAGAGGCACAAATAAAAAGGTTAAGAGTGTGTTAGAGGTTGATGGTGTGTCCACCATTAGGGTTGATCTTGCAATGATTGCTAACGATCTTAAGAATGTGACAGTGATTAGTCATCAGCAGCCACCAGCTGTGGAGCCTGCTGCATTGGTGAACCAAGTCACAGAGGAAACATGTCTCTATTGTGGTGAAGATCACAATTACGAGTTTTGTCCTAGCAATCCAGCTTCTGTGTTTTTTGTAGGTAATCAGAGGAACAACCCTTATTCTAACTTTTATAATCCAGGTTGGCGCAACCACCCCAACTTCTCATGGGTAGGACAAGGAAGTAATATACAAACACAACAAAAGGTGAACTAGTCGGGATTTGCGAAAGCACAGATATTGCCCCAGCAAAATAAGTAGGCTTTGCCCCAGCAAAATTTGGGGAGTTCTCTTGAGGCGATGATGAAAAAATTTATGGCTCGTACAGATGCCACAATTCAAAGTAATCAAGCTTCAATGACAGCCCTGGAATTGCAAGTGGGCCAGCTAGCTAATGAGCTGAAGGCAAGGCTTCAGGGGAAACTTCCCTCAGATACTGAACACCCTCGAAGGGAAGGTAAGGAGCAGGTAAAGGCAGTGACTCTTAGGAGTGGTAAGCCATTAGAGGAAAGAAAAGAACCTAGTAAAACCCAAGCTGAAGGAAATAATGGTGATAAAAATGTTGTTATTGAGAAAGAGTTAGAGACTGGTGAGGGTGCTGGAGGCAGCAATAAAGATGCTGGAGCATCTGGCTCTGTTCCAGATGTGGAACCACCTTATGTGCCGCCCCCACCTTATGTACCACCTCTACCTTTTCCACAAAGGCAAAGGCCTAAGAATCCGGATGGTCAATTTAAAAAGTTTTTAGAGATTCTTAAACAATTGCATATAAATATCCCTTTAGTAGAAGCTATTGAGCAAATGCCTAATTATGCTAAATTTCTTAAGGATATTTTAACTAAAAAGAAGAGGTTAGGTGTGTTTGAAACTGTATCTCTTAGTGAGGAATGGGCTACCACCCAAGGCTAAGGATCCAAGATCATTTACTATAGTTGTATCTATAAGAGGGAAAGAGTTAGGTAGAGCACTCTGTGATTTAGGTGCGAGCATTAACCTTATGCCTCTTTCGGTCTATCGAAAGTTAGGCTTACCACAGTCACGCTCCAATTAGCTGATAGGTGTATCACATATCCAGAGGGTAAAATTGAGGATGTCTTAGTGAAAATGGACAAATTCATATTTCATGTTGATTTTATTATTTTAGACTATGAGGCTGATAAAGATGTCCCGATTATTTTAGGTCGTCCATTTTTTGCTACTGGTAGGGCATTAATAGATGTTAAAAAAGGGAAATTAACAATAAGAGTTTGTAATGAGGAAGTGAAATTTAATGTGTTTAAGGCCATGAAGTATCCAGATGAAACGGAAGATTGTTCTTTCATTAGGATTCTAGAAAGCACAATTGTTGAGACGGCAATGCAGGATTCGGCTGACAAGCATTTGGAAGATCATGGAGAGGTTAGTGTAGAGGATTTAGAAGTTTGTTCTTTAGAAAGAAAATATGAAAAAGAGGTGTTTAGGTGTGAGGATGTTTTGGAGTCTTTAGATTTAGATCAAAGGAAGGTTCCTCCTATTAAACCATCCCTGAATGAGGCACCTACTTTAGGTTTGAAGCCCTTGCCGGATCATCTAAAGTATATGTATCTTGGGGAAGGTGAGACATTGCCCATTATTGTTGCATCAAATTTAATGCCAGAGCACGAAGAGGCCTTCATAAAGTTGTTGCAGCAATACCGCAAGGCTATTGGTTGGACATTGGTTGACATTCAGGGAATTAGCCCATCTTTTTGTATGCACAAAATCACTCTAGAGGAGGGATCCTTTAGGAGTATTGAGCAACAAAGAAGGCTTCACCATGCAATGAAAGAGGTTGTTAAAAAGGAGGTGATTAAATGGTTGGATGTTGGCATCATTTATCCAATTGCGGACAGCAATTGGGTAAGCCCAGTCCAATGTGTTCCTAAGAAAGGAGGTGTCACTGTGGTGAGCAATAAAGACATTGAGTTGATCCCAACTAGGACAGTAATGGCTAGAGGGTTTTCATGGATTACAGGAGGCTTAATAAAGCCACCCGTAAGGACCATTTTCCTCTGCCATTTATTAACCAGATGTTGGATAGATTGGTTGGTCAGACCTACTACTGTTTCTTAGATGATTATTCTGGGTATAACCAGATTACTATTGCTCTTGAGGATCAGGAAAAAACCACTTTCACCTGCCCTTATGGGACGTTTGCTTTTAGGCGAATGCCTTTTGGCCTTTGCAATGCTCCATCAACATTTCAGCGGTGTATGTTAGCAATTTTTCAGATATGATTGAGTCCACTATTGAAGTATTCATGGACGATTTTTCAGTGTTTGGAGGGTCTTTTCAGAATTGTTTGGATAATTTAAGTAAGGTGTTAAAGAGATGTGAGGATACCCATCTAGTCCTGAATTGGGAGAAATGCCACTTCATGGTGAAGGAGGGCATAGTGTTAGGTCATAGGATTTCTAAGAATGGTCTAGAAGTTGATAGAGCAAAAATTGAGGTTATTGAAAGACTAGAACCACCGAATTCAGTGAAGGGAATTTGGAGTTTTTTAGGTCATTCTAGATTTTATAGGAGGTTCATTAAGGACTTTTCCAAAATTAGTAAACCTCTTTGTAACTTATTGTGTACTGATCATGTTTTTGACTTTAATGCAGATTGTAGGAAGGTTTTTGAAACTTTAAAGGCTGCTTTAATCTCAGCACCCATTCTTTGTGCACCTAATTGGAATTTACCATTAGAGGTAATGTGTGATGCGAGTGATGTTGCGGTAGGTGCTATGTTGGGGCAAAAGCAGGGCAAATTTATCCATCCTATATATTATGCAAGCAAGGTTTTAAGTGAAGCACAAGTCAACTATACAACTACTGAAAAGGAGTTGTTAGCTGTTGTGTTTGCTTTTGAGAAAATCCGGCCATATTTGGTTGGATCCAAAGTCACAGTGTTCACGGATCATGCACAGAATCACCATTCTCTACAAATCATGCTTCCAAAACTAGTAAATCAAAATTTACTATCTTTGGACTAGTCTTCTTTAGCTTAGTAAGGTCCAATGTCATATTCATTAGGAACACTTCTTAATGAATTAGACATATGGGGTATGAGGACATTCCTCTATTAAGACTAATCTTACAGAATTTACCACAAATTAATCGTTTAATTCTGTTGTATAACCGTTATTAATTAAATAGGCGTAAGACAATGCACATTTTTCATTATTGAATTGTTGGAAAAACAAATTACTTGACTATTTATCGCACTAACCCATTACATCTTATCCAATTAAATTCAGCAAAAACACACAAGTAATCAAAGAAACACTAGAAAAGTATTGGTTTAGATTTTGCAACGATACTTTAGAGGTTTAGAACAACACCACTGAAGGTGATCAGCTATTCCTCCTCTGAATTGAGACAATCTCAACCAAACCCTAACACCAATATAACTCATATTTCGTTAGTGTTTAGTTACCGTTGTTTCGTCAAGGATTCGTTAACACATTTAACTCATCCCCGTAAATGTAACCCTCTCACTTTCAGATCTTAGAGGCATGAACCAACAGACTACCGAAGGGAAAGACAACTGTTGGTGATTAGCCTAAGTGACCCTATCCTATTCAAGAGTTCACGGTGTTCTGAATCCTATGATCAGGCCCTCCGAAGGGATGGTTGCACCAGGGCAACACGCAGGCGAACCATAGGACTCTCACGGTGCGAACTAAAGGTGGAGACCGAGGGATACGTTGACACGTGTCCCGCTCCCACTTACTATAGACATTTTTCATATTCACCTTGTTATTGATCCATGCAAACACTTTCTAAAGAGAGGTCGCTCCTAAGACGACACGAAGCCGAGCATGAACCTCGCGGTGTGAACTCAAGGAAACGTGAGAGTAAAACTCGATCTTGTTTTTTATATTTATCTTCCCACTTTCAGAGCTCAAAGGCACACACCAACAGGCTACTGAAAGGAAAGAAAATTATTGGTGATTAACCTAAGAATCCTTATTCTCTTTATGGAGTTCACGGTGTTCCGAATTCTATGGTCGGGCCCTCCAAAGGGATGGTTGCGCCAGGGCAACATGCAGGCGGACCATAGAACTCTCACGGTGTGAACTAAGGGCGGAGATCGAAGGATACGTCGACACGCATCTCTCTCCCACTTAAATGTCCTATTGTTGACATATGCGATCACCGCAAGCGCACGGGTCGTCACAAGTAATATAAAACGGTAGTAATACCGAGTATCGAATCCACAGGGAGGCGAAGCGAAAATTAAGCAAAAACAAAGTCTCTTGAGCACTAAAGGTTCTTGGGTGAAATAATATTTAGGGAACAGCTCATGCAATAAAAAGGAATTTAAAATTCAACCAATTGAAGAAAATAAGTTGATAAATAAAAAAAAATAATAGATGGAGAAAGAGTTTTCTTTTAATGGGAAGAGGGGTCTTGAAAATCAATTATTAGCTAAACAATTGTTATAATTATCTTATCTCATTGCCCAACTAACTATAATCCTAGAATCTCCGTTAATCACATAGGTTCTCCTGCCGGTTTCCCCTAATTGTAATTAATTCATTTTTAACAAATTAAGTGTCCTTAGCACCATTAAAAATCATTAATTATTACGCTCTGATTCATTTTAGGAATCTAAGTTTAATCAACTAATCCCGGTGTCACAACGGGCAATTAAACTAGTTGCATGGATTACGATCTATCCTAATTTCTCTCCGTCGAGTTTCCATTAAGAATCAGATCATTACACAATTGGCCAGATTGAATAAAGCATTAAGCGCATCCATACAAATAATTAGGACATGGGCAAGAGACAAGAAATTACAACAACATTTGAACTATAATTTCATTTCAAGACCCAAAATTGGGGTTTAGCTACACATGGCTAAAATAACCACAATAATTACAATAGAAAGCATAATTAAGAGCATAAAAGGAAAGGAATTGACCGTCGAAAAACCCCTTCGTTGACGCTTGGAGCCCCACCGACTACTCCTTGAGCCTCCTAAGATGCTCTCCAAAACTCCCAAAATATTTCCCACTAAAGAATTCTCTCAAAAAGGCTAAAAATCCTTGAGAGGGGCTCCAAAGGAGCCTAAGGAAAGAAAGAAAGGAATGGATTCCTTGAGGAATTGTTGGATGATAAATGAGGCACCAAGAGGTGCCTTTTATAGGCCTGGAATAGGGGGAGCGTCGCGACGCTACATTGCACAACGTCGCGACGCTGCGATGCACGCGTCTTGTTGCCCAAGAAATGGGTAGCGTCGTGACGCTATCTACACAACGTCTCGACGCTGACCCAATTTCCAGAATTTCCGGGTTCGGTTTTGGGCTGATTTTTGGGCCTTCTCTTCATTTTTTTTGGGCATTTTCATCATGATTGACCTTTTTGGATCCCCTTTTGATACAAGCTTGGATTTAGGCTTCATTTGCTTCATTTTTGGCAAATTTTCTCCCAAAATCACCAACTTTGCTCCCAAGGACCAAATAACAAAATTCATTAAATATTTTCATTAAAAACACGATTAAAGCACAGAAAAGCTTAATAAATTGGGACTAAAATAGCGACATTTCTACTCGCTATCACACCCCCAAACTTAAGCTTTTGCTAGTCCCAAGCAAAATAAATTCTAAAGATGCATGAAATAGAATCGCTCAAGTCTCAATGATTTTGGAATTCTTAGGATAGAATGGAAAACATGCAAGTGGAATAAGCAAGCACCGCATACTCTTGAAGAAATCTTAAACTAGATTGAACTTAAGATTAATGAATAGCATGCTCAAGACTTATCTATTGATTCTTTTACTAACCTAGATTAGTCTTATGGCTTTCTCCATTTGTTTTCCCCCTACACTGGCTAAGAGCCCCTAATAGGTCGTAGTCCTATCATGTAAAAAAAAAAAAGAAACTAGGGTGCCTGTCATTTTTTTCTTTTTCATGGGGGAGCAAAACTCACAAATGATTTTTCTTTTTCTTTTCTTTTTCTTTTGCTACTCCCCCAAACTTGCATCTTGATTTCTAATGGTACTAGCTTTCACACTACGGTGCAGGGACCCTTACCCCTAATTTTATTCTCTGGTTGGCCTAACTGATCACACCACAGGTAGCTCTTTTTACCCCTAGGCTTTTCTTTTGTGCAAGCAAAAATTTTATTTTTCAACAGATTTTTCTTTTCTCTCGTTTTCTTTTTTTGCTTTTGCTTTTCTCTCAGCAGGCATAGCATTTTTTTCTACCTAGCTCTTTGGAACAGTCAAGCACGAACTTCCTAATATTAGAAACTAAGCCTATCGGGGTGACAACAAACTTTAAAAACCATAATAAGAATCTAGATTTTCAAAGATGTCATTAGATAAGGCTATTGCATGCTTTAGACATCAAAACTAAGTATCAAAAAATTTTAAAATTTCACAATTTCTGTTGTGCTCCCAGATTCCACAACATATAAACCACTTTCTCCCAAAATTTCTAAAATCACACCCTTGGCTATCATAGCTATCTATTTATGCATCCAACAGAATTTAAATATGCTCAACACAGCGAAAGCCTCCCCCCCAAACTTAAACTAAACATTGTCCCCAATGTTTTAAAAACAACAAAGCATAAAGAGGGATACTGAGACTTCCCTGGGCTAGGAGCGAATCATCTTCTTCCTATGGATCCAAAAAAATGGGAAATTTGGAATTTTGGGGTTTGCTAATGTGATCTTGCAAAACAAAATTGGATCACGGAGCAAAGAAAATTATTTACCGCAAAACAACTATCTAAACTTTAATCCATGGGTTGCCTTCCAAGCAACGCTTTCTTTAACGGTCTTTAGCAAGACGAGACTCGACACGCTTACGGAGGCTCAAAATAAAAATTTTCATCATCCTCTGGGCCCTACAAGAAATAACGCACCGAATTGCATACTACAAACAGGGGAGAAAAAAAAACTTTCCCCTAGCCCATCTTCATTAAAGAGATTATCATAATAACATTTCAGAAAATAATCAGCTGCATCAAATCTCTTTTCTAAATCTCTATCCACAAAGCAATTGTTAACAGAGTCATCAAGCGTTATAATATCAACTGGACTAGGATCTAAAGATGGCCTATCAATCATGCCAGTCCATTTCATTTGAACTATAATTTCATTTCAAGACCCCAAATTGGGGTTTAGCTACACATGGCTAAAATATCCACAATAATTACAATAGAAAGCATAATTAAGAGCATAAAAGGAAAGGAATTGACCGTCGAAAAACCCATTTGCTGACGCTTGGAGCCCCGCCGACTACTTATTGAGCCTCTAAAGATGCTCCCCAAAACTCCCAAAATATTTCTCACTAAAGAATTCTCTCAAAAAGGCTAAAAATCCTTAAGAGGGGCTCCAAAGGAGCCTAAGGAAAGAAGGAAAGGAATGGATTCCTTGAGGTATTGTTGGATGATAAATGAGGCACCAAGAGGTGCCTTTTATAGGCCTGGAATGGGGGTAGCGTCGTGACGCTACATTGCACAGCGTCGCGACACTACGATGCACGCGTCTTGTTGCCCAAAAATGGGTAGTGTCGTGACGCTATCTACACAGCGTCTAGACGCTGACCCAATTTCCAGAATTTTTGGCTTCGGTTTTGGGCTGATTTTTGGGCCTTCTCTTCATTTCTTTCTGGCATTTTCATCATGATTGACCTTTTTGGATCCCCTTTTGATCCAAACTTGGATTTGGGCTTCATTTGCTTCATTTTTGGCAATTTTTCTCCCAAAATCACCAACTTTGCTCCTAAGGACCAAATAACAGAATTCATTAAATATTTTCATTAAAAACACGATTAAAGCACAAAAAAGCTTAATAAATTGGGACTAAAATAGCAACATTTCTTCTCGCTATCACCTACCATATTTTAGTGTTATTTAACTTAGATTAATTCGGCTAAGTCAATCTATATATGTCTAATCCTATTATAAAATTTATGGTGAGGATTTAACTGCAACGTTCTAGGTGAATTAAACTCTTTTAATAAACCCAACAATATTGCAAGTTAACATGACTATGGTTAATTCAACTCAAGTTTCGGGTTAGTTCCCAGGTAGGAGGTGTTCCGTAAACCGTCATCTTAAATACCTCCAGCCTTAGACATAACTTCACCGAGAGAGTTCCCTTATAACCATAGTAATGTAAAGTCTTTACTCTAAAGATCTAGGTGTATTAAACTCTTTTAATAAACCTAGTGACATTGCATGCTAACATTTAACTATGATTAGTTCAACTCCGATATACTGGGTCACTTTCCAAGTAGGAGGTGTTCCGTAAACCATCATTTTAAGTACCCCCAGCCTTAGACAGAACTTAACCGGTGGAATTCCCTTATAATCATAGTAATGTTTTTCCTACTTAGTCAATTAAAACTTTTTTTAATTCTAAGTAACAATAATTCTAATCCTATTAGAAACGTGATCTTAGATCTAATTAATTTTAAACATTTTAAAATTAATCCATTTTTCCCAAGATCCAATGTTTGCATGCAATTCTTTGTTATAGATTGAGTTTCTTCATTAATTTTTTTTTTGTTTGTTTGTGTAATTTTATTTTGATTTGTCGAAACATAATTTTGTTTTGATTCATTGAAATGGCACATCTTCCCCCTTTCTGATTTCTTTGTGAAAGCTTCGGCTATAATTTTGTCTTGCTTATTGTTTCGCTTTTTGGTACCTTGAAATTTAATCGAACCAATTTAATCTGTCTTTTTCGCTCCGGCTTTTTTTATTGTGTTGATTGACTTGGGTTTTTAGAGTCATTGATTTTTTATTAAGCATGAGATGCTTCTGGGTTGTTTCTTAGTCTTTGCTTTAATGGTGGATGATAACAGATTTTATTTTTAGTTGAGCAATGAGGGGATTCTTTTGCTTTTTCTTCACTTGTTTACTGAGAAATGGCTTGTGGGTTCGTGTTATCTTGGTAACCGGATTCATTCTGTTTGGATTTTCATGTTGCGATATGCTTCTTGAAATTATGGCAATAAGCAAATTATGGTGATTATATATGGTCATAAAGTTGGAATGTTACAAGTCTTGAAATCCCTCATGGAAGGTCTAGGGTTCAATTTTAAGGCTATATAATGCCATATAATTCCTTTGTAAAAATGAGACTTGGAAATGTAGTAAAATAAGCCTTTGTGCTTTTCCTTTAGCCTGGAGCTAAGTTTCTTTGCAATTCTATGTAGAATCATTCAAGCTTGACTTGATCAATCATGCTTGTGGAGTGATTCGAATCTCAAACAAGTTTTCTTGCCTTGAGATATTTGATCGACAAGGTAATCCAGTTTTTTTTACTTTCCTTGGGTTGATTTTCAAATCGGTCTTGGGGTTTTCAGATTTGAGATCTAAAGTTCTTGTTTTTCAGCAAGGTTGTTAGATACATTTCCTGAAAGTTTCATAACATTTAAGCATAGGCGATCTCAGGAGCAAACCAAGCTAAATTGGTGTTAATTCAAACAAATTATGGAGTTTTTGAGCCATCTCGGTGTTCTTGGACCACAAGGAGGTGAAAATGTAGGATTGGAATTCCCTAATTCCGTTAACGGAAGCGAATTGGGACCTTTCGTAGTTAATTTTGTTTCCACCAAAATACCGATACATTGGCAAAAGTTTACAGAATATATTCTATAGAAACTTAAGGCTAAGCATACAAAAATTATTAGAATTAAATCTAATAGAGAGAAGCAAACATACCGTCATTGTCGTCTCTGAAACATCAAAAACGTCATTCTTGATTTCACAGGGACCAAGTGTCAACAATTGGGACACCACCAATTGATCTTCCCTACTATGACTTTGAGATTAGGAACGTAGTTGTGTGACTACCTAATCTTGAATGGGAAGAGCTCTTAGAGAGAAAAATTCTTTCTAGAGTTCTTAAGTTGAGAGAATGAGAGGGAGGCTAGAATGAGGGCATTGGCCTTATGGTGGCCATTGGGTTAGGGTTCTCACAACCATTCCTTTTATAAGCAAAGAAACCCTAATGTGAGGTTAGGAAACAATCTTGACCGTTAGATCAAGATCAATTAATCAATTAATTAAATTAATTAATTAAAGGTTAATTAATTAATCTCATGCACATTTAAATCTTATTTAAATGTAATTCCCTCACATAATATATATATGAGTAATTGCAGTGGGTGGCAAATTAATTATTTATAATAGCAAATTTAGCACCAAGTAAAAAGAATTGCAAATATGGCAAAAAAATTAGAATACATCTTTAAATTCCCATTTTACCATTATTGTTTTCTCTTCATCTACGAAACCTCCAGGTTTTCATATTTGGCATTTGCATTGTATTTGTGTATGTAAAATGTGGAGTATGAAATTAGCGGTGAGTGTTTGCGTGTTTGGGAGTTCACTCTCTGGCATTTTTTTTTTTGCACCATTTCTCTTTTTTCTTTCTTTCTTTCTTCCCTCGCATTTCTTCTACCACACAATTGTTTTTTAAAAAATTTGTATTTTCTTGCTTTTTTCCCCCCTGTTTTGTTGTTGAGGTATTGTTATCATTGTTTCTTCTTCTTTTTATTTATTTATTTATTTATTTTTGATAATATGATATGTGTGGAGGAGGATTCGAAGCACAAACATTGTTATTATCAGTACAACTTTATGTCAATTGAGCTAAGCTCTTGTTGATCTTCTTTTTAATTCAAGAATGCCAAGAATACAAAAATAGCAATTTTGGTGAGTTTTTGTATAGGTATATCAAAGTATATCACTGATATATTCTGGTTAATCGTAGTCTATCACTTACTATCATTGATCGAAGTCTATCACGGACTATAATTGATAGACAATGAAATACAAAGAATACAAGAATAGCAATTTTATGGTGGTGGTCACGGAGCTTGTGTGCTAGGCTTTAAAAATTATATTGTTGATTGAGAGTCGCTTGTTCGTAATGGTTATTTTTTGATTTTATGTTCTGATTACCACAAGATACTTAAAATTTTTGTTCAATTTATGATTGTAATATAATAATTTTGGATGAGTTTCTAATTACCGAGATGAATTGCAATGGAAATAACTTTACTGATAGATTTTAATTAAATTGATTTCTATCAGTAATAATCATTGGTAGACTTCAATTAATTGATAATTAACTGATTTCTATCAGGGATAGAAACTGATAGACTTCAATTAACTGATTACTATCCTCGATAGAAAATGATAGATTTGAATTAAACTAATTTCTATCAGTGATACAAGTCAATAAGTTTCAATTAAATTGGTTTCTATCGGTGAAGAAACTAATAGTCTTGAATTGAATTGATTTATATCAGTGATAGAAACTGATAACCTCAAATTAAACGGTTTTCTATTAGTGATTATCACCGATAGACTTAAATTAAACTGATGGATAGAAATTGATAGCCTTGAATTAAACTGAACTAATAGCCTTGAATTAAATTGTTTTCTATCAGTTGCTATCACTGATAGGCTTGAATTAAACACGATAAAAACTTATAGATTATGATTATCAGAGTCTATCAGTGATACACACTGATAGACTTCGATTAATCAAAGTCTATCGGTGTCTATCACTAATAGACTCCGATTAATTGAAGCTTATAATCAAAGTCTATCAGTATTTATCACTAATAGACTCCAATTAATCAAAGTCTATCAGTGTCTATCACTAATAGACTCCGATTAATTGAAGCTTATCATCAAAGTCTATCAGTATTTATCATTGATAGACTCCGATTAATTGAAGTCTATCAATGACTATCAATAATATGGACTGATAGACTATTGGAGATCTTAAGGATATTTTCGTAATTTAACGTATTTTTTGCTATTTCCACAAATAATTTTATTTTTTTGCTAAATTTGCAATATTTTTGCCGATTTATACTATCAGTGCAAAGCCCCCTATATATATATATATATATATATATATATATATATATATATATAGTTTAATTAAACTTAATTAAATCATATTTAATTAATTTAATTAATCTAATCAATTAATTAATTCCAATAATTAATTAATTTTACAATTAATTAAATATCTCCCATATTCAATTAATTTCATATTAGAATCATATTCTAATAATCCTCTCATATATTAAATCATATTTAATTTGAACTAAATTGAATAATTAATTCATGATTAATTAGTTCATCTTCTAATTAAATATCATATATTTAATTAGACATATATTTGAACTCTCTCAAAAATATCAATCTCAAAATATAATAAAGTTTAATCTCAAATTAGACTTTATATTTTAATGTATCATTATACATTATATTAATTTGTATCTCATACAATTAAGTTAATTCTCAATATGAATTTGAACCATTTAAATTCTCTCAAGATATAATTGTTCCTAATTACTCTTTACGAGCTAGCAGGGGGACCTAATGGACCTACATATCAGAAGCTCCAATGATATGAGGACAACTTATTAAACTCATTAATCAAGTTAACCAATATTCATTAACTGTGGGTCATTCCACTAAAGAACCACAACTGAACTCTTCTCACTGTAGAACATTTATGTGTCCACGGATATAGACCTATACCAGTAAGTGAATCCTTCACGAGTGTTCGTAATCACAGTTGTGTGAAATAACCGTTTTACCCCTGTGTTACATCTGTCTCCTTAAGTATTGGTGCTCCTCTAATGAACAACCTGCTTATGGTCCAACCAATAAACAGAAAGTCCCTCTCTGGCCAGTACCAGGGCAGGATCCCTTTGTTCAAGTCTGGGAGTCACCATTTAAGGGAACACTCATCTACTTCTCCTAGAAGTGGGAATGAGTGAATTCCTTCTTATGTTGTCATGTCCCCAGCCTCCCACTCGGTCTTGTCCCCAAAAAGGAAGGCATATTGAGTCGACATATTGGCCACTCTCACCCATGCTAATCAAAGGACAATACCTCATGAGAAGAAGTTCATGAAACACTCAGGACTAAGACTGAGTTACCTAGGTCGTCCTATTGAAATAGTAACTTAATTAGTTAACGGTGTTATATCTAGTGGTTCACTATTTCATGGTCCGATCTTATGCGAACTCATTGCATAGAATACTAACCCCGCTTGCATGTCTACTACATGGACCCTTTGGATCAATATGTCTGTATCAAATACAAAGTGGGTCGTTCACATAGTGTTATTAGGATAAGGTACCCAACCTTATTCTTGTACTATAGACCTTTTAGGTTGTTACTTGAACATCGATCCCCGTATGTCCCCACATACTAGTTCAAGCTACATACAAACAACCTTGGATCTTAGTTTATTGAATTTGGGTCAAATTGTGCAATATTTAACAATAACATTTTATTGTAGAAACTCAATAACACTTTATTGAAACAAGTATACAATTTGTTTACTTTCACTATCTACGAGTTTTAGGGCATAAAATCCAACAGAAAAGACCCAAGTGGATCGAAGCGGGCCTAAAGAATGACACCAAGAATCGAAGGTTGAAACCCCGTACCGAGAAATAACTAGTGTTGTGCAATTTTCCGCAAGCGTATGGTTGCCCGAGTAATATTTAAACGAAAAGCATTCCGAGTATCGAATCCTCAGGGAAATTGAATTAATTCCATTAATTACCAAGAACCATCATATTTAAATTTATTTAGAAGCTCAACTCTTAAGAAGTAAAGAACTAATCAAGAAACTAAAGAAATCATGCAATTAAAGAAGATTTCCTATTAAGGGGACTTGACCTAGGGTGTTATCTAGCTTTCGTGGATTTGTAGCTCAATTAATCGAATGAATGTACTTACTAATCTTCAATTCCATAAATCTAGAAGTAATTTTAAGCGGAATTCTCTTTCAAGCTCCTCCACATCTCATACTAACATAACTAATTCATGTGTCAATTTCCTTAGTTAATCATAGTATGGCATTAAGAAACTTCATTATCAATTTCTAACAATTCTCTTCCACTTTCTTGCTCCAAGCAATTGTTAGCCATGCAATTAGGATCTAATCTAATTTCTCTCTGTCGAGTATCAATTTAGACCAACACAACAATTAATCTGTGATCAAGAGATTAAAAGCATTAAGAATGAATTGCATAGATGAAGTATGAAGAACTTCATTTCAATATCCAATAAATTAAGCTACAATATCCAATTAGCTAGAATAACGACCCTAGGTCTCAAGATCTACTCACAAATGGAAATAATTTTGTCCAAGTGATCTTGATCCATAGGCCTAACTCAAATTACAATAAGGAATTATAAAGAAGTAAGGAAGATATAACCGATAAGTTGATCCGAAGCTCTCGTCACGATCATCTTGAATCCTGAGCCTTGGAATCTCGCTCAATTCCACCGTTTTCTCCACAATTCTTCTCACTTTTTCTCTCTATTGAGCTAGGGGAGAGCTCCCCCAAAAATGGGATGATTTGAACCATGGGAGAGGGGCTTTTTTATAGGTGCTGGACAGACCCTTTCTTGCTGAATAAGCCAACAGCGTCACGACGTTGTGACGTCATAGGTTTCTTGACGCAGAAGTTGGCGCAACGTTGCGACGCTGTGGCGATTCCATTTCTTTCTTCACTGTCTGCCAAGCGTCGAGACGCTAGGACCAGAGTGTCTCGCCGCTAGGCCTTCTAGAAGCCCCATATGCGGATTTTGGCCTCCTTTCTTCTTCCTTTCGGGATTTTTGGGCCTCCACTTCAATTATCTTCTTTCCATCTCTTCTATTATGGGCCAAAAGTCTTCATTTTGGTCTTTAAATTAATGAAATTCATGATTTTGCCTCACGAACTCGGTTTTCTACAAAATCAACATAAAAATACATTAAAGCTCACAATTAACGCACAAAACTAGCCAAAATAACTAAGAAAAAGATAGCATTTTTGCATGTTATCACACCCCCAAACTTAAAGTTTTGCTAGTCCCGAGCAAAATAAAGTAATGCATCTGGATCATAACTTGCATGCTAACAACTCTATCCTCCATGCTACTAGCCATGAATGCAAACTTATTGAAACAAACAAACAAGCACAGTCAACCATCAAGATATTTAAAAATTTTAATCCTATCCTCCCTTGCAAAAACAACTCATCACTTGTCTTGTTAAAATTTTTACTAGCCCGGAATCATTTATACACTTCTCCATCCATCTTCCTCCTACATTGGCACTAAAGCTCGCCCTTTTAGCCATCTCACTTATCTTGCAAGCACTACCTTACTGAGGTGCCCATAATTCTAATGGCACTAGCTTTCTCACTACGGAGCATGGACCCATAACCCGAATTTTATTCTTGGTTAGCCAAACTGATCACACCGCAGGTAGCTCTTTTTGCCCCTAAGAAATTTGCAAGCTGACAAAATAATTTTCTTTTCAAGCAACTAGCTTTTTTTTAGATGCATTAGAGCATTTCTTTTCCCACAGCTCAATATTACTTACTATTACGCAAGAAAGATATTTAGACAAACTTTACATCTATCGGAGTGACAACGAACTTCCAAAGCATAAAGCTTTCATCTAGGCTTTCAAAATCATAATAAAACAAGTGAACCGTCATACTTTGCAAGGGGATCAAAGAGAAATTTTTTTAAATTTTCTTGAATTTAGACATGCTTTCAAATTTGAAACAACTAGAGAGAACTCATGGCTAAAAGCACATCATCAAACTTCATCGTCATCGACATTCAATTATTTCATCAAAAACATTACTTTAGCAAAACCTAAACAGAGCAAACCTCCTCCCACTACAACAAATATCACCTTTAATAGCATTTGAGGATAGCTTTTTAGAAAAAAATGCTATTAAAAAAAGAAAAAAAAACGAGAGGTAAATTAAAAAAGAATGGAAGCGCGCGGTTATGAAAAACCCATCTCCTCTTTTCTTTACCTCTCTACCGCCATTTGCACAAGAAAGAAGAAAACCCTCTCCCCCAGTTTCCCTCCCTCTCTCTAATCTCTCTCTTTCTCCTTCTCAATCACGAACAGGTAGCGCCGCCACTGCCCTCTCTCTCGCCTCTGATCGAACTCCGGTGTCCACAAAGAGCGTCGATAGCATTCATCCTTTCTATCCTCGGCATCTTGTGCGTTCGTCCGGTGGGCTGTGAGTTCGAGCAAGGTGCGTTTCTCGGTGTGGGTTTTGTTTCTTTGTGTTTCCAGTGATCCGAGCGGCTTCGACTTTGTTTCCTTGACGATCAACCAACAGAGGGTTGTGAGTTCGAGCAAGGTGCGTTTCGAGGTAGTATTAGAGCGAAAATAGTAGCGTTTTGGCGTGTTTTCGACAAGTTGTTCGAAGACAACAACGTTCTACTCCATCTTTCCAGAGATTTCAATCAATTCGAGCAGTGGGTAAGTAATATTTAGTAAATTTCAGGTTTATTTAGAACAAATTTTATTCTAAGCCATAGGTATTTCACTACCTCAGAAGTCAGAACAGTGAAGAAAAAATTGTGCACATTGAAAAAGAGAAAGACAAGCAAAGACTTTTAATCGAAGAAGTGCTAAGAGGAAGCCAATCGAATCACTTGAGCTCTCTATGGCGATGAAGTCTCGTTCAACTAAAAGGTAGTTTCTCATGGGAACTTGAATGATACTCTATAACCATACTGTTCTTGAAATTTGGTTCTTTAATCTTCTATGACTTCATATCCCTCAAAAGCTCTGCATCTTCATTACTTCAGGGTCTCTTATGGTCGATTGGTTGACAAGAGAGACATTTAGAGCATGTGGTTGAAGAAGGTTGGGAGGGAAGTTCAATATTTATCAATTTAGGGTCTCTTTGTCGATTATATTGAAGGAGAGATATTTGATACTCATGACTAGGTTTTTTGGAGCTATTGATTAAGATATGAATTTGCTTAGTTTTAACTAAATCTAACCCGTTTGATTGTGGTACATCTAGGTTTTTTGGAGTTACTAATTATGGTATGCTTATGGTTTTTCATTTTTCATTATATTTTTCTTTCAAAGTTTGATTTTCATTCAACGAATCAATTATATTGAAAATATAGAATCCTTTTAGCTGTATTGTTAAGTTCCCATTTGCTTTCAGATTTGGAGACTTGAGTCCTCATGTCTTTGCTGTTGTTGAAGTGGCATATAGGTAAGCTGCTCCTTTTCTTTTATGGGCTTTTCTTTAGGAAGGGGGAGGGAGGCGCCTTTGTATTCGTTTGCCAAATCTTGTTCAGTTCCATCCAAGCTCGGTTTTGTCTGAATCTTCGTGGAAGAAGAAAAAGTGGGATAATAGATGGGCTTAAGGTCTATATCTTTACTTTCTCTATATTTCTTACTCTATTTGTCTGGGCATGTTTTTTAGGTGAAAAGAAACTCTAAATATGTCCAAAATTTGGCAGGATACTCCATCTTGGGCATTGTTTTTGTTTTGTTAAAAGGTATGGCTGCTAACTACTTTCTTGATGATAAAATTAATAGAGTCATGTTGATTGCTTTTAGTTTGATTACGGTATGTCTTGCAAGGTAGTGTTTTATGGGTGAAGTCATGTTTTAGTCAATGAAGAATGGACTACACTTTTTCTGCCTTTAAATTTTAGCTTGTGTAGTCTTTACATTTTTGTGGATGGATTTTCATTTTGTTTTAATAGATTTTCTACTAGTCTAGTTGATAGTCGAGCGGACTTGAGGCCACTTGCTTACCCTGTTGCCTTTTCCTTTTCCTAATTCCTATTCTTTCAACTTAATTGTTCTATCCAATTTTATAATGTCAAGACATTTGTTGGTTGAGTCCTGTTATCTTGAGCAATTTGTTTACAATTTTTATTGAGTAATTGCAATGGGTGGCAATTTAATTATATATAATAGCAAATTTAGCACAAGATAAAAAGAATTGCAAATATGACAAAAAATTAGAATACGTTTTAATAATTCCATTTTTAACCTTAAACAGTTTTTTGATTTCCTTAATTCCCTCAGCACCATTTCTTCTGCCGCACCATCTCTTTTTTTTTTTCTTTATTCTTTATTTGCCGCAACATTTCTCTTTTGTTTTTTTCTTTTTTCTTTATTTCTTCCCTCGCACCACCATTTCTCCTTTTTTTTTTCTTTCTTTCTTCCCTCTCACCATTTCTTCTTCCGCACAATTTTTTTTTTAACTTTGTATTTTCTGTAAAATTTATGAGGTTGAAGTTCCTGTGTGTTTAATATGTTTTTTTTCCCTCTGTTTTGTTGTTGGGGTATTGTTATGATTGTTTCTTCTTCTTTTTATTTATTTATTTATATATTTGATAATATGATATGTGTGGAGGGGGATTCGAACCACAAACCTTGTGGTTATCA
The DNA here is from genome assembly GCA_036850905.1 of Luffa acutangula. Classification (NCBI taxonomy): domain Eukaryota; kingdom Viridiplantae; phylum Streptophyta; class Magnoliopsida; order Cucurbitales; family Cucurbitaceae; genus Luffa; species Luffa acutangula. The sequence goes on along the minus strand of CM072091.1, from coordinate 31,516,958 downwards.
CTACAACTTTATGTCAATTGAGCTAAGCTCTTGTTGGCCTTCTTTTTAATTCAGGAATGCCAATAATACAAAAATAGCAATTTTGGTGAGTGTTTGTATATGTATATCAAAGTATATCACTGATATACTCCGGTTAATCGTAGTCTATCACTAACTATCACTGATCGAAGTCTATCACGGACTATAATTGATATATAATGAAATACAAAGAATACAAGAATAGCAATAATTTTATGGTGGTGGTCACGGAGCTTGTGTGCTAGGCTTTAAAAATTATATTGTTGATTAAGAGTCTCTTGTTCGTAATGGTTATTTTTGGCTTTTATGTTCTAATTACCACAATGGACTTAAATTTTTTGTTCAATTTATGATTGTAGTATAATAATTTTGGATGAGTTTCTAATTACCGAGATGATTGCAATGGAAAGTACTTTAGTAATAGATTTCAATTAAATTGATTTCTATTAGTAACAATAATTGGTAGACTTCAATTAATTGATAATTAACTGATTTCTATCAGGTATAGAAACTAATAGACTTCAATTAACTGATTCCTATCCTCGATAGAAAATGATAGATTTGAATTAAACTAATTTCTATCAGTGATACAAGTCAATAAACTTCAATTAAATTGATTTCTGATAGAAATTGATAAACTTCAATTAAATTGGTTTTTATCGGTGATAGAAACTAATAGTCTTGAATCAAATTGATTTCTATCAGTGATAGAAACTGATAACCTCGAATTAAACGGTTTTCTATTAGTGATTATCACTGATAGACTTAAATTAAATTGATGGATTGAAATTGATAGCCTTGAATTAAACTGAACTAATAGCCTTGAATTAAATTGTTTTCTATCAGTGGCTATCACTGATAGGCTTGAATTAAACACGATAAAAACTTATAGATTATGATTATCAGAGTATATCAGTGATACACACTGATAGACTTCGATTAATCAAAGTCTATCAGTGTCTATCACTAATAGACTCCGATTAATTGAAGCTTATCATCAAAGTCTATCAGTATTTATCACTGATAGACTCCGATTAATCGAAGTCTATCAGTGACTATCAATAATATGGACTGATAGACTATTGGAGATACTAAGGGTATTTTCGTAATTTAATGTATTTTTTGCTATTTCCACAAGTAATTTTATTTTTCTGTTATTTTTGCAGTATTTTTGCCGGTTTTTGCTATTTGTGCAAAGCTCCCATTTTTATTCTCATTGTAGTTTTGGTCAATAGAATGCAGCCACATAGTGACTATAAAACTACATAAAAGATTTTAGAATGCTTGATCTGTGGTTGTTGAAGCTTTGATGCAAAACATTTGAACATTTTCTACTATTTTTGGATTAGTTAAATAACAATATTTAAGCGTGAGGCAATCAAAGGCGGTAGGTTTTCAAGTATGTTGCTTTCATTCTTGGAATGGTATGTCTCTTGCTTGGAACTATGAAAAATTAATATTTGTTCTCTTGCGTTTATTGAAGGTGATATTTCTTAATGATTATTTATATTTAAAATATGTAATATGTTGACATCTTGCAGTAGATTACAAAGTGCTTATTGAAATACCCTTTGGGAACTCAGAGGCTTGTTCCATTTCACCTAACCCCTATTCAGGGAGTGTCTACTTTGTGCATTCCTATCCTATTTTGCAGGATGGTGATAAAGCTGCACATAGGACAACACAAGGCAAGGATTATTACTCTTAAATCAGGCTTGAGGAGCTCAATTTGTAGCAATAAGACACCCCGAATCCCAATTCAAGAGTGGGGGCTTAATGTTATAGGCAATTTTGGACCACCCCGATATACAAGGAGCTGACGAGGGAAACCGAGGAGAAATCGGGCTGAGAGATGGACCAATGAGGCAAAACTGGCAAGTGGGATGGGCCAAGACCGAAGGGGTCGGGTTTTTGGCCCGCTCGAGCCCGTCTGACGCCGCTAGGTCCCCACTGCCTCCGTCTGCCCCGATTTTGCCTGGTTTGAGCTAAAACGCCTCCGAATACCTAAGAACCCTAGGAGGATGAGCAGGTATTTATACCCCTCTTCACCACTGAATAAGGGGACCCGAACTCTATTCTCGACTCCCTACTCTTACTCTCTAGCTCTCCCTCTCATTTTCTGACTTAAGCATCGGAGGTGGTGTGGCTAGCACTACACCAGTGTGCAGGTTTTCTGTCTTGCAGGCCACGTCTTCCCCCCTCATCTACAAATTTACCGTTGGTGGCACGTGAAGGTCAGGTGAGTTCCCTCTGACCAAAATCGACCATCAACAAACATAAAAATATGTTTTTACGACGATAGTGACACAAGAGCAAACAAGTCGAATTTCTTCGAAAAAAAAAGGCTAAAACTTATGAAATTGAAATGTTCGAGGGAGGTCTACCTAACAAGAATAATTCTTGAGCAAATTTTTTTAGGGTTCAGGATTTAGTGTTTTCTTTTTATCTTTTTTTTTTATTATTATTGTTATTATTATAATTGCACACAAGATTGTCTTTTTTCTTTTCTTTCATTTCATCATACACTTTACAGTACTTGGTATATATTTTCTAGCATTTTTTAATTTCCATCTACTCATTCAACAGCAAAAGAATATAGGAGCAAAAAAAGGCTAAAACTTATGAAATTGTAATTTTCGAGGGAGGTCTACCTAACAAGAATAATTCTTGAGCTAATTTTTTTTAGGGTTTAGGATTTAGGGGTTTTTTTTCTCTCTTTTATTATTATTATAATAACACAAGATTGGATTTTCTCTTAGGTTTGAACATGTAAATTTTAGTAGAACATGCTAAACCTAGGTGCTTTTTGTTTTGATAGGGAGTGCATATCCCCTGTTACTTGCTTTTTGTTTAATAGGGAGTGCATATCCCCTTTGTAGCCCCAAATCTCAAGTAAAACTTCACTGAAACATGAAGTATAGTTGAGTAAATAGGAGAATACCTTTAAAGTTTGTGCTCGGCCTCGGCAAGAGGTGCTCGGTCCCGACTTCTACAGGGGGAGCTTGACTTATGTTTGGATGAGGTGAGGTAGACTCATTGGTCAAGGCTCACGTAATCTCAATCTGGATGAGGTGATGTAGACTCGGTAGTCTAGGCTAGCATGCAGACATGGGCACTAAGCTGAAGAGCTTAGGCTCGCATGGTATGTGTGGGCACCATAGGCTCGCTGAAGCGTGGGCTCTATAGGCTCGCATGTAGGCGTGGGCACTATAGGCTCCCTGAAGCGTGGGCAGTATAGGCTCCCATGTAGGCGTGGGCACTATAGGCTCGCTGAAGCGTGGGCACTATAGGCTCGCTGAAGCGTGGGCACTATAGGCTCGCATGTAGGCGTGGGCACTATAGGCTCGCATGTAGGCGTGGGCACTATAGGCTCGCATGAAGGCGTGGGCACTATAGGCTCGCATGAAGCGTCGGCACTATAGGCTCGCATGTAGGCGTGGGCACTAAGTTTGAGGACTTAGGCTCGCATGTTGAGCATGGGCACCAAGCAGTAAGCTTAGGCTCGCATGACGTCTTATCACATTCCTGGAAACACACTCTAAGCCTTGACAAGGGAACATCTAGGTCCTATCATTAATGTTAACGTTTGCATTGAATGGTAAAGCAAAAGAAAAAGTCTACTCCTACCTACCAAAAGTAAAATGAGCGACAGTGCTTCAATTACATGATAAATGTGCAAATAAAGAAAACTAGAATTCCCTAAACTAAGGCTTAGTGTGCTCTCCTGAATGCTGTCCCTAACCCTGGCAAGAGGTGTGGTAGGGCTCGGCCTCGGCCTCGGCCATGGCCATAGGAGAGTCTGTCTTGGTCCTCAACGGATTTCCAGAAGAGGTCCACCACCATCTTTGCCCGGGTCATCTCTGGTCGGCCTCGACCTTTGCGGTGAATTCCTTCAGGTATCCGTTTCGGATCAACGCTTCGATCTCGTCTTTCAGCTGAATGCAGTTCCTGGTTGAATGTCCATGATCTCGATGGAAGAGACAATACTGGCTTTTATCTCTGTTGTTAGGATTTGACTTCAGCTTCCGGGGCGTGCTGAGGAGGTTTGTATTCCTTGTCTCCATCAAGATCTGCTCCTGTGGGACTGAAGTAGGGGTGTACTTTTCAAACTTCTTCAAGTAGCCTCCTTGGTCTGGTCGACCTCGGCTATTGTCTGGTCGGCCTCGGCCCTTGTCTGGTCGGCCTCAGCCTCCCTCGTCGGTCCGCTGCCTTTTGTCCTTTTTACTGTCTGATGACATGCAAAAATGTCATCATTTTCCTATTAATTTTAGCTAGTTTTGTGCATGAATTGTGAGCTTTAATGTATTTTTATGCTGATTTTACAGAAAACCGAGTTCGGACAGCAAAACTGAGATTTTAAGAGAATTTGGGTGAATATTGGAGACTTTATGGGCAATTTGAAGAATAATCATTGAAGATCAAAGCCCTAAGGTCCAAGAAAAGAAGGCAATTGAAGTGGGAGGCCCAAAAAGCCCAAAAGATTGAAAAAAGGAGGCAAAAATCTGCAAATAAAGCTTCTAGAAGGCCTAGCGTCGAGACGCTAGGACCGTAGCGTCTCAACGCTAGGTGGACAGCATAGCGCGTGCCAAAATCGCGCGTCGCGACGCTGTCTGCGTAGCGTCGCGACGCTGCGACAACTTCTGCCCCAAGACAACATGACGTCACAGCGTCTCGACGCTGTGACGTAGCGTCTCGACGCTGTCGACTTGCTCAGCAAGAAATGTCCAGCCCCTTGTGCTATAAATAGGCCCATACCCTTTGGTTCAAATCATTCCAAATTTGGGGGGAGCTCTCCCCTAGCTCAATAGAGAGAAAAAGTGAGAAGAATTGTGATGAAAAAGGTGGAATTGAGCGAGATTCCAAGGCTCGGGATTCGAGATGATCGTAGCGGGAGCTTGGGAGCGACTTATCGGTTATTTCTTCCTTACTTCTTTATAATTCCTTGTTGTAATTTGAGTTAGGCCTATGGATCAAGATCATTTTGGCAAAATTATTTCCATTTGTGAGTAGATCTTGAGACCTAGGGCCGTTGTTCTAGTCAATTGGATGTTGTAGTGCAATTACTGGAATTATGTAATGAAATTCTCCATATTTCATCTATGCAATTCTTGCTTAATGCTTTTAATCTCTTGATCACGGATTAATTGATATGTTGGTCTAAATTGATACTCGACAGAGAGAAATTAGATTAGATCCAAATTGCATGGCTAACGATTGCTTGGAACACGAGAGTGAAAGAGAATTGTTAGAAATTGATTATGAAGTTGCTTAATGCCATACTATGATTAACTAAGGAGATGGACACATAAATTAGTTATGATGGTATGAGATGTGGAGGAGCTTGAAAGAGAAATCCGCTTAAAATTACTTCTAGATTTATGGAATTGAAGATTATTAGTTACATACATCCATGTAATTGAGCTACAAATCCAAGAAAGCTAGATAACACCCTAGGTCAAGTTCCCTTATTTGGTTATTTTCATTTCATTATTACATGTTTATTTTGATTAATTCCTTTAATTTTCGCACTATCATTCGAGTTGATCTTCTAAATAAAATTAAACATGATGATTCTTGGTACTTAATGGAATTAATTCAATTTCCCTGAGGATTCGATACTCGGTATTACTACCGTTTTATATTACTTGTGACGACCCGTGCGCTTGCGGAAAATCGTACCAACAAGTTTTTGGCGCCGTTGCCGGGGAAATTGTAATTTTTTTCGTTAATATTGAGAATTAAGTGTTTGATTTTAATTTAGAAATTTATTTGTCTGCATTTTATTTTTTTTTTTAGCTATAAGTTGGATAATCTGTTCTTTTGAGATTTAATCATGGCAGAAGACAAAGCAATTCGAGATTATTTCTTGCCTGAATTTCCATTAAACTATTCTGGAATAGCTTACGAGCCAGTCACTGTCGATAATTTTGAGCTCAAGGCTAGTCTCATTCAAATGGTAAGGGAGAATGCTTTCAAAGGCCATCCATCAGAAGATCCACACCATCACCTAAGATCATTTTTAAATATCTGTGGAACTGTAAAAATGGGAGGAGTGAGCCCTGACTCAATTCGGTTGCAGTTATTTCCATTTTCTTTACAAAACAAGGCTAGAGATTGGTTAGACTCATTAACCTCAAATAGCATCCTTGGTTGGAATGATTTAGTCAAAGCTTTCCTTGCAAAATTTTTCCCATTAGAAAAGATTACCAAGCTTAGAGCTGAAATTGGAAAATTTCAACAATTTGAGGAAGAGCAATTATATGAAGCTTGGGAGAGATATAAGGACTTGTTAAGGAAATGCCCACAGCATGGATATCCTGATTGGCTTCAAATTCAACTTTTCTACAGTGGGTTAAATAGGAATTTAAAGACAATTCTTGACACTACGGCTGGAGGAAACGTTTTAGCCAAAACTGTCAAGGAGGCACGAACCATAATAGAAGAGTTGGCTTTGACGAGTTACCAATGGCAACCAGAGTCCAGAATTAAGGAGAAACCATGTGAGAATAATGAGGTAAGTGCTTTAAGGTTGCAAGTCGAAGCTCTAACCAAGGCTCTAAACAAGCTCACAGGATCAGAAACTCCAAGTTCACCGAAAGCTGAATTAAGAGAGGAGTTTAAAGAAAAGAAAAGCCCTTTGGAAGAAATGCTGAGAAACTTCATGAATGAGACTAGAAATTTGAATGAAAATGTTCAAGCCACAGTAAATATTGTTATTAATAAGATGGAAGCAAAAATGGATCAAATGACAATATTTATGAAGGAAATCCAACAAGGAAATGTATCCAATGACATCGCCATGGACCCACACGAACAATGCCCCGCCATATCTCTTAGAAGTGGGAAACAGTTAAGAGAAATTGAAAGAAAAGAAGAAGCAAACCCCATCACTAGAAGGATAGTGGATGAGGAAGATGAACACAAACCAGAGGAAGAGTCAGCACCATCAGTGCCAGATAAGTCTTCTGATTCTATTCCTTTAGTTATTAACCAGATTCCTTATCCTCAGAGATTTCAAAAGAAAAAGTTGGATGCTGAATTTTCAAAGTTTCTTGATATTTTTAAACAGCTTCATATTAACATTCCTTTTACTGATGCTTTGGAACAGATGCCACACTATGCCAAGTTCATGAAAGAAATATTGTCAAGGAAAAAGAAATTCGAGAACCATGAGACAGTGAATATGACAGCCGAGTGCAGTGCCATAATCCAGAAACATCTACCACCAAAATTAAAAGATCCAGGGAGTTTTACTCTTCCATGTACTGTTGGTAGTTTGTTCATAAAAAAAGCTCTGTGTGATTTAGGGGCAAGTATAAACCTAATGCCATTCAGTGTTTACAGGAAACTGGGTTTGGGGGAATTGAAGTCGACCACAATTGTCTTGCAGTTGGCAGATCGTTCAATAACATACCCCAAAGGTGTGTTAGAAGATGTTCTGATCAATGCCGACAAATTCATGTTCCCTGTAGACTTTATAGTTTTAGACATGGAAGAAGACCCGGAAGTCCCGATCATTCTTGGGAGACCATTTTTGGCAACCGCTCGTGCTCTAATTGAGGTACAAGAAGGAACCCTGACTCTCAGAGTGGAAGACGACGAGGTAGTGTTCAACCTTTTTAATGCATTAAAACATCCAGAAGAGGTTAGCTCCTGCTTCTCGATTGATTCAGTTGACGCTATTATCAATGCATGTGTAGAGTCAGAGTCTCCTGTTGATCATTATGAGATAAGCATGCCTGACGTGTTTGGAGATAAATTATTAGATGTTGATCAGAAAAGTGCTTTAATTGATAGATCTGTAGGAAGGGAAGAAACGTTGACATTAGATATGTGTGCTCAAGTTAATGCCCCTTCCCCTGAATTAAAACAATTGCCTGCCCACTTGCGCTATGCCTTCTTAGGAGACTCTTCCACTTTTCCCATTATCATTTCTGCCGATTTAAGTAAAGTAGAAGAGGAAAAATTGTTGGATATTTTGAAAAAGCATAAATCTGCCTTAGGATGGTCCATCAGTGATATTAAGGGTATTAGTCCTTCAATTGTCATGCATAAAATTTTAATGGAAGATGCCTTTAATCCTACAGTAGAACATCAAAGGAGATTAAATCCAGCAATGAAAGAAGTGGTAAAAGCCGAGGTGTTAAAATTATTAAATGCAGGAATTATTTATGCTATATCTGACAGCCCTTGGGTGAGTCCTGTTCAAGTTGTGCCTAAGAAAGGGGGAATGACTGTTGTTAAGAATGAGAAAGATGAATCCATTTCTACTAGGACAGTCACCGGTTGGCGTGTGTGTATCGATTATAGGAAGTTAAATAAAGCCACCAGAAAAGACCATTTCCCCCTCCCCTTTATTGATCAAATGCTTGATAGGCTAGCTGGGTATCCATATTATTGTTTTCTTGATGGCTATTCGGGCTATAATCAAATCGCGATTGCACCCGAAGACCAAGAGAAAACAACATTTACGTGTCCCTATGGCACATATGCTTTTCGGCGTATGCCATTTGGGTTATGTAATGCTCCAGCTACCTTTCAACGTTGTATGATGGCCATATTTTCAGACTTTGTAGAAGAGATCATGGAAGTATTTATGGATGACTTCTCTGTTTTTGGTTCATCCTTTGATAACTGTTTGCATAATCTCTCTCGTGTTTTGCAAAGATGCCAAGAGACTAACCTTGTTTTAAATTGGGAAAAATGCCATTTTATGGTAAAAGAAGGGATAGTCCTAGGTCACAAGGTGTCTGAAAAAGGTTTGGAGGTTGATAAAGCCAAGATTTCTGCTATTGAACAACTTCCTCCGCCCATTAATGTTAAAGGAGTTCGTAGTTTCTTAGGCCACGCAGGGTTTTACAGACGTTTTATAAAAGATTTTTCAAAAGTTGCTAAACCCCTGTGCCACTTGCTTGAAAAGGATGCTCCATTTGTGTTTTCAAAAGAATGTTTGCTAGCGTTTAATCTTTTGAAGGAAAAATTGATTTCTGCACCCATCATTGTTGTCCCTGACTGGAGTCAACCATTTGAAATCATGTGCGATGCTAGTGATTATGCTTTAGGAGCTGTCTTAGGGCAACGACGAGATAAGTTCTTTAGGGCAATCTATTATGCAAGCAAAACTTTAGAGAGTGCTCAGCAAAACTACACCACTACAGAGAAGGAGATGCTTGCTGTTGTGTTCGCTTTCGATAAGTTCAGGCCCTATTTACTCGGTACAAAGGTTATAGTGCATACTGACCACGCTGCTATTCGTTATTTGAGTAGTAAAAAGGATTCCAAGCCCAGACTCATAAGATGGATTCTGTTATTGCAAGAATTTGACTATGAGATCAAGGATAGGAAAGGTTGCGAGAATGTAGTCGCAGATCATTTGTCTCGAATAAAGCATGAAAAGAACATTGCAACCTTTCCTATTAAAGAAGTTTTTCCTGATGAAAGGTTATATGCTGTTAAAACTTCTTTTCCTTGGTACGCCGATTTTGTGAACTTTCTTGCAGGAAAAGAAATACCTCCAGACTTAAATGCTCAGAAAAGAAAGAGGTTTTTCCATGATGTGAAGTCCTATCTGTGGAATGACCCATTTCTCTTTAAAGTATGTTCTGACCAAATCATTCGAAGGTGCATTCCGGCAGAAGATGTAGGTAAGATTATTCATGATTGTCATGCCTCTCCTTATGGTGGTCATTTTGGACCAACTCGTACTGCAGCAAAGGTACTTCAATCTGGTTTTTATTGGCCTACTTTATTTAAAGATTGTTATACCTTCGTGAGAACATGTGATAGATGTCAAAGGACAGGAAATATTTCTAGACGCCATGAAATGCCTTTAACCCCTATTCTCGAAATTGAACTTTTTGATGTATGGGGCATGGACTTTATGGGCCCTTTTCCCTCTTCCAATGGATACTCGTACATCCTAGTTGTTGTTGATTACGTATCTAAATGGGTAGAGGCAGTAGCCACAAAGACTAATGATGCTCGTGTTGTGTTACGTTTCTTGCATAAAAATATTTTCACTAGATTTGGCACACCACGAGCTATAATTAGTGATGAGGGGTCTCATTTTTGCAATAAATTGTTTGAATCATTACTGAGGAAATATGGTGTCAAGCATAAGACTTCTTTAGCTTATCATCCCCAGACTAACGGGCAAGCTGAGATTTCTAACAGGGAGATTAAGCAAATTCTGGAGAAGACAGTTCGTATCAACAGAAAGGACTGGGCATACAAGTTGGACGATGCTTTGTGGGCCTACCGGACAGCTTTCAAAACTCCAATCGGTACATCTCCGTATCGATTAGTGTATGGTAAGGCCTGTCACCTGCCTGTGGAGCTGGAGCACAAAGCATATTGGGCTATCAAGAAACTAAACTTGGACGCAGAGAAGGCTGGGGAACAACGTCTTCTGCAACTCAACGAACTATAAGAATTCAGGAGCCAGGCGTATGAAAACGCAAAACTCTATAAGGAAAGAACCGCAAGATGGCATGATAATATAATCCAGAAGCGTTCTTTTGAGCCAGGACAGCAAGTTCTTCTATTCAATTCTCGATTGCGATTGTTCCTAGGAAAATTGAAGTCAAGATGGTCCGGTCCATTCATAATCAAGGAAGTATCCCCATATGGACCAATTGAATTAATGGATAGCAGTGGATTAACATTTAAAGTTAATGCTCAAAGAGTGAAGCACTATTGTGGATTCGAAGAGCGCAAGGTCGAAAAGATGATTTTAACGGATCCAGGGTGACCAAGCCCCGTCTAGCTCAGGACGTTAAACAAGCGCTTCTTGGGAGGCAACCCAAGCTGTTTAAGTTTTTAGACTTCATTTTTGTGTTGATCCTAATGCTCCCTTGAGATTGATCCTTATGCAGGAGGCTCGTGAAATCACACCGATCCGCTCATTCTCTCTTCGGACGAAAATTCAAGACGTTTCAGACTCTCTCGCTTTTTCAGGGCAGTATCGATCTCTCTTTATCTGATTAAATGTTCATACATTGGGGACAATGTATATTTTAAGTTTGGGGGGGGAGATTCGCTCTGCTTAGGTTTTGCATAAGAAAAGTAATGCTTATGATGAATTAAATGCATGTTGATGATAATGACGTCTGATGATTTGCTTTTAGCCATGATTCTCTCTTATTGTTGCAAATTTGGAAGCATGTCTAAATTCAAGAAAATTTAAAATTTTTCTTTGATCCCCTTGCAAAGTATGATGATTCACTTGTTTTATTATGATTTTGAAAGCCTAGATGAAAGTTATATGCTTTGGAAGTTTGTTGTCACTCCGATAGGTGTAAAGTTTGTCTAGATAGCTTTCATGCGTAATAGTCAGTAATGCTGAGCTTTGGGAAAAAGAAAATGAATTGCTCAAAGGATAATAATAATAATAAATGCTCCACTTTCTTGAAAGCGTTAGTAACCAGGGGCATTCATGACACCCATCGTTTGCCTTTGCATGAAAGCGCTGGAAAGAAATGAGCATGCTTCGGCATCCTGAAAGATGAAGCGCTCGTAGTTGGATGCTTTCATCACCAATGTTGGCAAGCCAGAACGAAGGCGCTACATCTAAAAGGATTATCTCATTTAAAAAAAAAAAAAAAAGGTTTGGGGGACACCTCAAGAATTTTGGGCACCTGAGTAAGGTAGTACTTGCTAGATAAGTATGATGGCTAAAAGGGCGAGCTTTAGTGCCAGTGTAGGGGGAAGATGAATGGAGGAGTATATAAATGATTCCGGGCTAGTAAAAAATTGTGATAAGACAAGTGATGATTCGTTTTTTGCAAGGGAGGATTGGATTAAATTTTAAAACTTCTTGATGTTTGTTCATGATTACTTATTTGTTTCAATAAGTTTGCATTCATGGCTAGAAACATTGAAGATAGAGTTGTTAGCATGCAAGTTATGATTCATATGTATCACTTTATTTTGCTCGGGACTAGCAAAACTTTAAGTTTGGGGGTGTGATGACATGCAAAAATGTCATCATTTTCCTATTAATTTTAGCTAGTTTTGTGCATGAATTGTGAGCTTTAATGTATTTTTATGCTGATTTTACAGAAAACCGAGTTCGGACAGCAAAACTGAGATTTTAAGAGAATTTGGGTGAATATTGGAGACTTTATGGGCAATTTGAAGAATAATCATTGAAAATCAAAGCCCTAAGGTCCAAGAAAAGAAGGCAATTGAAGTGGGAGGCCCAAAAAGCCCAAAAGATTGAAAAAAGGAGGCAAAAATCTGCAAATAAAGCTTCTAGAAGGCCTAGCGTCGAGACGCTAGGACCGTAGCGTCTCAACGCTAGGTGGACAGCATAGCGCGTGCCAAAATCGCGACAGCGTCGCGACGCTGTCTGCGTAGCGTCGCGACGCTGCGACAACTTCTGCCCCAAGACAACATGACGTCACAACGTCTTGACGTTGTGACGTAGCGTCTCGACGCTGTCGACTTGCTCAGCAAGAAATGTCCAGCCCCTTGTGCTATAAATAGGCCCATACCCTTTGGTTCAAATCATCCCAAATTTGGGGGGAGCTCTCCCCTAGCTCAATAGAGAGAAAAAGTGAGAAGAATTGTGAGGAAAAAGGTGGAATTGAGCGAGATTCCAAGGCTCGGGATTCGAGATGATCGTAGCGGGAGCTTGGGAGCGACTTATCGGTTATTTCTTCCTTACTTCTTTATAATTCCTTGTTGTAATTTGAGTTAGGCCTATGGATCAAGATCATTTTGGCAAAATTATTTCCATTTGTGAGTAGATCTTGAGACCTAGGGCCGTTGTTCTAGTCAATTGGATGTTGTAGTGCAATTACTGGAATTATGTAATGAAATTCTCCATATTTCATCTATGCAATTCTTGCTTAATGCTTTTAATCTCTTGATCACGGATTAATTGATATGTTGGTCTAAATTGATACTCGACAGAGAGAAATTAGATTAGATCCAAATTGCATGGCTAACGATTGCTTGGAACACGAGAGTGAAAGAGAATTGTTAGAAATTGATTATGAAGTTGCTTAATGCCATACTATGATTAACTAAGGAGATGGACACATAAATTAGTTATGATGGTATGAGATGTGGAGGAGCTTGAAAGAGAAATCCGCTTAAAATTACTTCTAGATTTATGGAATTGAAGATTATTAGTTACATACATCCATGTAATTGAGCTACAAATCCAAGAAAGCTAGATAACACCCTAGGTCAAGTTCCCTTATTTGGTTATTTTCATTTCATTATTACATGTTTATTTTGATTAATTCCTTTAATTTTCGCACTATCATTCGAGTTGATCTTCTAAATAAAATTAAACATGATGATTCTTGGTACTTAATGGAATTAATTCAATTTCCCTGAGGATTCGATACTCGGTATTACTACCGTTTTATATTACTTGTGACGACCCGTGCGCTTGCGGAAAATCGTACCAACACTGTCGTAATTAGATGAAGAAAAACTCTTGTACTCTCGTTCTGACCTCTTTGATTTCAGTAACTCCTCTGCGCTCATATACTTCTGTGCCCGGGAGACAAACTCCGCATAGGTTCGAGGTTAGCTCTTACCTATTGAATTGAGCAGTCTTTCGTCTTCCAGTCCAGCTGTTATGGCTACAAAGGCTGCTCCCTCGATGTACCCCTCAACCTGTAGTGCTTCGTCATTAAAACGCGTTATGTAATCACGCAAGCTCTCACCTGGCTGCTGTTTGACTGTCAAGAGGTTGATGTGAGGCTTGCGCTGTTCTCTGGCTCCCATGAATTGTGCCAGGAATGCTTGGGCCAACTCCTTGAAACAGCTGATGGATCTCCTTTTCAGCCTCTCAAACCAGTGCCTGGCTAATCCTGTCAGAGTGAAAAAGAATGTGCGGCACCTGATTGCATCTGAGACACCGTGGAAGTCCATCCAGCTTCTGTATGCGTTTAGATGTTGCACGGGGTCTTTCTTGCCATCGTACTGTTTAAACGTGGGTACCTTAAACTTTTGGGGTACCTCGGCTTTCATGACTTCTTCTGTGAAGGGCGGATCGACTTGGTCGATTAGATCTTCCATGTCTTGCCCTCCCGAATCCTTCAACTTCTGCAAGTCTCCGTGAGGATTTCCATGTTCCTTTAGTCTGTTTAGAAGTTCAGTCTTCCAAGGGAGATGGTCTTTCTTAGCCTCGGCCTCGGCCAACTTAGCCTCGGCCTTGGCAGCTTTGGCCTCGGCTTCGGCAGCTCTGGCCTCAAACTCGGCAGTTTTGGCCACCCGGTGCTTTTCCTCGATCAGATTTCTCAGGTCTGTTCTACGGCTGGTACTTGACTCAGGGTTCATCAGTGCTGTGCGTTCCGTGTGCTTCAGCCCCCTGACCTTGCTGGTTGCGTTGTTGGTCTTCTTTCCTTTGGAGTCTGTCTCTGACTCATCCATGTATTCGACTAGATCCTTCCCCTTCCTCTGGTCTCTAATCAAGTCCCACTCATGGAGTTTGGTGCTAGGGCCGGGTTTATCCAGGATCTGGAGTATTCTGGATAAACTCTGGTTCATTCCCTTCACCTCGTCCTCAAGGGCGACCATTTTGGCGTCAGCATCCTCTGCTCGGCCTCGGCTCCTCGGCCTATGCTCCTCGGCCTCGGCTCCTCGGCCTGTTCGTCTCGGTGACCCCCGGATGTTATCATCATCTCGTGACCTCTGCTGGTGGCGGTCACCATCCGAATTCCCTGGGTTTATGTCCTGGTCTTTCTTCTCCATCCCCTTACTCATGGAATGACCGGTGAGAAGATTTGGCAAGCTTTCTTCCCCACAGACGGCGCCAACTGTTGATGGTCGATTTTGGTCAGAGGGAACTCACATGACCTTTACGTGCCACCAACGGTAAATTTGTAGATGACGGGGGAAGACGTGGCCTGCAAGACAGAAAACCTGCACACCGGTGTGATGCTAGCCACACCGCCTCCGATGCTTAAGTCAGAAAACGGGAGGGAGAGCTAGAGAGTATGAGTAGGGAGTCGAGAATAGAGTTCGGGTCCCCTTCTTCAGTGGTGAAGAGGGGTATAAATATCTGCTCATCCTCCTAGGGTTTTTAGGTATTCGGAGGCGTTTTAGGTCAAACCAGGCAAAACCGGGGCAGACGCAGGCAATGGGGACCTAGCGGCGCCAGACGGGCTTGGCCCGCGCGAGCGGGTCGAGGGTCGGCCTCGGCCGCAGGGGGTCGGGCCAAAAACCCGACCCGTTCGGTCTTGGCCCGTCCCACTTGCCGGTTTTGCCTCCTTGGTCCATCTCTCAGCCCGATTTCTCCTCGGTTTCCCTCGTCAGCTCCTTGTATATCGGGGTGGTCCAAAATTTCCTATAACAATGTTTATAGGAAGATTTTAGAAAACAAAAAATAGCAATGTGAAAAGTAATTATTGATATTAGATTGTTATTTTCCGTTTTCAGCTGTATATTGGTACTGACAACGTAAACAAGAGTGCTGAAGCTACTAAGGTTGTAATCAAAGAGGTTGGTGGTAACCTAATCATGGAGCCGGTTCTTATACCAGATATCAATGTCAAACTAACTGGCTTTAGTGACCCACACAATTGGATTACTATAAGTATACCTCATTATTACCTTCTTTAAATTTTCTATATTCTTTTTGTCGAATTATATTTTCATTTAATTTAGTTTTCACAAATCCTCATGTGCAGTGCATATATTTGACTTTTTTTTTTTTCGAAAAAAATATATTTGACTCATTTTAATTCTTACCCCATAAATTTCTTCTCTTCTTTTCTTCTCAGATTATGGTGGACAATAAAGATTACCAAAGAGGAACGCTTTAAGAAAAAAAAAAGGAAAGAACAATAATAATGGATGACAATGCTCGAATTCAGTCGATCGTGTACATTTCCTAGAAGACGAGTTCATTGCTTAATTGGGGGTTGTCTTTATTATAATAGTCTAGTGTTGTGCTATTATTGCGCTTGTGTATTTATGTTCTTTCCACAAATAAGATTCTCAATTCTTCGTTAATGGTTGTTGATGTACTCTTCAGTGAAAGTATTTCTATCGCACCAGGTTTTCTAACCTTTGTCCTAGCGACGTTACTACTTATTCTAGACTCTTAAGTAACTAAGACAACCCACTTACAACCGAATGTACCGAAACTTTAGACAGCATAACAGCGTAAAACTGGTTATCCCAAAAATTTTCCTTAACCTGATAAAATTATTCAGCACTTCTAAACATGCATAAAGTCAAACTCCACCAAACTACAGTCAAATTCAAAACATATCTCCTCTATACGAGTCAAATCTCGTAGAGACACGTATTAACTAAAAGTCATGCTATATAACATAAGTCATTTTATTAGCAAGAATAACTACTCCACTAGCATCTTACTAGCTAAAACAATTTATTTACCAAGCTAACAACACCAGCTCTAAGTTAAAAACCAAAACTTTTCTCAGGTGAATCCCTCACCATAATAGAAACTACAATAAACAATTTTACTAGCCAATTCAAAGCAACTAAAAACAAACATGACAAGAGAACCCAACACCCTAGGAATCCTCCTCATAGTTCTCCTCCTTGCCACAAAGGTCTGAATCATCTTCCATACATGCAACATCTAAAATGTTGGGAGAAAGGTGGAGAAGGGGGTATCAGTACAACTGTGGTACTGGTAAGTAGCTCACACATGCAAGATCACAAGCATCAACCAATAACAAACAACATGTTTCTCACACGCAAACAACATGCTTTCAAAAGCAATAACAAGCCAACATGCTCCCAAAGAGATAAATAACCATCATGCATATGCTTCCCACACTATCCACCCACACTCTACTAGACCACACATGATTTTCGCGTCATACTACTGTTGGGATTTATGCCCTAAAACTCGTAGATAGTGAACGTAAAAAAATTGTATACTTGTTTCAATAAATTACTTTTGAGTTTCAACAATAAAGTGTTATTGTTAAATATTGCACAATTTGACCTAAATCCAATAAACTAAGATCCAAGGTTGTTTGTATATAACTTGAACTATTATGTGAAGACATACGGGAATCGATGTTCAAGTAACAACCTAAAAGGTCTATAGTACAAGGATAAGGTTGGATACTTTATCCTGGTAACACTATGTGATACGACCCGCTTAGTATTTGATACGGACACATTGATCCAAAGCGTCCATGTAGTAGACATGCAAGTGGGGGTATCATATGCAATGAGTTTGCATAAGACTAGACCATGAAATAGTAAACCACTAGATATAACACCGTTAACTAGTTAGGTTACTGTTACTATAGGATGACCTAGGTAACTCAGTCTTAATCCTGAGTGTGTCATGAACTCCTTCTCATGAGGGATTGTCCTTTGATTAGCATGGGTGAGAGTGACCAATACGTCAATTCAATATGCCTTCCTTTTTGGGGACAAGACCGAGTGAGAGGCTGGGGACATGACAACACAAGAAGGAATTCACTCCTTCTCACTTCTAGGAGAAGTAGATGAGTGTTCCCTTAAGTGGTGACTCCGGGACTTGAACAAAGGGATCCAGCCCTCTCACTGGCCCGAGAGGGACTTTCTTTTTATTGGTTTGACCATAAACAGGTTGTTCATTAGAGGAGCACTAGTACTTAAGGAGAAAAATGTAACACGGGGGTAAAACGGTAATTTGACCCAACTGTGATTATGGACAATCGTGAAGGATGGACTTACCGGTATAGGTCTATATCCGTGGACACAAAAATGTTCTACAATGAGAGGAGTTCAACTGTGGGCTTTTAGTGGAATGACCCACAGTTAATGAATATTGGTTAACCTGATTAATGAGTTTAATCAGTTAACCTCATGTCATTGGAGCTTCTGATCTGTAGGTCCATTAGGTCCCCCTACTAGCTCGTAAAGAGTAATTAGGAACAATTATATCTTGAGAGAATTTGAATAGTTCAAATTCATATTGGGAACTAAGTTAATTGTATGAGATACGAATTAATATATTGTACAGTGATACATTAAAATATAAAGTCTAACTTGAAATTAAACTTTATTATTATGAGAGAAATAAATATTTGAAGAAGTTCAAATATTAATATGAATTTGATTCAATAGGATATAAACGAATTTGAAGGAGTTCAAATTTTAATATGAATTTGATTCATATTATAGAATTAATTAATTGAAGGCCTGGAATTAAATATATGATATTTAATTGCGTAATTAATTAATTAACAAATAGAAGGTCTACAATTAAATATATGATATTTAATTGGTGATTAATTAATTAAAGAATTAATTAATTAGAAATTAATCAATTATGGAAATGATTAATCACATGTGGAGGTAATTAATCATTTATGGAAATGATTTAATCACTTATGGAAGTGATCAATCATTTATGGAAAAGATTAATCAATTATGGAATTGATTGGTTATCGAATTGATTAATTATGGAAAAGATTAAATCAGTTCTGGAAATAATTGATTTTAAATGAATATTTTATTCATGGTCTTTCTCCTATAAATTGAACACTAACCCTATGGTTTACCTACTACAACATAAGACCACAAGAATGCACTCTTTCATTCTCTCTAGCAACCCTCTCATATTCTCTCAACCCAAGAACTCTAGGGAGAATTTTCTCTCTAGAGTTTTTCTCATTCAAGATTAGGTAGTCCCACAACTACGTTCATAATCTCAGAGTCATAGCAGGGAAGATCAATTGGTGCTGTCCCAATTGTTGACGTTTGGTCCCTATGAAATCAAGAAAGACGTTCTTGATATTTTAGAGACGACAACGACGATATGTTTGCTTCTCCCCATTAGAATTAGTTCTAAGGTTGTATGTTTAGCCTTAATAATTGATTTAGAATAGTTTTCAAAATTTTGTCAATGTATTGGTATTTTGGTGGAAACAAAATTAACTACGAACAGTCCCAATTACACTTCCGCTTTATCATAATTAGAGAATTTCAAATCCTTCAATTGGTATCAGAACCGATCGTATGTTGAATTTTGTTTTACAAAATTTACATTGGTTGATTGGTGGGATTTAATTATGCATTTGATGTATGAGATTTTGCTAGTAGATGTTTTGGGTTTTTCGCATTAGATTTTGCAATTTTTGTTGATTTGATCAATGTAAGGGTCCTTTGTTTTGGGTATTTTAATTGCAATTGAGTCTGTAAGTCTGTGTCGTTGTTTTGTTTCAATTGTGGAAGAAATTTGGAGCAATTTGGTACTATTTGGGCAAAAATCGAGCAAGTACATTGCTGGAAATCGAAATTTTCTGGGAAACCGAGAGTAAGACAAAAACACGTGAAACAAAAAGAATAGAAAAAAAAATAGGTAATTGAAATCAAGAATCGTGCAGTTGGGTTGGTTTAGTCAATGTGTGTTTTTAATTTAGAGGTCAAGAGTTCGAGCATGATTGGTGGCGTTTTCTTGTATTTTGGAGAAATTTTCTGCGGTCCGGTTCGTGAAGTTATGGCCTGGTTCAGGCCGGTTCGTTCGGTTCAGGCCCGATTCAAGTGTTGTTTGACCGGTCTTTGACCGGTTCACGTTGGTTCATGCGGTCCAGGCGGTTTGTTGATTGGTTCAGCTAATTTTTGATCGGTTCGGGCGGCCATTGGCTTCGTTCGTGCGGTCTAGACAGATTTTGGGTTTGTTCATTGTTTCTTGGGCCGATTCAAGCTTATTTCAGCATGGTTCGGCCCAATTTCTTGCTGGTTCAAAGGGTTTGGACGTGGTTCGAGGCTATTTTGGGCTAGTTCTTGGTTAGATAGGGCATTTTTAGATTTATTATTGTAATTTTTCTAGGTTTTTTTTCCTAAGATGCCAAAACCCCTCTACTTAGGGCCCGTTTGGTAACGTTCTCGTTTCTTTTTTCCGTTTCTTCATTTTTAATAAATAAAAATAGAATTTCATGATCCTAACACCTATATATTCAATAATAATAAACCTATATTCTTATTTATGTTTGGAAAAAAATTGGAAACAAGAACAAAAAAGGAGAAACGAGTTTTAGTTGTTCCCAAAAGTTCTATACAAACTTTTGTTGTGTTTCTAAAACACGAGAAACAAGAAACATACATAGTTATTAAATTCTTAGATTTATTAATAAAATTAGAAACAAGAAACAAGAAACGAAAATGTTACCAAACGGGCCCTTACCTATTTAATTGCTTTATGGATGTCATATAACTTAAAATCCCACCATAGGTTAAGCATATTCATGCATATTTAATTATAATTGTTATAATATAAGTATTATGCATGAATTTTATTTTCATGGATGTTTAATACACTACAACAATTTTGGGCTTAGATGTCAGTTTTGCACTGTTATTAAACCCCTATGATCACAAATTTGAATATGTTGTTGTTCTGGGTGTGATTGAACCCCAACGATCACGGATTACAATAATAACAGTTTAAAACCGTCATCAAATGCCTCCGTGATCTTTCATGTATAATAACATATTACAACAATAACGGTTTAAAATTGTGGTTGTTCTGGGTGTGATTGAACACGTACAATGACGGATTACAACAATGACGGTTTAACATCGTGGTTGTTTTGGGTGTGATTGAACCTGTACGATGACAGATTACAACGATGACATTTAAAACCGACATCTTTGTCGATCCCTATGATGACGGTTTACAACAATGACAATTTACAACCGACATATCATATTCAATCCCAATGAACTAAATTGAAAATTCCACAAGGTGACTGAAAATTAACAACAACAGGATTCACACCTTCCTACAATTAGAACATGCAAACCTTTACATGATCACTCCACATGCAAACCTGTAACAAATGCCCAACCTTCTTCCCGGAGAAGAATATAGAAAAGTAATTAGAGAAAGAAAATAAACAAAAGATGAGTAAGAGCAAATAAGTCGATCGATTGTGAGATGAAAAGTTGGGACTTGGAAGCGAGCCATTGTTGAACTGAGAGGTCGTTCTATTGTTAGAAAATCCTGCAAATCCACAACCAACCAGTTTTCGTTCAACACCCGTGGAGAAGAACAAACCGCGCAGACGAAGAAACCGGACAGCTAACCGTCGTTCAACACCCGAGCAAGAAGAAAAAACGGCATGGAGAAAAGACCCAATGTTGAGTAGAAATCGCCACCGTTCAAGGTCAATAGTTGCTGCCGTTAGCCGTTCAAGGTCAATCGTGCAAAGCAAGAAATACAAAAAGGAAAATACCAAATCATATACTTAGGGCAAAATCGTAGAGAAGAAAAACGTTCGAGGGGAAGAAGAAAAAAAAATTATGGCCCAAACCGTTATTAAAGGGAAAAAGAAATTAAAAGAAAAAAGACTCAAACCGTTATTAAAGCCCAACATACAAAACGAAACGATGTTGTTTTGACCTTAGTTTTTAATAAAACAAACAAAACGATGTCGTTTAAAGGATCAAGACCGTTATTAAAGCCCAACATACAATAACAGGTCGTAACAGTTATTAAAGCTGATAACTCTCCAAAAGGGTGTTATTTAGGCCTTAATTCTATAGGGATTTGTGTGTCTTTTGTGCTTAATAGAGTTGCTTTTAGATATATATTACATGTTTTAACTCATTTGGAAGAATGAAAGCTTTGGAAATTATTTTCTGCAGAATATGTTGCTAGGGGACTTGAGGGAGCAAATTCTGTGCTGCAGCAAAGTTGGGAGCAAAACTGCCACGTCACAGCTCGTTAGCCAATATAATGAACTGAATTCTGTTAAGTTATTCTCGGGATAAAGAAGCAAGGAGAGCCATCCACATGTCTAGGTCAACCTAATTCAAGCCTTCCTCAACTCTATAGAAGGAGATAACCGCCCAAGTCAAAGGCATTCCACTTTCGGGAAGAGATCCTTCTCATTCCCATTTTGGAGCCGAATAGAGGAGAGAGATTGGAGACCATCAAGGAAACCATCATTTGCAAGCTGGTCAAGGGAATTAATCTTTTCTTCTATTACCTTCTAAATATGGATATGCTTACTCAGTTTGTAACGTGTGTCTCTATGCACCTTATCAACTAAGTAGCTTAGGCGTTGGTTAGGGAACATGTGATTGTTGTGCTTAATTTCTAGTAATAAATATTGATTCTATGCATCTTGGTTAATTGTTGTGTTTATTTCTATTTTATGCCCGCCTGGCCAGCCGGTATGAATACCTCTCTCTAGTTTTAGGGATGATTTAGGGAGTGTGTGGCAGTTAATCACACTAGATCATTGTGTATTGGTGAATGCCAGTGACTGAGCAAGGGATGGCCAGATGCCTAGTACTTGATCGGTAGAGCGTCATTGGAGTTGAAACATATTCTAAAAAATCTGGAGTTCCGGGAGGAATCCGCTAATAAGACTGCAAGAGTTTTGTATAATCAATAGTTTTGCTAGAGCATCTTTTAAAACAATTATTTAATCCTGACCAGCGTCTGTTTCTAATCTGTCTGCCTATTTGTTTACTTGTTGTTCTGTCATTTCTTTTGCTTCAACATTTTATCAAAAACCAATCATTTTTACCAGTTTTTGAAACCATTGAAAAACTAAGCAAAATAGATAAAGTGAAAGTTAATTCAGACCTTGGATTCGATAAATACTTATTACTTGTTGCGGCCTGTGTATACTTGCACAGAGTTCTAGAGTCCATTTATATCTTATTTCTTATTACATTTTTACTCACTCTAGGAATCCAACAAAAGCCCATGTTAGATGACGGGCCAAAACCGTCATTGAAGCCATCATTTAATCACGGTTTAAATTCGTCATCTATAGATTGACCCAATACTTTAATGAAATAGGACCAAAACTGACATAGAAGCCCATCATACAATAATGGACCTGAACTGTTATTGAAGCTTACCATGGATGACACATTATATGACTGGCGAAAACCGACCTCGAAGGTCTACCTTTGATGACGCTTTTAAACCGACATTGTTGAGAAATTTTTACGAAATTTTCTGTTTTTCTCCAAAAAAACGCGGCACCTTTTTTATTCACATCTTTCATGACGGGCGATAACCGACATCGAAGGTCTCCCCTTTGATGACAGTTTTAAATCGACATCGATGAGCAATCTTTTCGCGCCCTTTTTAAATTTAATATAATAACAGTTTAAAACCGTCATCGTAGGTTTTCATTTTTTTTACAAACGTTAGATGACAGGTAAGAACCGTCATGGAAGGGTCTTCTTTAATTACGGTTAGAAACTGTCATTGTACCCCAAATTTTCGAAAGTTAACATTTTTTTCCGAAAAAAGTGGCATTTTTTTCACAATCCGTCATCTTTGAGTCAATCCGTCGTTGTTTAAAAAATACAATCCAACATTGTAGCCCCAAATTGTTGTAGTGTCAACACCTACTTGAGAAACCAAGGAAGTGACCACGAATGAAGATGTTCCAGTTGTGGCCTCGTCGCCTTTCGTGGGAGAAGAGACCTGCGACTGCTTAAGTGAAGAAGAACAGAGAGAGGGAGAAAAAGACGTGAGGCACCACTTGAAGAGGAGGGAGAAAGAATACAACACGCAAGAGTTTTTATTTTAGTTTTGGTCTTTTCCTCATTTTCAAATATTTTTTAAGATTAAAAAATTACTTAAAAATAAAAGAATTTTTTTTTTTTTGTTTAATGACATAGAAAAAATGTCATAAATTTCCAAAAAAACGAAAATTTTCGTTTTTTCTCGTCAAAAACGCGCATTTTTCATTTTATGACATTTTTTCCCTCCCTTAACTTTATTTCTTTTTCCCTTGGCGTCATGGAATCTCAATTTTGTAGCAGTTAACTGAAAATACATTCAAAAGGCACCATAAATCCGAGAATAGGAGCTTTAAATTAATGTTTGTAACCTCACATGCACCATTTTTTTTATAAAAAAATTAAGTCAATAAACTTCATTGTTTTTACTTGATTTTTTTCATAATTGACATTTAGCCATCAACTATAAACACTTTTTATTGACAATTTAAATATGTCCATACAACAACCTTTTATTGTCATTTAATGCTAGTCAATAATAACATCTTTCTTAACGTTTTTTAGTCGTCAATAAAATCTATGAAATATTGATGACTAAAAAGCATCAACAATGTGCAAAAGTGGAGCTTGACCAAAATGAACGGAAAATTACAGAAATTGCGTCAACAAACTATCAAAGTTGACAATTTATCGCAACAACTTAAGTATAAACATTTCTTGACGTTTTATAGCTGTCAATATATGTAATTTTAATTAAAAATTTGTTTTAAGTTGAAAAATTAAAGATTTATTGACGATTTTTTTGTCACAAGTGTCAATTAAACAAAAAGGAAACATGTCAACAAATGTCAAATTTGTAGTAGTGTAGGTCTAGTTGCAGTCGCATCCTTGGTGCATTTCCTTATCTTTCGTCTGTAACATTTGTGGCCAAAAGTGTAGTGCATTTTTACTACTTTGCACTTAGCCTTTTCCAGCTTCCCTCTTCAAATTTTAGGCGCAAAGTGGGCGCATCTGAGTCATTTTCTGACTTTTGCACAAAACTATTAAAATTAACACTTTTCTTTCAAAATACCACGTCTCTATTTACATTGATTTATTGAAATTTACAAAATCAAGGATTCTAAGAGATGTTTTTCTTCTTTTTTTTACTAAATTCACGAAAAAAGATATGAAATAGGACACAAAGTACTTGTTTTTCACTCATAAGCTCGGTTTTAGGACTAAATGACACTCATAAAGGAGTGTTATCACTTATCTTGGTAACACTATTAAGATGATCCCTTTTACAAAAGTTACACATGATTTTATCCTAATCATTCAGGTGGAGACATCTGAGTCGAGGGTATTATATACACAATGAGTTTGTGTAAGACTGAAGCATGAAATATTTAATATATGTTTATAAATCTGTTAATTCAAAATATAAATATTTCACAGGATGATCATATATGACTCAATCTTAGTCTAGAGTGAGTTATGAATTCCGATCTGTGAAGGGCTTGTCCTTTCTTTGAATGGGTGAGAGAGTGGCTTTGTAGCTGCTGGGAATTAGAGAGTGCAACCAAAGTCCCACATTGGCTAGACAAGGGGATGATCATGAGTTTATAAAGGAGGACAAGTATCTCCATTGGTATGAGGCCTTTTGGGGTGAACCAAAAGCAAAGCCATGAGGGCTTATGCCCAAAGTGGGCAATATCATACCATTGTGGAGATATGTGTGTGTCCGATAATCCCTTAAAAGTCAGAGCCATGCCCCTGATGTAGTCGTTTCGTAAATTGACGACAAGGGGATGATCATGGGTTTATAAGGGAGGACAAATATCTCCATTGGTATGAGGGCCTTTTGGGGTGAACCAAAAGCAAAGCCATGAGGGCTTATGCCCAAAGTGGACAATATCATATCATTGTGGAGATATGTGTGTGTCCGGTAGTCCCTAACAATAGTTGATTCAATAAACCTACCATTTTGAGGACTTGACCAAATAGGGAGGTAAGGAACATAAGCTAAGATGAAATTCACTTCTTCCCAGATAGGAAAGTAGATGAGTAGTTTCCTTAAGTATTGATTTCGAGAGTTGAATAATGAGGCTCCACCCTCTCACTGGCTCAAGTGGGACTAATTTTATGATTGAATCATAAAAAAATTGTTCATGTAGGATCATACGACAACACTACAAGGGTGAATAGGGTTGCTTAATAAAATTTAAAACTTTTTCCTTTTTGCTAAAATAAACTAACTTTATTTAATAAGCACTATAAAATATGCTAGAAATATTAGAATAATTTTCCTAGGCATGCAATCTACTCATAAAAATAAAATAGCGAAAATTAAAAGAGTTGAGAGAGAGAAATAAAACTGGATAATTTATAGTGGTTCGAAAATTCCTACTCCACTCCTTAAGACTCCTTTTTGGGTATTTTACTGCACCGACTCTCTTACAGGTGAGAACCAAACCGATTGAATATTCTTTTTCAAAGTTCAAGAGTAAATCTTTACCGATCCTTTTACAGGTTCAAGACCCAACCTATACCGATCTTTTTAAATAGGTTAAAGATCAAATCACTACGATCCTTTTAACCGGGTTCAGGATCAAACCACTACAAATCCTTTTTCGAGTTCAGGATTAAACCACTCAATTTTCAAGGTGCACCCACACCTTATTAAACAAGTTCCCGATTGAAAAGTAAAAAAGCCCCACAACAAAAAAGAAAAAAAACCTCCTGAAGGCAAACTACACAAGAATGATCACTCACAATTCTCACTCAAAAATTCATCACAAAATTTGCAATAAGTCGGGTTAAGAATATGGGAGGATTTTGGAGGAGTAAAAGGCTTGAATGCTTTTGTAAATTTGATCGATTGAGTGTATGTTGGAGGAGAAGAAAATAACTCAATTTATAGATGGAGAAATTGAGTTTTTGCCATTGGATTAAATTCAAAATGGATGGTGGAGATTTGATTTAATGAAAAGGGAATGAATTTTGAATTAAATTTGGGATTTGAAAATGTAACGCCCCAGGTTTTATTATTATCTAACCTAGTGGCATTACTAAACTCCTATTCAAACTATCCGAGAGCTTCGAAAATTTCGGCAGCATAACGACATACATAGGATAAAACCAAAATTTTTAACACCTGCTAAACACCAAACCACACTTCTATATAACTCAACTACTCCACCTCACAACTCCACAGAACAACTTCATATTAGAATACGAGTCAGATCTCGCATCTTCAACCAACGACAGAACCTAAACCCTTCTAAGTCTAGAGACAACATAACTTTATTAAACTCAAACATATTTACAACCTAACGGAAGCATTAACTACCACAAGGTTAACAACTAAGATTCCTCCTTCTTAGCAGAAATTACCAGAATCAACCTAGTCATCAACTAAAAAAAGAAACTATACTATCCAACGAATGAAAATAACAAATACAAAACCATGTGGTCATCCCTCGTGAACCTCCTCATCCACATCACCGGGCACACAAATCTCGCCAGCACCTGCATAAACTGAAAATGTTGGGGGGAAGAAAGGGGAGGGGTATCAGTACAACCACAGTACTGGTAAGTAGCTCACACCCGGTGAGCACTATACAACAAACAATCACAACAACATGCTGTCCACACACACATCATGCTTGTAAAGCGAAAAACAAACCAACTCGTAAACATGAAAACAACAATGTCAACACATGCTTCATGCAAAATGGGATGACAACATGAATCCACGCATCATGCTATGCACCCCCACATGGTTTCCGCACCATGCCTGCACCTCACACGTTATTTCCGCGTCACGCTTCGCACTTACATCCCACACGTGATTTCCGCGTCACGCTCCGCAAACCCACCCAACACATGTATTATCACGCACCATGCGCAGCGCCACTCACACGTGATTTCCGCGTCACGCTCCGCACTCACACCCACATGTGATTTCCGCGTCACGCTCCGCACACACACCCAACACATGATTTACGCGTCATGCTCCGCCTCTCCCTAATGAACACGGACCATGCAGACACGATTCATATGCAGCATAGCCAACAAATCACAGTATCTCATGCTTATGAATTAAACAAAGTAACAAGCTTAAGAGTCACACAAAGCAACATGCTTATTTACATGGCAAGCTTCACACACATACTGAACACAACGTATAGTAATAAAACAAGCAAAACAAGCAGCATGCTCAAACAAACAATCAGACTCATTCAGGTAGAAACTACTTACCTATAAAGCGCTTCTAAAGCAACTCAACAACCCAAGGTAGTCCAAGAAAGCTCCTAAATAACTATCTCCACTAAATTAGAACTAACTTACAATTACTATAAACATGCTTGAAAGGTCAAATTCAATCGAGAAAGGTTATTTCCTTGCTGAAAATTCCCCAAATTGAAAACCCAAAGCCTTTAGACTATGGGCAACCACGTCTAAGGCACAGCGGGTAATGGGTACTTACCAAATGACTATAATCAAGGCTTTTCAGCCGTTGGACAACAAGTAGATGACATGAATTCGCACTCTAAGGACTCCTAGAGGTTGGGCAACGCTACAAGAGCCTAGTCCATTGATAGATGATAATTCAACATGCATTTTAAACCACGAACAGCAAGCAAAAACTCCTAAATTCATGATTTAAGAACCTACAAGGGTTGGGTAAAACTGTTAGCTTTAGGGCTTCAATCAAACCAAGTATTTTGATGATAACAAACTCTGATTTTTTATACTAACATTTTTAGTGTTTCAAAGTCAGTATCTTGTAGAGCTTGAGACAACAATTCTAACGCCTTTTGAATCACTCAAATCGGAGCTCAAACGAAAAAGTTATGGCCAAAACAAATTTGATGGAGAAAAACCTACGTGGCAGTGACACGTGGCAGTCGCTGATGTGGCATCCGACGTGGCATTGATGTGGCACAACAATCGACCAAAAATGATGATGTGGCAGCTGACGTGGCAGCTGACGTGGCTCCACAACGATCAAATTTTGGTGACGTGGCGATGGCGTGGCAAGTGACATGGCGGCTGTCGTGGATTACGTGGACCAATGGAATAGTGACATGTGGCAAGCTATGTATAAATAAATTTTCACCCAAAATTCCTCCCAATTCAAATTTTATTTTTTCCAAAATCCATCCCAAAAATCCTTGATTTATTCTCATTATCTCCAAAATTCCATATCTTCAAAATTTGCTCTTAATATCAAAATTCCTCCAAATTCAAATTTGATTCTTTCCAAAATTCATCTCATGAATCATTGATTTTATTCTCCTAATCCTAAAATTCCAATCCTTCAAAATTCTCTCTTAAATTTGAAATTCTTTCCTTTTCTAATTCTAAATTCAATCTCCACCATTCATCCTTAATTTGATCCAACGGTCAATGTTCATCCTCCTCGCCTATAAATTGGACTTGATTTTCTCATTCATAGACACACCAAAAGCTTTCAAGTCTTTAAGCTCTCAAAGTCTCTCTACTCTTAAATTTCTTGTCCTCCCTGCTCCAAAATTGGCCTAGTTATATTTTTGTGAGGTTTTCTTTTTAGAGTGCTCAACTTGTGTATCTAGCCTTCAAGAGGCAATATTGTGAGGTTCTCTTTTCTTTTCTTTTTGGGAATTGTATTAAGGTGTGTGTACACCTTGGGTTGTGAGAAAAAGAAATTGGTTTGATCCTGAACCAGTTAAAAGGATCTTGGGTTTCTCTTTAGCCTAGGAAAAAGAGGGTCGTGTGTTGGTTTGGTTCTCACCCGCAAGAGGATCACTTAGTGAAATACCCAAGAAGGAGTCTTGGGGAGTGGAGTTGGCAATTTGCCGAACCACTATAAATTCCCGGTGTTTTCTCTTCCTCTCTCTCTTTTATTTTCTGCTCTTAATTATCTCTTTGCTTTATTGTCTTAATTTTTAATTTCTCTTTAATTGCATGATTTAATTTTAGTGGGCTATTTAAATTTCTCGTTGATTAAATCATATTTAAATTCAAAGTTATCTTAGTGTGCATGCTTTAGGTTTTATCTTGCTTAATTTTCTCTTAAATTAAACTGGTGTGTTAATCTTTAATTGAGCATATTTCATAGATAAAATTATTTTTAAAAATTGGTAGTCAACCCTATTCACCCCCATCTAGTGTTGCCTTTCGATCCTACAATTGGTATCAGAGCGGGTAGCTCGGTTTTCTTATTTCAAAAAGGTTTTTAAATATTTTTCCTTGTTATACATTCTGTTTTTTTAATCTTTTTAAATCTGGAATTTTTCTAATTTTTGCAAAAAGTTTGAAAAATTGAGTTTTAAAAACCGTCTTCACTAGAAGTTTTTTTTTCTTGAAAATTAGTTCTTGAAACCTCATTTTTATTTTACTTCTTAATCTTTAAAATCTTTTTGATTAAAATCTAAATTTTAGAAAAGTATTTTTTCTTTATAAAAATCTTTAAAAAAAAAAAAATCATATTCTCTATTTTTTTCAAAAACTTAATTGTTCGAGCTTATGGCAACCACTGGAATAAATGGGTATGGTGAAGGTCAATCTACCACTAGGCCACCCTTGTTTGATGGTAATAATTATGCATGGTGGAAAACTAGAATGAGAATTTATTTAATTTCGATTGATTATAATTTGTGGGAAATTATTTCTAATGGTCCTCTAATTCCTACTAAGTTAGTTGATAATAAAGATATTCCTAAGGAAGAAAAAGAGTTTAATGATGAAGATAAAAGAAAGTTTTCTATTAATGCTAAAGCCATGAATTGTCTGTTTTGTGCTTTATGTCCTGCTGAGTTTAATCGAGTCTCTGCATGTAATTCTGCTAAAGAAATTTGGGATCTGCTTGAAGTAACTCATTAAGGAACTAATCAAGTTAAAGAGTCAAGAATTAGCATGTTAGTTCATAATTATGAATTGTTTAAAATGGATGCAAATGAGACTATATCTGAAATGTTTACTAGGTTCACTAACATTGTTAATGCTTTGAAAGGATTAGGAAAATCTTATACCACCTCTGAAAATGTGAGAAAAATTCTTAGATCATTGCCTAAGAGTTGGGAAGCTAAGGTGACGGCGATCCAAGAAGCAAAAGACCTCTCAAAACTTCCACTGGAGGAGCTCGTTGGATCTCTCATGACGCATGAGATAATCATGAAGGCCAATGTGGAAGAAGATGTCAAAAAGAAGAAGAGCCTAGCATTAAAGTCCACTCAAGTTCAAGAGGACTCTGAAACCGAAACTAAACTAAATGATGAGGAGTTCGCCTACTTGACCAAGAAGTTCAAAAAGCATTTCAGGAAAAGGAACTTCTCAAAGAAAGTCAACAGTCAAGAAGGTAAAGGAGAAAAGAGCAACAGAGATACAATCATCTGTTATGAGTGCAAAAAGCCCGGACACGTGAAGTGGGATTGTCCTCAAAGAAAAGCCACCTCAAAGAAGAACAAGAAGGCCATGAAAGCTACTTGGGACGAAAGCGACGAAAGTGAATCTGAAAGCGAGGAAGAAGTAGCAAATCTGTGCTTTATGGCTTTTGGAGACGACGACGACGACGACGACGAGGTAAGTCCTGAAAACCTTACTCTTGATGAGCTCATTGATGCATATAATGAAATTAAAATTGAATTTGAAAAACTAGGTTGCAAATATATGTCTCTTAGGAAGAAAAATGCTAAATTAGCTCTTGAGAATAATAACTTATTAATTGAGCTAGATAATCTAAAAGAGAAAAATGAGACATTAGAAAAAGATATAGATTTATCTAAATCAAATTTGCATGCTTTAAAAGAAGAGTATAAATTATTAGAAAATAAAAATGAAGATATTTCATCTACTCTTTTAAAGTTTACAAATGGGAAAAAGAATTTAGATATCATGATGGGTAAGCAACAAGGCATATTTGATAAAAGTGGCTTAGGTTATAAACCTCACCAAAAACAAAAGAAATTTACAAATTACTTTGTGAAAGAAAATTCTATTACTTGTCATGCATGTGGAAATCATGGTCATAAAGCTTATGCATGCAATTTAAGAAAAATCAATATTATGAATGATAATAAAAAGAGATGGATTCCTAAATTTTTGTTAGCTAACCCCCAAGGACCCAAACAAATTTGGGTACCTAAGGTTACATCTTGAGAATTAACTCTTTCAGGTATGTTTGAGATCGATAAAGAATAAGTGGTACTTGGACAGTGGATGTTCAAAACATATGACTGGGGACCACACAAAATTCACATACCTAGAAAAGAAAGATGGAGGATATGTTACCTTCGGCGACAATAAAAAGGGTAAGATTGTTGGCAAAGGTAATATTAGTAACGGTTCAAATTTTATGATTGAAAATGTTCTGTTGGTTGATGGATTAAAGCATGATTTATTAAGTATTAGTCAGTTATGTGATAAAGGATATAGAGTAATTTTTAGTGATAAAAATTGCACCATAGAAAATGCATGTGATGGAAAGATTCTATTTGTAGGAAATAGAGATAAAAATGTTTATACTATTGATTTATTAGATTGTCCTACAGTAGAAAATAAATGCTTATCTGCTTTGCATGATGACTCGTGGTTATGGCATAGAAGGTTAGGTCATGCTAGCATGCATTTAATTTCAAATATTTCTAAGAAATCCCTTGTTAGAGGTCTTCCAAAATTAAATTTTGAAAAAGATAAAGTTTGTGATGCTTGCCAAATGGGTAAACAAACTAAGTCTTCTTTCAAACCAAAGAAAATGGTTTCTACTTCTAGACCTTTGCAACTATTACATATGGATCTTTTTGGACCTACTAGAGTTGCAAGTCTTAGTGGAAAGCATTATGCTTTTGTTATAGTTGATGATTTTTCAAGATTTACTTGGGTTTTATTTTTATCTCATAAGGATGAAGCTTTAAAATCTTTTATTAGCTTTTCAAAAAGAATTCAAAATGAAAAAGGCTTTATGATTTCAAAAATTAGAAGTGATCATGGAGGAGAATTTGAAAATGCTTCTTTTGAAAATTTTTGTGAAGAAAATGGAATTTCTCATGATTTTTCCTCTCCAAGAACACCCCAACAAAATGGTGTTGTAGAAAGGAAAAATCGATCTTTACAAGAATTAGCTACCTCTATGCTTAATGAATATGATTTACCAAAATCCTTTTGGGCTGAAGCTGTTAATACTGCATCTTATGTAATAAATCGTGTTTTAATAAGACCTGTTTTAGATAAAACTCCTTATGAGCTTTTTAATGATAAAACTCCAAATATTAGCTATTTCAAAGTCTTTGGTTGCAAATGTTTTATTTTGAAAGACAAAAGGAAACTTGGAAAGTTTGAATCAAAAACGGATATTGGCATATTCTTAGGATATTCTACATGTAGTAAAGCATATAGAGTGTTTAATAAAAGAACTCATGTAGTTGAAGAGTCAATGAATGTTGTTTTTGATGAAACGCATGTTGCCATTAATAAAATCTCTGCTAGTGATGAATTAGAAATACCTGTTGAAGATCTTAGTATTAAAGATAGGGAAGCAACATCAAATGAATCTCAGAAAGAGCCAGAGAAATCCCTCCCTCAGGATTGGAGATTCTCTACTCACCATCCTCAGGAGTTAATAATAGGTGATGTATCTCAAGGGGTAAGAACTCGCTCTTCTTTAAATGCTTTAAATAATGTTGCTTTTGTGTCTCAAATTGAACCAAAGTCCTTTAAAGATGCTGAATCCGATGAGTTTTGGTTAATTGCTATGCAAGAAGAGTTAAATCAATTTGAAAGAAATAATGTGTGGGAACTAGTCCTGCGTCCTAGTGATCATCCTGTTATAGGTACTAAATGGGTATTTAGAAATAAAATGGACGAATCTGGTAATATTGTTAGACATAAAGCTAGATTAGTTGCTCAAGGTTATAGTCAAGAAGAAGGAATAGATTATGAGGAAACATTTGCTCCTGTTGCTAGATTAGAATCTATTCGTATGTTACTTGCATTTGCATCTCATAAGAATTTTACTTTATTTCAAATGGATGTAAAAAGTGCTTTCTTAAATGGTTTCATAATGGAGGAAGTGTATGTTGAACAACCTCCTGGTTTTGAAAGCTTTGAAAATCCAAATCATGTTTTCAAATTGAATAAAGCTCTTTATGGTCTTAAACAAGCTCCTAGAGCTTGGTATGACCGTTTGAGTAAATTTTTGCTAGAAAATGGTTTTAAAATGGGACTTATTGATACTACACTTTTTATCAAGACTAAAGATAATGATATTTTATTAGTGCAAATTTATGTTGATGATATTATATTTGGTGCTACTAACTCTTCTCTTTGTGAAGAATTTTCTAAGTGTATGCACAGTGAGTTTGAAATGAGCATGATGGGAGAACTTAAATTCTTCCTTGGACTTCAAATCAAACAACTTGAAGATGGAATCTTCATAAATCAAGAGAAGTACATAAGAGATCTACTCAAAAGGTTTAAGTTCGATAATGCAAAAGTAGCAAAGACCCCGATGAGTACCACTACAAAGCTTGATAAGGATGAAAAAGGTAAAAACGTAGATATTAAAGCTTATAGAGGTATGATCGGATCCTTGCTTTACTTAACTGCGAGTAGGTCTGATATTATGTTCAGTGTATGCATGTGTGCTAGATTTCAATCTTGTCCTAAAGAATCGCACTTGCATGCTGTAAAAAGAATTTTTAAATATTTACTTGGTACAGTTGATTTAGGCTTATGGTATCCTAAAAATGCATCTTTAGATCTGATTGCATATTCTGATGCTGATTTTGCTGGTAGTTTAACTGATAGAAAAAGTACTAGTGGAACATGCCATTTCTTAGGTAGCTCTTTAGTATCTTGGTATAGTAAAAAGCAAAAATCTGTTGCATTATCTACCACTGAGGCTGAATATATTGCTGTTGCTAGTTGTTGTTCTCAAGTTTTATGGATGAAACAAACCTTGCGTGATTTTGGTTTAAATTTTGAACAAGTACCAATCTTTTGTGATAATACTAGTTCAATTAATTTAACCAAAAATCCTATTCAACATTCTAGGACAAAGCATATAGACATTAGACATCATTTTCTTCGAGAGCATGTGCAAAATAAGAATATAATCATTAATTATGTTAATACTGAGAACCAGGTGGCAGATATTCTTACAAAAGCTTTAAATGAAGAAGCTTTTTGTAGAAATAGATTTGCACTTGGCATTATTAGAATTTAATTGCTTAATTATGTTTGATAGGGGGAGCATTTATGTTTTATAATTTATTGAAGGGGAGCATTATTTGTATGATTAAGGGGGAGTAAAATCATGGTAATGTCTTTTTGTTGATAACAAAGGGGGAGAAGTATTTCTAGTATTATGGTGGTTTGTCATCATCAAAAAGGGGGAGATTGTTAGCTTTAGGGCTTCAATCAAACCAAGTATTTTGATGATAACAAACTCTGATTTTTTATACTAACATTTTCAGAGTTTCAAAGTCAGTATCTTGTAGAGCTTGAGACAACAATTCTAACGCCTTTTGAATCACTCAAATCGGAGCTCAAACGAAAAAGTTATGGCCAAAACAAATTTGATGGAGAAAAACCTACGTGGCAGTGACACGTGGCAGTCGCTGATGTGGCATCCGACATGGCATTGATGTGGCACAACAATCGACCAAAAATGATGATGTGGCAGCTGACGTGGCAGCTGACGTGGCTCCACAACGATCAAATTTTGGTGACGTGGCGATGGCGTGGCAAGTGACATGGCGGCTGTCGTGGATTACGTGGACCAATGGAATAGTGACATGTGGCAAGCTATGTATAAATAAATTTTCACCCAAAATTCCTCCCAATTCAAATTTTATTTTTTCCAAAATCCATCCCAAAAATCCTTGATTTATTCTCATTATCTCCAAAATTCCATATCTTCAAAATTTGCTCTTAATATCAAAATTCCTCCAAATTCAAATTTGATTCTTTCCAAAATTCATCTCATGAATCATTGATTTTATTCTCCTAATCCTAAAATTCCAATCCTTCAAAATTCTCTCTTAAATTTGAAATTCTTTCCTTTTCTAATTCTAAATTCAATCTCCACCATTCATCCTTAATTTGATCCAACGGTCAATGTTCATCCTCCTCGCCTATAAATTGGACTTGATTTTCTCATTCATAGACACACCAAAAGCTTTCAAGTCTTTAAGCTCTCAAAGTCTCTCTACTCTTAAATTTCTTGTCCTCCCTACTCCAAAATTGGCCTAGTTATATTTTTGTGAGGTTTTCTTTTTAGAGTGCTCAACTTGTGTATCTAGCCTTCAAGAGACAATATTGTGAGGTTCTCTTTTCTTTTCTTTTTGGGAATTGTATTAAGGTGTGGGTACACCTTGGGTTGTGAGAAAAAGAAATTGGTTTGATCCTGAACCAGTTAAAAGGATCTTGGGTTTCTCTTTAGCCTAGGAAAAAGAGGGTCGTGTGTCGGTTTGGTTCTCACCCGCAAGAGGATCACTTAGTGAAATACCCAAGAAGGAGTCTTGGGGAGTGGAGTAGGCAATTTGCCGAACCACTATAAATTCCCGGTGTTTTCTCTTCCTCTCTCTCTTTTATTTTCTGCTCTTAATTATCTCTTTGCTTTATTGTCTTAATTTTTAATTTCTCTTTAATTGCATGATTTAATTTTAGTGGGCTATTTAAATTTCTCGTTGATTAAATCATATTTAAATTCAAAGTTATCTTAGTGTGCATGCTTTAGGTTTTATCTTGCTTAATTTTCTCTTAAATTAAACTGGTGTGTTAATCTTTAATTGAGCATATTTCATAGATAAAATTATTTTTAAAAATTGGTAGTCAACCCTATTCACCCCCCTCTAGTGTTGCCTTTCGATCCTACAAAAACTAATTAGGCGACGACACATAATGGGCATAAATAGAAGCATGTTTTTAAGCCATGAACAACCAACGATAACCCATTTAACTCACATTCTAAGGACTCTAAATGTTGGGCAATACTTATAAGGCCTAAATAACTCATGGGTATGGTTTAAACATGCTTTTAAGGCTATATCCTCTAATGGGGGTATCAATCACTTAAGCTATTACACTAAAAACAACAATGAATCTTACCCAAACGGACTTGTTTCCACACTAGACGGGTTATACTAACCTCGAACAGCATGTTAGAACACTCCTTGGGCAGTGGGTATTCGAGCTTAAGTGATCCGAACTCAATCGATCACTTTTACGGCTCTGCAGATAAGAAAATTCAGCACTAAATTAAATTTCCAGCAGCTAAACAACTTGGGCATTCTAATTTAAGCTCTAACCACGAATGGGTAAGAGTTAAAGCTTACCGAAATAGAATTGAATGCTCGCTGAAAAAATGTCGAACAACACTAAAATCCTTATATTATTGCTGCTCCAAGCCCAAATTGATACGAAACTATGATTTAAAGAGCACCAAATGGTTATAAGCTATATTGAAGCTACACTAGATAAATTCTAAAGGTTTAAGGGTGAGGAAACTAACCGATCCGCACCTAAATGGCCTTGGAGCTTGCTGCCCAGTGATCAAGCTCCAAGAACAGCGATCTAAAGTTGGTGAACCATGGGCACTTCGATTCGAAGTCAATCGACTTGTTGGTAATCATCCACAGCCCACTTTAGGTCCATTTGGTTGCTGGACAGTGGATAAATGAGGCTTAATCCTGCAATTTAGAAGTCGTTACTAGATTGGGTATCTTGATTTTGAAGCCGAATAAGCATGGGTAAAACATATCTAGACCATTTGGGTTATGCAATTAAGGAAGTCTTATATGTGTGTGGAAGTTATGCATTGAAGGTTTTAAAATGAAATTTTGACGGAGGGTCTAAATTGATTCAATTATGAAAGCTTAGGGATTAAATTGATACAATTATTAGTTTGGGGTTGTGATACAACCCCCAAAGTTTAGTGGTGTAAATTGATTTTCAAACTCTCCAAAGTTTAGAGGTATAAATTTTTTCCGTAATATTTAATATATTGGATATAGTAAATATGAATAAGGAAAATATATTTATTGTAATTGATCATTAAATATTAAAGGAAATAATGTATTAGATAGAAAGAATATATATGAAAATTGAAAGAGATTCAAATAGATTAATATATATTGTAGGAGATTTTGTGAGATTGGAATGAGATTCAAATATGTCAAATATATATTTTAATATATTATATAGATATTATGATTTATTATTAAACTTTAGTAAAGATTCTATAGTATAAATAAGCTAAGACGGTTGGGTTGAGCTAAAATAGAGATCTCACCAGAAAAAGAAAACTTTCGAAATTTTTCCTCTCTACTCCCTATTTCTTTCCCGAGGTTTCCACAAGCGTTGATCCTATGTTTGAGTTTTAGTGGGAAAGATCTTATGGAGATTTGATTCGTTGGAACATAAGAAGTCTTAAAGACCCGCCCAACTTTCTCTTATATATTTTTGGTTAAATTATAAAAAATATCCCTGAACTATGAGGTTTGTTTCAAAAATGTCACTGAACTTTAAAAGTTTAAAAAATATCCCTGAACTTTAAAAAAATGTTTCAAAAATACTCTTACCGTTATTGTTTTGATGGAAAGCGTTAAATCCGTTAAAAATGTTTCGAAAATACCATTGCTGAAAATCTAGTCAAGCTCTTGGGATGATGTGTTGAAAGAAAAGAAAAGCTCCTAGTGTATGAATACATGAAAAATAGGTAAAGATTCTCATTAATTTTCATGGAAGAAGAATTTACGGTGAGAGAAGAAAAAAAAAGTAGCGCCATTTTCTAATAATGTTACTTTTTAAAGTCTTTTGAAAGTTAAAGAGTATTAGTGAAACTAAAATTTTTAATGGATTCCATCCAAAAATTAATGATATCCAAAAATTAATGATAAGGGTATTTTTGAAACATTTTTTAAAGTTCAGGGGTATTTTTAAAACTTTTTAAAGTTCAGGGGCATTTTTGAAACAAATCTCATAGTTCCGAGACATTTTTTATAATTTAGCCTATATTTTCAAGGTATTTATGGTTAACTTTTCTTTTTGTTTAATTCTAATTAAATCAAAGTCAATTTTGAAGGAGTGTAGAACACTCACGCGGAAGCTATTATGATTTAAAGCACTCTAATTACATTAATTTTAGGATCAAAAGCATGCTTGGTTCTAGCAAAAAAACAGAGGAAAAAAACCACAAACCTTTTGAGCTGAAATTCAAGCAATCTGCACTTTATTTCTCTCCAAATGTTCAGGATGGTTTCCGCTCTACTCTCTCAAACATTTTGAATATACCAGTTATTAATCATCTAGGAAAATATTTGGGAGTTCCCTCAGCTTTTACCAGAAATCGCAGGGATGATTTCAAAGACATTAAACAACGAATTTGGAAGACCTTGCAGGGTTGGAAAGGTAATCTTTTTTCAGTTGGTGGAAAGGAAGTCCTTCTAAAAAGCGTGGCTCAAGCAATTCCTACCTTTATTATGAGCTGCTTTCGCCTTCCTGTTACGTTGTGTGATGATATTCACAAAATGATGGCGAGGTTTTGGTGGGGTTCAACTTCCTCTCATCGGAAGATGCACTGGAAGAAATGGGACTTACTGTGTCTCCCGAAGGAATTGGGTGGTTTAAATTTTAGAAATCTTGGTCTTTTCAATCAAGCTTTGTTAGCAAAACAAGTTTGGAGATTATTTACAAATCCCCAACTTCTTGTATCGAGAGTTATCTCTGGTAGATATGCCCAGAACACTTCGATCCTTGAAGCTCCTGTTCTAGCAAATTGTTCTATTTTTTGGAGAGGTGTTGTATGGGCTCGTGATCTCCTGAAGTTAGGCATGAGAAAACGAGTCGGCAATGGACGTTCTATCGATTTCTTCAACGATCCATGGATTCCTAGGGAGTCTTCTTTTAAACCATTACAGGAAGTTGGAGTAGTTTTTCAGGGATCCATGTCAGTTGCTGACTTTATATCTCCCTCACTCACTTGGGATGTAGGGAAAATTCGGCAATTTGTGACAGCGGAGGACACTAATATCATTTCTACTATCCCGATTAGCTCCACAGATCGTTGTGACGAATGGATCTGGCATTTTTCTTCAACTGGCGACTACACTGTAAAGAGTGGTTATAAAGCAGCAATCATCAGTGCCCAATGCAACGGTTCGTCTAGTGATAACCTTCAGAAAGTATGGTGGCGCACTTTGTGGAAAGCTAAAGTTCCGCCTAAAATTAAACTTTTTATATGGCGAGCTTACCATGACTGTTTGCCGACAAACTTTAGTCTCTGGAAGAGAGGTATTAATCTATCTCCCACGTGTCAAATCTGTCAATTGAAATATGAAACTGTTGATCATGCATTATGTGGTTGTGCGCGCGCTTCACAAATTTGTAACTTTATCTTTCCTCGGATTGATAGTAGTATTGCGGTTGCAAACAATTTTGCTGATCGCATATCATATTTAGCATTGCATGTGCAAGAGGAATTGTTTGGGGAAGCTTGTATTGCTTTATGGTCCATTTGGAATGATCGGAACAATATTCTCCACAACATTCCTATTCCAAGTTGGACTCAACGTTGTGAATGGATTCGTAGCTATTGGGAGGAATATAGACGCGGAAGCAAAAGTTCCAATCACGACATGACTATAGATAAGTTTGTTGAAATAGAACATGTGCAAGGAGTGACTTTGTCAACAGACGCTGCTATTCATCCGAATGCACTAGGATCGGGTTATGGGGCTTTGGTTTTGGATGTTTCTGGTGTTATGTTGGGTGCTCTTGAAGTTTATGTTCCTACCACTTTTTCCCCAATAGCAGCAGAATGTCAAGCTATTTTCCATGGGCTAAAGCTATTGCAGCAATTTCAAATTACGAAAGCTCATGTTCTGTCAGATTCGCTCAATGCCATTCGAATGATTAATGGAGAGTTGGACATTTCCTCAGACGTCTATCACTGGGTTCTAGATATCAGAGGCTTTAGAGAAAGTTTTAATTCTTTGACTTTTTCTTTTGTTTCTCGATCTAGGAATTCCAGAGCTGATCGTCTTGCTAAAGACGCCTTGTTCTCTCAAAGGTCCATTTTGTGGGTAAATGATTTCCCACCATGGTTAAAATCAATGAGTAATGTTGCTCATTGCAAATGTCATTTCAATTGTATTTGCGATCAATGAGATTCATTTCTATTGTCAAAAAAAAAAAAAAAAAAAAAAAAAATTCAAGCAATCTGTTGGTTTGTTATGATCACGAACTTGGTGTGGACTATCGCTAGAGTCTTTCCCGCTACCCTCTGACCTTAGAACAGTTTGTGGAAACAAATATGTGATGAAAATCAAGAGAGAAAATGGAGAGAATTTTCTTGCTTTTTGAGAGAATGAAAATTTCCAGGATCATCCACCAAAAAACCACCCGGATTTCACTTAAATCTTTGGTTTTCAAAACCACTTTCATGCAGAGCCTAACTCTTGGGGGTGAAGACAACAATGCAAAGATGGGGGATTAGTCATTACCAAGGTGGCAAACCAAGGAAATCTGCCTCTTGGTTTCTTTTAAAAAAAAAAACAATTTGAATTAGTTTTTCAATATCTCAATTAATTTTAAAATAGAATAAATTATTCAAATACTTAATTATATTTATTTAACTTAATATCAAATATTAAATTAACTAATTTCACTAATCCCGACTTCTCTCAAAACCAATCGTTTGAATATGAATCCCTATTCATAAGCAAAATTCAAATTGAAATGTGTATCACATACATATTTGCTACATTTAAATCATATTTTTTGAAAGTAACATTTAAATCATATTTAAATATATTTCTCAACTCTCTCATTAATATAGTTTAATTCACAATTAAATCATATAATCGGTCAATTATATCTCATGTAATTAACCCTTATTCCCTAAACCGAATTTGAACGATTCAAATTCTCTCACCACTCTGTTCTAAGATTTAGTCTGTATGAGCTAGTAGGGGGACCTAATGGATTCAAAGTTCCTTCTCTTCCCTTCAAAAGCTTCATTCTGAATCCCCAGCATGCATGGATACAACATCACACAAAACATCGTCAGCATACTTTCGAATGGTAAAAGAAACAAGAGCTTGCCTACTTACCCTTACCTCCCCACAATCATTCAACCATTGAGGCCTATATGGTCTAGGATGGGGTTTTGTCTCTAAATTGAGTCTCTTGACCAGAATGGAACTCACAACATTGGTACAACTACCACTTGAAGGTGTACATATTACACATGCGGAAGCAATTGAAGATCGAAAGCACTTAAGACATTCAATTTTACTCCTAAAGCATGCATGTTCTAGAAAAGACAGAATAGAGAGTTTAGAAAACACCAACCTTTGTAGCTCACTTATGTTGAACTCCTTATGGTGTTTGCCTCTCCTATGCTCCTTGGACAACCTCTAGAGTCTTCCCCACTATACTCCGGGCCAAGAACGACTTGTGGGAGTCTATATAAGATAGGGAATGGGAAGGGAATGCTTGAAGCATCAAACAATGGAGAAGAATGAGAGATGAGAGAACTTTGAGTCCAAATTCCAGCAGCATAACATTAAGGAAATGGCTCTCTTGTGTTTGAATATGATTCAAACTCCTTTTAAAGACATTCTCCATGCAAAGCCAAGCCTCAAGACACAAGACACATGGTGTATTTGCAAGCTCAAGTGGATTCTAGGTGTACATTACATGACATGCAACAATGCATGAGTGAGTTGTCTTTCAACTTTGAATGATCATGCATTAAGTGGATTTCCAACTAAATCCACTAAATTCAAATTGAAATCAAATTTCAAGCTGGCAAATTACCCCCAATTTCAATTCTAAATTGAAATTGATTGATTGGTAATTAATTTGAAAATTTTCAAATTAATTTTGATATGATTAATCTAATTAATCTTTGTTATCTTGTGCAATTCCATATATATGATTCCTAATACATATATATAGTATTCAAAACACTTTTAAATACTTCATCTCTCATTTTCTAATTTAATTCATAATTAAATTATTGTGTCAAACACAATTTACGATAATACCCTTTTTCCCGATTTTGAACGATTCAAAGCTTCCTATCTTTTGTTCTAGGCTTAATTTCGATATGAGCTAGTAGGGGGACCTAATGGACCTATAGATCATGGGCTCCAACGATTCGAGGCTAACCGACTAATCTCATTGTCCAAGCTAGCCAACATTCGTTAACTATCGGGACACTCCACTATAGCCCGATAGTTGCACTCCCCTCACTATAGATATATTTTCGTCCACTTGATTTAACCATGATTAGTAAGTCGATCCTTCACAGGTTGTTCGTAGCTATAGCTAGGTCAATAAGCCGTTTTACCCCTATAGTACTTCTAGTTCCTTAAGTCCCACTGATCCTCTAATGAACAATTTGTTTATGGTCCAACCAATAAACCGAGTCCCTCTCGGGCCAATGAGAGGGCGAGATCCCTTTGTTCAAGCCCCGGAGTCAGCACTTAAGGGAACAACCTCTCTACTATCCCTTATTCGGGTAGGAGTGTATTCCTTCTTGCACGACTATGTCCCCAGCTATCTACCCGTTCCTATCCCTGAAATGGGAGGCTTATTGAGTCGGCGATACTGAGCCACTCTCACCTATGCAGATCTAAAGATAAGCCCGAATAAACAGGAGTTCATAGTTAGCTCAGGATTAAGATCGAGTTACCTAGGTCATCACATGAAATAGTCAGTCTCGTTAGTAAACGGTGTTATAAAGCGAGAGCGACTTATTTCTTGGTCCTGGTCTTATGCAAACTCATTGCATAGGACACCCCCACTCGCATGTCTCTACATGGACGATTTAGGATCACATCGTCTATACCATCTAAAAGTGGGCCGCGTCTCATAGTGTCTCCAGAATAAGGTACCCAACCCTATTCCTATACTATAGACCGTTTTGGCTATTACTCAAGCTTGATCCACTTTTATGTCTCTACATAAAGCTCAAGTGTTCATCCTATAGCCATGGATCTTAGTTTATTGGATTTGGGTTATATATGTGCAATTTAATTTATTCAGTAATGACTTTTACTGAATCAATCTCGATAACACCTTTATCGAATAAGTATATAATTCGTTTAACATTCATTATCTACCAGTTTTAGGGCACCAATCCCAACACCACTATCGATAACCACTCTACAAGGTACAGATTGAACAAGGCACCTAGTGTGAAATAAGTTCTCCAGACTATCCTCCTTAATTTGGGTGTTTAAAGCTCTCCTAGTGACTAAGGATATATGAGCAGGATCCTCTTCACTAAACTCATCACTTTCACACTCTACTTTTCCTTCCTCTATGACCTCATCTTCCTCTTCATCCCCCGTCACAAACTCTCCCTCTCTAAGGATCATCGTTCTCCTATTTGGGCAATCTCTACTATAATGACCTACCCCTTGACATTTCCAACACTTCAAATCCCTATTTCGCACATTAG
Source organism: Luffa acutangula (assembly GCA_036850905.1). Classification (NCBI taxonomy): domain Eukaryota; kingdom Viridiplantae; phylum Streptophyta; class Magnoliopsida; order Cucurbitales; family Cucurbitaceae; genus Luffa; species Luffa acutangula. The sequence goes on along the minus strand of CM072091.1, from coordinate 31,473,070 downwards.
ATTCGTCTACCTTCTCTTTCCCCTTCTTGGAACTCTCTCCTTTTTCAAACTTCTCTTTAGGTTTCTCATACCCCTCTCGGTTTCTAGGCTTATAATCAATACTCTTACTATCCCTTCTCCATGATGAGCTAGAGTTGGAAAAGTGTTTAAAAGAATACCGTCGAGACTTTCGTTGGAGTTGCCTCTCAATTTTTATTACAATATGCAGCATCTCTTCAGTGTTAAAATAAGGTTGTAGATCAACCTTGTCTGCAATCTCCGTGTTTAGCCCATTAAGAAACCGTGCCATGAGATTCTCCATGTCCTCATCTATATCAAGTTGATCCATGAATGTATCCATCTCCTTGTAATAATCCTCCACGGACTTACTTCCTTGTTTCAATGCTTGAAGCTTTTGCGCCATGTCCCGTTGAAAATGTTTTGGAACAAAACGCTTCCTCATGGACTCCTTGAAATCGTACCAATTATCGATCGGTGCCTCAAGATTTCTTCTCCTACTTGACATCAACTTATCCCACCATGTTTGAGCATATTGTTTAAATTGAGCAACACATAATATTACCTTCATTTCATCACTGAAGTTATGGCAATTGAATACGGACTCCACTTGCTTCTCCCATTCAAGGTATTCCTCCGTATCAGTTTTGCCATAGAACTTTGGAAGCTTCAATTTGATGTTACCCACATTTCAATCAACTCCCTCATATTGAGGAACTCATTGTTGGAAAATATGATATCCTCGTCCACGACCTCTCCCACTTTCCATGCCACGACCAGAACGTCTTTGTCTTCCTCTTGGAACCGCTACCAAGGTAACTTTGTCATCATCTTGTTGATCGGAACCATCACCCTCATAGTCATCCACTCGATCATCGTCAATACGTGGAGGTGGAATTCTCTCACGAGGTTGGTATTGAGCCTCCAACCTTCCTGATAAGGGTAAAAAATATACCTATTTTACCCTTATATTTGGCTCATTTCGTTGTCAAATATTGCATGTTTAGATCAATTTTACTGTTCCCGAGCTCAAAATATGTTAAAGTTGATAAGTTAGAGTGTTGAGATTCACTTTTGTCAAATTATGCTCATCTGTGCTTAAAAAGACTTAATTCCAAGAGAATTTGACTAAGTTTGTTGTTGTGCAGAAAAACAAAGGAAGAGTTGGGATTTACCCAGAAATGCGACCGCATTTCTGGGAAGGCAAAATGAAATGCGACCACATTTCTGAAAAAACTGAGACAGTTCCGAGTCGTCTGCGGGTCGTTGTTGACGAGTCTTCTTCGCACCTAGCGGCTGTTTTGACCCTAAAACCGACTGGGCTACCTACCATCACCTATTTCGCAGCTCCTCAACCATTTTTCACACTATATAAGCTCGAGATTCGAAGTCAAATTCAAGCATAACTCATTTGGAAGAAGAGGGTGGTGACAGAACCCTAGTTGACACCTATGAGTAGGGAGGCCCGAGATCCTTCTTAGATGACTAAATTCTAACCTCAGTCAGACATCAAACCTTAAGATTTGTAGGGATTTTCGCCAATTCCCACTTGTAAAAGTGAGAGAGTGGAGTGTCTAAGTGAGCTCTAGAAGGATTGGATAAATAGAAAACCCATAGTATTTGGCTACTTCCATTATTTCCAGCTTTTGATACTTTTCATTTATCTGTATTTTTTACATCTTATTTTCAATGAAAATGTATTCATTTGCACTTTATCTCACCATGAGTAGCTAAATTCCGTTGATGGGTTCAATTTGGTGAATTCCCTTATGGTTCAATAGCTTGAAAGTGTTTTATTCGCTTAAGTTTTGTTTAATGCATGTCATTCTTTATTGATTATCATTCTGATCTTGTTGAGTTTGACTTGATCACTTAGACTTTGCATGCTGTGTGAGTTTGATCTCGAAAGGGACAAACGATATCGGTTCTCATAAAGGTGATATAGGAGAAAAAGCTCGAAAGAGATTGTTTGGCGGTATAGGGCAAGCTGCCTAAGCCACACCCTATCTAGACTATAGGGTTATAAGTTGTATTCGTGAATTATCTATGTCGGAGTCGAGTCACAGAAATGTGCATAACGGTACTCGTTTAGCCTTCTAACGGTTCTTGGGAGCAAGGCAAAATAGAAGTTAAAATCTGACCCAATGAATTGAATAAGCTTAAGTTAGATAATTCATGACTAGGGTTATTGCCTTTGGGATGAATCCATGTTGAATAGCTCGTTTTATTTTATTGTTATTCTTTTATTCATTTGCTTGTTTTATTTATCTTTTCTAAAAACCAATCATCAAACTTATTTCTTTGGTTACCTAATTTTAAGCAATCAAGTTGGGCAGTTTCTTCTTCAAAATTTGAATTTCCAGTTAGTCCTCGTGGGATCGATACCCTTGGAATACTTCTAAGGTTTTTTATTACTACGTGCGACAATGTATACTTGCACTAGGGTTGGCTGAATTTATCTTTATTCTTATTTATCATCTTATCTCATATCCATCCATTCAGCTGACAAGGCACCAAGTTTTTGGCGCCGTTGCCGGGGACCAAAAGTGAAACCAGTTTTGTTTTTGAAATTGCGATCAGTTTGCGACCGAATTTCTGTCTCAAAGGGAAGTTGACTTTGATTTGCATGTGTTTTGCTTTTGCAGGTTGAAGTTAGTGCATCAACAAGGGGTGTGTAAGGATTTGGAATTCCCTAATTCTGTTAAAGCGGAAGCATAATTGGGACCGGTTCATAGTTAATTTTGTTTATCCAAAAATACTATTGCATTGGTTAAAACATAGAACAAATTCTATACAAACTTAAGGTTAAGCATACAAAAGTTATTAGATCTAAATCTAAATGGGAGAAGCAAACATACCGTCGTTGACGACTTTGAATACTTCAACGGACTCCTTTCTTGATTTTGGACCAAGCATCAACAATTGGGATACCACCAATTGATCTTCCCCGCTATGACTCTGAGATTAGGAACGTAGTTGGGGGACTACCTAATCTTGAATGAGAAAAACTCTAGAGAGAAAATTCTCCCTATAGTTCTTGGGTTGAGAGAATATGAGAGGGAGGCTAGGGAGAATACAAGAATGCATTCTTGTGGCCTTATGTTGTTGTGCCTAAACCCTAGGTTTAGTGTTCTATTTATAGGAGAAAGGTCATGAATAAAATATTCATTTAAAATCAATTATTTCCATAACCGATTTAATCTTTTCCATAATTAATCAATTCCATGACCAACCAATTCCATGACCAATCAATTCCATAATTGATTAATCTTTTCCATAAATGATTGATCACTTCCATAAGTGATCAAATCATTTCCATAAATGATTAATTACTTCCATAAGAGATTAATCATTTTCATAATTGATTAATTTTCAATTAATTAATTCTTTAATTAATTAATCACCAATTAAATATCATATATTTAATTTCAGGCCTTCTATTAGTTAATTAATTAATTACCCAATTAAATATCATATATTTAATTTGAGGCCTTCAATTAATTAATTCCATAATCTGAATCAAATTCATATTAAAATTTGAACTCCTTCAAATTCTCCTATATCCTATAAATTTAATATGAATCAAATTCATATTAATATTTGAACTTCTTCAAATATTTATTTCTCTCATAGACTATAGTTTAATTAAATCTCGTTTAATTTAAACTAAATTGAATAATTAATTAATTCACAATTAATTAATTCATCTTCTAATTAAATACCATATACTTAATTAGACATATATTTGAACTCTTTCAAATATATCAATCTCTCAATATTATAAAGTTTAATCTCAAATTAGACTTTATATTTTAATGCATCACTATACATTATATTAATTTGTATCTCGTACAATTAACTTAATTCCCAATATGAATTTGAACTATTCAAATTCTCTCAAGATATATTTGTTCCTTATTACTCTTTACGAGCTAGCAGGGGACCTAATGGACCTACAGATCAGAAGCTCCAATGATATGAGGTTAATAGATTAAACTCATTAATCAGGTTAACCAATATTCAGTAACTGTGGGTCATTCCACTAAAGACCCACAGCTGAACTCTTCTCACTGTAGAACATTTCTGTGTCCATGGATGAAGACCTATGTTGGTAAGTCAATCCTTCACAAGTGTCCGTAATCACAGTTGGGTCAAATTACCGTTTTACCCCTGTGTTACATCTGTCTCCTTAAGTACCAACGCTCCTCTAAAGAACAACCTGTTTATGGTCCAACCATTAAACAGAAAGTCCCTCTCGGGCCAGTGAGAGGGCGGGATCCCTTTATTCAAGTCCCAGAGTCACCACATAAGGGAACACTCATCTACTTCACCTAGAAGCGGGAAGGAGTGAATTCCTTCTTGTGTTGTCATGTCCCCAGCCTCCCACACGGTCTTGTCCCCAAAAAGGAAGGCATATTGAGTCGGCGTATCGGCCACTCTCACCCATGCTAATCAAAGGACAATCCCTCATGAGAAGGAGTTCATGATACACTCAGGATTAAGACTGAGTTACCTAGGTTAACGGTAACCTAATTAAAGGACAAACCACTCTCACTCATGATACACCCAGTAACCTAATTAGTTAACGGTGTTATAACTAATGGTTGACTTTTTCGTGGTCCGATCTTATGCAAACTCATTGCATAGGTTACCCCCACTTGCATGTCTACTACATGGACGTTTTCGATCAATACGTCTGTATCAAATACAAAGCGAGTCGTATCTCATAGTGTTACCAGGATAAGGTACCCAACCTTATCCTTGTACTATAGACCTTTTAGGTTGTTACTTGAACATCGATCCTCGTATATCCCCACATACTAGTTCAAGTTACATACAAACAACCTTGGATCTTACTTTATTGGATTTGGGTCAAATTGTGTAATATTTAACAATAACACTTTATTGAAACAAGTATACAATTTGTTTACATTTACTTTCTACGAGTTTTAGGGCATAAAACCCAACAAACTCTCACTTGAACTAAAACTCTAGTTTAGTAGAATGTACAATAATCTATACAGCAGTGGGTGTATAAATACATGTATAAAACATATACAATGTACAAATACAATAAACTAGGGCATCACTATACCCATTACATAATAGTATCACTATACCCATTACATTTCTCCCACTTGCCCTAGATTACACCTTTGTACATATCTCGTAGATCTAGACCTTCTAGATGACCTCAAACACTTTAGCCGAGAGAGTCTTTGTAAATGAATCAGCAATATTTCATTCAATTTAATGTGTCTGCTTGTCTTAGACTGCGATGTTCTTTTGAATTTGCCACAACACCACTATATCACTATAAAGTGTGATGGGCAAGTTCACATTTGGAACACATTCCAAATCAATCAAGAACTTTCTAAGCCATACAGTGTCTATCGCTGCTTCACAAGCAGCTAATTTTTCGGCCTATACGGTCAAGACTATAACTATGCCATACTATAGCTCCATCGTAAAGAGTGACCACAGATACTGATGTAGATTTCCTCAAATCCTTATCAGTCTTAAAATCTATGTCAGTGATCCTGTAGGGATCAAATCCTTAGTCCCATACACGAGCATATAGTTCCTCGTTCTCCTCGAATACTTGAGGATATTCTTAACGGTTTTCCAATGGTTAAATCTTGGATTAGATTGATACTTATTGACAATCCGTATTGCATAGGGCATTCGTCTCATCTCCTCAACTTCTTGAGGTGTCTTAGAAAACAGTTTCTTAGACAAAAAAAAAAAAAAAATCACGCCTGAAAGGTAGTGAACCCTTCTTGGAATTCTGTATCTTATATCTAACTGACATCTTGTAGATATAAGTCACTTGAGACAAGGCTAGCTTTTTGTTCTAACGATTCCTAACGATTTGGATCCCAAGAACAAACTCGGCTTCTCCCAAATTTCCATTTGGAAATGAGCTGCTAGCTCCTTTAATGTCAGTAAGATAACCTACATCATTCCCAATGATTAGGATATCAATCATATACAACACTAAGTAAGCTACTGAACTATTGATGATTACTTGTAAACAGAAGACTCATTAATGTTCTGATTAAAGCCAAAAGATTTGGTCACTATATCAAATCTTATATTTCAAGATCGAAATGCTTAGGTCAATCCATGAATGGATCATTTAAGCTTCCAAACCCTTTTGCTTTCGATCTTGTTGTATGAACCCTTCTGGTTAAGACCTTTAATGACTCATTTTCTCTTGTAAATCCATGTAACGCCCCGCGTTTCGAAATTATGCCATTTTGGATTAATCAGGTTTGAATTCAAATTTGGGAAAAAATAGAATTTCATTTAGCCTTTAATTGATAATTTGGGAAATTTAAATTGAGATATTTTCCTTTTCTTCCGTAATGGCTAAGCAGTTGGAGTTAGTTTGTTTTGGGTGGTAGGAGTGAAGGTCGTGTGTTTTCCTGTTCTAATTGGGAGATATGGAGTTAAGAATTTTTAAGGGAAAAAAAAAAGAACCCAAAACCCTCTATCATCTTTCTCTCTCTCTTTTCCCCTCTTTCGTGTGTGGTGACCCCCTCTGTAATTTTCTTCCAACCGTCGCCTCCTCCGTCCACTCGTCGCAAGCACGCCAACGCCGTCGTCTGCAGCAGTGTCGCCGCTGTCCGTTCGGTCTTGCGCCAAGCCGTTCGCGTCTCTCTCTCTCCTTTGCGGCTTTCTTTCTCTCTCTCTCCTGATTTCCTCTCTTTGTGGGTCTCCTCGTGGGTGTTTGGTGTCGTGTAGTGGAAGAAAATCGTGGGTAAGCTTTCTTTTCCATTGTTCTTGGTTGTTTTAAGCCCTATAAGTGTTCTTTGGTTTGATTCGTTAGATCTCGCGTCCTAGCAGCTCGAAGCCTCAGTTCCTCGCATTTTCTCCTCTGTCCAGCATCAATTTGGGTGTTTTCAGCGTCGTTTAGCTATTTCGGTAAGCTTTAACTCTTACCCATTCGTGGGTAGAGCTTAAATTAGAATGCCCAAGTTGTTTAGGTTCTGGAAATTTAATTTAGTGCCAAATTGTATGATCTGCAGCACCGTAAAAGTGATCGATTGAGTTCGGATCACTTAAGCTCGAATACCCACTGCCCAAGGAGTGTTCTAACACACTGTTCGAGGTTAATATAACCCGTCTCGCGTGGAATCAGGTCCATTTAGGTAAGAATCATTGATGTCTTTAGTTTATTAGCTTAAGAGATTGATATTTGTTAGAGGATATAGCCTTAAAGGCATGTTTAAACCATACCCATGAGTTATTTAGGCTTTTAAAGCGTTGCCCCAACTCTTGTAGGTTCTTAAATCATGAGTTATGAGTTTCTGCTTGCGGTTTATGGTTTAAAGCATGCTAAATCGTTTCCCATTAGTTGTTTAAGCCTTAGAAGCATGTGTTGGTCGTTACCCATGGTTTATCTAGTCTTGTAGGTGTTGCTCAACCTTCATAAGTCCTAGAACATGTTTGAAAATGGGTTGTCGTTGTCGTTTTAGTTGGAAACCAAGTAGTTCTTCAATACCCATTAAGCCTCATTGCCTTTAAGTGTTTCCCGACCCTTTGTAGGTTTTTAAATCATGGTTTAAGTGAGCTTTTACTTGTTGTCCGTGGATTAGAAGCATGGTTTATTGAGTTCATGTTGCTGTCCATAGCTTAAAAATCATGTTAAGCCAAGTCTCATTAGTTATCGAGGCCTTATGTGCATTGCCTAATCTTTAGGAGTTCTTAGATTGTCGTTCATGCAATTTAGGTGGTTGTTGCTTGCTGTCCATTGGTTGTATAGCCTTAATATCGGCATCACACAAATGCCTACCGCCCGTAGCGCCTTAGACGTGGTTGCCCATGGTTTAATGGCGTTGGGTTTACAATTTGGGTTATGTTTAGATGTTGTCTGATAACTGTCCGAAAGGTAGTTATTTAGGCCTTAATTCTATAGGGATTTGTGTGTCTTTTGTGCTTAATAGGGTTGGTTTTAGATATATATTATATGTTTTAACCCATTTGGAAGAATGGAGACTTTGAAAGTTATTTTGTGTAGAAAATACTGCTGAGCGACGTGAGGGAGCAAATTCTGTGCTGCAGCAAAACTGGGAGCAAAACTGCCACATCACAGCTCGTTAGCCAAGTTGACAAACCGACTTCTATTGAGGGATAAAGGAGCGAGGAGAGCCTGCCATGTGTCCAATTTAACCTAATTCTCATCTTATAAAAGGAGGAGCCGTCAAAGATAAAGGATTCACGATTTGGAGACCGAATCAATCGGCCAGAGGCCGAATTGACGGCGGAATGGAGATCTAAGAAGACCATTTGCGATTCCACTCAAGGAGACGAAGTCCTTCTATGTTCTTGGTGGTTTGGAGCAGCCGTTTCCTCTCCCCAATTGCTAAAAGGATTAGTATTTCTTTTGTATTTTGCATTATGGATGTGCTTATCGAGATTGTAACGTATTTTATGTTTTCAATCATGAACTAATTGTTTTGAAGGCATAGGTTAAGAATTGTGTGATTGTTATATTTATAAATCTGGAAATTCTATTTGAACATGTTCATCTTGAGTTACTGTTGATCTTTAATTTCATTATGTGCCCGCCTAGCTAGCCGGTATGTATAACTTCTCCTAGTTTCAGGGATGATTTAGGAGTTGTGTGGCGATAATTCACGCTAGATCATTGTGTATTGGTGAACGCCAGTGACTGAGTTAGGGATAGCCAGTTGCCTAGTGCTTGATCGGTAGAGCTTCATTGGTTTTGAAACATATTCCAAAAAATCCGGAGTTCCGGGAGGATCCCGCTGATAATACTACAAGAGATTGACGGATCAAAAGAATTGCTGGAGCATCTTTATAACAATTATAGAAGTCTTAACCTGTGTCTGTTTCCATTCTGTTTTCTCTGTCGTAATCATTTACTGCTTTCGCATATCTTTTGTTTCAGCATATTAAAAACCAAATCAATTTAACCAACCATTTGAAATCACTAAAAAGGCAAATTAAATCAACAGAGGTAGGCATTTCAAGACCCTGTGGATACGATAAATACATATCACTTGCTGCTAGATTGTGTATACTTGCACAGTATTTTGGAGTCAATTTATCTCATATTTTTAACCACTCCAGAATTGCAACACTGTCCAGCAAGGAAATTAACCGTTATTGGTTCAGTTTCGCCTTTAGCATCTTGTTTTAGGGTGTTTTCCTTGAGAATAGGCTTCCTTTAATGATTGGTAGTTTGTTTGTAGCTGGAAGCTCGTTTTGGAGCGAGTTTGTGCAGTTCCAGCTAGCGTTGGTATTAAAAGAATTTGTAAGTAGTTTCTACTTGGTTGGGCTTGTTTGTTTGTTTGAGCATGCTATCGCTTACTTGCTTTGTTACTATATGTTGTGTTTGTTGTTGTTGTAGCTCTCTTTGTGATCAAGCATGGTGGTTCGTTGAATCCTTAAGCATGTTGTTTTAATGATTCATGAGTATGTTGTTTGTTTAGTTCATGAGCATGAGATACTGTTGTTGTTGGCTATGCTGCATGAGTCGTGTCTGCATAGTATGTTCATTGGGGAGAGGCGGAGCATGACGCGTAAATCATGTGTTGGGTGTGTGTGTGGAGCATGACGCGTAAATCATGTGTTGGGTGTGTGTGCGGAGCGTGACGCGGAAATCATGTGTGGGTGTGAGTGCGGAGCGTGACGCGGAAATCAAGTGTGAGTGGCACTGCACATGGCACGTTATAATACATGTGTTGGGTGGGTTTGCGGAGCGTGACACGGAAATCACGTGTGGGATGTGAGTGCGGAGCGTGATGCGGAAATCACGTGAGTGTGCGGGCATGACGCGGAAACCATGTCGGGGTGCATAGCATGATGCGTGGATTCATGTTGTCGTCCCATTTTTGCATGAGCATGTGTTGGCATTGTTATTTTCGTGTTTAAGAGCATGTGGGTTGTTTATCACTTTATAAGCATGATGTGTGTGGTTAGCTTGTTGTGGTGGTTGTTTGTTGTTTGGTGGCTCACTGGGTGTGAGCTACTTACCAGTACGCTGGTTGTACTGATACCCCTCCCCTTTCTTCCCCCCAACATTTTCAGACTTTGCAGGTGATGAGTATTACGTGCCCGGTGATGCGGATGAGGAGATTCACGAAGGATGATCATCTGGTTCAATTTATTAGTTTCTTTACTTCATTTTGTTGGTTAGGTTAATTTATAGTAATTAATTGTTTAGTCCAAGGAAACGTTAGTTGTTAAAATTTTAGTAGTTAATGCTTCCGCTAGGTTGTAAATATGCTAATGTTTAATACAGTCGAACTGCTTCTAGAAAGTTAAGGTTATGCTTGATCTGGTAGAGTTAGGTTCTGTTGTTGGTTGGAGATGCGAGATCTGACTCGTATCCTGTTTGTAGTTGTTCTGTGGAGTTGTGGAGTTGAATGAATCAATATAGAAGTGTTGTTGAGTTTATCAGGTAATTTAAAATTTTTGGTTTCGTCTTATGCATGCCGTTATGCTGCCGAAAGTTTCGGAGCTCTCAGTAGGTTTTGAATAGGAGTTTAGTAATGTCATTAGGTTAGACTATCTTAAAACCTGGGGCGTTACAATCCACTTGTAACTAATAGGTGTTACCCATCAAGCAGATCTACAAGATCCCAGATGGAAGTAAAATACAAAAGACTTCATTTCCAGGTCCATGATTTTAATCCATTGGTCCTTGTCAACATCATTCATTTTCGTTCTAAAAGATAATGAACCCACTATGCCATCATCAGGTATGATGACCTAGGCTTCAAATAAGCCCATGTAACGTTCAGGTTATCAAACAACCCTCCCACTACATTGAGGCAATCTCAACTATTGAGATGGATGTGACTGACTAAATGCACTGATCCATCAACAACTCTTGTTGAATAGTCAACCTCATCAACAACTCTTGTGGATGTTACTGTAGCTTCATTAGTTAACTTACTTAAACTGACTTTACTCTTGTGGTTTATGATTTTTTATGTGGACTTCTTCTGAGAATTTAGCATTTGTCGATACAAATTCTTTATTCTCTTATGAATTGAAGAAGTATCCACTTCTCGTTTCCTTTGGGGTTGCCTATTACACTATGCAATGCAGTCAACATGGAATGAACCATATCCAATAGGATTCTCTTTCTCCTAAATGAGATTTAAGGTGTGATCTCATGTACTATCAAATAGTCCTGGAATCTCAAATCCCTATACTCAACACTTTGATCAAATCGAAGTGTCTTTATCATCTTACATAACACGTTTTCAACTTTAGTCCTAAGCCCCTTCGAATATCTCAAGAGCTTCAGACTTAAGTTGCATTAGGTAAAGATACTCATACCTTTGAATAATCATCCAAAAGAGATGAATTATTCTTGTCCTCCACTGCTTTAACATATCGAACCACAATGATCCAAATGTACAAGCTCCAAGGGCTCTTCAGCTCTTAGATCTTTTTCAGTAAAAGATCTATCAGTCATATTGCCCAACAGGCATGACTTATAAGGTAGTAGAGAGTCATCTTCTAACTCGCTTAGAAGTTCACTCTTGACCAATCTCCCAATCAAATTGAGACTAATATGGTCTACCTCAAAACCAAAGAAATGTATTTTCCTTTAGGAGAAATCCTTTGCCTCATTTCACATTGATTAGTAGTAGTATTAAACAACTTAGTGTTCATGACTGCTTTACTCTTGATTAGTCTTAAAACATTTAGGTTACTTTCCAGTAAAGCTAAATAAGTGTCAACTCCATTTCTTGAAATAAAACCGCGTTAGTAGAGAAAGGTAAAAAGAACATTGTTCCAGCAAATAAGACACATAAATCAAATTTCTTTTTATCTTAGGAATTACATACACATTATCTAATAATATGTATTTTCTCCCACTGAGAAAAATAACTTAATGTTCCCCACTGCTATAGCGAAAATAACCTCTCTAATTCTAACTATGAGAGTTATTACACAAGCAACAAACTGTTCCCAGGAACTTATTCCTTTAAAAGAAGAACACACGTAATTTATGGCTCCTGAATCAAGTATTCAAGGAGAACCACTATTCTTTACTAATCACGTTTTCAAGACAAGTGTTGGGTTCCTATAGTGAGTAAAAATATGGTATAAAAAAACTCTAGAATTCCTGTGCAAGTATACACAGTCTGCAGCAAGTAATATTATCAATCCGAGTCCTGAATTAGTTTCCACTCTACCTATTTTGTGTAATTTTCTAATGGTTTCAAAGCTGGTAAAATGATTTGGTTTTATAAGAATTATGTTGAAGCAAAATAAATGACAGAACAACAAATAAACAAATAGATAGACAGATTAAAGACAGGCGCTGGTTTGGATTTAGTGATTGTTCTAAAAGATGCTCTAGCAATATTATTGATCATGCATTTCTCGCAGTATTATTAGCGGATTCCTCCCGGAACTCCGGATCTTTTGGGATGTGTTTCAACCCCAATGAAGTACGACCGATCAAGCACTAGGCAACTGGCTATCCCTAGCTCAGTCACTGGCGTTCACCAATACACAATGATCGTAGTGTGGATAATTGCCACACACTCTCTAAATCATCCCTGAAACTAGAGAGATCTATTCACACCGGCTGGCCAGACGGGCATAAAATGGAAATAAGTACAACAATTAACCAAAATGCGATAGTCAATATATTACTAAAGATGAAGCACGACAATCACATTACTCCTAACCAACACCTAAGCTACATAGTTCATAATAGGCATGGAAATACAAATCACAATCTGAGTAGGCATGTCCATAATCACAAGTTAATAAACAAAATAAACTCCTTAATCAGCTTGTGGATGATGGTGTTCTTGATGATCTTCAATCTCTCTATACTATTCGGCTTCCAAGGGAAAACATGGAATATTTTTGACTTCGACGACTACTTCCTTTCATATAAGGATAGAAGGCTTGAATTAGGTCAACTTGGACACGTGTAGGGCTCTCATTGCTCCTTTATCCCGAAAATAACTCAACAGAAGTCGGTTCATGAAGTTGGCTAACGAGCTGTGATGTGGCAGTTCTGCTCCCAGTTTTGCTGCAGCACAAAATTTGCTCCCTCAAGTCGCTCAGCAACATAATCTGCACAAAATAATTTCCAATGCTTCCATTTTTCCAAATGGGTTAAAACATGTAATATCCATCTAAAACCAACCCTCTTAAGCACAAAAGACGCATAAAACCTTATAGAAATGAGGCCTAAGTAACTACCTTTTGGGCAGTTATCACACCCCCAAACTTGAACTATTGCGCGTCCCGAGCAATACTAACTCACCTTCCCTTAAGAATTTAAAAACATTAGACAAAGAACTAGCTTAATCAAATCAGACAATCCAATACTTCCCTTAACCTTTACCTGAGCACTCTGCAACACCAAGCTCTGCTACAGCAAAATGATTCCTTCAGCAGGGACAAATAATCACCACTTTCAACTCAATTCTAAGAACTCTCCACAGCTTAGCTCTATTTATCAGACATCTTAAAACATATTTTCAAGGAGTTTATTTTTGTTTTTCAGACTTGAAGCAGCCCTACAGTCATAAGTTCTTAAGCATGGGATGACCCACTTTATGGTGCAGTATACCCTTGCCTCAAACTCATCACCAACTAGGCTCAATACTCTTTATAAAGCTCAAGAATCCTTAGTTATTCCATCTCTTGTCCCTCAGAATGGCGACATTTTATGATGAAGCTCACCTAAGTTCTGGGAGACAGAAAAACTGTTGGATCATCATTCATCCTTCAAAACTTTTGCTCCATCAATTTTTTTCAGCAAAATCTTCAACAAATAATAATTTTTTTTTTTGGATCAAATAATTTTTTCTCATTTTTTTTTCATATTTCCTAGGTCACCTTTTGACGCGAAGACAAACTGTGGGTATCACAAATGTCCCCGGTTACTCAACAACCTAGCAAATTTTTACTTGAAGGAGAGGAATGCTCGAGCAAAACAATTAGAGTAGCAAAAAGTCCCCCAAACTTGAATTATTCATTGTCCCCAATGAATCATTAATTAAGCAATTATACCCCCAAACTTAAATTTTTCTTTCGGAATTTCAAACTAAGCGTGTGACTAGAACTAAGCTTAAAGTGGATCATATAAGTCAATACTACCTCAAAAATCTTCTTTGCCACAGCAACAGTCCATGCTAGAAGAAATGCTCAAGCAAAAGGTTTCTGGAGATCAGAATACCTTGATCTAATTAAGCGTAATCAGTCCAAGCTTCAAAATTCAGAAGAAAATTAGTTAAGTTAGAGTTAGTCAGTGCTCATGGAATGGAAACATCTAGAAATTTCATTAAAACATAAGGAAAACATTACAAAGCAGATATTTTCTTTTCAAGAAGCAGAAAAATTAAAATGAAACAGACAAGCAAACATATTTAACAAGCAGGGTCAAATGTGTGCAAGCAAAAAAAATTATAAGAACAAAAATAATGCTCGCTGAAGATCATCTCATCCATCAATCTTCCTGACCCTGCTCTTCATCATCATTCTCTTCTCCTCTTTCAACAGGTGGGGGCGGAATCCAGGGGTTCAACAGATCCTCAGGGAATGCAGGAAGGGCTGGATATGGCTTGGAAAAATTCTCTTGAAGCGCCTTCCTTAAGCTGGCATCTCGATTCTTAACATAGTTCCAGAAGGTTAAAGTTTGCCTTTCAGCAAACTCCTGCCTACTAGCCGAAAGTGCCAGTTGTTCTAGAATCGTATTGATGTCGTAAATAAGCCCACCTTGACGTACCTCCTGCATGCGCTAGAGCCGTGCCAAATTGGGCGTGTCTATGATTCCCTTGTCAAACAGAATAACATTTCCCTCATCCACTGGAACCCCTGCTCTTCTGCACAACAATGTAATCGTGTTCGGAAAAAACAATTTCCCCACCTTCTTCTTCCAACAACTAGATATTTCACCAGAAACAATTCTCCCCACATTGATGCTGAGAGATTGCAGAATCGCAAAAGCTAGAAGAATTCGTTCCCTGGAGATTGTCGAGTCGTGTGTTGTTGGAAGCATTCTCTGTCTTATAAATCCCATCCACGTGTTTGCTTCCCTTTTCAAGTAAGCCGCCTGGAATGTCCTCTTCTGAGTCTTGGACAGTTGCCACTGTGCTCCTTCAATACCTACCTCCCTTACAGCATCACTTAACTGCGCATTAGATGGCGCTACAACCATCTCATTATATGCCGCATGGGGGAAGTTCTGAAGATTGTACAGTGTATTGATAGCACTAGGACTCCAATCTACCTCGACTCCTCGAACAATCACCTGGAATCAATCCTCCTTGACAATGTTAGCATAAAATTCACGCACCACCTGTGCGTTTACAGATTCAGGCTTCGCACAAAATAGCTCACAGTCGTCGTCTGCAATACCTGTCCTCAGAAATTGTGGGAGATCACCGCTGAATCCTCGCTCAAATAAGAAATCCCTTTTCAGAAGCTCAGCGTATTTTACTCTGGCAAAATTGTTGACGAAGCGATCAAATGGTAACTGCTGTTCTTCTATTGCATCGTGTTCCTCCGATGCTTCAACAACACTTTTGCCCTTCTCTGCCCTGTGCTTGAGCAACTGC
This sequence comes from Luffa acutangula, assembly GCA_036850905.1. Classification (NCBI taxonomy): domain Eukaryota; kingdom Viridiplantae; phylum Streptophyta; class Magnoliopsida; order Cucurbitales; family Cucurbitaceae; genus Luffa; species Luffa acutangula. The sequence continues at coordinate 31,457,498 of CM072091.1, read as the reverse complement.
TCTTCCTCAGTCTTCTTCTCTGCTTCTTCCCGCACTTTGTCTTCAACTTATTTTTTCTCTCTTTCCTCTTGCTCTGCCTTTTCTCTCTCAGAATCTGATGATGGTGGTGATGGGGTATCAGTCCGAATCACCTGAATACGGTCGATCTTTCACTTAATGGGGCAACATTTTGGTGGTTCGGGCATGATTACCTCAACACGAGCTTCTTGCTCCTGCTCGGTTCCTCTTTTAGGCACTACGTCTGTCTGCTCGTCTATCACCATATCAACCTGTTGTTCTTGATTCTCCTCAACATTTTCCTCTTGAATCTTATCTGTGACTATCGGTTCTACCGCAGGATTTTGAACTTCGTCCATATCTGGGTCATTCACCGCTTCTTCTTGGATAGCATCTTGCTCTGTAGCCCTCTGTTGTCGTCGTCTTCGCTTAGCTTCCTTCTCCTCTTGCGTCATCTTCTTCTTGGCTTTTACTTTCTGAACTTCGGGGGTCACGGGTATCTCTTCCTCCTCACTCTCCCTCTCTTTTCTATCTCTCGTTTTTGCCATGAACGATTCAAGGGTTTTACAGAGAATGAAAATGAAAAAGAAAGCAGAAGATCGAAGCAAGAAGATGAAGTTAGGGAAACGTACCGAGGGTTGTCAATAAATAAGGCTTCAGCATACCAAATTCCTAACAGAAAGATCCTGCTTGCATTAAGTTAAAATTATCGTTTAAAATCGTATGCAAATCGAAAATTCAAACCATCAACGGTAAATTTATGAAGTCCAATCGCCCACGGTAAATCCCTATGCGTTGTCCACCATCAAAGCCCTTGGATGATTGTTGTGTGACATGTGGCCTCATCAGATGATACATGCAAATTTACCTGCGCAAATTCAAAGAAAATCCCAACGGTAAAAATAATAAACTTCTAACGAAATCCCTTTTAACTCGGACGATTTTTGCTTCAGCCATAACTTTGCCGCAATAACCTGAAGAATCTTGGATACGAAATTCGAATTTCAAAGAAAGAAAAATCAAATCTTTAAAATTCAAATTTAAATTCAACCGATCAAATCAAATCTTTATCTTTTATTTTTAAGAGAAACCAAATAAATTAGAGAGAATCTTTATTAATTTAAACAGAATTCAAATAACTGAAAATAAAATCTAGATAAAATAAAATCTAACTAATTAAAAGATAATTTAAGGATAATTTAAATGAATAACCTGAAAATAAAATAAAATCAAATTCAAAACAAAATAAAATCTAAAATAATAAAAATACTGAAATCTAATAAACTATGCAAAAATCAAACCTAACCTAATCGGAATTAAAAACAAATCAGCGAAACATAAAATAAACACTGGGAGCTCAAAATTTTGCTCTGTGAAATGCTCCCGCAAAAATCCTGCTCTCTCAATCATCAACTAACCTTAGGGAAAGATATTTCGCGTGAAACACCTCACCCCAATAATGTTTCACACGCTGTCCATTCACCTTGAACACTCTCCCATCGTTTCCATCCTGCAAAGTAATTGCTCCATGGGGGAAAACCTCAATCACAGTAAACAGTCCTGACCATTTAGATTTTAGCTTCTCGGGAAATAATTTCAATCTAGAATTATAAAGCAAGACTTTTTGACCCTTTACAAACTCTTTAGACTTTATTTTCTTGTCATGCCACAGCTTAGTTTTTTCTTTATATATTTTCGCATTCTCATAAGAAAATTGGCGAAATTCCTCTAATTCATTAAGCTGCAACATTCTTATTACTCCTGCACGACTTAGATCAAAATTTAACTTTTTCAAAGCCCAAAATGTTTTATGCTCTAGCTCCAATGGTAAATGGCAAGCTTTCCCATATGCTAACCTATAGGGAGACATACCTAGAGGAGTCTTATAAACTGTCCTATAAGCCCAAAGAGCCTCATCCAACCTAAAAGACCAATCCTTTCTAGATGGATGGACTACTTTCTCTAGAATAGCTTTATTTTCCCTATTACTAATTTCAGCTTGACCATTTGCTTGTGGGTGATAAAGGGTAGCTATCCTATGCTTAATCTCATACTTAGCTAAAAGCTTAGTTAAGATATTATTAACAAAATGTGTACCCTCATCACTCACTAGAGCCCTTAGGTGTCCCAAACCGCGCAAAGATGTGCGATTGAAGAAACCTTGCTACTGTCTTGGCATCACTCTGATGGCATGTGACGGCCTCCACCCACTTGGACCATAATCAACTGCCAATAAGATAAAAACATTACCATTAGAAGGGGGAAATGGCCCCATAAAGTCAATAACCCATACATCGAACAATTCAACTTCCAAAATGTAAGTAAGAGGCAATTCATCTCTAGGCCCTAAATTTCCTCTCCTTTGGCAAGCATCACATTGCTTGTAGAACCAATGGGCATCCTTGAATAAGGTGGGCCAGAAGAATCCACAATGCAAAATCCTCATAGCTGTCCTCTGATGATGTGCACTTTTCCTACCGCAAGCACACGGGTCAAGTAATAATATAGTGAAAGTAAATTCGAATGTCGTCCTCTGGATTGGATTTTTAAGCAAATCAAGTATTGTGAATTATCTCGCTCAATTTTATTTAGGGATCAAAAAGTGATGATTGAATAATAAGAAAACTAAATCAAAACACGTAGAAAGTGTGGAATTTCAATTGGGAAAACTACTTAGGGAATTGATTTCGCCGATTTAGTCTAGGATTGATTTTAAGGAGTAAGTTATTATGCACAATGAAATTATGAGCCAAAGACCCTTTAATCACAACTACCTCTCCCGAGTATAATTGATTCTCATGCAAATTAACCAACTTGATATCCCTATCTAAGTTTATTAATCATGCAAGGCAATGAGATCTTTTAACCAATTCTAAAGTTAATCTAAAACTGTCACGAAATAGAAACTAAACTTTAGTCATGCAATCTTGAGTAAGTCTAAATCAAATCCCCTCTCCCGAGCTAGATTCGAAACTTAAATCATCCAACTAATGGCCAATTAATTGAAAGCATTAAATCAAGATTACAAACATAATAACATTGCACAACTTAAACCATAAATCAATCCATAAACATAATCAACTACATCAATCCCTAAGCTTACAAGTTTAGCTACTCATGATTAAAATTACAAGCTCAACTAAACATGTAAAAGCCATCAAAATCTAACTAAAGTGAGGGAAAGAAGAATTAAACTCGTTGTAGGCCGAGACCGAACGTCCCCGTCACGATTTTGCTCTGTTTATGGCTCCAAGAAGTCCCAAAATTCATTTCTTTCAAAAACCTAGCCGAAAAGAACTATTTATTCTGAAATTTCATCGTAGCGTCGAGACGCTGCCTCTAAACACGCGCGTTCTGGAAAGGAAATTACAATAGCGTCGAGACGCTAAGGTCGCAGCATCTCGACGCTGCGACGATTTCGCGCCTATCCAAATAAGGAATGCTAGCGTCGAGACGCCTAAGGGCTAGCGTCGAGACGCTAGTCACCTTTTGACCGAATTTTGACTTTTTTCCCTTTTGATTCTTTTCCTTCCTTTGCATATTTTCGCGTCCCGAGCACCCGATTAACTCCACTATTGAATTATAGCTCCAATCAACCAATTCCTACAAAATAAACATTAAAGCCCAATAAACTGGCCCAAAAATCATAAAAGACTAGCTAAATTAAATAAGGATAGCTAGCTATGCTCGCTATCATCTGACCGCTGAAATGACCTCCATACGGCGAAGAGTGACATTGCTCCAGGATTTCCTTTGCTTCAGCACCTGAAACACACCTACGAATAATACCGTCAGAGCATTGCTTATACATAAATGGCTCATCCCAATAGAAAAATTTCGCATCATGCTTAAACTTTTTCTTCTGCCTCCAATCCATGTCAATAGGAGTGACTCCCTTTACCAAAAAGTTGGCAATATCAGCATACCAAGGGACATCCGTGAGTACCTTTACCTCAACAGCAAAAAGTTGTTCATCTGGGAAAGAATCGGAAATAGTAGATTGCTCCAGCAAAGATGATGATGGATCAAGACGAGATAAATGATCTGCAATGACATTTTCTGATCCCTTCTTGTCCTTTATCTCCAAGTCGAACTCCTGCAATAATAAAATCCAACGAATTAGTCTAGGCTTTGCATCTTTCTTAGACATTAAATACCTTATTGCTGCATGATCCGTGAAAACCGTGACTTTGGACCCAACCAAATATGGCTGGAATTTCTCAAAAGCAAACACCACGGCTAACAACTCCTTTTCAGTAGTTGTATAGTTGACTTGTGCCTCATTTAAAACCCTGCTTGCATAATATATAGGATGGATAAATTTGCCCTGCTTTTGTCCCAGCATAGCACCTACCGCAGCATCACTCGCATCACACATTACCTCAAATGGTAAATTCCAATTAGGTGCACAAAGAATAGGTGCTGAGACTAAAGCAGCTTTCAAAGTCTCAAAAGCCTTCCTACAATCTGCATTAAAGTCAAAAACATGATCAGTACACAATAAGTTACAAAGAGGTTTACTGATTTTGGAAAAATCTTTTATGAACCTCCTATAAAATCCAGCATGTCCTAAAAAACTCAGAATTCCCTTCACTAAATTCGGTGGTTCTAATCTTTCAATCACCTCTATTTTTAATCTATCGACCTCTAGACCATTCTTAGAAATCCTATGACCTAGCACTATGCCCTCCTTCACCATGAAGTGGCATTTCTCCCATTTAAGAACTAGATGGGTATCCCCACATCTCTTTATTACCTTACCTAAATTTTGTAAACAATTCTGAAAAGACCCTCCAAACACTAAAAAATCGTCCATAAATACCTCGACAGTGGACTCAATCATATCAGAAAAAATTGCTAACATACACCGCTGAAATGTTGCTGGAGCATTGCAAAGGCCAAAAGGCATTCACCTAAAAGCAAACGTTCCATAAGGGCATGTAAAAGTGGTTTTCTCCTGATCCTCAGGAGCAATAGTAATCTGGTTATACCCAGAATAACCATCCAAGAAACAGTAATAGGCCTGACTAGCCAATCTATCCAGCATTTGGTCAATAAATGGTAGAGGGAAATGGTCCTTACGGGTGGCTTTATTAAGCCTCCTGTCGTCCATGCAAACCCTCCAGCCAGTTACTGTCCTGGTTGGAATCAACTCATTGTCTTTATTGCTCACCACAGTAACACCTCCTTTCTTAGAATCACATTGGACAGGGCTCACCCAATTGCTATCGGCAATTGGATAAATTATCCCAGCATCCAACCATTTAATCACCTCCTTTTTAACAACCTCTTTCATTACAGGGTTAAGCCTTCTTTGTTGCTCAATACTCATAAAGGATCCCTCCTCTAGAGTGATTTTGTGCATACAAAAAGATGGGCTAATTCCCTGAATGTCAGCTAACGTCCAACCTATAGCCTTGCGGTATTGGTGCAGCAATTTTATTAAGGCCTCCTCATGCTCTGGCATTAAATCTGATCATTTAATGCCATGCTTTTCCGGCAAGGGCTTCAAATCTAAAGTAGGTGCCTCAATCAAGGATGGCATAATGGGAGGAGCTTTCCTCTGATATAAATCTAAAGACTCAAAAATATCCTCACACCTAAACAATTATTTTTCATTTTTTTCTATCTAAAGAACAAATTTCTAAATCTTCTGCACTAACCTCTCCATGCTTTTCCGAATGCTTACTAGCTGAATCCTGTATTGCTGTCTCAATAACTGTGCTCTCCACAATCATAATGAAAGAGCAATCCTCCATTTCGTCTGGATACTTCATGGCTTTAAACACATTAAATTTCACTTCCTCATTACAGACTCTCATTGTTAACTCCCCTTTTTGAACATCTATTAACTGTTGGGTTTTATGCCCTAAAACTCGTAGATAGTGAATGTAACCGTTGACCGGATATTAATGAAATAATATTGATATATTTTCCATTAATTGTTATTAGTTATATATGTCTTTGCCTAATAATAACCCTAATCCAATAAACTAGACATCCAAGGCTGTAATATGAGTCTTGAACTATATGTAGCGACATATGGGATCATTGTTCAAGAAACAGCCTAAAGGGTCTATAGTATAGGGATAAGACTGGGTGCCTTATCCTGGTGACACTATGGATACGGCCCACTTTGTATTTGATACAAACGCTGCGATCCAACGCGTTCGTGTAGGAGACATGCGAGTGGGGGTATCCTATGCAATGAGTTTGCATAAGACCGGACCGCGAAATAGTAACCACTAGTTATAACACCGTTAACTAGTTGGTTTTCTATTTTCACTAGGACGACCTAGACAACTTAGTCTTAATCCTGAGTTGATTATGGACTCCTGCTCATGAGAGATTGTCCTTTGATTTGTATGGGTGAGAGTGGCCAATACGCCGACTCAATAAGCCTACCACTTTGGGGACAAGATCGAATGGGGAGCTGGGAACATAATCGTGCAAGATGGAATTCACTCCTTCCCGACTTTAGGGAAGCAGATGAGTGTTCCCTTAAGTGGTTACTCCGAGTCTTGAACAAGGGGCCCTATCCTCTCAATGGCACGAGAGGGTTTTCTGTTTGATGGTTGGACCATAAACAGATTGTTCATTAGAGGAGAATTGGTACTTAAGGAAATAGAGGTGACCCAGGGGTAAAACGGTAATTTGACCCAGCTGGTGTTACGGACACTCGTGAAGGACTAACTAGTCGATATTGGTCTAAGTTCCGTGGACACAGAAAATATGTCTGCAGTGAGAAGAGTGCAACTGTGAGTCTATAGTGGAATGTACACACAGTTAACGAATATTGATTATTGTGGTTAATGAGTTTAACCAATTAATCTCACATCGTTTGAGCTTCTGATCTGCAGGTCCATTAGGTCCCACTGGTAGCTCGTAAAGTAATTTGAGGCAACTAAGTAATTAAATGTAAATTGAAAATGTTCAATTTACTAAGGGAAATAAATATAATATATATTGATATATTATTATGAGAGAAATTAATATTTGAAGAAGTTCAAATATAAATTTATGGAAGATTGAAAGAATTAATTAATTTAAGTCCTAAAAGTGTTTGGGCAAAATTAATTAATTCAAGGCCGGAAATTAAATATGTGATATTTAATTGGTGGTTAATTAATTAAAGAATTCATTAACCATGAATTAATCAATTATGTAAATAATTAATCACTTAAGGAAGTGATTAATCATTTATGGGAATGATCTAATTACTTATGGAAGAAATTAGTCATTTATGGAAAAGATTAATCAATTGGGGAATTGATTGATCATGATTGATTAATTAAGGAATAAGATTGAATCAATTTTGGAAAAGATTGATTTAATTGAATATTTTATTCATGGCCTCTCTTCTATAAATAGAACACTAGACCTAATTGGTCATGACACTTGACACTCTTGAAAGACAAGACCTAGAATTCTCTCTAGCCTCCCTCTTAGAGAAAGACTCCCACAAGTCTTTGGCCTCCTAGACTTAGAGACATACCGGTGTAACCTCTGTGGTTATTGTGTCATTCAAAGAAGAAAATCCAGCGATCAAGAGGCGAGAAGGCTGCTGCGTTTTCGTTCGTTGGAGCGTTGTCGGCGAAGAACGGTCAAGTCTACAACGGAGGTTTGTAACGGTTCTTCCTCTTTTCGTTAGAAAAGTTTTTAAAATAAATTTAGATTTATTTTAGCATGTTTTAAACCGTTTTACAGCGACTTTAAAGTTAGTTTAAAGTTTTGTTTGAGTTATCGTAACGGTATTTTAATGTTAATTAATATACGGCGTAAGGTCCAATCGATGCGCTTCCGTTGCGTGGGGACTTTTATTCCCTTCAATCCGCATCAGAGCCATCGCTGTCCCTATTAATTAATTTTAAAAGTTGCGATAGGCTCTAATAGGTGGGATTTATGCATATTGTATGTTCAGTTTGCATTGAACTGTTTGGGTTAATTTTATGGCCATAGATTTTATTTTATGTGATCTTGATCATGTAAGGCCCGGTGTTTCGGGTATATTATGTAAAATCGAGTCCTATGTAAGTCCGGATCTAGAATAGGTTTTTATGAGATGAAAATCGGAGCAATCGTCGCTGAAATCGGGGCCGAAATCGAAGAAATCGTTGCTGTTTTGCCCAGATTCTACCTCCAGACGCAACAGCGTCGGGACGCTCCTTCAACAGCGTCTCGACGCTGTCTCGATACCGAAGGCGCTCGATAAGGAAAGCACACAGCGTCGGGACGCTACCTCAACAGCGTCTCGACGCTGTCTTGATTACGCAGGCGCCAGATATGGAAAACGCACAGCGTCGGGACGCTAATCAACACAACGTCTCGACGCTGTCACGATGGAGGCGCGACCTAGGGTTTCAAAAGGCGCGGTTCAAGGTGTAACCGGTCCGGTTCGGACCGGTTCGGCTGGGCTGGGACCTATTTGGTCCTGTTCAGCCAATTTTTGGCATGGTTCGTGATTTTGGAGGCCGGTTCAAGGTGGTTCGGGGCGGTTCGTGCTGTCTAGGCCAATTCCGGAGCTGTACATGGATTTTTTAGGATAGAATTTAGCTAAATTAATGTAATTTAATGCTTTATTTTATCCTTGGGGCCAAAATTAACCGGTTCAATTGCTATTTATATGCTTTATGGATGTCATATAGATTATTTAATCCCACCTTAGGTTATAAACTTGCTCATGCATTTTTATATATTATAAATTGTTATAATGTATGTTTAAATGCATGGATTTGTTTTCATATTTTTTAATATAAGTGTATATTAATTTATATGAAAAATTGGAAAGCATGAAGCATGTCATTACTTAAATTAAATATAAATAGTTATGTTTAATGTGATGAATGAAGCATGCTTGATTGATTTTCTTGATTGGCTTATAATTGTTATAATAAAAGAAAATCAAAATTGCATGAAGCATGAAACATCCATAGTTAATAATATAATTGTTATATTATTCATGCAATTAGTGTGGTTTAATTATTTAATTTGAATGAGATTGTTGAATGAATTAAACCCTAGATTCTTGATTATAGGATTAATCATTAAAATTTGAAATAGTTCTTCAATATTAATGATTAGAAACCGTCAATCTATAATCAAGATTTGCATGCAAACATAAGATCATAGGATAAATTGGATTAATTTTAAATTGTTTAAAATTAATTAGACCTAGATCGATTTCTAATAGGATTAGAATCTTTTCTTACTTAGAATTAAAAATAGTTTTAATTTACTAAGTAGGAAAAACATTGCTATGATTATAAGGGAACTCCACCGGTAATGTTCTGTCTAAGGCTGGGGGTATTTAAGTTGACTGTTTACGGAACACCTCCTACCTGGGAACTGACCTGGAATACCGAAGTTGAATTAATCATAGTTAAATGTTAGCATGCAATGTCACTAGGTTTATTAAAATTGTTTAATGCACCTAGATCTTTACAGTAAAGACCTTACATTACTGAGGTTATAAGGGAACTCTCTCGGTAAAGTTCTGTCTAAGGTTGGGGGTATTTAAGTTGACGGTTTACGGAACACCTCCTACCTGGGAACTAACCGGATCGAGTTGAATTAACCATAGTAGTGTTGACTTGCAATGTTGGGTTTATTAAAAGAAGTTTAATTCACCCAAAAGATTGCAGTTGAATCCTTTCCATAATTGTTATAATAGGATCAGACTTAGATAGATTGACTTAGCCGAATACTATCTAAGTTAAACAACCCTATATTAACCTTAGGACATTTTCAGTGGGAGGAAAATTACAAAACGAGATTTAAATCAAGTTTTGCTCCTACGTCCCTGTATTCACAACGTGAGATTCATGCTCGGCTTCGAGTCACCTTAGGAGCGGCCTCCCTTCGGAAAGTGTTTGCATGGATCAATATCAAGGTGAATGGGAAAAATGTCTAGAGTAAGTGGGAGCGGGACACGTGTCAACGTATCCCTCGGTCTCCGCCCATAGTTCACACCGTGAGAGTCCTATGATCCGCCTGCAGGTTGCCCTGGCGCATCCATCCCTTCGGAGGGCCTGGTCATAGGATTCGGAACATCGTGAACTCCTGAAAAGGATAGGAGCTCTTAGGCTAATCACCAACAGTTGTCTTTCCCTTCGGTAGCCTGTTGGTGCGTGCCTCTGAGATCTGAAAGTGGGAGGGTTACACTTACGAGGATGAGTTAAAAGTGTTAACAAATCCTTGACCGAACAACGGTGGCTAATGTCTATAGGAATATGAGTTATTCTGGAATTAGAATTAGCTGAGAGCTGTCTCATTTCAAAGGAGGAGTACCTGATCACCCTTCGGTGGCTGATATTCTAAACCTCTGAAACGTCGTTGCAAAACTAAATCAATAGTTTTAGGGTTCTGTGATTGTCTGTTTTGCTAAATTGATTGGATTGTGTGCATTTGTTTGCTTGTATGATGGGTTAAGGCAAAGATAACTAATACGGTCATTGTTTGTTTAAATTTCAGCAATGTCTTCCTCAATTGTCTCTCTGCTTATAAATGAGAAATTAACCGGCGAAAATTATGCTACGTGGAAATCGAACCTGAATACGATTCTTGTTGTCGATGATCTGCGGTTCGTCTTAACGGAGGATTGTCCTCCAGCCCCTGCTCGTAATGCATCCCAGGCAGTTAAGGATGCTTATGACCGCTGGACAAAGGCCAATGATAAGACTCGCGTCTATATCTTAGCCAGCTTATCTGAAGTTTTGGCTAAAAGGCATGAGAGCATGGTAACAGCGAGGGAGATTATGAACTCTCTCCAGGAGATGTTTGGACAACCGTCCTACCAACTCCACCATGACGCTCTCAAATACGTTTATAGCTGTCGCATGAAAGAGGGCACGTCTGTTCGGGAGCATGTCCTGGATATGATGGTCCAATTCAACGTGGCAGAGGCAAACGGGGCGGTCATAGATGAGCGTAGTCAGGTTGCATTCATCTTAGAATCTCTTCTGAAGAGTTTTCTACAGTTTCGAAGCAATGCAATGATGAATAAAATAACATTCAACCTGACTAGCCTCCTGAATGAGCTACAGCTCTATCAGTCTCTTCTTAAGAACAAGGGACAGATAGAAGGAGAGGCAAACGTTGTTCACTCTAAAAGAAAGTTCGAGAAGGGTTCATCCTCTGGAACTAAATCTGTAGCCACTTCTTCAAAGAAAACTCAGAAGAAGAAAGGAAACAAGGGGAAAGCTCCCAGTACTGCTGCTAAAAGCAAGGGAAAAGCCAAAGCTGTGGCAGATAAGGGCAAGTGTTTTCACTGCAATGTAGATGGACATTGGAAGAGAAACTGCCCAAAGTACCTTGCTGAGAAAAAGAAGGAAAAGGAAGGTAAATTTGATTTACTTGTTTTAGAAACATGCCTGGTAGAACATGATGAGTTTACCTGGATACTTGATTCAGGAAAATAGTTCCTTTCGGCAGTTGAACGATGGAGAAATGACACTCAGGGTCGGAACTGGAGAAGTCATTTCAGCTAAAGCAGTGGGAGCTGCGAAGTTATTTTTTAGAAATAGATTCTTACTTTTGGAAAGTTTGTTAATCGTTCCCAAGATTAAGAGGAACTTAATTTCTATTTCATGTTTGATTGAACAATCGTATACATTTACTTTTGATATGAATGAAGCGTTCATTTATAAAAATGGTGTACTTATTTGTTCAGCCAAATTGGAAAATAACTTGTATGTTTTAAGACCAACCGAAAACAAAGCACTTTTAAATGACGAATTATTTAAAACTGCTGAAACTCAAAGTAAAAGGCAAAAGATTTCTCCATCAAGTAACAATACTCATCTTTGGCATCTTAGACTTGGTCATATAAACATCGATAGGATCGGTCGTTTGGTAAAGAATGGACTTCTAAGCAAGTTAGAAGATGATTCACTACCACCTTGTGAATCTTGTCTCGAGGGAAAAATGACCAAAAGACCCTTTACTGGAAAAGGTTACAGAGCCAAAGAACCCTTAGAGTTAATACATTCGGATCTATGTGGTCCAATGAATGTAAAAGCTCGAGGAGGGTACGAATATTTCATCTCATTTATAGATGATTATTCAAGATATGGTTACTTATACCTAATGGGACATAAGTCTGAAGCCCTTGAAAAGTTTAAGGAGTTTAAGGCTGAAGTTGAAAACCTATTAGGTAAATCTATTAAAGTACTTCGATCTGATCGAGGAGGGGAGTATATGGATCAAAGATTCCAGGATTATATGATAGAACATGGAATCCAATCTCAACTCTCAGCCCCTGGTACACCTCAGCAGAATGGTGTGTCAGAAAGGAGAAATAGAACCTTGTTAGACATGGTTCGATCAATGATGAGCTATGCTCAATTGCCTAGCTCGTTTTGGGGATATGCAGTAGAGACTGCAGTATACATCTTGAACAATATTCCCTCGAAAAGTGTTTCTGAAACACCTTTCGAGTTATGGAAGGGGCGTAAACCTAGTTTGCATCACTTTCGCATCTGGGGTTGTCCAGCACACGTGCTTGTGACAAATCCTAAGAAACTGGAACCTCGTTCAAAACTGTGCCAATTTGTTGGTTACCCTAAAGAAACGAGAGGTGGTTATTTCTACGACCCACAAGAAAATAAGGTGATTGTATCGACAAACGCCACTTTCTTAGAAGAAGACCACATGAGAGATCATAAACCACGAAGCAAAATAATATTAGGAGAAGCTACTGAAGAATCATCAAGAGTTGTTGATGAAGTTGGACCTTCAACAAGGGTTGATGAAGGAACTAGTTCTTCAGATCCATCCCGTCCATCTCAAACGTTGGGAATGCCTCGACGCAGTGGGAGGGTTGTGTTACAACCTGATCGCTACTTGGGTTTAACTGAAACTCAGGTTGTCATACCTAATGATGGCATTGAGGATCCATTGTCCTATCGACAGGCAATGAATGACGAAGATAAGGATGAATGGGTCAAAGCCATGAACCTGGAAATGGAGTCAATGTACTCCAATTCTGTATGGGAACTTGCAGATCTACCATATGGGGTAAAACCCATAGGGTGCAAATGGATCTATACGAGAAAAAGAGATGCAGCTGGAAAGGTACAGACCTTCAAAGCTAGACTAGTGGCAAAGGGTTATACCCAAAAGGAGGGGGTTGACTATGAGGAAACCTTTTCTCCTGTAGCCATGTTAAAGTCCATAAGAATTCTTTTATCCATTGCCACATATTATGACTATGAAATATGGCAAATGGACGTCAAGACTGCCTTTCTGAATGGTAATCTTGAGGAGAATATCTTTATGTCTCAACCCGAAGGGTTCATAGCCCAAGGTCAGGAACAAAAGGTTTGTAAGCTAAATCGATCCATTTATGGATTGAAACAAGCATCCAGATCATGGAACATTAGATTTGATACTGCAATCAAATCTTTTGGCTTTGACCAAAACGTTGATGAGCCTTGTGTATACAAGAAAGTCAACAAAAGGAAAGTAGCTTTTCTAATACTTTATGTAGACGATATCCTACTCATTGGGAATGATGTAGGATACCTCACTGACATTAAGAAATGGCTAGCTGCCCAATTCCAAATGAAAGATCTGGGAGAGGCTCAATATGTTCTGGGAATCCAAATCATTAGGGATCGTAAGAACAAAACGCTAGCTCTGTCTCAAGCAACGTATATTGACAAGATGTTGTCTCGATATTCGATGCAAAACTCCAAGAAGGGACTCCTACCCTTCAGACATGGGGTACACCTGTCTAAGGAACAATCTCCTAAGACACCTCAAGAAGTTGAGAACATGAGACACATTCCCTACGCCTCAGCTGTGGGCAGCTTAATGTATGCTATGCTCTGCACTAGGCCTGACATATGCTATGCAGTGGGAGTAGTCAGTAGGTATCAGTCTAATCCAGGGTTGGACCACTGGGGAGCGGTTAAGAATATCCTCAAGTATCTTCGGAGAACGAGGGACTACATGCTTGTGTATGGAGCTAAGGATTTGATTCTTACTGGATACACTGACTCTGACTTTCAAGCTGATAAGGATTCAAGGAAATCCACATCAGGGTCAGTATTCACCCTCAATGGAAGAGCAGTAGTGTGGAGAAGCATCAAACAAGGATGCATAGCAGACTCAACCATGGAGGCTGAGTATGTAGCAGCTTGCGAAGCAGCTAAGGAGGCACTATTTTTCTCTAACTTTGACTTTTCTACCAAGGCTTCATGCTCCTTGGTCTTTTCTTCTTTATCTTCTTTATTCTGTAAAACATCTGAGGTACTATTTGATAGGCCTACCACAGTCACACTCCAACTAGCTGATAGGTCTATCACGTATACAAAGGGTAAAATTGAGGATGTCTTAGTAAAAGTGGATAAATTCATATTTTCTGTTGATTTTATTATTTAGACTATGAGGCTGATAAAGATGTCCCAATTATTCTAGGTCGTCCATTTTTGGCTACTGGTAGGGCGTTAATGAAGGGAATAAAAATCCCCACGCAGCGGAAGCGCATCGATTGGACCTTACGCCGTATATTAATTAACATTAAAATACCGTTACGATAACTCAAACAAAACTTTAAACTAACTTTAAAGTCGCTGTAAAACGGTTTAAAACATGCTAAAATAAATCTAAATTTATTTTAAAAACTTTTCTAACGAAAAGAGGAAGAACCGTTACAAACCTCCGTTGTAGACTTGACCGTTCTTCGCCGACAACGCTCCAACGAACGAAAACGCAGTAGCCTTCTCGCCTCTTGATCGCTGGATTTTCTTCTTTGAATGACACAATAACCACAGAGGTTACACCGGTATGTCTCTAAGTCTAGGAGGCCAAAGACTTGTGGGAGTCTTTCTCTAAGAGGGAGGCTAGAGAGAATTCTAGGTCTTGTCTTTCAATAGTGTCAAGTGTCATGACCAATTAGGTCTAGTGTTCTATTTATAGAAGAGAGGCCATGAATAAAATATTCAATTAAATCAATCTTTTCCAAAATTGATTCAATCTTATTCCTTAATTAATCAATCATGATCAATCAATTCCCCAATTGATTAATCTTTTCCATAAATGACTAATTTCTTCCATAAGTAATTAGATCATTCCCATAAATGATTAATCACTTCCTTAAGTGATTAATTATTTACATAATTGATTAATTCATGGTTAATGAATTCTTTAATTAATTAACCACCAATTAAATATCACATATTTAATTTCCGGCCTTGAATTAATTAATTTTGCCCAAACACTTTTAGGACTTAAATTAATTAATTCTTTCAATCTTCCATAAATTTATATTTGAACTTCTTCAAATATTAATTTCTCTCATAATAATATATCAATATATATTATATTTATTTCCCTTAGTAAATTGAACATTTTCAATTTACATTTAATTACTTAGTTGCCTCAAATTACTTTACGAGCTACCAGTGGGACCTAATGGACCTGCAGATCAGAAGCTCCAACGATGTGAGATTAATTGGTTAAACTCATTAACCACAATAATCAATATTCGTTAACTGTGTGTACATTCCACTATAGACTCACAGTTGCACTCTTCTCACTGCAGACATATTTTCTGTGTCCACGGAACTTAGACCAATATCGACTAGTTAGTCCTTCACGAGTGTCCGTAACACCAGCTGGGTCAAATTACCGTTTTACCCCTGGGTCACCTCTATTTCCTTAAGCACCAATTCTCCTCTAATGAACAATCTGTTTATGGTCCAACCATCAAACAGAAAACCCTCTCGTGCCATTGAGAGGATAGGGCCCCTTGTTCAAGACTCGGAGTAACCACTTAAGGGAACACTCATCTGCTTCCCTAAAGTCGGGAAGGAGTGAATTCCATCTTGCACGATTATGTTCCCAGCTCCCCATTCGATCTTGTCCCCAAAGTGGTAGGCTTATTGAGTCGGCGTATTGGCCACTCTCACCCATACAAATCAAAGGACAATCTCTCATGAGCAGGAGTCCATAATCAACTCAGGATTAAGACTAAGTTGTCTAGGTCGTCCTAGTGAAAATAGAAAACCAACTAGTTAACGGTGTTATAACTAGTGGTTACTATTTCGCGGTCCGGTCTTATGCAAACTCATTGCATAGGATACCCCCACTCGCATGTCTCCTACACGAACGCGTTGGATCGCAGCGTTTGTATCAAATACAAAGTGGGTCGTATCCATAGTGTCACCAGGATAAGGCACCCAGTCTTATCCCTATACTATAGACCCTTTAGGTTGTTTCTTGAACAATGATCCCATATGTCGCTACATATAGTTCAAGACTCATATTACAGCCTTGGATGTCTAGTTTATTGGATTAGGGTTATTATTAGGCAAAGACATATATAACTAATAACAATTAATGGAAAATATATCAATATTATTTCATTAATATCCGGTCAACGGTTACATTCACTATCTACGAGTTTTAGGGCATAAAACCCAACAAACTCCCACTTGAACTAAAACACTTAGTTAGTGGGATGTAGATTTAGTGATTGTTTTAAAGGATTGCTCTAGCAATATTATTGATCATGCATTTCTCGCAGTATTATTAGCGGATTCCTCCCGGAACTCCGGATCTTTTGGGATATGTTTCAAACCCAATGAAGTGCGACCGATCAAGCACTAGGCAACTGGCTATCCCTAGCTCAGTCACTGGCGTTCACCAATACACAATGATCGTAGTGTGGATAATTGCCACACACTCTCTAAATCATCCCTGAAACTAGAGAGAGGTATTCACACCGGCTGGCCAGGCGGGCATAAAATGGTAATAAGCACAACAATTAACCAAAATGCGATAGTCAATATATTACTAAAGATGAAGCACGACAATCACATTATTCCTAACCAACACCTTAAGCTACTTAGTTCATAACAGGCATAGGAATACGAATTACAATCTGAGTAGGCATGTCCATAACCACAAGTTAATAAAGAAAATAAACTCCCTAATCAGCTTGCGGAAGATGGTGTTTTTGATAATCTTCAATCTCTCTAAAATATTCGGCTTCCAAGGGAAAACATGGAATGCCTTTTGACTTTGACGGCTACTTCCTTTTATAGAAGGATGGGAGGCTTGAATTAGGTCAACTAGGACACGTGTAGGGCTCTCCTTGATCCTTTATCACGAAATTAACTCAACAGAAGTCGGTTTAAGAAGTTGGCTAACGAGCTGTGTTGTGGCAGTTTCTGCTCCCAGTTTTGCTGCAGCATAGAATTTGCTCCCTCCTTGCAACTAGTTTAATTGCCCGTTGTGACACCGGGATTAGTTGATTAAACTTAGATTCCTAAAATGAATCAGAGCGTAATAATTAATGATTTTTAATAGCGCTAAGGACACTTAGGTTGTTAAAATGAATTAATTACAATTAGGGGAAACCGACAGGAGAACCTATGTGATTAACGGAGATTCTAGGATTATAATTAGTTGGGCAATGAGATAGGATAATTATAACAACTATGTAGCTAATCATTGATTTTCAAGACCCCTCTTCCCATTTAAAGAAAACTCTTTCCCCTTATTTTATTTTTGATTGATCAATTTGTTTCCGTTAATTGTCTTGAATTTGAATTTATTTTTATTACATGAAGTGGTCCCTAAATATTATTTCGCCTAAGTACTTTTAGTGCTCAAGAGATTTTTTTTTTGCTTAAGTTTCGCTTCGCCTCCCTGTGGATTCGATACTCGGTATTACTACCGTTTTATATTACTTGTCACGACTCGTGCGCTTGCGGATAATCGTAACCCAACAACAAGTTTTTGGCGCTGTTGCTGGGGAGGCTTGATTTTTAAGCAAAAAGAATTAATTTTTCTTGACATCGAAAAGAAAAGTATAAATGGTAATTTAGGTGTAAATATTTTCCTTTCATCATTTTGTGAATATTCTTTTATTTTCATTTTTTGTTTTGGATCTTTTTGTTGTCTGGGAGCATTGTATGCGAAGAAACAAGGTGGTTGATTTGTTTC
Source organism: Luffa acutangula (assembly GCA_036850905.1). Taxonomy (NCBI): domain Eukaryota; kingdom Viridiplantae; phylum Streptophyta; class Magnoliopsida; order Cucurbitales; family Cucurbitaceae; genus Luffa; species Luffa acutangula. The sequence continues at coordinate 31,439,549 of CM072091.1, read as the reverse complement.
CGCTAGATCTTGAGATTAAAAGGACTCTTAGATCCATTCAAAGAGAAAAAAGATTAGCAGAAGCGATGGCACACCAAGAAGAAGCTCCCAAGGCAATTAGAGATTTTCTGCAGCCAGTTCTTCCCACCGAGAATTCTGGAATTGTCTACGCCCCAATCCAAGCTACAAATTTTGAGCTAAAAACAGGGTTGATTCAGATGGCGCGCGATAACTCGTTCAAGGGACATCCTTCCGAGGATCCCCACTCACATCTGCGGTCATTCCTAGAAATATGTGGGACGGATAAAGATGAGCGGAGTTCCGGCAGACGCGATAAGATTGAGGCTGTTCCCATTTTCTCTACAGGATAAAGCAAAAGATTGGCTCGAATCAGTCGAGACGGGCAGCATCAGTACTTGGGACGAGCTTGCCCAGGCTTTTCTGACAAAATTTTTTCCACCGGCTAAGACTACCAAGCTCCAGACTGAAATTGGAACGTTTAGGCAGCTTAACGAGGAGCAGTTGTACGAAGCGTGGGAAAGATATAAGGAAATGCTTAGGCGATGCCCCCAACACGGATATCCTGATTGGCTTCAGGTACAGTTATTTTACAATGGATTAAACCCCTCCACAAAGACAGTCTTAGACACATCAGCAGGAGGGAGTTTTCTTTCAAAAACAGTGACAGAAGCCAAAGATCTGCTTGAGGAAATGGCAGCAACCAGTTATCAATGGCCGACGGAGAGAGGAACAATTACAAAAAAGGCTGGATTATATGAATTGGATGAGTCAAGTTCACTGAAAGCGCAACTGGCATCTCTGACCAATGCACTAAACAAATTGACTTCATCTGAGGTGGTTAAGTCCATTTCCACCTTAGCTGAAGGTCATTCAAAGAAGGAAGGCCAAGATGTGGAAGAAGTTCAATACATAGGAAATAGACCATATACTCAAGGAGTACCAAACTTCTACCACCCCAGTCTGCGCAATCACGAGAACTTCTCCTACGCAAATACGAAGAATGTTTTGCAGCCACCCCCAGGTTTTGCATCATCTAGTGCTCCTGAAAAGAAAAGTAACCTGGAGGAGATGGTGGCTTTATTCATCAAAGAACAGAGAATATTGAATGTGAGTCTCCAGACATCAGCAAACAACCACGACGCAGCTCTAAAGAACATGGAAGTGCAGATAGGACAGATCGCTTCAACAGTAAATGCCCTGCAGAAGGGAAAATTTCCAAGTGATACTAAGCCTAACCCGAAAGAGCAGTGTAAGATGGTGGTTCTGAGAAGTGGCAGAAGACTGGAGGACAGTTCAGAGAAGAAAAAGGACGAAGAAAAGAGAAGGGATGAAGATGAAGGGACTGAGGCACAAAAAGCCTCCTCTGAAAGGTTCCAACATCCTCCCAACTATATTGAATTAAAATGTGATTTTTCTAACAAACTTGCAGGTAGAAAAGAAGATGAGAGGCAGGATGACAAAAAGAAGCTGACTGATGAAGAAGTGGTTCCATGCAACCACCATGACAGAGGTTCGCATATTAGCCCGCCCAAGCGGAGGGGCGAATGTCCAACCTTTGATTTCAGGGAGTTACCTTTTCCTCAAAGATTTAAAAATGTCAAATTAGATGAATAGTTTCGAAAATTTTTAGAAATGTTTAAAAAGTTGTCTGTGAATATTCCATTGGTAGAAGCCTTGTATAATATGCCAAACTATGGGAAATTCATGAAGGAAATGCTTTCTAGAAAGAAAAGTCTGAAAAAAAAAGTTTTTAATTTATCTGAGAGTAGCAGTACCATTATTTCTGGTAGGATACCCTCTAAGCAGAAAGATCCAGGGAGTTTTACTGTTCCCTGCACCATAGGAGAAGTATCCTTCGATAGGGCTTTATGTGATTTAGGAGCAAGTATAAATTTGATGCCCTACTCTGTTTACAGGAAGATTGGTTTATCAGGCATGACAGACACCGACGTCACTCTCCAGCTTGCTGACAAATCGATTACTCACCCGATGGGTGTTGTGGAGGACGTGTTGGTGAAAGTCAACAAATTCATCTTCCCCGTAGATTTCGTGGTACTGGACATGAAAGAGGACAAAGAGGTACCAATTATCTTAGGCAGACCTTTCCTAGCCACTAGTAAGGCTGAGATTAGCGCGCATACAGGTAAACTTACCTTGAACATTGAAGATGAAAAAGTTGTGTTTAGTATTTTTGGCCAAGATGAATCTGTTTGTAGTTTGCACACATGTTTTTCTACTGGGCCTAAATACTTGACTGATGACGATGAAGAGGTAGACTATAATCGTGGCTTAGGCTTAGGAGAAATGCTTATGGATAATGAGGATTTTGATCATGATGCATATTTGGATAATCCTCTGTTTGGAAATGATTTGGATCTGCCTGACTTTGAAAATGAATTAGACTTGCCTGCTTGTGAAAATGAAAGATCTGCAGTTGATGATTTACCTTCCTTTGAAAATGAATTAGATTTTCCTGAAATGGATAATTTTGATGATGATATTGAATTGCCTGAGCATGAACATGAAATGCATAAGAAAGATTGCTTGATAGATAATTTTGAGTCTGATCATGATTACAGTGAATCTATTGAGTCTGATCTTGACATTCCTGAATGCATGAACCCTGACAATGTGAATACTTTCTGTTCATGTCCTGATGATGTATATAGCATAGAATCTGACCCAGAAGAACTCGAATATGTGCATAGTATAGAATCTGATCCTGAAATTCTTGAATTCTTTAATTCTTCTGATGAGGAGTCATGTGATAGCTTAGTTGAATCATTTTTTAATTCTGAGTCTGAGGGATCTGCTGAGCATGTAGACATTTTTTCTGATGAATGGACTGGCATGATTGATAGGCCACCTCTAGATCCTAGACCAGTAGATATTATAACGCTTGATGACTCTGTTAACAACTGTTTTGAGAATAGAGATTTAGAAAAGAGATTTGATGCGATTGATTATTTTCTGAAATGTTATTATGAGAATCTCTTTAGTGAAGATGGGCCAGGGGAAAGTTTTTTTTCTCCCCTGTTTGTAGTTTGCAATTCGGTGCGTGATTTCTTGCAGGGCCCGGAGGATGATGAAAATTTTTATTTTGAGCCTCCGTAAGCGTGCCGAGCCTAGTCTAGCTAAAGACGTTAAAGAAAGCGTTGCTTGGGAGGCAACCCAAGGATTAAAGTTTAGTTAGTTGTTTTTGCGGTAAATAATTTTCTTTGCTCCGTGATCCAATTTTGTTTTGCAGGATCACCTTAGCAAATCCCGAAATTCCAAATTTCCCATTTTTCATGGATCCAAAGGAAGAAAATGAAGCGCTCCTAGCTCAGGGAAGTTACAGTTTCCCTCTTTATGCTTTTCTGTTTTAAAACATTGGGGGCAATGTTTAGTTTAAGTTTGGGGGGGAGGCTTCCACTGTGTTGAGCATATATAAATTCTGTTGGATGCATGAATAGCTAGCTATGATAGCCAAGGATATGATTTTTTAAATTTTGGGAGAAAATGGTTTATATGTTGTGGAATTTGGGAGCACGGCAGAAATTGTGAAATTTTAAAATTTTTTGATACTTAGTTTTGATGTCTAAAGCATGCAATAGTCTTATCTAATGACGTCTTTGAAAATCTAGATTCTTATTATGGTTTTCGAAGTTGTTGTCACCCCGATAGGCTTAGTTTCTAATATTAGGAAGTTCATGCTTGAATGCTCTAAAGAACTAGGTAGGAAAAAATGCTATGCCTGCCGAGAGAAAAGCAAAAGCAACAAAAGAAATTGTGAGAAAAAGAAAATCTGTTGAAAAAGAATTTTTGCTTGCACAAAAGAAAAAGCCTAGGGGTAAAAAGAGCTACCTGTGGTGTGATCAGTTAGGCCAACCAGAGAATAAAATTCGGGTTAAGGGTCCCTACACCATAGTGTGAAAGCTAGTACCATTAGATATCAAAATGCAAGTTTGGGGGAGTAACAAAAAGAAAAAGAAAAGAAAAAAGAAAAATCATTTGTGAGTTTTGCTCCCCCATGAAAAAGAAAAGGATGACAGACACCCTAGTTTCTTTTTTTTTTTGCATGATAGAAGGACTCCGACGTATTAGGGGCTCTTAGCCAGTGTAGGGGGAAAACAAATGGAGAAAGCCATAAGACTAATCTAGGTTAGTAAAAGAATCAATAGATAAGTCTTGAGCATGCTATTCATTAATCTTAAGTTCAAACTAGTTTAAGATTTCTTCAAGAGTATGCAGTGCTTGCTTATTCCACTTGCATGTTTTCCATTCAATCCTAAGAATTCCAAAATCATTGAGGGTTGAGCGATTCTATTTCATGCATCTTTAGAATTTATTTTGCTCGGGACTAGCAAAAGCTTAAGTTTGGGGGTGTGATAGCGAGCAGAAATGTCGCTATTTTAGTCTCAATTTATTAAGCTTTTTGGTGCTTTAATCGTGTTTTTTATGAATATACTTAATGAATTTTGTTATTTGGTCCTTAGGAGCTAAGTTGGTGATTTTGGGAGAAAAAGTGCCAAAATTGAAGCAATTGAAGCCCAAATCCTAGCTTGATGCAATTGGAGGCCCAAAGAAGTCAACCATGAAGAAATGACCAAAAGAAATAAAGAAGAAGGCCCAAAAATCAGCCCAAAAGGAAGCTGAAAAATCTGGAATTTTGGGGCAGCGTCGAGACGCTAAGTAAGGCAGCGTCGCGACGCTACCCTTTCGTGTTGCCCAAGTTGCGTGCGCAGCAGCGTCGCGACGCTGAGCAAGGTAGCGTCGCGACACTACCCCTATTCCAGGCCTATAAAAAGGCACCCTTGGGTGCCTCATTATTCATCAATCAATCATTCCTTCTCCATTCCAATTCCTTTCTTCCTTAGGCTCCTTTGGAGCCCCTCTCAAGGCTTTTGAGCCTTTTTGAGAGGATTCTTTTAGTGGGAAAATTTTGGGAATTTTGGGGGAGCAATCTAGAGGCTCAAGGAGTAGTCAGCGGGGCTCCAAGCGTCAGCGAGGGGTTTTTCGACTGTCAATTCCTTTCCTTTATTGCTCTTTATATGCTTTCTCTTGTAATTATTATGGATATATTAGCCATGTGTAGCTAAATCCCCAAATTGGGGTCTTGAAATGAAATGATAGTTCAAATATTGTTATAATTTCTTGTCTCAAATCATCAAATCCCCTCTCCCGAGCTAGATTCGAAACTCAAATCATTCAACTAATGGCCAATTAATTGAAAGCATTAAATCATGATTACAAACACAATAACATTGCACAACTTAAACCATAAATCAATCCATAAACTTAATCAACTACATCAATCCCTAAGCTACAAGTTTAGCTACTCATGAATGTAAATACAAGATCAACTAAACATGTGAAAGCCATAAATCTAACTAAAGAAAGGAAAGGGAAAAGAAAACTCAATGTAGGCCGAGTCTGACGTCCCTGTCACGATCCCCACGAATAATGGGTTGATTTCCAAGTCTCTCCCTTTGTTTTCAGCCTCCAAGTGCTCTGTTCTGCCCTGTTTACGGCTATCCAAGGTCCCAAATCGAACTCCCCCAAAAACCTAGCTGAAAATAAGCTTTTATTCTTTTTTTTCGTCTTAGCGTCGAGACGCTGTCAAGACAGCGTCGAGACGCTGCCTTCAAAACGCGCGTTTCAGGAAAGGAAATTGTACATCGTCGAGACACTTAGGTCGCAGCGTCTCGACGCTGTGACCTTTACGCGCCTATTCTGATATGGAATGCTAGCGTCGAGACGCCTAAGGGCTAGTGTCTCGACGCTAGTCACCTTTTGACCGAATTTTGACTTTTTTCCATTTTGATTCTTTTTCCTTCCTTTGCATCTTTTCGCGTCCCGAGCACCCGATTAACTCCAATATTGCGCTACAGCTCCAATCAACCATTTCCTACAAAATACACATTAAAGCACCATAAAATGGCCCAAAAATCATAAAAGACTAGCTAAATTAAATAAGTAAAGATAGCTAGCTATGCTCGCTATCACCTGCTCCTCAACCTCTGTTTCTTGGTTTTTCTCAGCAATCGTTTCTTGAACCGTATCTGAGTTTTTCACTTCAGGTTCTTGAGTACTTCCTTCCTCCGCAGTAGTGGCAACAACTTCTGCCACCTCCTGAACTTCCTCCTGTTCTGCAGCCCTTTGCTGCTGTTGGGTTTTATGCCCTAAAACTCGTAGATAGTGAATGTAACCGTTGACCGGATATTAATGAAATAATATTGATATATTTTTCCATTAATTGTTATTAGTTATTTTATATTTGTCTTTGCCTAATAATAACCCTAATCCAATAAACTAGACATCCAAGGCTGTAATATGAGTCTTGAACTATATGTAGCGACATATGGGATCATTGTTCAAGAAACAGCCTAAAGGGTCTATAGTATAGGGATAAGACTGGGTGCCTTATCCTGGTGACACTATGGATACGGCCCACTTTGTATTTGATACAAACGCAGCGATCCAACGCGTTCATGTAGGAGACATGCGAGTGGGGGTATCCTATGCAATGAGTTTGCATAAGACCGGACCGCGAAATAGTAACCACTAGTTATAACACCGTTGACTAGTTGGTTTTCTATTTCACTAGGACGACCGAGACAACTTAGTCTTAATCCTGAGTTGATTATGGACTCCTGCTCATGAGAGACTGTCCTTTGATTTGCATGGGTGAGAGTGGCCAATACGCCGACTCAATAAGCCTACCACTTTGGGGACAAGATCGAATGGGGAGCTGGGAACATAATCGTACAAGATGGAATTCACTCCTTCCCGACTTTAGGGAAGCAGATGAGTGTTCCCTTAAGTGGTTACTCCGAGTCTTGAACAAAGGGCCCTACCCTCTCAATGGCACGAGAGGGTTTTCTGTTTAATGGTTGGACCATAAACAGATTGTTCATTAGAGGAGAATTGGTACTTAAGGAAATAGAGGTGACCCAGGGGTAAAACGGTAATTTGACCCAGCTGGGGTTACGGACACTCGTGAAGGACTAACTAGTCGATATTGGTCTAAGTTCCGTGGACACAGAAAATATGTCTGCAGTGAGAAGAGTGCAACTGTGAGTCTATAGTGGAATGTACACACAGTTAACGAATATTGATTATTGTGGTTAATGAGTTTAACCAATTAATCTCACATCGTTGGAGCTTCTGATCTGCAGGTCCATAAGGTCCCACTGGTAGCTCGTAAAGTAATTTGAGGCAACTAAGTAATTAAATTGAAAATGTTCAATTTACTGAGGGAAATAAATATAATATATATTGATATATTATTATGAGAGAAATTAATATTTGAAGAAGTTCAAATATAAATTTATGGAAGATTGAAAGAATTAATTAATTTAAGTCCTAAAAGTGTTTGGGCAAAATTAATTCAAGGCCGGAAATTAAATATGTGATATTTAATTTGGTGGTTAATTAATTAAAGAATTCATTAACCATGAATTAATCAATTATGTAAATAATTAATCACTTAAGGAAGTGATTAATCATTTATGGGAATGATCTAATTACTTATGGAAGAAATTAGTCATTTATGGAAAAGATTAAGCAATTGGGAATTGATTGATCATGATTGATTAATTAAGGAATAAAGATTGAATCAATTTTGGAAAAGATTGATTTTATTGAATATTTTATTCATGGCCGCTCTTCTATAAATAGAACACTAGACCTAATTGGTCATAACACTTGACACTCTTGAAAGACAAGACCTAGAATTCTCTCTAGCCTCCCTCTTAGAGAAAGACTCCCACAAGTCTTTGGCCTCCTAGACTTAGAGACATACCGGTGTAACCTCTGTGGTTATTGTGTCAATCAAAGAAGAATTTCCAGCGAAGAATACCTTGAAGCGGCTGCTGCGTTTTCGTTCGTGGAGCTTCGTTGGCGAAGAACGGTCAAGTCTACAACGGAGGTTTGTAACGGTTCTTCCTCTTTTCTTTAGAAAAGTTTTAAAAATAAATTTAGATTTATTTTAGCATGTTTAAACCGATTTTACAGCGGCTTTAAAGTTAGTTTAAAGTTTTTGTTTGAGTTTTCGTAACGGTTTTTAATGTTAATTAATATACGGCGTAAGGTCCAATCGATGCGCTTCCGCTGCGTTGGGACTTTTATTCCCTTCAGCTGCATTCTCCTTTTCTTTGCTTCCTTTTCCTTTGGAGTTTTTTTCTTCTTGGTTTTTACTTTCTGAACTTCGGGGTCACGGGTATCTCTTCCTCCTCACTCTCCCTCTCTTATCTAGCTCTTGTCTTTGCCATTGAAGGTGTAAGGGGGGTTTTACAGAGAATACAAAGAAAAAAAGAAGAATGCACACAACTAAGATTTGATCAAGAAGATGAAGTGAAACGTGCTTACTAGAGGTTGCTAATAAATAGGGCTTCAGCAAAATACAATCCTAACCGAAAAGATTTGCCTTGCAATAACTAATATTATCGTTTTACTTTAAACATGCAAACCTGAAATTCAAAAACCATCAACGGTAAAATCGTGGATTCCAAACGCCCACGGTAAAAATTGATGTGCTGTCATCATTGAAGCCTTCGGATATTTGCTCTACGACACGTGGCCTCATCAGATGATGCATGCAAATTTACCTGCGAAAATTCAAAGCCAAATCCCAACGGTAAAAATAATAAATTCCCAACTGTAACCCTTTTCCTTCGGATTATTTTGCTCCAGCCATAATCTTGCTGCAACAACCTTATGACCCTGTAGAATCTTTAATACGGAAATCAAATTTCAAAAATGGGAAAATCTCTTCTTTCAAATTTAAATTTAAATTTAACCGACCAAATCAAATTCAATCTTATCTTTTTTTTCTAATTGACGCCAAATAAATAAGAGAGAATTTAAATTAAACAGAATTCAAATAACTGAAAATTAAATCTAATAAAATTAAACCAATAAAAAGATAATCCAAAGATAAATAAATGACCCGAAAATAAAATAAAATCAAATTCAAAAATGAAATAGATAAAATCTAAACTACCAATAATAAAATACTGAAGGATAAAATCTAATAAATCATGCAAAATTAAATCTAACCTAACCGCAATTAAAATGAAATAAACGAAAAAATAAAATTAATACAAACTTCTAGGAGCTCAAAATTTTGCTATGTGAAATGCTCCCACAAAAGTCCTGCTCTCTCAATCATCAACCAACCTTAGGGAATGATATTTCAACCGAAACTCCTCACCCCAATAATGCTTCACACGCTGTCCATTCACCTTCAACACTCTCCAATCTTTTTCATCCTGCAAAGTAATTGCTCCATTGGGGAAAACCTCAATCACAGTGAACGGTCCTGACCATTTAGATTTTAATTTTCCAGGAAATAATTGTAATCTCGAATTATAAAGCAAAACTTTTTGACCCTTGATAAACTCCTTGGATTTAATTTTCTTTTCATGCCACAGCTTAGTCTTTTCTTTATACATTTTCGCATTTTCATAAGAAAACTAACGAAATTCTTCTAACTCATTAAGCTGCAGCATTCTTATTACTCCCGTATGACTCAGATCAAAATTTAATTTTTTCAAAGCCCAAAATGTTTTATGCTCAAGCTCTAATGGTAAATGGCAAGCTTTCCCATATACTAACCTATAGGGAGACATACCTAGAGGAGTCTTATAAGCTGTCCTATAAGCCCAAAGAGCCTCATCCAACCTAAAGGACCAATCCTTCCTATATGGGTGGACTACTTTCTCTAAAATAGCTTTAATTTCCCTATTACTAATTTCAGCTTGACCATTTGCTTGTGGGTGATAAGGGGTAGCTATCCTATGCTTAATCCCATACTTAGTTAAAAGCTTAGTTAAGATATTATTAACAAAATGTGTACCCTCATCACTCACTAGATCCCTAGGTGTCCCAAACCGCGCAAAGATGTGCGATTGAAGAAACCTTGCAACTGTCTTGGCATCACTCTGATGGCATGCAATGGCCTCCACCCACTTGGACACATAATCAACTGCCAATAAGATAAACACATTGCCATTAGAAGGAGGAAATGGCCCCATAAAATCAATACCCCATACATCAAATAATTCAACTTCTAAAATGTAAGTAAGAGGCATTTCATCTTTAGGCCCAAAATTTCCTCTCCTTTGGCAAGCATCACATTGCTTATAGAACCAATGGGCATCCTTGAATAACGTAGGCCAGAAAAATCCACAATGCAAAATCCTCATAGCTGTCCTCTGACCGCTGAAATGACCTCCATACGGCGAAGAGTGACATTGCTCCAGGATTTCCTTTGCTTCAACACCTGAAACACACCTTCGAATAATACCGTCAGAGCATTGCTTATACATAAATGGCTCATCCCAATAGAAAAATTTCGCGTCATGCTTAAACTTTTTCTTCTGCCTCCAATCCATGTCAATAGGGGTGACTCCCTTTACCAAAAAGTTTGCAATATCAGCATACCAAGGGACATCCCTAACTACCTTTATTTCAACAGCAAAGAGTTGTTCATCTAGAAAAGAATCGGAAATGGCAGATTGCTCTAGCAAAGATGATGATGGATCAAGACGAGATAAATGATCTGCAATGACATTTTCTGATCCCTTCTTGTCCTTTATTTCCAAATCGAATTCCTGCAACAGTAAAATCCAACAAATTAGTCTAGGCTTTGCATCTTTCTTAGACATTAAATACCTTATTGTTGCATGATCCGTGAAAACCGTGACTTTGGATCAAACCAAATATGGCCAGAACTTCTCAAAAGCGAACACCACAGCTAACAACTCCTTTTCAGTAGTTGTATAGTTGACTTGTGCTTCATTTAAAACCTTGCTTGCATAATATATAGGATGGATAAATTTGCCCTGCTTTTGCCCCAGCATCGCACCTACCGCAGCATCACTCGCATCACACATTACCTCAAATGGTAAATTCCAATTAGGTGCGCAAAGAATGGGTGCTGAGATTAAAGCAACCTTTAAAGTCTCAAAAGCCTTCCTACAATCTGCATCAAAGTCAAAAACATGATCAGTGCACAATAAGTTACAAAGAGGTTTACTGATTTTGGAGAAATCCTTTATGAACCTCCTATAAAAACAAGCATGTCCTAAAAAACTCCGAATTCCCTTCACTGAATTCGGTGGCTCTAGTCTTTCAATAACCTCAACTTTTGCTCTATCAACTTGTAAACCATTTTTAGAAATTTTATGACCTAACACTATGCCCTCCTTCACCATGAAGTGGCCCTTCTCCCAATTAAGAACTAGATGGGTATCCTCACATCTTTTTAACACATTTCCTAAACTATCTAAACAACTCTGAAAAGACCCTCCAAACACTGAAAAATCGTCCATAAATACCTCAACAGTGGACCCAATCATATCAGAAAAAATTGCTAACATACACCGCTGAAATGTTGTTGGAGCATTGCAGAGACCGAAAGGCATTCTCCTAAAAGCGAATGTCCCATAAGGACATGTTAAAGTGGTTTTCTCCTGATCCTCAGGAGCAATAGTAATCTGGTTATACCCAGAATAACCATCCAAGAAACAGTAATAGGCCTGACCAGCCAAAAGATCCAACATCTGGTCGATAAATGGTAGAGGGAAATGATTCTTTCGGGTAGCTTTATTAAGCCTTCTGTAATCCATGCAAACCCTCCAGCCAGTTACTCTCATTGTTGGAATCAACTCATTATCTTTATTGCTCACCACAGTAACACCTCATTTCTTAGGAACACATTGGACAGGGTTTACCCAATTGCTATCGGCAATTGGATAGATGATCCCAGCATCCAACCATTTAATTACCTCCTTCTTAACAACCTCTTTCATTGCAGGGTTAAGCCTTCTTTGTTGCTCAATATTCCTAAAGGATCCCTGGCCTCAAGAGTGATTTTATGCATACAAAAATATGGGCTAATTCCTTGAATATCAGCCAATGTCCAACCTATAGCCTTGCGGTATTGCTGCAGCAATTTTATTAAGGCCTCTTCATGCTCTGGCATTAAATCTGATGCAACAATAATGGGAACCGTCTCACTTTCCCCAAGATACACATACTTTAGATGATCCGACAAGGGCTTCAAATCTAAAGTAGGTACCTCAATCAGGGATGGCTTAATAGGAGGAGCTTTCCTCTGATTTAAATCTAAAGACTCAAAAACATTCTCACACCTAAACAACTCTTTTTCCTTTTTTCTATCTAAAGAACAAATTTCAAAATCCTCTACACTAACCTCTCCATTCTTTTCCGAATGCTTATCAGCCGAATCCTGTATTGTTGTCTCAAGAACTGTGCTCTCCAGAATCCTGATGAAGGAGCAATCCTCCATTTCGTCTGGATATTTCATGGCTTTATAGACATTAAATTTTACTTCCTCATTACAGACTCTCATTGTTAATTCCCATTTTTGAACATCTATTAATGCCCTACCAGTAGCCAAAAATGGACGACCTAGAATAATTGGGACATCTTTATCAGCCTCATAGTCTAAAATAATAAAATCAACAGGAAATATGAATTTATCTACTTTCACTATGACATCCTCAATTTTACCCTCTGGATATGTGATAGACCTATCAGCTAGTTGGAGTGTAACTGTGGTAGGTCTAGCTTCACCAATACCTAACTTCCGATACACCGAAAGAGGCATAAGGTTAATGCTTGCGCCTAAATCACAGAGTGCTCTACCTAATTCCTTTCCACCTATAGACATAGGTATAGTAAATAACCCTGGATCCTTAGCCTTGGGTGGTAGCCCATTCTTAAGAATAGCACTACACTCCTCAGTAAGAGATACAGTTTCAAACTCACCTAGTCTTTTCGTTTTAGTCAAAATATCCTTAAGAAATTTAGCATAATTAAGCATTTGCTCAATAGCTTCTACTAAAGGGATATTTATATGCAATTGCTTAAGAATCTCTAAAAACTTTTTAAATTGACCATCCTGATTCTTAGGCTTTTGCCTTTGTGGAAAAGGTAGAGGTGGTACATAAGGTGGGGGCGGCACGTAAGATGGTTCTACATCTGGAACAGAACCAGATGCTCCAGCATCTTTATTGTTGCCTCTAGCACCCTGACCAGACTCCAACTCTTTCTCAACAACAACATTATTATCACTATTTCTATTTACCTCCTGGGTCTTACTAGGCCCATCTAATGGCTTACCACTCCTAAGAGTTACTGCCTTTACCTGCTCCTTACCTTCCCTTCGAGGGTGTTTAGTATCTGATGGAAGTTTCCCTTGAGGCCTCGCCTTTAGCTCATTAGCTAGCCGACCCACTTGTAATTCTAGGGCCCTCATCGAAGCTTGATTACTTTGAATTGTGGCATCTGTGCGAGCCATAAATTCTTTCATCATCGCCTCGAGAGAATTTCCCAAATTTTGCTGGGGCAAAGCCTGCTTATTTTGCTGGGGCATTACCTGCGCTTTAGCAAATCCCGGCTGGTTCATCTTCTGTTGCACTTGTACGTTATTTCCTTGACCTCCCCATGAGAAGTTGGGGTGGTTGCGCCAACCTGGATTATAGAAGTTAGAATAAGGGTTGTTGCTCTGATTACCTACAAAGAACACAGAAGCTGGATTGTTGGGGAAAAACTCGTAGTTGTGGTCTTCACCACGATAGACACATGCTTCGCCTGTGACTTGGTTCACCACTACAGTAGGCTCCATAGCTGGTGGCTGCTGATGACTAATCACTGTCACATTCTTAAGAGCGTTAGCAATCATAGTAAGATCAGCCCTAATGGTGGACACACCATCAACCTCTAACACACTCTTAACCTTTTTATTTGTGCCTCTAACCTTCGACCACTGACAACTATTAATAGATATTCTTTCTAAAATTTCATAAGCCTCATCAAAAGTTTTTGCCAAAAGGGCCCCTCCAGCCGAAGCATCGACCATACCTTGGGTTACTCCATTTAAACCATTGTAGAATGTTTCCATTTGAATACAATGAGGTACACCATGGTGGGGACATTTTCACAAAAGCTCCTTAAACCTTTCCCAAGCCTCACTAAAAGTTTCATCCTCAAGTTGCCTAAACCCTACTATTTCACTCCTTAATTTAGCATTTCTATTAGGTGGGAAATATTTACTAAAAAAATTTTCAGCTAACTCATCCCACGTCCTAATTGATCCTGGAGCAAAAGAGTTTAACCATGACTTTGCTCCATCTCTAAGAGAATACGGGAACAAAGTTAATCTAAGAGCATCTATAGGCACTCCTTGAATTACAAAAGAACCACTAACTCCTAGAAAAGACTTAAGATGTAAATGAGGGTCTTCAGACGACAAACCATGGAATTGCCCCACGGTTTGCAACATCTGAAACATTACCGGTTTCATTTCAAAATTTGCCGCTTGGATTTGGGGACGTGCAATCCCTGGATTCAACTCATTAAACATCGGGACACCATACGCTCGAATGGCTTTGGTCCTATCGTTCGCTATCAGGAAAGGATTCTTAGCCTGATTATTTTGCTGCTCATTTTGCTCAAACAACAGATTTTGCTGCAACATTGGATTCTGCTGGGGGTTTGCTGTTGTTGGACCTTCAGGACCCTCCGGAAGACGCAGCACATTTTCCTTCTGGTTTCTGCGCTGCTCCCTCATTCTGTTCCTAAATGTCCTTTCAATTTCTGGATCAAGCTCAAACCGTACCCCAGGCGGATCGCTGATAGCGAGCAGAAATGTCGCTATTTTAGTCTCAAATTATTAAGCTTTTTGGTGCTTTAATCGTGATTTTAATGAATATATTTAATGAATTTTGTTATTTTGTCTTTAGGAGCATAAATGATGATTTTGGGAGAAAAAGAGCCAAAATTGATGGAATTATAGCCCAAATCAAAGTAAGAAGCATATGAAGGCCCAAAGAAGACATCCATGAGGAAAAGTCCAAGAGAAATGAAGAAGAAGGCCCAAAAATCAGCCCAAAAAGAAGTTGATTTTTCTGGAAAATCTGGACAGCGTCTCGACGCTTAGCAAGGCAGCGTCGCGACGCTGCCCTTTCTTGTTGCCCAAGTCGCGTGCGCAGCAGCGTCGCGACGCTTGGCAAGGCAGCGTCGCGACGCTACCCCTTTTCCAGGCCTATAAATAGGAGCCTTTGGTGCCTCATTTCAATCATCAATCAAATCATTACTCACTCATTCCTTTCTTTCCTCTCTTAAGACTCCTTTTTTGGAGCCCCTCTCAAGGCTTTTGAGCCTTTTTGAGAGGGTTCTTCTAGTGGGAATTTTTGGGGAATTTTGGGGAGCAATTCTAGAGGCTCGAGGAGTAGTCAGCGGGGGCTCCAAGCGTCTGCAAGGGGTTTTTCGACGGTCAATTCCTTTTCCTTTATGCCTTTTATTATGCTTTCCCTTGTAATTATTGTGAATATTATGAGTAGCTAAACCCCAATTTGGGGTCTTGAAATGAAATGTTAGTGGAAATATTGTTATAATTTCTTGTCTCTTGCCCATGTCCTAATTATTTGTATGGATGTGCTTAATGCTTTACTCAATCTGGCCAATTGTGTAATGATTCGATTCTTAATGGAAACTCGACGGAGAGAAATTAGGATAGATCATAATCCATGCAACTAGTTTAATTGCCCGTTGTGACACCGGGATTAGTTGATTAAACTTAGATTCCTAAAATGAATCAGGGCGTAATAATTAATGATTTTTAATAGCGCTAAGGACACTTAGGTTGTTAAAATGAATTAATTGCAATTAGGGGAAACCGACAGGAGAACCTATGTGATTAACGGAGATTCTAGGTTTATAATTAGTGGGCAATGAGATAGGATAATTATAGCAATTATTTAGCTAACCATTGATTTTCAAGACCCCTCTTTCCATTTCAAGAAAAAACTCCTTCTCCACATTTTATTTCTGATTGATCAAATTTGTTTTCATTAAGTCATTTTAATTCAAATTCTTTTTCATGAGCGTAGTTCCTAAATATTATTTCACCTAAGTATTTTCAGTGCTCAAGAGAATTTTAATTGATTGCTTAAGTTTCGCTTCGCCTCCCTGTGGATTCGATACTCGGAATACTTTCCGTTTTATATTACTTGTGGCCCGTGCGCTTGCGGATAATCGCCCACACCATAACAATCGCTCATGCACCAAAATCACACCTGCAAAAACAAAAGAAACAATCAAAAAGTTCTAGCACCAAACCACTAAAACACATACACAAAAATAAATCAGATAAAAACTTATCCAAGTCCCCGGCAACGGCGCCAAAAACTTGTTGGGTTCCTAGAGTGAGTAAAAATATGATATAAAATACTCTAGAATTCCTGTGCAAGTATACACAGTCTGCAGCAAGTAATATAATCAATCTGAGCCCTGAATTAGTTTCCACTCTACCTATTTTTGTCTAACTTTCCAATGGTTTCAAGAATAGTAAAATGATTGGGTTTTATTGGAATTATGCTGAAGCAAAATAGATGGCAGAACAATAAGTAAACAAATAGATCGACAGATTAAAGACAGGCGCTGGTTAGGATTTAGTGATTGTTTTAAAGGATTGCTCTAGCAATATTATTGATCATGCATTTCTCGCAGTATTATTAGCGGATTCCTCCCGGAACTCCGGATCTTTTGGGATATGTTTCAAACCCAATGAAGTGTGACCGATCAAGCACTAGGCAACTGGCTATCCCTAGCTCAGTCCCTGGCGTTCACCAATACACAATGATCGTAGTGTGGATAATTGCCACACACTCTCTAAATCATCCCTGAAACTAGAGAGAGCTATTCACACCGGTTGGCCAGGCGGGCATAAAATGGTAATAAGCACAACAATTAACCAAAATGCGATAGTCAATATATTACTAAAGATGAAGCACGGCAATCACATTATTCCTAACCAACACCTTAAGCTACTTAGTTCATAACAGGCATAGGAATACGAATTACAATCTTAGTAGGCATGTCCATAACCACAAGTTAATAAAGAAAATAAACTCCCTAATCAGCTTGCGGAAGATGGTGTTTTTGATAATCTTCAATCTCTCTAAAATATTCGGCTTCCAAGGGAAAACATGGAATGCCTTTTGACTTTGACGGCTACTTCCTTTTATAGAAGGATGGGAGACTTGAATTAGGTCAACTAGGACACGTGTAGGGCTCTCCTTGATCCTTTATCACGAAATTAACTCAACAGAAGTCGGTTTATGAAGTCGGCTAACGAGCTGTGATGTGGCAGTTTCTGCTCCCAGTTTTGCTGCAGCACAGAATTTGCTCCCTCCAGTCGCTCAGCAGCATAATCTGCACAAAATAATTTCCAATGCTTCCATTCTTCCAAATGGGTTAAAACATGTAATATCCATCTAAAACCAACCCTATTAAGCATAAAGGACACACAAATCCCTATATAATTGAGGCCTAAATAACTACCTTTTTGCAGTTATCACCTACCTATGTGAAGTTCCTAAAAGATATCCTATCAAAGAAAAGAAGGTTGGGAGAATACAAAACGATTGCACTCACAGAATGTTCCAGTGCACTGGTCAAGAATGAGATCCCTCCCAAGCTCAAAGACCCAGGAGGTTTCACCATTCCATGCTCCATTGGAGGCAGGGATGTAGGCAGAGCCTTGTGCAACTTAGGAGCAAGTATCAACTTAATGCCATACTCAATTTTTAAACAATTGGGGATAGGTGAAGCGCCACCAACGACTGTAACCTTATAGTTGACAAACAGATCACTTACACATCCTATTTGAAAGATTGAAGACGTGTTGGTCAAGGTTGACATGTTTTTATTCCCAGCAGATTTCATCATTTTAGATTGTGAAGCTGACAAGGATGTGCCAATCATCTAAGGACGACCGTCCCTAGCCACTAGCAGAACCTTAATAGATGTGCAGAAAGGAGAATTGACCATGAGGGTCAACGATCAGCAAGTCACGTTTAATGTGATGAATGCAATGAAGTACCCTGGAGATTTCGAGGAATGTTTTATGATTGATGAAATTGATGAACTCTCTCGGTCTACTTTTAAGGAAATAATGAAAGGAGAAACATTGGAGGATATACTTGGGGATGAAGAACCAGAAGTAAAAGGTGGGAAAAAGATCGAAGTTGAAGAGATCAGTCAACCCATTAAAAGATAAAGAATCAAATCATATTGGGGGAAGGGCTTTGAGGATGTGGAAGCCCATGTCTCCGTGATTGACTTGATATGACTTCTACACTTTTAAGAATTATTTTTGTATATTATCTGGATCTATAGTGAAATAAAATAATAATACAGACAAGGACTCAACAATATCTGGACAAGAGTAAAAACTCTGTCTAGAAAAAGGTACTTAAGTTGACCGAAGGGAACACCTTTTCTAGGGGATTTACCTAGGAGTTTGAAAAGTCCATATTATTTTGTACCCTATCATTTGTTAAATAAAAAATAAAAGAGAATATATATATAGGAAAATGTGAAAATGTAAGTTTAGAATAAAGGATTTTTTATCAAGAGGGAACTTTGTCTAAGGAAAGTTCTGCCTAGGCTGAGGTATTTAAGTTGACTGTAGGGAACACCTCTACTTGGGGACTTACTTGGAAGTTGAATTAATCAAAATGTTTTGACTTAATTTCTCTTAAAAGGGAAAAAAAAGGGAAAAAGAATAATAAATCATGATTAAGCATGTGAACTTTCTAACATGTTTATGAGTGTTTCAGCAAAGAAGAAAAAGCAAAGGAAAAATGAAAAGTCAGAAAAAAAGAAGAATACAGAAACTGGGTGAAATGCGATCGCATTTCTCCCCAGTGTATTTGGAAATGCGACCGTATTTTCAAAAATAAGAGGCCAGTCACGAATTTTGTTTGACCATCACGTGACCTAATTAGAAAACTATAAATAGCTGACTTATAGTTTTTTCCCTTCTCACCAACCACTCAACTCTTTTGCATTCAAGTCAAAACTCCAACTCTCCATATTCTCTCATCTTGAAACTGAAACCCACATCAAGAACACTGAAGAACACACAAAAGCCCTCATCATCACACAAGATTACTCGATCCCAGAGTAATCCAACCGCCCACGAAGTTGAAGCTGGTGTTCGACGGCAAGAGGAGAACCCCAAAACACCCATGCACGGCATATGAAGAACAAGACCCACGGGTTTTTCTTCGGCGATCGTGAACCAAAAGCCTGACCCTCAAACTCCATCTTCTTCGACAATGTCGGCCACATCGAGGGAGAATCCGAGTTCGTCTTCACCTAGGAGGTCCATGCGCACCACTGTTGTCCGCCAAACCCAAAAACTCGGCACTCAACAGTTCAGAAAACGCTCATGAGAGTTGTTTTCAATGATCTGGGCAATGGGAGCTCAGAGACGTGCTGCTCTTGAATAGGAAACGAATAGGTGAGATGAAGAAGAAGCTGCCAAGGCAGTAGGAAGCTATCGGTAAGAGGGAACTTCATCGGGTGAGCATTTCGAACCCTCAACTAACCCCTCTTCGTCTTGCAGGAACAAACCATTCCTTGCCTACAGTGCAAAGAGGAGGAGTCCTAAGAAAGTTGTGCCCGAAAAGCCACTAGTAATCGAGCCACTCAAACTAGCAAGAATGCCACCGGACGTATTCGAAGGAAACATCCGACAAGCTGTGGCAAAGGCTCTTGTTATTGCTGAAGGTTATAAGGATGAACAAGAAGCTTTGAAGGAGGTTGAGGCTGAAAGAGAAAGGGAGAATCAGCACGTGATGGAAGAGGATGACTTGTCAAGAGAAAGAGAACTTGAGAAGAAAGGAAAAAGGAAGAGGAAAGGCAAGGGGCCGAGAGGGCCTTAGAAGCTGAAAAAGAGCAGAAATTAGATGAAGACCTCATGAGGGTTGCTGCTGACTTGGAACTTCTTGAGGAAGAGAAGCAAAGAAGGGAAGAATTGACAGAAGATGGCAAAAGAAGAAAGGAAGCTGAAGACTTCCTTGTAGCTTTTGAGCCACTCCACAAGGCTCAAAGTGAAGATGAAGTGCTGCAAAGAAGATAAGAAGAGGCCCAATCGGGGCCAAGTGAAGAAACTTTAGAAAAAGAAAAAGAAAAAGAGAAAGAGGATGAAGGCCAAAATGCGACCGCATCTGGGTTGCATTCTGAAGAAGACCTAGCCGAGGCCATTGAAGCTCAGCCTACTGATGAGGTTTTCGAACCTCTATTCACGTATGACCCACCAACAACTGATAGCACCTCTTCGAAAGAAAAGAGGGACGAAGAAGAGAAAGAAAGCAAGGAGGTCGAGACCTCCAGTGACTCTAAAACAGAGTCCGATTCAGAGATTAAGGAGTTGGATGATGACCAAGTTCCCATCTCTCCAGCATTGAGGAGAAAGAGAAAAAGAGAGATCAAAGCTGAAAGGAGGACTAAAAACAAGAATGATCCTATATTTGCCAAGAGGCTGAGGACAAGGTCCATGGACGCCTCTCCAACAGCTCCTCCTACCGTCTCACCCGCCAAGCCAAAGGGAAAATCACCTAAGGTTGCATCTCCTAAAAATCCATTCCCCGAGGTATTTAAAGATGTTAATTTTCAGGAACAGATGGAGATCATGAGAAAGAGAGATTTCCTCAACAAAAAGGGATTCTCTAATAGAGCTAGAGCACTGCCAGAGTTCGTAAGCAGAGTTATCTCCCAGTACAAGTGGCAGGAGTTCTGTGCTCACCCTCAGGAGGCTGTAGTGCCTTTAGTGCGAGAGTTTTACGTTGGCCGGAGGGAGGAAAGCATTAGCATGGCGGTGGTGAGAGGCAAGATGGTCAGCTTCTCTTCAGTAGACATTAACAGGGTGTACAGGATCAAAGCACCCTTACATCCAAGAGGGAACAACGTTATCAGGAACCCCTCGGCCAAGCAAATGAAAGAGGCATTGAAACTTGTGGCCAACAAGGGAGTTTAATGGAAAGAGTCCCAAATGAAGGTGAAGACTTTGGTGCCAAGCGACCTAAAGCCAGAATTGGCAGTTTGGCTTCAATTTCTGAAAAACCGTTTGATGCCAACCACTCATGACAGCACGATCTCAATGGACAGAGTCATGCTACTCTATTGTATTATGAAAGGGTTGGAGATCAACATTGGGAGCATAATTAGGGATGAGATTCTAGCCTGTAGGAGAAAACGAGCAAGTAAACTTTTCTTTAGTTCACTCATCACCAACCTTTGTCAGAGGGTGAAGATCGTTCCAAGCAAGGACTGTTGGGTTTTATGCCCTAAAACTCGTAGATAGTGGATGTAACCATTGACCGGATATTAATGAAATAATATTGATATATTTTTCCATTAAATGTTATTAGTTATTTTATATTTGTCTTTGCCTAAAAATAACCCTAATCCAATAAACTAGACATCCTATGCTGTAATATGAGTCTTGAACTATACGTAGCGACATATGGGATCATTGTTCAAGAAACAACCTAAAGGGTCTATAGTATAGGGATAAGACTGGGTGCCTTATCCTGGCTACACTATGGATACGGTCCACTTTGTATTTGATACAAACGCTATGATCCAATGCGTTCGTGTAGGAGACATGCGAGTGGGGGTATCCTATGCAGTGAGTTTGCATAAGACCGGACCTCGAAATAGTAACCACTGGTTATAACACCGTTAACTAGTTGGTTTTCTATTTCTCTAGGACGACCTAGACAACTTGGCCTTAATCCTGAGTTGATTATGGACTCCTGCTCATGAGAGATTGTCCTTTGATTTGTATGGGTGAGAATGGCCAATACGCCGACTCAATAAGCCTACCATTTTGGGGACAAGACCGAGTGGGGAGCTAGGAACATAATCATACAAGATGGAATTCACTCCTTCCCGACTTTAGGGAAGCAGATGAGTGTTCCCTTAAATGGTTACCCCGAGTTTTGAACAAAGGGCCCTACCCTCTCAATGGCACAAGAGGGTTTTCTGTTTGATGGTTGGACCACAAACAGGTTGTTCATTAGAGGAGAACTGGTACTTAAGGAAATAGAAGTTACCCAGGGGTAAAACGGTACTTTGACCCAACTGGTGTTACGGACACTCGTGAAGGACTAACTAGTCGATATTGGTCTAGATCCGTGGACACAGAAAATATGTCTGCAGTGAGAAAAGTGCAACTGTGAGTCTATAGTGGAATGTACACGCAGTTAACGAATATTGGTTAATGTGGTTAATGAGTTTGACCAATTAATCTCACATCGTTGGAGCTTCTGATCTGCAGGTCCATTAGGTCCCACTGGTAGCTCATTGTTGGGTTCCTAGAGTGAGTAAAAATATGATATGAAATACTCTAGAATTCCTGTGCAAGTATACACAGTCTGCAGCAAGTAATATTATCAATCCAAGGTCTGAATGAGTTTCCACTTTATCTATTTTGTATAACTTTCTAATGGTTTCAAAGATAATAAAATGATTGGGTTTTATCGGAATTATGTTGAAACAAAATAAATGACAGAACAACAAGTAAACAAATAGACAGACAGATTAAAGACAGGCGCTGGTTAGGCTTTTAGTGATTTATTCTAAGATATGCTCTAGCAATATTATTGATCATGCTTTTCTCGCAGTATTATTAGTGGATTCCTCCCGGAACTCCGGATCTTTTGGGATATGTTTCAAACCCAATGAAGAGCGACCGATCAAGCACTAGGCAACTGGCTATCCCTAGCTCAGTCACTAGCGTTCACCAATACACAATGATCATAGTGTGGAGAATTGCCACACACTCTCTAAATCATCCCTGAAACTAGAGAGAGCTATCCATACCGGCTGGCCAGGCGGGAATAAAATAAGAATAAGCACAACAATTAACCAAAATGCAATAGTCAATTTATTACTAGAGATGAAACACAGTAATCACATTATTCCTAACCAACACCTTAAGCTACTTAGTTCATAATTAGCATAGGAATACGAATTACAATATGAGTATGCATGTCCATACTACAAGTAAATAAAGAAGGTAAACTCCCTACTCAGCTTGCAGTTGATGGTGTTCTTAATAGTCTTCAATCTCCCTAACTATTCGGCTTCCAAGGGAAAACATGGAATGAATTTGACTTTGACGGCTACTTCCTTTTATAGAATGATGGGAGGCTTGAATTAGGTCAACTAGGACACGTGTAAGGCTCTCCTTGATCCTTTATCCCTAAAATATCTCAATAGAAGTCGGTTCATGAAGTTGGCTAACGAGCTGTGATGTGGCAGTTTCTGCTCCCAGTTTTGCTGCAGCATAGAATTTGCTTCCTCCAGTCGTTCAGCAGCATAATCTGCATAAAGTGATTTCCAAAGCTTCCATTCTTCCAAATGGGTTAAATTATGTAATATCTCTCTAAAACTAACCCTATTAAGCATTAAAGACACACAAATCCTTATATAAATGAGGCCTAAATAACTACCTTTTGGGCAGTTATCACTCATAAAGTAATTTGAGGCAACTAAGTAATAAATGTAAATTGAAAATGTTCAATTTACTAAGGGAAACAATATAATATATATTGATATATTATTATGAGAGAAATTAATATTTGAAGAAATTCAAATATTAATATAAATTTGAGTCACATTAAATTTATGGAAGTTTGAAAGAGTTCAAATAATTAATTAATTAATTTTAAGGCCTAAAATCTATTTGGGCAAATTAATTAATTCAAGGCAGGAAATTAAATATGTGATATTTAATTTGTGGTTAATTAATTAAAGAATTCATTAACCGGGAATTAATCAATTATGGAAATAATTAATCACTTAAGGAAGTGATTAATCATTTATGGAAATGATCTAATCACTTATGGAAGTAATTAGTCATTTGTGGAAATGACTAATCAATTATGGAATTGATTGATCATGGATTGATTAAATAAGGAATAAGATTGAATCAATTTTGGAAAAGATTGATTTAATTGAATATTTTATTCATGGTCTCTCTTCTATAAATAGAACACTAGACCTAATTCAGTACTCTCCTCTTGCTCTTAGACTCACAAGACAAGACCTAGAATTCTCTCCAGCCTCCCTCTTAGAGAAAGACTCCCACAAGTCTTTTGCCTCCTAGACTTATAGACATACCGGTGTAACCTCTGTGGTTTTTGTGTCTTTGAAGAAGAAATTTCCAGCGAAGAAATCAAGAAGGAATCGCTGCGTTTTCGTTCGTTGGAGCGTCGTTGGCGAAGAACGGTTAAGTCTACAAAGAAGGTTTGTAACGGTTCTTTCCCTTTTTCTATAGAAAAGCATGAAAATAAATTTAGATTTATTTTTTAGCATGTTTATAACAATTTTCCAGCAACTTGAAAGTATGTTTAAAGTTTATTTTGCTTTTTCGTAACGGTATTTTAATGTTAATTAATATACGGAGTAAGGTCCAATCGATGTGCTTCCGCTGCGTTGGGCCTTTTATCCCCTTCAAGGACGAGGAGCATCATTTCTTCAAGCCGACCATTGACCTATCCTTGATCGGAAAGTTCCAACAGAACAGCATCCAGAGGAAAGATAAAGCCTTCACATCTCAGGACACTCCAACTTCAAGGTCGGGCATGGCTTCTCCATCCCAGCACACTCCTTTTACAGGGCCCTCACCGTCATCGGAAGCCCTAGCTATTGCCTACTGCTAGCTAGATCAAAGCAGGGACAACCTGAGAACATATTGGGCATATGCAAAGGAGAGGGATGAGACCATTAGAGAGTTTTATCTCTCTATCGCCCCAAGTATCGCTCCGGTCTTTCCCAATTTCTCTCAGTCGCTGCTACCTCAAGAAAACAAGGATTCTGATGAAGAGGATGATGAAAATGATGAAGAAGAAAATGAAGAGAAAGAGAGTTCCTCGGACGAGGATTAGGGGAGTTTTCTGACCCCTTTGCTTGTTGTTTGTTTGTGCATAATACCGATTTTCTATTTTGTTGCTTGTTGTTTTTAGTTTTAGCATGAGTTTATATTCTGTTTTTAGTTGTTTAGTTGTTGTTTTGATTGTTTTAATTGTTTAGTTCGTTAATAGTTTTAATCAAAGGGTAGTTTAGATAGCTTTTAGATAGTTTAGATTAGATAAACTTGGGTTTTAAATCTTTTCTTGGAAAAATCTGCTTCCTGTTTTTGAGCTTTACCTATGAGCTTTTTGAAAGAAACAAAAATCAACTTTAAGAAAAATTGCTTGATAAAATGTTTTGGAAGAAAAGCATGTTTTCAAAGGAGTTTTCTTTTAAGCCCTTGATGATGAAAACTTGAGCTTTCTTCTATCTCAAAAGTGCCACCATTACAACTTAGTTGTTTTCTAGTCATAGGCTTTCCATTAGTCTTTTTCTTTACATAATTTTCTTAAGTCTAAACTTCCTCGTGTTTAACCTTTCTAACACTCTAGGAGAGTTTAGCCTTGAAGTTTTTGAAAATAAAAGTCTCATGTTAAGCCCATGCCTAAAAAACAAAGCCAATGAGGACATTGTCTAATTTTAAGTTTGGGGGGTGCTTTATGCTTTACTATGTAAATATTTTTTATAAATTTGTACTGCTGGAAAAAGAGTATGTGCCCAGTATATTTTTTGAAAAAAAAATTGAAAAAATGAAAAACCAATAGTTACTCCTCCTTCCTAGGGTTTACTGAGTAACCAGGGGCAATCATGACACCCATGGTTTGCCACTGCATGAAAGGTTCACTTAGGGAAGTGAGTATTATTCTAAGTTTGTGAACTTTGCTCGTAGCTAGATATCTTCACCACAAAGTGTCGATAAGCTAGAACGAAGGTAAAGATGACAGCAAGGATACTCTTGGGAGAAAAAAGAAGTTGACTAAAAAGAGCACCAGCAGTCAAATAAGTTTGGGGGAGATAGAGAATGTCTAGTAATTCATGAATGCTCATTTTTACCTCAAGATTGTTTTTCTTAACTAAAAGGACTACACTAGGCTCTATGAGTAGAAGCTAGGTAGTTTAAGCATATTGGTTAGGATAGGCTAGGAAGAGTTTTGCTTTGAAAAAGAATAATAGAAATCTTCATGCCTAGGAAACTCAAACGTTGTGACTGGCACTAGAGTAGAACCCTCTCCTGAAAGGCAAACTTTTTAGAAAACGATCTTGAAAAAATGTTTACTTGATTCCATGTCACTTGATTTGAAATCTAAAGTTAATGCTAGTGCCATGATTAATTTCTATACATGAACCTTAACGTTTTGGTTTGCAATTATATTGAGCTCTTACATTCTGATTTGCAATTAAAAAGTTGATCTCTAACATTTTGATTGGCTATTGCTTGAGGACAAGAAATGAGTTATGTTTGGGGGTATGATAACGGTCAAAAATATACATATTTTACCCTTATATTTAGCTCATTTCTTTGTCAAATATTGCATGTTTAGATCAATTTTACTGTTCCCGAGCTCAAAATATGTTAAAGTTGATAAGTTAGAGTGTTGAGATTCACTTTTGTCAAATTATGCTCATTTGTTCTTAAAAAGACTTAATTTTAAGAGAATTTGACTAAGTTTGTTGCTGTTGAGAAAAACAGAAGAAGAGTAGGATTTACCCAGAAATGCTACCGCATTTTTGGGAAGGCAAAATGAAATGCGACCGCATTTTTGGAAAAACTGAGATAGTTTCGAGTCGTTCGCGGGTCGTTGTTGACGAGTCTTCTTCGCACCTAACTAACTGTTTTGACCCCGAAACCGACTGGGCTACCTACCAGCACCTATTTCGCAACTCCTCAACCATTTTTCGCACTATATAAGCTCGAGATTCGAAGTCAAGTTCAAGTAGAACTCATTTGGAAGAAGAGAGTGGTGACAGAACCCTAGTTGACGCCTATGAGTAGGGATGTCGGAGGTCCTTCTTAGATGACTAAATTATAACCTTAGTTAGACATCAAACCTTACGGTTTGTGAGGATTTTCACTCATTCCCACTTGTAAAAGCGAGAGAGTGGAGTGTCTAAGTGAACTCTAGAAGGATTGGATAAATAAAAAACGCATAGTATTTGGCTACTTCCATTATTTCCAGCTTTTGATACTTTTCATTTATCTGTATTCTTTACATCTTATTTTCAATGAAAATGTATTCATTTGCACTTTATCTCACCATGAGTAGCTAAATTCCGTTGAAGGGTTCAATATGGTGAATTCCCTTATGGTTCAATAGCTTGAAAGTGTTTTATTTGCTTAAGTTTTGTTCAATGCATGTCATTCTTTATTGATTATCATTCTGATCTTGCTGAGTTTAACTTGATCACTTAGACTTTGCATGCTATGTGGGTTTGATCTCGAAAGGGACAAACGATATCGATTCTCATAAAGGTGATATAGGAGAAAAAGCTTGAAAAAGATTGTTCGGCGGTATAGGGCAAGCTGCCTAAGGCACCCTATATCGACTCTAGGGTTATAGGTTGCATTCGTGAATTATCTATGTCGGAGTCGAGTCACAGAAATGTGCATAACGGTACTTGCTTAACCTTCAAACGGTTCTTGGGAGCAAGGCCAAATAGAAGTAAAATCTGACCTAATGTATTGAATAAGCTTAAGTTAGATAATTCATGACTAGGGTTATTGCCTTTGGGATGAATCCATGTTGAATACCTCGTTTTATTTTATTTTTATTCTTTTATTCATTCACTTGTTTTATTCATCTTTTCTAAAAACCAATCATCAAACTTATTTCTTTGGTTACCAATTTTTAAGCAATCAAGTTGAGCAGTTTCTTCTTCAAAATCTAAATTTCCAGTTAGTCCTCGTGGGATCGATACCTGATAACTCTCCAAAAGGAAGTTATTTAGGCCTTATTTCAATAATATTTGTGTGTCTTTTGTGCTAGAAAGGGTTGCTTTTAGATATATATTATATGTTGTAACCCATTTGGAAGAATGAATGATTTGGAAGTTATTTTGTGCAGAATGTATTGTTGAGCGACTTGAGGAAGCAAATTCTGTGCTGCAGCAAAGCTGGGAGCAAAACTCCCACGTCACAGCTCGTTAGGCAATTTAATGAACTGAATTATGTTAAGCTATCTCGGGATAAAGGAGCAAGGAGAGCCATCCACATGTCTAGGTCAACCTAATTCAAGCTTCCTATCACTCTATAAAAGGAGATAGCCGCACAAGTCAAAATCATTCCATCCTTGGAAGGAACATTCCACTCCTGAAAAGTTTACTTCTGTTGGGTTTTATGCCCTAAAACTCGTAGATAGTGAATGTAACCGTTGACCGGATATTAATGAAATAATATTGATATATTTTCCATTAATTGTTATTAGTTATTTTATATATGTCTTTGCCTAATAATAACCCTAATCCAATAAACTAGACATCCAAGGCTGTAATATGAGTCTTGAACTATATGTAGCGACATATGGGATCATTGTTCAAGAAACAGCCTAAAGGGTCTATAGTATAGGGATAAGACTGGGTGCCTTATCCTGGTGACACTATGGATACGGCCCACTTTGTATTTGATACAAACGCTGCGATCCAACGCGTTCGTGTAGGAGACATGCGAGTGGGGGTATCCTATGCAATGAGTTTGCATAAGACCGGACCGCGAAATAGTAACCACTAGTTATAACACCGTTAACTAGTTGGTTTTCTATTTTCACTAGGACGACCTAGACAACTTAGTCTTAATCCTGAGTTGATTATGGACTCCTGCTCATGAGAGATTGTCCTTTGATTTGTATGGGTGAGAGTGGCCAATATGCCGACTCAATAAGCCTACCACTTTGGGGACAAGATCGAATGGGGAGCTGGGAACATAATCGTGCAAGATGGAATTCACTCCTTCCCGACTTTAGGGAAGCAGATGAGTGTTCCCTTAAGTGGTTACTCCGAGTCTTGAACAAAGGGCCCTACCCTCTCAATGGCACGAGAGGGTTTTCTGTTTGATGGTTGGACCATAAACAGATTGTTCATTAGAGGAGAATTGGTACTTAAGGAAATAGAGGTGACCCAGGGGTAAAACGGTAATTTGACCCAGCTGGTGTTACGGACACTCGTGAAGGACTAACTAGTCGATATTGGTCTAAGTTCCGTGGACACAGAAAATATGTCTGCAGTGAGAAGAGTGCAACTGTGAGTCTATAGTGGAATGTACACACTGTTAACGAATATTGATTATTGTGGTTAATGAGTTTAACCAATTAATCTCACATCGTTGGAGCTTCTGATCTGCAGGTCCATTAGGTCCCACTGGTAGCTCGTAAAGTAATTTGAGGCAACTAAGTAATTAAATGTAAATTGAAAATGTTCAATTTACTAAGGGAAATAAATATAATTAATATAGTTTAATTCACAATAAAACTATATAATCGGTCAATTATATCTCATATAATCCCTTACTCCCTAAACCGAATTTGAACGATTTGAATTCTCTCATCACTCTGTTATAAGGTTTAGTCCATATGAGCTAGCAAGGAGACTGATAGCATGCATTTATGCTATCTTTTTCCTAGATATTTTGGCTAGTTTTGTGCGTTAATTGTGAGATATAATGTCTTTTTATGTTGATTTTGTAGAAAACCGAGTTCATGAACCAAAACCGGGAATTTTACTAATTTTTGGATCAAAATGAAGACTTTGGACCATGAAAGAAGAAAAGAAAATATTACATTTGAAGTGGAGGCTCAAAAAGCCCAAAAGAATGGAGCATTGAAGACTAAAATCCGCATATGAGGCTTCTAGAAGGACCAGCGTCGAGACACTATCCTTAGAGCTAAAGGTGTTCACATAACACATGCGGAAGCAATTTTAGGATTGGAGGTACTTTACTACATCAATTTTAGAAAATGAAAACATGCTGTCCAAATACCGTAAACAGAGAGCAGAATTTCTACCAACCTTTTTGGAGACCGATTCAACAACTCCCTTTGATTCCTTTGATCACAAACGGTGTGTGGACCACCTCTAGTGTCTTCCTTACTATTCTCCAAACCAAGAACGACTTGTGGGAGTCTATAGAGATAGGGAATGGGAAGGGAATGCTTGAAAGTTCAAGCACTAGAGAGATATATGGAGATGAGTGAGTTTGAGACCAAAATCCAGCAGCATAACAATATGGAAATGACTCTATTTTCTCTTAATCTGATTTTGGATCTACTTATAAAGATATTTCATGCAAGGAAAGGCCTCAAGATGCAAGACACATGGTGGTAATGCAAGCCAAAGTGGATTCTAGGTGTTGAAGTCCTCAATCATGGCAATTAATTAGAAACATTTCCAATTAACTTGTTATGATTAATCAAATTAATCATTGACACCTTGTGCAATCTAATTATGTATGATTCCTAATTCATATATAGTATTTACAACACTTTTAAATACATAATCTCTCATTTTCCAATTTAGTTCATAATTAAATATTGTCTCAAACACAATTTACGAAAATGCCCTTTTTCTCGATTTTCAACAATTCGAAGAATCATATCTTATTGTTCTAGGCTTTATTCTGATATGAGTGATGTGCAAATTGCTAACCGCAAGTGTACGGGTCAAGTAATAATATAGTGATTATGCAATCGAATGTCGTCCTCTGGATTGGTGTCTAGCCAAGTTTTAATTATCGAAAATACTTTTGGCCAATTTTATTTAGGGAATCAAATAGAATGAGAATATGAATTAATCAACACAAAACTAAAGTAAAAAGTGACAATCAAATGGGAATAATTGGTCTTAGGGAATTGATTTCACCAATTAGAGTTATGGATTAATAAACGGATTAACACATGCTATGATTCTTAAATCTTGGCAACTAAAATCACACATATCTCTCCCGAGCATACATGATTCTCCCATATGCAATTGAACCCGATATCCCTATCTAAATCCAATAAACATACAAGGCAATAAGGCTAACCTTTATGACAATTTCTAGAATTAACCTTAATCTCCCGATTTTTAGCTAAATTCTAGTTATGCATATTGATTACTAATTTGAATCCTCTCTCCCGAGTTAGATTCAAATATAAACATCAATCAATTTATGGCCAGTAAATCGAAAGCATTAAACATACAACATATGCATAAATGACATTAATAGCATAAATACCGTAAATCAATCCAAAACTTGCCCAACGGCTACATCAATCCCTAAGAATTAAACTTAGCTACACATAATCCTCGTTACAATATAAACTAAGTCTAAATAAGCCATAAAAAATGTCTAAAGTAAGGGAAAAGAGAAATAGACTCGTTGTTTGCCGAGACCGAACGTCCCCGTCACGATCCCCACGTACAATGGGTTGATTTCCAACTAATCCCCTTTGCTTCAGCTCAATTCTGTCATCTTTTTGCTCTAAAGTCGGCTCCAAAAGTCCCCCATTCCCAAGTCCCAAAAAACCTAGCCGAAAAGATGCTTAAATAGCAAAATTTCGTTGTAGCGTCGAGACGCTGTCGCGATCCGCAAATTTGGAAAATTTTCTATAGCGTCGCGACGCTGTTCCTAGCGTCGTGACGCTATGAATTTTTTTTTTTTTTTATAAGATTGGAAGCTCCATTTGACTCCAATTGTTGAATTAAGCTTCAAGCACATACTTCCTACAAATAAAACATAAAAATGCATAAATTTGGGCAAATAATTGAAAAAGACTAGCTTAATTAATCAGAGAAAAATAGCTAGCTATGCTCACTATCAATGAGCTAGTAGGGGGGCCTAATGGACCTATAGATCATGGGCTCCAACGATTCGAGGCTAACCGACTAATCTCATTAACCGAGCTTAACCAACATTCGTTAACTACCGGGACACTCCATTATAGCCCGATAGTTGCACTCCCCTCACTATAGATATATTTCCGTCCATTTGATCAGTAAGTCGATCCTTCACAGGTTGTTCGTAGCTATAGCTAGGTTAAATGACCGTTTTACCCCTATAGTACTTCTAGTTCCTTAAGTCCCACTGATCCTCTAATGAACAATTGGTTTATGGTCCAACCAATAAACCGAGTCCCTCTCGGGCCAATGAGAGGGTGGGATCCCTTTGCTCAAGCCCCGGAGTTAGCACTTAAGGGAACAACCTCTCTACTATTCCTAATTTGGGTAAGAGTGAATTCCTTCTTGCACGACTATGTCCCCAACTATCTACCCGTTCCTATCTCTAAAATGGGAGGCTTATTGAGTCGACGATACTGAGCCACTCTCACCTATGCAGATCTAAGGATAAGGCCGAATAAACAGGAGTTCATAGTTAGATCAGGATTAAGATCGAGTTACCTAGGTCATCACATGAAATAGTTAGTCTTGTCAGTAAACGGTGTTATTAAGCGAGAGCGACTTATTTCTCGGTCCTGGTCTTATGAAAACTCATTGCATAGGACGCCCCCACTCGAATAAGGTACCTAGAATAAGGTACCCAACCCTATCCCTATACTATAGACCGTTTTGGCTATTACTCGAGCTTAATCCACTTTTATGTCTCTACATAAAGCTCAAGTGTTCGTCCTATAACCAGGGATCTTAGTTTATTGGATTTTGGTTGTTTAACGTGCAATTTACTTATTCAGTAACGACTTTACTAAATGAATCTCAACAACGACTTTATCGATCAAGTATATAATTCGTTATACATTCACTATCTACGAGTTTTATGGCACCAATCCCAACAAGAGCGTCTCGACGTTGGCTAGAGAAGGCAGCAAGAAATGATAACGTCACAGCTTCTTGGGCAGCAAGAAAGTTTCGTTTCCTCACCTATAAATAACCCACTTCTCAATGGTTCAAATCATCCAATTTTGGGGGGTTCTCCCCTAGCTCAATAGAGAGAAAAAGAGAGTAGAATTGAGAAGAAAAATGTGGAATTGATCGAGATTCCAAGGCTCGAGACTCGAGATGATCCTGCCGGGAGCTTTGGATCATCACAACAGTCATTTCTTCCTTATGTCCTCGTAAATTCTTATTAATGGCTTGAGTTAGGACCATGTATCAAGACTACTGGGCCAAAATTATTCCCATTTGTGAGTAGATCTTGAGACCTAGGGTCGTTAACTTAGCCAATTGGATATTGTAGCTTAACTACTTGGATATTGTAACGAAGTTCTTCATATTTCATCTATGTAATTCATGCTTAATGCTTTTAACCCCTTGATCACGGATTGATTGATATGTTGGTCTAAGTTGATACTCGACAGAGAGAAGTTAGATTAGATCCAAATTGCATGGCTAACGATTGCTTGGAACACGAGAGTGAAAAAAAAATTGTTAGAAATTTAAGATGAAGTTACTTAATGTCATATTATAATTAACTAAGGAAATGGACACATAAATTAGTTATGTTAGTATGAGATGTGGAGGAACTTGAAAAAGAAATCCACTGAATTCACTTCTAGAATTATGAAATTGAAGATTAGTAATTGCATTCATCCAAATAATTGAGCTACAATTCCAAAAAGGTAGTTAACACCCTAGGTCAAGTCCCCTTAATAGGATATTTCCATTCATTTGCATGATTCCTTAATTTCTTGTTAGTTCTTTTACCCTTAGAGTTGATCTTCTAAATAAAATTAAACATGATGGTTCTTGGTAATCAATGGACTTAATTCAAATTTCCTGTGGAAATCAATACTCGATATTACTTTACCGTTTCATATTACTTGGGCAACCGTATGCTTGCGGTGATACCAATAGAGACCTAATGGACGGCTCCAACGATCCGGGATTAACCGACTAAACTCTTTAACCTAGTTAACCATGATTCGTTAACTACCGGGACACTCCACTATAGCCCAGTAGCTGCATTCCCCTCACTATAGATATATTTTTGTCCACCCAATATAACCATGATTAGTAAGTCGATCCTTCACAGGTTGTTCGTAACTACAGCTGAGTCAAATGTCCATCTTACCCCTAATGTTACCTCTTGTTCCTTAAGTCCCACTAATCCTCTAATGAACAATTGGTTTGTGGTACAACCATTAAACCGGGTCCCTCTCGAACCAATGAGAGGGTGGGGCCCCTTGTTCAAGACCCGGAGTCAGCACTTAAGGGAACAACACCTCTCTACTATTCCTAAAGACAGGTAGGAGTGAATTCCATCTTGCAGGACTATGTCCCCAGCTATCTACCCGGTCTTATCCCCAAAATGGTAGGCTTATTGAGTCGGCGAACTTGGGTCACTCTCACCCATGCAAATCAAAGGATAATCTCCGGTGGTCGGTGGTCGGCCGCCGACCACCGGAGATATGAAGAAGAAGAATGAAAGGATGAAGAAGATGGAGAAGAAGAAGGGAAGTAAAGAGAGATGGAGAAAAAATTAAATAATTAAAAATAATAATAATATTTTTTTATTTTTTTATTTTTTATTTTTTTATTTTTTTATTTTTTTATTTTAAAAAATTTTAAAAATAATTTTCTTAATTAAAATAATAGTGTCACGTCAACAACTGTTAAAATTTAACAGAAAAGTTGATGGTAGGGACCAAAATGCTCCTTATATCAAAACTCAGGGGTATTTTTGTTGAGTTTGAAAACTCAGGGACCAAACTGTCACTTAACCCAAACCTCGGGGACTAAGAGTGTATTTTTTCCTAAATTTTAATACCAAGGCATTGGGAAATTATTCAGGGAATATGAGTGTTATGTTCATTAAATTCTCTCCCTAAAGCCCGTTAGTTGAAGTCAGCAATGGTTAAGGAATTAGCTATTCTTGCGGTTTACTCTTGGACCTTGACTTATTCAAGGGAAAGAAATTAAAGAAAGGAATCAAGGAAAAAGAAAAAAAAAAAAAAAAAAACCCTAAAGCTCTCTCATTCTCCATCTCTTTCTCTCTTGCATGAAAGGCAAGCCCTCCATCTCCCTCTTGCCGTGAGACCCCCCCCCTTTCAGCCGTGAGCTTTAGCGCCGCCAGCCTTCTTCGTCGCGTTGCTGCCTTCCCGTCCAACTGCCACCGAAGGTCACAGCCTAAGCATGTCGTCGCACTGGCCCTCTTCTTCGCGGTTTCTCTCTCTGCGCAAGTTCTCTCTCTCTCTCACTTCGCGGCTTTTCTCTCTCCTTCTTGTCGCGCCATCACCGCTCGTTAAGCAGCATTGTCGTCGTCGTTGTTGCTTCAGCCGCCGTGTTCTTCCCTCTCGCGGATCCTTCTCTCGTTTCTGTGGGTTTCGTAGTTTAGATCTCTCTTCCTCCGCGTTTCAGTCTTAACCTCGTGGGTAAGCTCTCGATTCCTCTCGTTCTTAGTTGATTGAAGATCGATCTAATCTTCCTTTGCTCTTTTTGGTTGACCCACGCAAGAATCCGGTCGTTTTCAGTCAGTGGTTGTGTTGTCCAGCGACGTTTTCACTCTGTTCTGGGTCATTACAACGTCGTTTAACGATTTCAGTAAGTTTAAGCACTCACCCATGCTTGGATGGTGTTTGAATTAAATTACCCATAATATTTATGTGCTGGAAAGTGATGAAATTATGTTATGCAGCATCGTCTAAGTGTTCAATTGAGTTTGAAACACTTAAGTTCATCACCCACTGCCCAAGGAGCATTCTAGCGCATTGTTAGAGGTTAGAATAACCCGTCTAGCGTGAAAACGGGTCCGTTTGGGTAAGTTTCCTTGTTGTCCCTTTGTTTATAGCGTTGAAGTTTGTTGCCCATTAGATGATCTAGCCTTAGAAGCATGTTTTTGATCGTTGTCCATTAGCTATTTAGACTCTTAAAGTGTTCCAAATATTTATAGGTCTTAGATTATGCTTTTAAAATGGGTCGTTGTTGCTTGTAGGTGGTTTAAAAGCATGTAATGTCAATGCCCATCAAGTGTTGTCGCCTAGTTAGTGTTGTCCAACCCTTATAGGTTCTTAAATCATGAGTTTAATGGTTTATGCTTGTTGTTTGTAGTTTTAAAAGCATGTCAAATAGGTTCCTATTAGTTATCTAGGCCTTAGTTGCATTGTCCAATCTCCTAAGTGTTATTGGTAAGTCATTTATGTTATATTTGCTTTTTGTCCAACGGCTGAAAAGCCTTGAATATGGTCATTTAGCGAATACCCTTTGCCCGTTGAGCCTTAGACATGATTGTCCAAGGCCGAAAGGTTTTGGGTTTTTAATTTGAGGAATTTTGAGTGGCTATTCAGCAAGGAAATAGATCTTTTCTTAGTTGAATTAAGCCTTTTAAGCATGTTTAGGGTAGCTTTGAGTTGGTTCTAATTCAGTAGGATTTATTCTTGTTGTTTAGGGCTTTATTTGACTGTCTTGGATTACTGAGGCTGCTTTGGAAGCATTATAGGTAAGTAGTTTCTACTTACTAACTTTTTTTTTTTATTGCATGATGTTTGTCTGTTACCTACTTTACTCGTATTTGTGCTATGTATGAAATGTTAAATATGAATTGTTGTGTTGTGATCGTTGAAGTGCTTGTATGAAGCATGAAATGTATCTTCTGTGTTGCTTGAGATGTGGACGCTGTTGGGATTGGTGCCCTAAAACTCGTAGATAGTGAATGTTAAACGAATTATATACTTATTCGATAAAGGTGTTATCGAGATTGATTCAGTAAAAGTCATTACTGAATAAATTAAATTGCACATATAATAACCCAAATCCAATAAACTAAGATCCATGGCTATAGGATGAACACTTGAGCTTTATGTAGAGACATAAAAGTGGATCAAGCTTAAGTAATAGCCAAAACGGTCTATAGTATAGGAATAGGGTTGGGTACCTTATTCTGGAGACACTATGAGACGCGGCCCACTTTATAGATGGTATAGACGAAGTGATCCTAAATCGTCCATGTAGAGACATGCGAGTGGGGGCGTCCTATGCAATGAGTTTGCATAAGACCAGGACCGAGAAATAAGTCGCTCCCGCTTTATAACACCGTTTACTGACGAGACTGACTATTTCATGTGATGACCTAGGTAACTCGATCTTAATCCTGAACTAACTATGAACTCCTGTTTATTCGGGCTTATCCTTAGATCTGCATAGGTGAGAGTGGCTCAGTATCGCCGACTCAATAAGCCTCCCATTTCAGGGATAGGAACGGGTAGATAGCTGGGGACATAGTCGTGCAAGAAAGAATTCACTCCTACCCGAATAAGGGATAGTAGAGAGGTTGTTCCCTTAAGTGCTGACTCCGGGGCTTGAACAAAGGGATCCCGCCCTCTCATTGGCCCGAGAGGGACTCGGTTTATTGGTTGGACCATAAACCAATTGTTCATTAGAGGATCAGTGGGACTTAAGGAACTAGAAGTACTATAGGGGTAAAACGGCTTATTGACCTAGCTATAGCTACGAACAACCTGTGAAGGATCGACTTACTAATCATGGTTAAATCAAGTGGACGGAAATATATCTATAGTGAGGGGAGTGCAACTATCGGGCTATAGTGGAGTGTCCCGATAGTTAACGAATGTTGGCTAGCTTGGACAATGAGATTAGACGGTTAGCCTCGAATCGTTGGAGCCCATGATCTATAGGTCCATTAGGTCCCCCTACTAGCTCATATCGGAATTAAGCCTAGAACAAAAGATAGGAAGCTTGGAATCGTTCAAAATCGGGAAAAAGGGTATTATCGTAAATTGTGTTTGACACAATAATTTAATTATGAATTAAATTAGAAAATGAGAGATGAAGTATTTAAAAGTGTTTTGAATACTATATATATATGTATTAGGAATCATATATATGGAATTGCACAAGATAACAAAGATTAATTAGATTAATCATATCAAAATTAATTTGAAAATTTTCAAATTAATTGCCAAGTAATCAATTTCAATTTAGAATTGAAATTGGGGGTAATTTGCAAGCTTGAAATTTGATTTCAAATTGAATTTAGTGGATTTAGTTGGAAATCCACTTAATGCATCATCATTCAAAGTGGAAAGACAACTCACTCATGCATTGTTGCATGTCTTGTGTAATGTACACCTAGAATCCACTTGAGCTTGCAAATACACCATGTGTCTTGTGTCTTGAGGCTTGGCTTTGCATGGAGAATGTCTTTAAAAGGAGTTTGAATCATATTCAAACACAAGAGAGCCATTTCCTTAATGTTATGTTGCTGGAATTTGGACTCAAAGTTCTCTCATCTCTCATTCTTCTCCATTGCTTGATGCTTCAAGCATTCCCTTCCCATTCCCTATCTTATATAGACTCCCACAAGTCGTTCTTGGTCCGGAGTATAGTAAGGAAGACTCTAGAGGTTGTCCAAGGAGCATAGGAGAGGAAAACACCACAAGGAGTTCAACATAAGTGAGCTACAAAGGTTGGTGTTTTCTAAACTCACAATTCTGTCTTTTCTAGAACATGCATGCTTTAGGAGTAAAATTGAATGTCTTAAGTGCTTTCGATCTTCAATTGCTTCCGCATGTGTAATATGTACACCTTCAATTGGTATCAGAGCATGATTAGAGCACTTAATTCGTTTTAGTTTTGCTTTGGTGGGTACCATTTTGAAATTGAATTTTCTGTGTGCTAAAATGGAAGTGTTCTGGTTTGGCAATTTTTTGAGCATTCAAACCTTCATGAAATTGTAATTGCTCGGATATGTAAGAGCGTTAATGTGTGTACTATAGTCTGTAATTTTTATAGAGTCATTAGAGTCCATATAGGCTGTAAAATCGAAGTAAAACCGGAGAAGACGCAGCAGAAAATGAAAATTCCAGCAAGCTGTTTTTAATTCCAGCAGCAGTTTTTTTTAATTCCGGTTCAGCTGCTGCCTTTTGGTCCGGCTCGGTCTGTTGCAGCCCCATTTCACTCATTGCATGGCCGGTTCATTGCTTGGATGAGCGATTCGGGATGGTTCGTGAAGCTCGGGCGTGTTGCAAGTTTATTTATTAATTATTATTGTAATAATTAGTGAAATTGCTTGTGTTTTTTTTTTAAATTGCCAAACCATTCCATTTTAGCTTGATTTAATTACTTTATGCATTGTGAATGTATGATTTAATTAAATGGATGTATGTGCATTATGAGCATGCCATATAGATTAAAATCCCACCATAGGAAAGCATGTTCATGCATTTGTTTAATTTGAATAAGTGTTATTGATTAATTCAAATGCATGAGGGAAATTTCATGTTTAATTAATATAAGTGTTGTATTAATTTAGGGAGATTCATGCTTGAATGGTTAATTAAAATTGATTATTCTTATAATAGTTATAATTATTAATTGATAAAAGTAACCAAGCATGAAGCATTAAATTTCATTAGTTTGATTATAAGTGTTATTCTCAAATTAGGCTTGTTATGGATTGTTTTTATAATTGTTATAAAAAGAGATAGAAATCTAAAATCTATAACAAGATTAAGTGCATGCTCACTTAGGTTAATGAACCTTCAACGATTCAATCAACTTGCATAGTTTAGGTCGATATCTTGTAAAACAATGGTTACGAGAGAACTCACCCGACAAGATGCTGTCTAAGGCTGGAGGTATTTAAGTTGACGGTTTACGGAACACCTCCTACCTGGGCATCGAGTCGGTTCTTGAGTTAAGTTAACTTGAGTTTTATGAGCATGCGTGAGCGGTGTGAGGTTTTAAAGTGTTATCACCTAGACATCGTTGTATAAAGCGTTATACAAACCTAGACGTAGGTTGTTTCTAAATGGTGCTTTTCTTATAACTTGAATGATTGATTGTTATATGCTTTTAAACACCGTTAGAAAGCATGTTATAGGGTTAATTCATTAAAAGTTACAAGAGTTATAATAGTTAATGAATAGAATCCATAAAACCTATAACAAAGAGTTGCATGCTAACATAGGATCTTAGGATCTGAACATTCTTTAAATGGTTTAAAATGAAATAGATCTAAGATCGCCTTTTCTAATAGGATTAGAAATATGTCTTACTTAGTTTTTTTTTTAAAAATAGTTTTAAAATTTGAGTAAGTAGGTCATAAGACCTTGGTTATAAGGGAACTCTCCCGGCAAATGGTTCGGAACCTGAGTTGAATTAACCAAAGTCTTACTAGCATGCAATGTCACTAGGTTATTAAAAGAGTTTAATTCACCTAGACATTTAGTGTAAAGACCTTGTTTAATAAGGCATAGACTTAGATAGATTCATTTAGCCGGAATTTACCTAAGTAATAGACCCTAAAACTTTACGACACTTTAGTGGGAGGAAAAGTATAGAAACGAAATATTCATATTAAGTTTCTACTCTCACGTCCCCCTGTGTTCACACCGTGAGATCCATGCTTGGCCTCGAGGCGCCCTGGGAGCGTCCCCCTACGGATGGTGTTTGCATGGGTTAATATCAAGGTGAATGGGGAAAGTGTTCATAGTAAGTGGGAGAAGGAAACGTGTCAAACGTATCCTGCGGTCTCCATCATTAGGTTGCACCGTGAGATTCCTATGCGCTGCCTGCGAGTCGCCCTGGGAGCGATCACCCTACGGAGGGCTTGCGCATGGGATTCGGAACAACGCAAACTCCAGAAATGGATAGGGTTTCCTAGGGTCATTCCCAACATTAGCTCTTCCCTACGGTGGCATTGTTGGGGCCGCCCT
Source organism: Luffa acutangula (assembly GCA_036850905.1). Taxonomy (NCBI): domain Eukaryota; kingdom Viridiplantae; phylum Streptophyta; class Magnoliopsida; order Cucurbitales; family Cucurbitaceae; genus Luffa; species Luffa acutangula. Next base: position 31,399,227 of record CM072091.1, on the reverse strand, counting down.
CTGCAATCTGAAAATGATGGGTAACACTTACAAGATGGTCTTGACCAAATTAACGTTAGCTAATAACTATTGGAGTAAGAGTTATTCTGGGAATAGTATTTGACCGAGATTGTCTCGATTCAGAGGAGGAGTAGCTGACTGCCCTATGGTAGCGGTTATTCTAAACCCCTGAAGTATCGTTGCAAAATAAATCAGTTGTATATATGGGTCGATGATTGCTTTTGCTAAATCTGATTGGATAATTGTGATTAATGGGTTTAGTGCATGTTTCTAATAGAGATTAATTTGTTTGTTTCAGCAATATGTCGAAAAACGTATGTGCTTTGTCAAATGCCAAATTAAACGGTTTAGTACATTCGACTAAGAATACTTACTTAAACGCTAAATACGTGGCAAAGGATTTAGGTTTGGTCTCAACTGAGGAATGTCCTCAAACTAACTGCGTAGGCAAGAAAAACATGATCCACGACTCTAAATGTGATTTATTAGTCTTGGAAACGTGTTTAGTGGAAAACGACGATTCTGCCTGGATACTTGATTCAGGTGCCACTAATCACGTATGTTCTTCATTTCAAGGAATGAGTTCCTGACAACAGCTAATAGCTGGAGAGATGACTCTTAAAGTTGGAACAGGAGAAGTCATCTCGGCTATTGCAGTGGGAGACATAAAATTATTCTTCACCAAGGAACGCTACATGATATTAGATAATGTGTACATAGTTCCGAAGATTAAAAGAAATTTGATTTCTTTATCTTGTTTATTAGAACAAGGTTACTCAATTTCTTTTTCTGTTAATGAAGCGTTCATAACTAAAAGAGGTATTGATGTTTGCTCTGCAAACTTGAAGAATAAATTATATGTTTTGAGACCAATTGAGTCTAAAGCTATTTTAAATCACGAGATGTTTAAAACCGCTGAGACTCAACCTAAAAAGCGAAGAGTTTCTCAAGATACCTATCTCTGGCACTTGAGGTTAGGCCATATCAACCTCAATAGGATTGGGAGATTGGTCAAGAGTGGACTTCTAAACAAGTTAGAAGACGACTCGTTGCCTCCTTGTGAATCATGCCTTGAGGGCAAGATGACAAAACGACCTTTTACCGGAAAAGGTTATCGTGCCAAAGAGCCCTTAGAGCTCATTCATTCGGACCTCTGTGGACCAATGAACATTAGAGCTCGAGGAGGGTACGAATATTTCATCAGTTTCATTGATGATTATTCGAGGTATGACTATCTCTACCTGATGCATCATAAGTCCGAAGCTTTTGAAAAGTTCAAGGAGTATAAGGTCGAGGTTGAGAGCCTATTAGGTAAGACGATAAAAACACTTCAATCCGATCGAGGTGGAGAGTATATGGACTTAAGTTTTCAAGACTATTTGATAGAGCATGGAATTACGTCCCAACTAGGCCCCTGGTACACCTCAGCAAAACGGTGTATCAGAAAGGAGAAACAGAACCTTGTTGGACATGGTTCGTTCGATGATGAGTTATGCTCAGTTGCCTAACTCGTTTTGGGGTTATGCAGTAGAGACTGCAGTTTATATCTTGAACGTAGTTCCCTCAAAGAGTGTTTCTGAAACACCATTTGAGCTCTGGAAAGGTCATAAAGCTAGTTTACGACATTTCAGAATTTGGGGATGTCCTGCATACGTGCTAGAAGCAAACCCAAAGAAATTGGAGCCTCGTTCTAGATTTTGCCTATTTATAGGCTATCCCAAAGAAACGAGAGGTGGATACTTCTTCGATCCAGAGGAAAATAAAGTACTTGTATCGACAAATGCTACATTCCTAGAAGAAGACCACCTCAGAGATCACAAGCCACGTAGTAAAGTCGTTTTAAGTGAACTATCTAACGAAGCTACAGAAACATCAACAAGAGTTGTTGATGATACTGACACCTCGAGTCAATCACGTCCTTCTCAAGAAATAAGAGAACCTCGACGTAGTGGGAGGGTTGTTAGACAGCCTGATCGCTATTTGGGTTTAACTGAAACTTCAGTCGTCATACCTGATGACGGGATCGAGGATCCATTAACCTTTAAACAGGCAATGGATGACGTCGACAAGAACGAGTGGATTAAAGCCATGGACTTAGAGATCGAGTCCATGCATTTTAATTCAGTATGGGATCTTGTAGATCAACCTGAAGGGGTTAGACCCATAGGGTGCAAATGGATCTACAAGAGAAAACGAGACGCTGCTGGAAAGGTACAGACCTTTAAGGCACGACTTGTGGCAAAGGGTTTTACCCAGCAGGAGGGGATTGACAATGAAGAAACCTTCTCCCCTGTTGCCATGTTAAAGTCGATTCGGATACTTTTATCCATTGCCACGTTTTACGATTATGAAATATGGCAAATGGATGTCAAGACTGCCTTTCTGAACGGTAATCTTGAAGAAAGTATCTACATGTCTCAGTCAGAGGGGTTCATAGCTCAGGATCAAGAGCAAAAAGTTTGCAAGCTTAAACGATCCATTTATGGATTAAAACAAGCGTCTAGATCCTGGAATATGAGATTTGATACTGCGATCAAATCTTATGGCTTTGAACAAAACGTTGATGAGCCTTGTGTTTACAAAAGGATCATCAACAGCTCTATAGCTTTCTTAGTACTATATGTGGATGATATCCTACTCATTGGGAATGATGTAGGTTATCTAACTGACATTAAACTATGGCTAGCAACTCAATTCCAAATGAAAGATTTGGGTGAGGCACAATTTGTTCTAGGAATCCAAATTGTTCGAAACCGAAATAACAAAATGCTAGCCCTGTCTCAAGCGTCTTATATCGACAAATTGTTGGTTAGATATAAAATGCAAAATTCAAAGAAAGGTCTATTACCTTTCAGGCACGGAATTAACTTGTCTAAGGAACAGTGTCCTTAGACACCTCAAGAAGTTGAGGACATGAGACGTTTTCCCTATGCCTCTGCAGTAGGTAGCCTAATGTATGCCATGTTGTGTACAAGGCCTGACATTTGTTTCGCAGTAGGGATTGTCAGTAGATATCAATCCAATCCAGGATTTGATCACTGGACAGCCGTTAAAAGTATCCTCAAATATCTAAGGAGAACGAGGGACTATATGCTCGTGTATGGTTCGAAGGATTTGATCCTTACAGGATACACTGATTCTGACTTTCAAATTGATAAAGATTCAAGGAAATCTACATCGGGGTCAGTATTCACTCTAAATGGAGGAGCAATAGTATGGCGCAGCATCAAGCAAGGATGCATTGCAGACTCGACCATGGAGGCCGAATATGTAGCCGCTTGCGAAGCAGCAAAAGAGGCAGTATGGCTCAGGAAGTTCCTAATTGACTTGGAAGTCGTTCCAAATATGCATCTGCCTATCACCTTGTATTGTGATAATAGCGGCGCAGTTGCAAATTCAAAGGAACCTCGCAGCCATAAGAGAGGCAAGCACATCGAAAGGAAATACCATCTCATTAGGGAGATTGTGCACCGAGGAGACGTGATCGTCACGAAGAAAGCGTCGGAGCACAACATTGCTGATCCATTCACGAAGGCTCTCACGGCTAAAGTGTTCGAGAGTCATCTAGAAGGTCTAGGTCTGCGAGATATGTACGAGAAATAATCTAGGTCAAGTGGGAGAATTGTAACCGGTATATCGATACCTTAGTATACTGGGTATTTAGATGCCCTAGTTTATTGTATTTTTACTCCGTTATTAATACAAGTATTTATTCATCCACTGCTGTTATAGATTATAGTACATCCCACTAAACTAGAGTTTTAGTTCAAGTGGGAGATTGTTGGGATTGGTGCCCTAAAACTCGTAGATAGTGAATGTTAAACGAATTATATACTTATTCGATAAAGGTGTTATCGAGATTGATTCAGTAAAAGTCATTACTGAATAAATTAAATTGCACATATAATAACCCAAATCCAATAAACTAAGATCCATGGCTATAGGATGAACACTTGAGCTTTATGTAGAGACATAAAAGTGGATCAAGCTTAAGTAATAGCCAAAACGGTCTATAGTATAGGAATAGGGTTGGGTACCTTATTCTGGAGACACTATGAGACGCGGCCCACTTTATAGATGGTATAGACGAAGTGATCCTAAATCGTCCATGTAGAGACATGCGAGTGGGGGCGTCCTATGCAATGAGTTTGCATAAGACCAGGACCGAGAAATAAGTCACTCTCGCTTTATAACACCGTTTACTGACGAGACTGACTATTTCATGTGATGACCTAGGTAACTCGATCTTAATCCTGAACTAACTATGAACTCCTGTTTATTCGGGCTTATCCTTAGATCTGCATAGGTGAGAGTGGCTCAGTATCGCCGACTCAATAAGCCTCCCATTTCAGGGATAGGAACGGGTAGATAGCTGGGGACATAGTCGTGCAAGAAGGAATTCACTCCTACCCGAATAAGGGATAGTAGAGAGGTTGTTCCCTTAAGTGCTGACTCCGGGGCTTGAACAAAGGGATCCTGCCCTCTCATTGGCCCGAGAGGGACTCGGTTTATTGGTTGGACCATAAACAAATTGTTCATTAGAGGATCAGTGGGACTTAAAGAACTAGAAGTACTATAGGGGTAAAACGGCTTATTGACCTAGCTATAGCTACGAACAACCTGTGAAGGATCGACTTACTAATCATGGTTAAATCAAGTGGACGGAAATATATCTATAGTGAGGGGAGTGCAACTATCGGGCTATAGTGGAGTGTCCCGATAGTTAACGAATGTTGGCTAGCTTGGACAATGAGATTAGACGGTTAGCCTCGAATCGTTGGAGCCCATGATCTATAGGTCCATTAGGTCCCCCAACTAGCTCATATCGGAATTAAGCCTAGAACAAAAGATAGGAAGCTTTGAATCGTTCAAAATCGGGAAAAAGGGTATTATCGTAAATTGTGTTTGACACAATAATTTAATTATGAATTAAATTAGAAAATGAGAGATGAAGTATTTAAAAGTGTTTTGAATACTATATATATATATGTATTAGGAATCATATATATGGAATTGCACAAGATAACAAAGATTAATTAGATTAATCATATCAAAATTAATTTGAAAATTTTCAAATTAATTGCCAAGTAATCAATTTCAATTTAGAATTGAAATTGGGGGTAATTTGCAAGCTTGAAATTTGATTTCAAATTGAATTTAGTGGATTTAGTTGGAAATCCACTTAATGCATGATCATTCAAAGTGGAAAGACAACTCACTCATGCATTGTTGCATGTTTTGTGTAATGTACACCTAGAATCCACTTGAGCTTGCAAATACACCATGTGTCTTATGTCTTGAGGCTTGGCTTTGCATGGAGAATGTCTTTAAAAGGAGTTTGAATCATATTCAAATAGAAGAGAGCCATTTTCTTAAGGTTATGCTGCTGGAATTTGGACTCAAAGTTCTCTCATCTCTCATTCTTCTCCATTGCTTGATGCTTCAAGCATTCCCTTCCCATTCCCTATCTTATATAGACTCCCACAAGTCGTTCTTGGTCCGGAGTATAGTAGGGAAGACTCTAGAGGTTGTCCAAGGAGCATAGGAGAGGAAAACACCACAAGGAGTTCAACATAAGTGAGCTACAAAGGTTGGTGTTTTCTAAACTCACAATTCTGTCTTTTCTAGAACATGCATGCTTTAGGAGTAAAATTGAATGTCTTAAGTGCTTTCAATCTTCAATTGCTTCCGCATGTGTAATATGTACACCTTCAGACGCTAAGGTGTTTAAGCATGATGAGTGTTTGTCTTAAGCATGATGAATGTTGAGTTAAGCATTTGAGTTTGGTTTGCATGTTGCATGGGAGATGTGTAGCATTAGTCGGGTGTGAGGCGCAACACATGGCATGAAGAAATTCATGTGTAGTGAAGCGTGACGCGGAAATCATGTGGGTGTGAATGCGGAGCGTGACGCAGAAATCACGTAAGAGTGGTGCAACACATGACACGGAATTCATGTGAGGTAGGTGCAGAGCATGACGTGGAAATCATGTAAATTGCGGAGCATGACGCGGAAATCATGTATTAGCGGAGCATGACGTAGAAATCATGTAGTTACGGAGCATGACGCGAAAATCATGTAGTGTCTAGTGCGTGCGTTGCATAGTGTGAGATACATGTGCATGGTTGTGTAATGTTTTTAAGCATGTTGTTGGTTTATGGCTTGAAAGCATGGTGAATGTTTGTGGTTGTATAAGCATGTTGGATGCGTGTGAAAAGTATGTTGATTGTATTGGTTGTTGTGTGTGACTTGGTAAGTGTGAGCTGCTTACCAGTACCACGATTGTACTGATACCCCCTTCCCCACCTTCCTCCCAACATTTTAGATGTTGCAGGTTTGGTCGATGAGCTGGACCTTGGTGATGAGGAGGAGAGCTACGAGGAAGATGCTTGGGATGTCGTGGTTTATTTTGTTTCCTATGTTTTGATAGGCTAGTTTGGATTGGTATGGTTATATTGATGATTCTGTTAGGGTAAGAGATTCACCTGAGATGTTTAAGTTTTATTAAGAGTAATTGTAGTGGGTGGAAAATTAATTATATATAATAGCAAATTTAACACAAGATAAAAAGATTTGCAAATATGGCAAAAAAAATAGAATATTCCCATTTTACCCTTTCTTCCTTCATTTCTTGTGTATTTTGAAATCTGTTACAATTTCTTCTTTTCTTTTTTTTTTTCTTTTTTTTTTTGTGCATTTTCTTCTTATTTTTTGATTTGCTTTGCTTTTTATGATTTTTTTTAACAATATTGCTTTTTATGCTGTTGAGAGCTAAGCTCTTATTGACCTTCTTTTTAATTCAAGAATGCCAAGAATACCAAAATAACAATTTTGGTGAGTGTTTGTATAGGTATATCGAAGTATATCACTGATATACTCCGGTTAATCGTAGTCTATCATTGACTACCACTGGTCGAAGTCTATCACGGGCTATAATTAATAGATAATGAAATACGTACAAATAATACAAGAATGGCAATTTTAGGGTGGTGGTGACGGAGCTTGTGTGCTATTCTTTAAAAATTATATTGTTGATTGAGAGTCGCTTGTTCGTAATGGTTATTTTTGGATTTTATGTTCTAATTACCACAAGAGACTTAAATTTTTTGTTCAATTTATGATTGTAGTATAATAATTTTGGATGACTTTCTAATTACCGAGATGATTGCAATGCAAAGTACTTTACTGATAGATTTCAATTAAATTGATTTCTATCAGTAACAATCATTGGTAGACTTCAGTTAATTGATTTCAATTAAATTGATTTCTAATTAACTGATTTCTATCTGGGATAGAAACTGATAGATTTCAATTAACTGATTTCTATACTCGATAGAAAATGATAGATTTGAATTAAATTAATTTCTATCAGTGATACAAGTTAATAGACTTTAATTAAATTGATTTCTGATAGAAACTAATAAACTTCAATTAAATTGGTTTCTATCAGTGATAGAAACTAATAGTCTTGAATTAAATTGATTTCTATTAGTGATAGAAACTGATAACCTTGAATTAAACGGTTTTCTATTAGTCACTGATAGACTTAGATTAAACTGATGGATAGAAACTGATAGTCTTGAATTAAATTGTTTTCTATCAGTGGCTATCACTGACAGGCTTGAATTAAACACGATAAAAATTTATAGATTATGATTATCAAAGTCTATCAGTGATACACACTGATCGACTTCGATTAATCAAAGTCTATCAGTGTCTATCACTAATAGACTCCGATTAATTGAAGCTTATCATCAAAGTCTACCAGTATTTATCACTGATAGACTCCGATTAATCGAAGTCTATCAGTGACTATCAATAATAGGGACTGATAGACTATTGGAGATACTAAGGATATTTTCGTAATTTAACGTATTTTTTTCTATTTCAGCAAATAATTTTATTTATTTATTTTTTTTTTTGCTATTTTTGCAATCCTTTTGTCAGTTTTTGCTATTTGTGCAAATCCCCCTTTTATTAATCTGTGGTTTAGCCTTGTTGTTAGTCTAATTAAAAGAAATAAAGTAGTTTAGCTAGTATTCTTTTAGGATGCGTGGCTGGTGTTAATAAAAGTTGAATAAGTAATGTGGTCTGTTGCATGAAATGGTTCAATGCACGTTGCTACGAGGCTTGACTCGTATAGTGAAGTTAGGTTGTGAATCTGAATTGTAGCTTGGTGGACTTGGGTTGAATGATTAGAAGTGCTTTGATGCTTATCAGGTTTTGAAAATTTTGGTTAATTTTCAGTACATTCGGTTTAGAGTGGTTCAGATCCGTGGTTAAGGGTTTAGAGTTGTAGTAACGTCCCTCTAGGCTAGAGTTTGGAAAACCTGGGGCATTGCAATTTTAGTACAAATATTAATGAAAGAATATTCTCTAATAAGTGAAACATCTACTTTGACTAACCCCAATCTACTTTTATACTACTAATGTGTTGGGAAAAACCCTCAATTCTACCGCATGAATAAGCAAAAAAATAACAGAGAAATTAAAATAAAGAAACACAAGAATTTTTCGTAAAAACTCCAAAGCAGAGAAAAAACCACGGCCCACAGAAAGAAATCCACTATGTGAAAAATTTTTACAATAATCACAAAGAATTCTCTCCCCAACCCCAATTACAAGAAAACACTCTCCCAAAGCTTTATACCACTCACACAACTAGAGTTAGTATACCAAGCTTAAAGTGATTTCAAAAGGGATGCTTTGAAACCAAAGCCATAGGCTTCCTTGAACTTTTTCGATGTGTGACAACTCACTTCTAATATTTTGTCAAAAACCCAACATAATGTATCTCACTTTTATCAATAGTTTTATATTTTCAATTTTTTTGCTAACACGTAATTATTATGAAATAAAAGGATGTAAGATAAAAATAAAAATAACATAAGAAATATGAACCCATCTAATTATCATCTTTACAAATACCAACCGGACTTTATAAAGCCAAAATGAGCATAGCTCAGTGGTAATTGACATATGCTTTCGACGAAAAAGTCAAAAGTTCAAATTCTCCACTTCAAACATCGTTGAACTAAAAAAAACGAAACTCTACACCCTTAAAATGATATATAAAAGAATAATTTCATCAACTTTATTGCGTTCACTCAATAGTACACCAACAACCCTTGACCAAGAACTAAAAGGAGCTTATTGTGGAAACAAAAATACACAAGATATAAATAAAAACACAACTCTAGGTTCTACAATAATATTATCATAAAGGCATGCCCAGTCAAGGAAGAAACTCCCAATATTCAAGAGATGTACATGGCCTTATGAATTTGAGCATTTTCAATTTTTCCTCTTCTTTCTAAAGAGTTCCTCTTTGGTAATCTTTATTGTCCACCATAATCTGAAATGAAAAGAAATGAAAAGAAAAGAAAAGGTCATTGCATAAATATTTGAGTAAAATATATGCACATGAGGATTTGTTTTATTTTTTGTTAAGAAAAATTAATAAAATTTTAAGGAGAGTGAAGGAAAACAACACTTACCATTTCCCAACCATCTGGGTCACTAAATCCAGTCATTTTGACATTAATGGTTGGTATTAAAACTGGCTCCAGGATTAAGTTCCCACCAAGCTCTTTGATTACCACTTTAGCGGCTTCAGCACTCTTGTTTACGTTGTCAGTACTAATATAAAGCTGAAAATACACCAATATGGGATAAGACTTCTTATTCTTGAAACTGACATAACAACATAAACAAGTTTTTATGATAATCAAAAACTAAAAAGAAAAAAAAAAAAAAAAAAAAAAAAAGAGTAAAAGGAGGTTACCATGGAATAGCCATCTCTTCCGTCATCACGAGAGATGTTATTTCTTTTCTCCAATTCCAACACTGTCGTTTTGCTTTCGTTTGTTCCATAACCCAAAGTACCCAATGCAAACTGTGCTCAATAAAATAATAACAAAAATAATTTCAAAATCTTGTTTAAAAGAAAATAATGATATGTTCTAACAAATTACCATTTGAAATATAATCTCAATAATATATGTAATATTTCATTATAATTGGAAATGGCATGGTCCCTATGTAGGATATAATAATATCAATAACTCAATTAGTTAAGGTATTATATCATCCATCCAAACATTAGAGGTTAGAATTTACTCTCTCATGGATTTAAATTCAAAGTAAAAAAAAAAAAAAACTTATTTTACCTGTCCTTGGGCATTGTTTTGCCTCTTAAAGAGTTTCATCCCCAGTGCCTGCATATCAAGTTTCAGCAGATTAAAATTTTGATCATACCAAGAAACTCCATGGAAATCTAACTCGTTTTGTCAACAAGAGTATTGCTCAACTGGTATAAAGTTGTACTAATAACCACGAGATCTGTGATTCAAATCCTCCACCTCTATATTGTGTCAAAAATCTAACTCGTTTTTTTGATATTTATGGATATTAGATGTTACCTTTGAATAGAAGTTGGCAGAGAGATCCAAATCTTTTACACGAAGCATTATTTGAGAGAGAGGATCAAGGAGTGAAGGGATTTGGATGAACTTAAACTTATATCCATCATGATCTTGCACAAAGGCGAATGTAGTTCCGTTAACTTTTTCAGGTTCATGGATCACCACTGCACCATTTGCTCGAGCTTGCTCCACAGATTTGTAGACCTGCAAACTCATTATATTGTCCATTAAACGAGTTAGTTAGAGAAAACTTTCAATGCGCAAAATTAAAGCCATTTGAAAAGTTGGCTGAATAAATGATACCCACATCTTGAGTAGCAATTCCAAAGTGCCCGAACTCGGTACCAACAAATACGTTGTTTGAATCATATCCTGCATGCAAGGGATGGAATTCAAGATATTGAGATGTGGAAATACAAGATGAGACTTGTTTGTAGTAATTTGTAAATTTATTTACTCACTTTGTCTCAATTCCAACAAAAAGTGAGTGTTTTCAGGCCCAAATCCAACAAGGGCATCTTTGTACTCTCTATCGGGAAAGTTCCTTCTCTTCAAAACCTTCATTCCAAACCCTTGCGTGTAAACTCTACATATTTTCAAAAATTTTCAGCCATAGAAATTAAATAAACAAGCTAGCAGCTTTTATATATATATATATATATATGATAGACAATTTCTTTATTGGGATGAGGTTATTGAGTTAAATCATGTATGGAACAATGTTAAATCATTCATGAAACCAAAAAATTAAGACCCCGTTTAAAATTACGTTAGTTTTCTCTCATTTTTCTTATAATGGTTAAAATCTTTGTTAGGTTACATTATTTGAATTCATAGCCAAATTCCAAAAACAATTTTTTTTTTTAAATTACTTATTTCAGTTTTCAAAACTTGACTTGATTTTTAAAAACCTGGAAAGAAGATAGATAAGAAAACAAATAAATTTATAAGTGGAAGTAGTGTATATCAACTTAATTTTCAAAAACAAAAAAATGAAAAACCAAATGATTATCAAACAAGACGTAAACTTTAGAGTTCATCAGTTATTTAACAACTAGCTCTTTTTAGACGACACAAAGCATACATACTTGATAGAATGGTCGAGATTGGAGACATGAATAACAGCACGAAGAAACCGACGATGGTCTCTCTTCACCCATTCCAACACATTTTCATTCAAATTACGAGCTGCCAAACTGGATCCAACGATCTGAAAATTAGGTCAAACAAATTTTCATGTTAAATATGGCCTCAAATCGGAAAAGCATGAGAGAAGGTAAAAACCAGAAAGAAAGCTTACCAAAGAGAAGAATAGAAGAGAGCAGAGGATTGAAGAAGGTGCCAACTTGTAATTGCCCATCTTCAAATTGAATTTGAAAGCTATGAATGTTAAGTGTAATGAAAGGGTTGCAAGTGGAGTTGTGGATTGGGAGTTTGGAACTGGTAGCAGCATCAATTTATAGTGTTGTATTGTGGGCCTTTTACGCGTTTTGTTTGGGAGTTGAGGAATTGTCAAAGTTCAAAGTGTTTGCTTTTTGACCACAAGAATTCAAACTCAGGGATCTCATCATATATGACTTCGTCCTTATCCTTCCTCAGATTTTTTTTTTTTTTTTTTTTTTTTTTTTTAATTCGTTTGTTCTTAAGAAGAAAGTTAAGATAATGTTAATTTAATAGAATTCGTGTCCAAAATGAAATAGAATGACTTGGTTATTTCTTACTTTTCGACGAAATCAAACGTAATCAAATTCAAAATATTGATTCGAGAAACTTTATTTTGAAGGGGTAGTTACAAATAATCTAAAATGATTTTAAATAAAATATTGTGAAAATAATAACTAAGGATTGTAAATGTCGTAAGATTTACAACACATAGGATGATGATTATTATGATTAGAATAAATTAATACATAGATTAATCAAATGATGGTAGATTAACCAAACAATATTTGGCTGTATAACAGTTTGTAGAAGTCTCCTTACACGTCTCATTAAAATCTTGACAACTAAGAGAGAAATGTTAAAAATGGGAATATTTTTTTATCTCTCCTAATCGTCAATATTTTAATTATAATGTGTAGGGAGGTACCTACAGTATCGTATTAATTAATATATTTTCTTTAAGAAAATTAATATATTAATTAATCGTTAGTTTACATCAGTATCACATTAAAAAAATTCTGTTCATTACTGTTATTAAAGATTATAACATTTTTTTATATAAAAATAAAAAGTAGTTTTCAATGAGTAGTTTTCTTTTTTAGAATTTGGCTAGGAATTCAAATGGATACTTGACGGGGATGAAAGTTATGGTAAAAAATTTAAGAAAAAACAAGCATACTTTGCAAAACCCAAATGATTATCAAACGGGGCTTAACCCTTTAGCTTGAGCACATTCATATATATACACTTATATATAATTGACTTTAAATTCTGATCTTAAAAAAAATGAAATCGTGCCACTAATGAAAAGATGTAATGTTAGAATTAAAATATGAGTGATTTAATTAGTTAGACCAAATTATTCGTATGCAATTAAGGATGTGTTTGGTTTAACTTTTTCAAGTGTTTAATTTTGAAAATAAATCATTTTGAAAAAAAAAAAATTTAATGTTTGGCAACCATTAAAAATGACTTATTAGAAAATGAGATTGATAAATAAACCATTTTGAGAGGAACATTTGAAACCAACTTTTTAAAAAAGACTTCCTACGTAAACAATAACTTGTGCATAAAAACATTTATGAGGAAGTTCAACCAAACATATAAGTGTTTAAATTCTAAACAAATTTTATACAAAATGTTTTTTAAAAAATGCATTTTTAAAAAATATTTAAATTAAAATGTATTCTAAACGGACCCTAAAAATAAACTAGATTTTGATTGCTTCGTGGAGCTATACACTAGAGAATGTATGAAAGATGTGGAAAGGTTTGTGACAATAACTCGGTCTTTTCAGCTGATGTTTTAAAATTGTTTTTTAAACAATGTCTTAAAGATGGCTGTTTGGTTTATTGAATTATTTAAAAGAAAGAACTCCACCTAAAAAAAGGTAAATTACCAGTTTAGGTTATAAGTTCCGTTTGATAGTCATTGGTTTTTTAATTTTTGTTTTATTTTTTTGTTTTCGAAAATGAAGACTACAAATACTAACTCTACGATGAATTTCTTTGTTTTGTTATCTACTTTTTAGACATGTTTTAAGAATTCAAGTAAAATCTTCAAAACTGAAAAAGTAAGTCACTTTTGATAACTATTTGGTTTTTCTTTCTTAATTTTTGAAAATCATACCTGAATTCTTAGTCAAATTTCATAAAAAAAAAAAAAAAAAAACAGGTTTTTGAAAATTATTATTTTTTCTTTTAGAACTTGGATTGAATTCTAAAAGCACTTATAAAAAATAAATAACAAAACAAAGAAATTCAACAAGTGGAAGTACATCAAATGATTATCAAATGAGGTAGGAGCTTTCAAAACTTGTTTTTGTTTTTGGAATTTGGTTAGGAATTCTAATATTTCCTTTAAAAAGGTGAAAACCATAGTAAAAAAATGCCAAGGAAGCAAGAATGTTTTCAAACATAGAAAACTAAAAACAAAATTGTTATCAAACGAGACTTAAACTTTCAAGTTTGTGTTTAAAATGCCTCACAACTTTATAAAGTATTGAATAGGTCTTGATTTTTTTTTTATTTTGTGTCTAAATATGCATTTGAACATTTAAAACATATAATTTAGGTCGTTGAACGATCAATTTTGTGTCTAATAGACCTGATATATTAAAAGTTTTTAAAAATCAATTGATCTTTTTTTTAAAAAAAAATCAATTGATCTATTACGATTTAAATTGAGTTTTATTGTCTGGTAGGACTCTAAACTTTTAAATTTGTGTCTAGTAGACCAATGAATTTTAAAAAATGTCTAGTAGAATTCTACAAAATTGAAAATGCAAAGACTAACATAATATTGAAAGTTTAAAAACCTATAAAACACATTTTAAAGTTTAAGGACTTATCTAGCATAAAATTAAAAATTTAAAAATCTATTAAACATTTTTTAAACACACAATCTAAAGGTATAATTACTAAACTTGTAATTTAATAAAAACAAACAAACTCTTTACGTTTATGAACACCGATATTATCGAAATTGTGGAAGATAAGGGGTTGAAAATTTGTTACCAAATCCTTGTTGAAGTTTTATTTTCAAAATGTTTTGTGTGTGAAATCGAAAAATTCCAAGGATATATGAAGTAAAATCCTGTACCTGTTTTTGTTTCTGTGGGCATTTTCTTTATTTCAATTTTAAATAATAAAATTAATGTGATGGTGGCTATTATTGACTTCTTCAAGTAGTCCAAAAGGACAAAGGGCTATATGATCATCTTGCAAATTGAATACGCAATATGCATTCTAATTTAAAGGCAAAGTCACGTGTCAATTTCAGATTTTTGAAGATATCAACATTTAACAAATACTCTAAGGTAAGATTTTGTCGATCCTTCTAAAAATTTTGAAAAACATCGTTTAATATTGTTATGATAGAAACCATAAAAAAAAAAAAAGAAGATTACAAAGATTACAAAGATTAATAGTGAGGAGTAAAACGTATGTAGATTACAAAGATTAGGGCAAAATAGGTTAAGAGAATTTATATATGACACCACTCTTAATCCTAACATAATAGGTCCAAAATAAAAGCCCAAAACGGAAAATCATATCTAATCTCTATACATAATTTACTTGGTCATTTGGAGCGATTCATATCAGATTCAAAACCTATCAACAAATATCACCAACATATTTCAAAAAAAAAAAAACAAATATCACCAACATTTTCACAACAAAATATTTATATATATATATATATATATATATATATATATATATATATATATAAACACACGTACGTACATATATGTACATATGTACACATACATATATATATGTACATATGTACACATAATACATACATACACACATATACATATATACACACACTTTTAATATTATTGACAACATTATTGTCAATTATGGAAAAGCACGACATGATATAAATTGTATTACAATTTTTTATTAGATAATATAAATGAATATATTTTTTATAAAAAATATTTTAAAAAAAAGTAAGAAAAAGAGAGGAGGAGGATATTGTTATAGAATGGGGGCAAAAGAAGAACAAGAAGAACATGATGGAAAGAGATAGAGAGGAGAAGAAAGTAGAGAACAATATGAAATTCTCATTCAACTCTTGAATTGGTGTGTTTGTTGTATATTTTTACAAATAAAATGTGAAAGAAAGTGATTTAAATTCAATTCATCAAAAGTTTCAAAATGGATTGAAACATCAAATTCAATTTGATGTTTCATTTGCAAATTTAATCTATGGAAGTTAAATTTTGTGTTATAACTCAATTGAGTTATACTTTACATATGTTTCAATTTGATTTTATTTTTTGTTCTTTGGAGTTACTAAGTTGCTAGCCTAACTTGTTTCTGATGTGCAAATTGCTTACCGCAAGTGTACGGGTCAAGTAATAATATAGTGTTTTCGTGATTAAACGAGAGTCGTCCTCTGGATTGGTTTTCTAGCAAATTAAGTACCGTGAATACTTTTGTTCAATTTTATTTAGGGAGCAAAACTTAATGAAAAAAGATAAATTTAAAGACAAAAAACATAAAATAAAAGTGGAGATTCAAATGGAAAGACTCTTAGGGAATTGATTTCATTGATTAAGATTGAGGATTGATTAATAGGAATGAATTGACCATGCAATTATTCTACAAGCCAAGGAAACTTTAATCACGATTACCTCTCCCGAGTATAATTGATTCTCATGCAAATAACTAACTTGATATCCCTATCTAAGTTCATTAACATGCAAGACATTATTCGGTTCGGTCCTTGTTATACTTTTAAAGTAATTCTAAATCCCGTCACAAACTTAGAATTTCTACTTTAGTCATGCAATTAAACAACGTAAGTCTTACGCCAAATCCTCTCTCCCGAGTTAGATTCAACACTTAAATCATTCAATTAGTGATCAAGTAATTGAAAGCAATACAAAAAATTGCATGCATAAAATAAAAGCACATTCATACAAAAAATCAATCCAACAAACTAAAAACAATTACATCAAACCCTAAGACAAACAACTAGCAATTCATAGTCTTTGAACCACAAACACTAATTTGCAAGAAAAGCCAAAAAAACTACAAGAGTTAAGGGAAAAAGAAAGGAAAACTCGAATCTGTCAAAACCGACACGTCCCCGTCACGATCTCCACCTCTTCTCGCTTGATTCCCGCTCCTTGGCCTCGCCTTTAGCTCCCACAAAAGGTCTCTAGTCGAAATTAGGGCTAAAATCTCACCCATTGGACTCTCCCCAATCCGTAGCATGAAAAGAAGATTAAATAGGAAATCTGTCGATAGCGTCGAGACGCTAAGGAGATAGCGTCTCGACGTTGTCTCTGTTGCCGCCTAATTCAGAAAAGGAAAGGCAGCGTCGAGACGCTCCAAGAGCAGCGTCCCGACGCTGGCCTGCGAATGGCTCTCTTTTGACTTCTTCTAACTTGAATCTTTTTCGTTCTTTAGCAAATTTTTATGTCCCGAACACATATTTAGCTTCAATTTCTCGATTTAACTCCGAAACATGATTCCTACAAATAGAACACAAAAATGCATAATTTTGGCCAATTAAATAACAAAGACTAGCTTAATTAATTAGGAAAAAATAGCTAGCTATGCTCCTATCAGTTTCTTCATTTGAATCATCTCATTTTATTTGGAGCATTCCTTCTTTCTTTCTTTGTTTCTTTTGATCTTGAGTCGAGTTGAGAGCAAGTATCCAAGAGTTCTGCCAGATCCGAGAAGTTCGAGGTTGTTGTTCTAGCGGAGTTAGTCGTTGTATCCTATTGAGACAATCGCTGTAGTTTGCTAGCAACCCATGCAAAGCGAATAATTGTCTTCAGGACAACGCTTTATTAGCGTGTCTCGACTACATATTATTTCGTTCACCATGGTGAAAACTTCAAAAGATGGCAACAAAAGATGATTTTCTACCTAACCACATTGAATCTTGCTCACATTTTAAAGGAAGATTGCCCAGTTACCCCACCAGAAGCTATTACTCTTGAAACTGAAGCTGCCAAGCAAGCATGGATGCATTCGAATTTTTTATGTCCCAATTATATACTGAGTGGTCTTGAATATGAAGGGGATGAAAGCCCCGGCACAACGAAAGCGCATCGAGAGGACCTCACGTCGTATATTAATTAACATTAAAATACCAATACGAAAAGGCAAAACGCTACTTTAATCATGCTTTAAAGTGGCTGTAAAATCGTTATAAACATGCTGAAAATATAAAAAAATAATGCTACTTTATTTTTTATATTTTTCTAAAGGAAAGAGTAACTGTTACAAACCTTTGTTGTAGACTTGACCGATTCTCGCCAACGATGTTCTAACGTTGAAAACGCAACAACCCATTTAGATCTTCGCTGGAGTTTTTCTTCTTAAAGAGCACAATAACCACAGAGGTTACACCGGTATATCTCTAAGTCTAGGAGGTAATTGACTGATGGACGTCTTTCTCTAAGAGGGAGGCTAGAGATTCTTCATTCTTTATTTCAATGGAAAGTTGTTCATTTGCACTTTATCCCATCATGTGTAGCTAAATTCCATTGAGGGGTTCAATATAGTTAATTTCCTTATGGTTAACTTAGCTGGAAAGTGTTTATTTACTTAAGTTTTATTCATTGCATGTCACTCTCTTTATTGAATATCATTCTGAATCTTGCTGAGTTTAACTTGATCACTTAGACTTTGCATAGTTTGATACCCGAAAGGGACAAACGATATCGATTCTCATAAAGGTGATATAGGAGAAATGGCTCGAAAGAGTGTATTCGGTGTTATAGGGCGAGGTTGCCTAAGGCACCCTATAACAACTATAGGGTTATAGATTGCATTTGTGAATTATCTATGTCGGAGTCGAGTCACAGACATGTGCATAACGGTACTTGCTTAGCCTTCTAACGGTTCTTGGGACCAAGACCAAATAGAAGTTAAATCTGACCCAATGCATGAATAGACATAGGTTTAATAAGCACAGATTAGAGTTATTTTACCTTAGGGTTGAAACTATGTTGGACACCTCGTTTATTTGTCATTGTTTTTCTTACTTGTTTATTTTATCTACTTTTCAAAAATCATCATCAACTATTTCTTTTGTTACCTTATCCAAGCAATCTTTGAGCAGTTTTTTCTTCAAAACTGTGTTTCCAATTTAGTCCTCGTGGGATCGATACCCTTGGAATACTTCTAAGGTTTTTATTACTACGTGCGATAATGTATACTTGCAGTAGGTTGGTTGAATTTATCTTAATTATTATTCATCATATTTTTCACATATCCACATTTCAGCCCGACACGCACCAAGTTTTTGGCGTCGTTGTCGGAGACCAAAAGTGAAACTAGTTTTGTTTTTTTGAGATTGCGATTCGATTGCGACCACATTTCTATCTCAAAAAGGAATTGACTTTGATTTGCAATTTTTCTCTTGCAGGTTAAGGTTAGTGCATGAACAAGGGGTGTCCACTCCTTGATATAGATCCTGAGATAGAAAGAACCTTTCGTCGTCGTTGGAGAGAGCAAAGACGAAAGAGAAGGGAAGAACAAGAGTTGAGTGCACAGGAACCTCTAGAAGAAGCTTCTTATATACAAGAGTTTCCGATGGACCAACCTGGAGTAGATCCTCAAGTTGAGCCACATAATCGTGGAAGGGAGCAAAATGGTGGGAGAATCCCTCCAGTTCCACCAGTGCCACCACATGAAAATCCAATTTACATTGCTGAAGACAACAATAGACCAATAAGGGACTATGCCTTACCCGTTTTTGGACTTTAATTCCAAGAATCTTGGAGCCAACGATAGAAGCTCCAAAATTTGAGCTGAAGCTAGTGATGTTTCAAATGTTAAATAGCATGGGCCAATTTTCTGGACTTCCAGAAGATCCACATAAACACTGTTGGGTTTTATGCCTTAAAACTCGTAGATAGTGAATGTAACCGTTGACCGGATATTAATGAAATAATATTGATATATTTTTCCATTAATTGTTATTAGTTATTTTATATTTGTCTTTGCCTAATAATAACCCTAATCCAATAAACTAGACATCCAAGGCTGTAATATGAGTCTTGAACTATATGTAGCGACATATGGGATCATTGTTCAAGAAACAGCCTAAAGGGTCTATAGTATAGGGATAAGACTGGGTGCCTTATCCTGGTGACACTATGGATACGGCCCACTTTGTATTTGATACAAACGCTGCGATCCAACGCGTTCGTGTAGGAGACATGCGAGTGGGGGTATCCTATGCAATGAGTTTGCATAAGACCGGACCGCGAAATAGTAACCACTAGTTATAACACCGCTAACTAGTTGGTTTTCTATTTCACTAGGACGACCGAGACAACTTAGTCTTAATCCTGAGTTGATTATGGACTCCTGCTCATGAGAGACTGTCCTCTGATTTGCATGGGTGAGAGTGGCCAATACGCCGACTCAATAAGCCTACCACTTTGGGGACAAGATCGAATGGGGAGCTGGGAACATAATCGTACAAGATGGAATTCACTCCTTCCCGACTTTAGGGAAGCAGATGAGTGTTCCCTTAAGTGGTTACTCCGAGTCTTGAACAAAGGGCCCTACCCTCTCAATGGCACGAGAGGGTTTTCTGTTTAATGGTTGGACCATAAACAGATTGTTCATTAGAGGAGAATTGGTACTTAAGGAAATAGAGGTGACCCAGGGGTAAAACGGTAATTTGACCCAGCTGGTGTTACGGACACTCGTGAAGGACTAACTAGTCGATATTGGTCTAAGTTCCGTGGACACAGAAAATATGTCTGCAGTGAGAAGAGTGCAACTGTGAGTCTATAGTGGAATGTACACACAGTTAACGAATATTGATTATTGTGGTTAATGAGTTTAACCAATTAATCTCACATCGTTGGAGCTTCTGATCTGCAGGTCCATAAGGTCCCACTGGTAGCTCGTAAAGTAATTTGAGGCAACTAAGTAATTAAATGTAAATTGAAAATGTTCAATTTACTAAGGGAAATAAATATAATATATATTGATATATTATTATGAGAGAAATTAATATTTGAAAAGTTCAAATATAAATTTATGGAAGATTGAAAAGAATTAATTAATTTAAGTCCTAAAAGTGTTTGGGCAAAATTAATTAATTCAAGGCCGGAAATTAAATATGTGATATTTAATTTGGTGGTTAATTAATTAAAGAATTCATTAACCATGAATTAATCAATTATGTAAATAATTAATCACTTAAGGAAGTGATTAATCATTTATGGGAATGATCTAATTACTTATGGAAGAAATTAGTCATTTATGGAAAAGATTAATCAATTGGGGAATTGATTGATCATGATTGATTAATTAAGGAATAAAGATTGAATCAATTTTGGAAAAGATTGATTTAATTGAATATTTTATTCATGGCCTCTCTTCTATAAATAGAACACTAGACCTAATTGGTCATGACACTTGACACTCTTGAAAGACAAGACCTAGAATTCTCTCTAGCCTCCCTCTTAGAGAAAGACTCCCACAAGTCTTTGGCCTCCTAGACTTAGAGACATACCGGTGTAACCTCTGTGGTCATTGTGTCAATCAAAGAAGAATTTCCAGCGAAGAATACCTTGAAGCGGCTGCTGCGTTTTCGTTCGTGGAGCTTCGTTGGCGAAGAACGGTCAAGTCTACAACGGAGGTTTGTAACGGTTCTTCCTCATTTCTTTAGAAAAGTTTTAAAAATAAATTTAGATTTATTTTAGCATGTTTAAACCGATTTTACAGCGGCTTTAAAGTTAGTTTAAAGTTTTTGTTTGAGTTTTCGTAACGGTTTTTAATGTTAATTAATATACGGCGTAAGGTCCAATCGATGCGCTTCCGCTGCGTTGGGACTTTTATTCCCTTCAATCGGCATCAGAGCCATCGCTGTCCCTATTAATTAATTTTAAAAAGTTGCGATAGGCTCTAGTAGGTGGGATTTATGCATAATGTATGTTCGGTTTGCATTGAACTGTTTGGGTTAATTTTATGGCCATAGATTTTATTTTTATGTGATTTTGATCATGTAAGGCCCGGTGTTTCGGGTATTTTATGTAAAATCGAGTCCTATGTAAGTCCGGGTCTAGAATAGGTTTTTATGAGATAAAAATCGGAGCAATCGTCGCTGAAATCGAGGTCGAAATCGGAAAAATCGTTGCTGTTTTGCCCAGAATCTGCCTCCAGACGCAACAGCGTCGGGACGCTCCTTCAACAGCGTCTCGACGCTGTCTCGATACCGAAGGCGCTCGGTAAGGAAAGCACACAGCGTCGGGACGCTACCTCAACAGCGTCTCGACGCTGTCTCGATTACGCAGGCGCCAGATATGGAAAACGCACAGCGTCGGGACGCTAATCTACACAGCGTCTCGACGCTGTCACGATGGAGGCGCGCACTAGGGTTTCAACAGGCGCGGTTCAAGCAAGGACGGTCCGGTTCGGACCGGCTCGGCTGGGCTGGGACCTATTTGGTCCGGTTCAGCCAATTTTTGGCATGGTTCGTGATTTTGGAGGCCGGTTCGAGGTGGTTCGGGGCGGTTCGAGCTGTCTAGACCAATTCCGGAGCTGTACATGGATTTTTAGGATAGAATTTAGCTAAATTATTGTAATTTAATGCTTTATTTTATCCTAGGGGCCAAAATTAACCGGTTCAATTGCTATTTATATGCTTTATGGATGTCATATAGATTATTTAATCCCACCTTAGGTTATAAACATGCTCATGCATTTTTTATATATTATAAATTGTTATAATGTATGTTTAAATGCATGGATTGGTTTTCATATTTCTTAATATAAGTGTATATTAATTTATATGAAAAATTGGAAAGCATGAAGCATGTCATTACTTAAATTAAATATAAATAGTTATGTTTAATGTGATGAATGAAGCATGCTTGGTTGATTTTCTTGATTGGCTTATAATTGTTATAATAAAAGAAAATCAAAATTGCATGAAGCATGAAACATCCATAGTTATTAATATAATTGTTATATTATTCATGCAATTGATGTGGCTTAATTATTCAATTTGAATGAGATTGTTGAATGAATTAAACCCTAGATTCTTGATTATAGGATTAATCATTAAAATTTGAAATAGTTCTTTAATATTAATGGTTAGAAACCGTCAATCTATAATCAAGATTTGCATGCAAACATAAGATCATAGGAAAAATTGAATTAATTTTAAATTGTTTAAAATTAATTAGACCTAGATCGATTTCTAATAGGATTAGAATCTTTTCTTACTTAGAATTAAAAATAGTTTTAATTTACTAAGTAGGAAAAACATTGCTATGATTATAAGGGAACTCCACCGGTAATGTTCTGTCTAAGGTTGGGGGTATTTAAGTTGACGGTTTACGGAACACCTCCTACCTGGGAACTGACCTGGAATACCGGAGTTGAATTAATCATAGTTAAATGTTAGCATGCAATGTCACTAGGTTTATTAAAAGTGTTTAATGCACCTAGATCTTTAGAGTAAAGACCTTACATTACTGAGGTTATAAGGGAACTCTTTCGGTAAAGTTCTGTCTAAGGCTGGGGGTATTTAAGTTGACGGTTTACGGAACACCTCCTACCTGGGAACTAACCGGATTGAGTTGAATTAACCATAGTAATGTTGACTTGCAATGTTGGGTTTATTAAAAGAAGTTTAATTCACCCAAAAGATTGCAGTTGAATCTTTTCCATAATTGTTATAATAGGATCAGACTTAGATAGATTGACTTAGCCGAATACTATCTAAGTTAAACAACCCTATATTAACCTTAGGACATTTTCAGTGGGAGGAAAATTACAAAACGAGATTTAAATCAAGTTTTGCTCCTACGTCCCTATATTCACAACGTGAGATTCATGCTCGGCTTCGAGTCGCCCTAGGAGCGGCCTCCCTTCGGAAAGTGTTTGCATGGATCAATATCAAGGTGAATGGGAAAAATGTCTAGAGTAAGTGGGAGCGGGACACGTGTCAACGTATCCCTCGGTCTCCGCCCATAGTTCACACCGTGAGAGTCCTATGATCCGCCTGCAGATTGCCCTGGCGCATCCATCCCTTCGGAGGGCCTGGTCATAGGATTCGGAACATCGTGAACTCCTGAAAAGGATAGGAGCTCTTAGGCTAATCACCAACAGTTGTCTTTCCCTTCGGTAGCCTGTTGGTGCGTGCCTCTGAGATCTGAAAGTGGGAGGGTTACACTTACGAGGATGAGTTAAAAGTGTTAACAAATCCTTGACCGAACAACGGTGGCTAATGTCTATAGGAATATGAGTTATTCTGGAATTAGAATTAGCTGAGAGGTGTCTCATTTCAAAGGAGGAGTACCTGATCACCCTTCGGTGGCTGATATTCTAAACCTCTGAAACGTCGTTGCAAAACTAAATCAATAGTTTTAGGGTTCTGTGATTGTCTGTTTTGCTAAATTGATTGGATTGTGTGCAATTGTTTGCTTGTATGATGGGTTAAGGCAAAGATAACTAATACGGTCATTGTTTGTTTAAATTTCAGCAATGTCTTCCTCAATTGTCTCTCTGCTTAAAAATGAGAAATTAACCGGCGAAAATTATGCTACGTGGAAGTCGAACTTGAATACGATTCTTGTTGTCGATGATCTGCGGTTCGTCTTAACGGAGGATTGTCCTCCAGCCCCTGCTCGTAATGCATCCCAGGCAGTTAAGGATGCTTATGACCGCTGGACAAAGGCCAATGATAAGACTCGCGTCTATATCTTAGCCAGCTTATCTGAAGTTTTGGCTAAAAGGCATGAGGGCATGGTAACAGCGAGGGAGATTATGAACTCTCTCCAGGAGATGTTTGGACAACCGTCCTACCAACTCCACCATGACGCTCTCAAATATGTTTATAGCTGTCGCATGAAAGAGGGCACGTCTGTACGGGAGCATGTCCTGGATATGATGGTCCAATTCAACGTGGCAGAGGCAAACGGGGCGGTCATAGATGAGCGTAGTCAGGTTGCATTCATCTTAGAATCTCTTCCGAAGAGTTTTCTGCAGTTTCGAAGCAATGCAATGATGAATAAAATAACATTCAACCTGACTAGCCTCCTTAATGAGCTACAGCTCTATCAGTCTCTTCTTAAGAACAAGGGACAGATAGAAGGAGAGGCAAACGTTGTTCACTCCAAAAGAAAGTTCGAGAAGGGTTCATCCTCTGGAACTAAATCTGTAGCCACTTCTTCAAAGAAAACTCAGAAGAAGAAAGGAAACAAGGGGAAAGCTCCCAGTACTGCTGCCAAAAGCAAGGGAAAAGCCAAAGCTGTGGCAGACAAGGGCAAATGTTTTCACTGCAATGTAGATGGACATTGGAAGAGAAACTGGCCAAAGTACCTTGCTGAGAAAAAAAAGGAAAAGGAAGGTAAATTTGATTTACTGGTTTTAGAAACATGCCTGGTGGAACATGATGAGTTTACCTGGATACTTGATTCAGGAGCAACTAATCATGTTTGCTCTTCTTTTCAGGAAAATAGTTCCTTTCGGCAGTTGAACGATGGAGAAATGACACTCAGGGTCGGAACTGGAGAAGTCATTTCAGCTAAAGCAATGGGAGCTGCGAAGTTATTTTTTAGAAATAGATTCTTGCTTTTAGAAAGTTTGTTAATCGTTCCCAAGATTAAGAGGAACTTGATTTCTATTTCATGTCTGATTGAACAATCGTATACAGTTACTTTTGATATGAATGAAGCGTTCATTTATAAAAATGGTATACTTATTTGTTCAGCCAAATTGGAAAATAACTTATATGTTTTAAGACCAACCGAAAACAAAGCACTTTTAAATCACGAATTATTTAAAACTGCTGAAACTCAAAGTAAAAGGCAAAAGATTTCTCCATCAAGTAACAATACTCATCTTTGGCATCTTAGACTTGGTCATATAAACATCGATAGGATCGGTCGTTTGGTAAAGAATGGACTTCTAAGCAAGTTAGAAGAAGATTCACTACCACCTTGTGAATCTTGTCTCGAGGGAAAAATGACCAAAAGACCCTTTACTGGAAAAGGTTACAGAGCCAAAGAACCCTTAGAGTTAATACATTCGGATCTATGTGGTCCAATGAATGTAAAAGCTCGAGGAGGGTACGAATATTTCATCTCATTTATAGATGATTATTCAAGATATGGTTACTTATACCTAATGGGACATAAGTCTGAAGCCCTTGAAAAGTTTAAGGAGTTTAAGGCTGAAGTTGAAAACCTATTAGGTAAATCTATCAAAGTACTTCGATCTGATCGAGGAGGGGAGTATATGGATCAAAGATTCCAGGACTATATGATAGAACATGGAATCCAATCTCAACTCTCAGCCCCTGGTACACCTCAGCAGAATGGTGTGTCAGAAAGGAGAAATAGAACCTTGTTAGACATGGTTCGATCAATGATGAGCTATGCTCAATTGCCTAGCTCGTTTTGGGGGTATGCAGTGGAGACTGCAGTATACATCTTGAACAATGTTCCCTCGAAAAGTGTTTCTGAAACACCTTTCGAGTTATGGAAGGGGCGTAAACCTAGTTTGCATCACTTTCGCATTTGGGGTTGTCCTGCACACGTGCTTGTGACAAATCCTAAGAAACTGGAACCTCGTTCAAAACTGTGTCAATTTGTTGGTTACCCTAAAGAAACGAGAGGTGGTTATTTCTACGACCCACAAGAAAATAAGGTGATTGTATCGACAAACGCCACTTTCTTAGAGGAAGACCACATGAGAGATCATAAACCACGAAGCAAAATAATATTAGGAGAAGCTACTGAAGAATCATCAAAAGTTGTTGATGAAGTTGGACCTTCAACAAGGGTTGATGAAGGAACTAGTTCTTCAGATCCATCCCGTCCATCTCAATCGTTGGGAATGCCTCGACGCAGTGGGAGGGTTGTGTTACAACCTGACCGCTACTTGGGTTTAACTGAAACTCAGGTTGTCATACCTAATGATGGCATTGAGGATCCATTGTCCTATCGACAGGCAATGAATGACAAAGATTAGGATGAATGGGTCAAAGCCATGAACCTGGAAATGGAGTCAATGTACTCCAATTCTGTATGGGAACTTGCAGATCTACCAAATGGGGTAAAACCCATAGGGTGCAAATGGATCTATAAGAGAAAAAGAGATGCAGCTGGAAAGGTACAGACCTTCAAAGCTAGACTAGTGGCAAAGGGTTATACCCAAAAGGAGGGGGTTGACTATGAGGAAACCTTTTCTCCTGTAGCCATGTTAAAGTCCATAAGAATTCTTTTATCCATTGCCACATATTATGACTATGAAATATGACAAATGGACGTCAAGACTGCCTTTCTGAATGGTAATCTTGAAGAGAATATCTTTATGTCTCAACCCGAAGGGTTCATAGCCCAAGGTCAGGAACAAAAGGTTTGTAAGCTAAATCGATCCATTTATGGATTGAAACAAGCATCCAGATCATGGAACATTAGATTTGATACTGCAATCAAATTTTTTGGCTTTGACCAAAACGTTGATGAGCCTTGTGTATACAAGAAAGTCAACAAAAGGAAAGTAGCTTTTCTAATACTTTATGTAGACGATATCCTACTCATTGGGAATGATGTAGGATACCTAACTGACATTAAGAAATGGCTAGCAGCCCAATTCCAAATGAAAGATCTGGGAGAGGCTCAATATGTTCTGGGAATCCAAATCATTAGGGATCGTAAGAACAAAACGCTAGCTCTGTCTCAAGCAACGTATATTGACAAGATGTTGTCTCGATATTCGATGCAAAACTCCAAGAAGGGACTCCTACCCTTCAGACATGGGGTACACCTGTCTAAGGAACAATCTCCTAAGACACCTCAAGAAGTTGAGAACATGAGACACATTCCCTACGCCTCAGCTGTGGGCAGCTTAATGTATGCCATGCTCTGCACTAGGCCTGACATATGTTATGCAGTGGGAGTAGTCAGTAGGTATCAGTCTAATCCAGGGTTGGACCACTGGGGAGCGGTTAAGAATATCCTCAAGTATCTTCGGAGAACGAGGGACTACATGCTTGTGTATGGAGCTAAGGATTTGATTCTTACTGGATACACTGATTCTGACTTTCAAGCTGATAAGGATTCTAGGAAATCCACATCAGGGTCAGTATTCACCCTCAATGGAGGAGCAGTAGTGTGGAGAAGCATCAAACAAGGATGCATAGCAGACTCAACCATGGAGGCTGAGTATGTAGCAGCTTGCGAAGCAGCTAAGGAGGCAGTATGGCTCAGAAAGTTCTTGACTGATCTGGAAGTAGTTCCAAATATGAACGTGCCCATAACACTACACTGTGACAACAGTGGGGCTGTAGCCAACTCAAAAGAACCTCGTAGCCACAAACGGGGTAAACACATCGAGAGGAAGTATCACCTGATACGGGAGATTGTGCAAAGAGGAGATGTGATCGTCACTAAGATCGCCTCGGAGCACAACATAGCTGATCCATTTACAAAGGCTCTCACGGCTAAAGTGTTTGAGGGTCATCTAGAAGGTCTAGGTCTACGAGATATGTATGCCATCTTATCTAGGGCAAGTGGGAGAAATGTATAATGGGTATAAGGATGCCCTAGTTCATTGTATTTCCAGCTTTAGATTATTGCATTTACATCCCACTAACTAGTGTTTTAGTTCAAGTGGGAGTTTGTTGGGTTTTATGCCCTAAAACTCGTAGATAGTGAATGTAACCGTTGACCGGATATTAATGAAATAATATTGATATATTTTTCCATTAATTGTTATTAGTTATTTTATATTTGTCTTTTCCTAATAATAACCCTAATCCAATAAACTAGACATCCAAGGCTGTAATATGAGTCTTGAACTATATGTAGCGACATATGGGATCATTGTTCAAGAAACAGCCTAAAGGGTCTATAGTATAGGGATAAGACTGGGTGCCTTATCCTGGTGACACTATGGATACGGCCCACTTTGTATTTGATACAAACGCTGCGATCCAACGCGTTCGTGTAGGAGACATGCGAGTGGGGGTATCCTATGCAATGAGTTTGCATAAGACCGGACCGCGAAATAGTAACCACTAGTTATAACACCGTTAACTAGTTGGTTTTCTATTTCACTAGGACGACCGAGACAACTTAGTCTTAATCCTGAGTTGATTATGGACTCCTGCTCATGAGAGACTGTCCTTTGATTTGCATAGGTGAGAGTGGCCAATACGCCGACTCAATAAGCCTACCACTTTGGGGACAAGATCGAATGGGGAGCTGGGAACATAATCGTACAAGATGGAATTCACTCCTTCCCGACTTTAGGGAAGCAGATGAGTGTTCCCTTAAGTGGTTACTCCGAGTCTTGAACAAAGGGCCCTACCCTCTCAATGGCACGAGAGGGTTTTCTGTTTAATGGTTGGACCATAAACAGATTGTTCATTAGAGGAGAATTGGTACTTAAGGAAATAGAGGTGACCCAGGGGTAAAACGGTAATTTGACCCAGCTGGTGTTACGGACACTCGTGAAGGACTAACTAGTCGATATTGGTCTAAGTTCCGTGGACACAGAAAATATGTCTGCAGTGAGAAGAGTGCAACTGTGAGTCTATAGTGGAATGTACACACAGTTAACGAATATTGATTATTGTGGTTAATGAGTTTAACCAATTAATCTCACATCGTTGGAGCTTCTGATCTGCAGGTCCATAAGGTCCCACTGGTAGCTCGTAAAGTAATTTGAGGCAACTAAGTAATTAAATGTAAATTGAAAATGTTCAATTTACTAAGGGAAATAAATATAATATATATTGATATATTATTATGAGAGAAATTAATATTTGAAAAGTTCAAATATAAATTTATGGAAGATTGAAAAGAATTAATTAATTTAAGTCCTAAAAGTGTTTGGGCAAAATTAATTAATTCAAGGCCGGAAATTAAATATGTGATATTTAATTTGGTGGTTAATTAATTAAAGAATTCATTAACCATGAATTAATCAATTATGTAAATAATTAATCACTTAAGGAAGTGATTAATCATTTATGGGAATGATCTAATTACTTATGGAAGAAATTAGTCATTTATGGAAAAGATTAATCAATTGGGGAATTGATTGATCATGATTGATTAATTAAGGAATAAAGATTGAATCAATTTTGGAAAAGATTGATTTAATTGAATATTTTATTCATGGCCTCTCTTCTATAAATAGAACACTAGACCTAATTGGTCATGACACTTGACACTCTTGAAAGACAAGACCTAGAATTCTCTCTAGCCTCCCTCTTAGAGAAAGACTCCCACAAGTCTTTGGCCTCCTAGACTTAGAGACATACCGGTGTAACCTCTGTGGTCATTGTGTCAATCAAAGAAGAATTTCCAGCGAAGAATACCTTGAAGCGGCTGCTGCGTTTTCGTTCGTGGAGCTTCGTTGGCGAAGAACGGTCAAGTCTACAACGGAGGTTTGTAACGGTTCTTCCTCTTTTCTTTAGAAAAGTTTTAAAAATAAATTTAGATTTATTTTAGCATGTTTAAACCGATTTTACAGCGGCTTTAAAGTTAGTTTAAAGTTTTTGTTTGAGTTTTCGTAACGGTTTTTAATGTTAATTAATATACGGCGTAAGGTCCAATCGATGCGCTTCCGCTGCGTTGGGACTTTTATTCCCTTCAAACACATCAAGCTATTTTTAAGAATTTGCAATTCTAATTACAGGTGTGCCTGAAGATACTTTGAAGCTAAAAATTTTTCCATCTTCTATGCAAGGAGATGCTAAAGCTTGGTTGGACTTATTCCCTCCAAACTCCATCACTTCCTAGAACGACTTGGCTGAAAAGTTTTTAGAGAAGTTTTTTCCTTCTAATAAAAATGCTAAATATGGAGCTGAAATTATTGCATTTAGAAAATCTTATAATGAACCTCTAGATGCAGCCTGAGAGAGATTCCAAAGGCTGGTTCGGAAGTGTCCACATCACGAATTGCCTACTTGCATCATCCTAGAGCATTTTTACAACAGATTGGATCAAGCTTTGAAGGCTCTAGTTAATGCATCTGCAAATGGATCTTTCTTAAAGAAGGCTGCAAATGAAGCACATGTCATACTGGACATCATAGCCACAAATAATAGACACTGGGGAGAGATTGAGCCAACAAAAATTTTGAAGAATCCAGCAAAAGCAGTAGAGACAGAGGCTAATTCTACCATGCAAGCTCAAATCAAGGCCATCCACAGCATGATGATGAGCATTACGATGGGCAACCAAGCAAACATAGCCCCTGCCAATGCTATCTATTCTCCCTGCTGTGAAATTTGTGGTGAGGAACATATTGTCGATAACTGTCCACTAAATCCCGCGTTTGTCTTTTATGTAGGTCAACAAGGAAACCAGAACAGATGAAACTCATACTCGACTACATACAACCCAAGTTGGAGACAACATCCAAACTTCTCTTGGGGAGGTCAAGCCAGCTCGAATAATTCCAATACAAATCAGTTTGAGAAACTCTCCACACAACAATAGCTGCAAAAGAACTTCCAACCAATCCATGTTCAGAATCAAGAGTCAAATCTAGAGGCTCTGATGAAAGAGTGCATGGCAAGAAATGATGCCGTTGTAAAAAATTTGGAAGTACAAATTGGACAGATCCCTCAAGAAATAAAAAATAGTCCACAAGGGACATTGCCCAGCAAGACTGAGAACCCTCATCGAGAAGGAAAAGAGCAATGCAAGACAGTCACCTTGAGAAGTGGACTAGAGTATGATGGCCCAAAATACCCTGTGAATCAAGAAGTAAGGAAGATCCGAGAAAAAGCTCCAGAAGAAGTTTCAGAAAAGAAGTCAGAAGTTATAAAAAATAAAGAAAATAAAGAAAAGACCAAGGAATCAGAAGCCTTGGTAGAAAAAAGTAAAAATTCAAGTTTAGAGGAAAAAATTGGGGAATGCGACCGCAATTGCGACTACAAAACCTAAGAAGTTTGTTATAGATCCAGAATACAGACCACCACCTCCATACCCTCAGTGATTTAAATATGCTTCACATGATGCACAGTTTAAAAATTTTCTAGATGTTTTAAAGCAGCTCCATATCAATATTCCATTGGTAGAAGCACTTGAACAAATGCCTACTTACGTGAAGTTCATGAAGGACATTCTATCCAAGAAAAGAAGATTGGAAGAGTATGAAACAGTAGCACTTATTGAATGCTCTAATGCATTGGTCAAGAATGAGATCCCTCCCAAATTAAAGGACCCAGGAAGTTTCACCATTCCATGCTCTATTGGAGGACGAAATGTAGGCAGGGCATTATGTGATCTAGGGGCAAGTATAAACTTGATGCCATACTCAGTTTTTCAGTAGTTGGGGATAGGAGAAGCAAGACCTACAACTGTAACTTTAAAGTTAGCCGAAAGGTCACTAACACAACCCATTGGAAAGATTGAGGATGCGTTAGTTAAGGTTGATAAATTTGTATTCCCAGCAGATTTCATCATTCTAGACTGTGAAGCAGATTAGGAAGTGCCAATTATTCTATGTCGACCATTCTTAGCAACTGGCAGGACCTTAATTGATGTTCAGAAAGGAGAGTTGACCATGAGGGTCAATGACCAACAAGCCACTTTCAACGTTATGAATGCAATGAAATATCCAGGAGATCTTGAGGAGTGTTCTATGATTGATGAGGTTGATGAACTTTCGCTATCTACTTTACAGGAAATGATGAAAGGAGAAACATTGGAAGATTTACTTGGAGATGAAAAAGAAGAAGCAAAATGTGGGAAAAAGATTGAAGTAATGCAACAACCAGTGAATGGGCAAAGAATCAAATAAAATAGATAGGATAACAGAAATATATGGACAAGAGTAAAAACTCTGTCTAGGAAAATCATGTCTAGGAAAAGGTACTTAAGTTGACCTTAGGGAACACCTTTTTCTGGGGATTTACCTGGGAGTTTGAAAAGTCAAAATTATTTTGTATCCATCTATCTAATAGAAATGAATAACCATGTTTTTAATAGGTGAACTTTCTAACAAGTTTGTGAATGTTTCAACAAATAAAAGGAGAAAGAAAAACCAAAGAAAAATGAAAGAAGTTAGAAAAATAAAAAGGGTAGAAAAACTGGGGAAAATGCAATCACATGTCTCCCTAGTGTATTTGGGAATGCGACGCATTTCCCAAATACCCAAGGACAGTGACGTCATTTAAATGACTACCACGTGACCTAAAAGTGAGAAACCTATAAATAGCTGACTTTGGTGTTTTTCTTCTTCACCAAACACTTAGACCTTTTGCCTTCAAGTCAACTTCACAAACTCTCCATCTTCACTCTCTTGAAACTGAAACCCACAAGCAAGAACCATGAAGAACACGCCAAAATCATCCTCATCTCGCAAGATCACTGGATCTTATAGTGTTCAACGTGCCTAGAATACTGATCAAGATGCTCGACGCCAAGAAAAGCAGCCCGAACCTAGCATGCACGGAACGAGAGGAGGGAGACCCATGAGTTTCTCGCTGGCGGTTGTGGACCAAGGAACCAACTTCCAAACTCCTTCTATCTCGACAATGTCAGCCACTTCGAGGGATAATCTGAGTAGTTCTCAACCAAGAAGGTCCACACGCACCGATTCCCTCCACAAAAGCCAAAAACCCGAGGGCCAACTGCTGAGGAAACGTTCGAGGGATTGGTTTGCGATGATTAGGGAGATGGGAGCCCAAAGGCATGTGACACTTGAAGAAGAAGCCAGATTACGTGATGTTGAAGAAGCTACCAAAATCGGAGAAAGTACTCAGCAAGGAAAGACTCCAACGGGTAAGGTTTCTAACCCTTCGACTAATCCGTCTTCTTCTTGCAGGGATAGGCCTTTTGTCACTTACAATGCAAGAAAGAAAGAATCAAAGAAGGCTGCACCCGAAAAGTCGCTTATCATCGAGCCCCTTAAAGTAGCTAGAATGTCACCGGATGTGTTCGAAGAGATGATCTGACAGGCAGTTGCACAAGCTCTCATTATTGCTAAAGGTTATAGGGCTGAGCAAGATGCACTGAGGGAGATAAGGGCTGAAAAAGAGAGGGAAAACCAGAGTATGAGGGAAGAGGATGAGTTTGCAAAAATAAGGACTTGGAAGAAGAAAGAGAAACCGAAAGAAAGAAGGAAGTGCAGGGATAATAGCCCTTGCGCAGCGGAAAAATGTACAGAACCTTTAACCCCGAATTAATTTAAGAATCAAAATACCAATACGTTGGAACAAAATTGCAGCAGTAAAAACCATAAGGAAACTACTGAAATTTTACACATATAGCATGTTAAATCACCTCTAAACGCTATAGATCTCATCTATAAAGGACCCTATTGATCCGAGATGAAGAAAACTTACTTAAGAAGTTGTTCTCGATCGATTCGCCAACTAAAACACCTTGAATCTGAAAATTCCAGCAGCCTTAAAACCCTTTCTTTGCTGCAAATCTACCACGAACACAACCAAGAGAGTTGCACCGATATCCTCCCAGGATTTGGAGTTGAGTGGCTTGTGGGAACCAAAAATCTCTTAGGATCAAGGAGAGAATTTTGTCTCTGTATCGTCTTGGGAAAGTTATAGAGAGTTCTTGAGAGAGAGGTTATGCGTGAGGCTCTGTAGAGAGTGATCCTTGGGGCTCCCAAAAAGAAGTTACGGTAAATTAAAAAACCTCCCGCAAGAAAACGTCCCACTACCCTCAAAAATAGGTAGTTCACGCGTGTAGGGTTAATGGGTGAGTTTGACTGATCAGTTTTCACCTGATTAGTTAACAAATTAAATTAAATTAATATCTAATTTAATTATATACACATAAAACACTTTTATGTGTATTTTCCACTTAACCCAAAGTTTTTAATTTATCTTAATTAAATCATAATTTAATTAAAATCAAATTAAAACATCTATATTAATTAATTCACCAATTAATTAATATCTTTAATTAAATATCATATATTTAATTATGATTCTCTCAGCTAAACTATAGTATTAATATTCATCCTTTGAACATTAATTATAACCTATAGTTTTAAATATGAATCAAATTCATGTTTAATTTTAATATTCGAACACCTTCGAATATTCAATTCTCCCTTAGAATTTTACCTCAACACCCCAATGGAGCTACCAGTGGGACCTAATGGACCTACAGATCAGAAGCTCCAACGATATGAGATTAGTTGACTAAACTCATTAACCAAGTTAATCAATATTCGTCAACTGTGGTTCACTCCACTAAAGAACCACAGCTGCACTCTTCTCACTGTAGATATATTTTTGTGTCCACGGATATCGACCGTCAACAACAAGTTAGCCCTTCACGTGTGTTCGTACCCCAGCTAGGTCAAATTACCGTTTTATCCCTGGGCTACCTCTTGGTCCTTAAGTACCAGTGCTCCTCTAATGAACAACCTGTTTGTGGTCCAACCAGCAAACAGAAATCCCTCTCGTGCCATAAAGAGGGTAGGGCTCATTGTTCAAGACCCGGAGACACCACTTAAGGGAACACACCTCTACTTACCCTAATATCGGGAAGGAGTGAATTCCATCTTGTAGGACTACGTTCCCAGCTCCCCACTCGGTCTTGTCCCCAAAATGGTAGGCTTATTGAGTCGGCGAACAGGCCACTCTCACCCGTACAAATCAAAGGACAATCCCTCATGGACAGGAGTCCATAATCCACTCAGGATTAAAGCCAAGTTGCCTAGGTCATCCTAGTGAAATAGAAACCTAGCTAACTAACGGTGTTACAGTTAGTGGTAAACTATTTCGCAGTCTGGTCTTTGTGCAAACTCATTGCACAGGATACCCCCACTCGCATGTCAACTACATGAACGTGTTGGATCACTACGTTTGTATCAATATACAAAGCGGGCCGTATCCATAGTGTCACCAGGACAAGGTACCCAGCCTTATCCCTATACTACTGATAGCGAGCATAGCTAGCTATCTTTACTTATTTAATTTAGCTAGTCTTTTATGATTTTTGGGCCATTTTATTGTGCTTTAATGTTTATTTTGTAGGAAATGGTTGATTGGAGCTGTAGCGCAATATTGGAGTTAATCGGGTGCTCGGGACGCGAAAAGATGCAAAGGAAGGAAAAAGAATCAAAATGGAAAAAAGTCAAAATTCGGTCAAAAGGTGACTAGCGTCGAGACGCTAGCCCTTAGGCGTCTTGACGCTAGCATTCCATATCAGAACAGGTGCGTAAAGGTCACAGCGTCGAGACGCTGCGACCTTAGCGTCTCGACGATGTATAATTTCCTTTCCTGAAACGCGCGTTTTGAAGGCAGCGTCTCGACGCTACGACGAAAAAAACAGAATAAAGGCTTATTTTCGGCTAGGTTTTGGGGGAGTTCGATTTGGGACCTTTAGGAGTCGTAAACAGGGCAGAACAGAGCACTTGGAAGCTGAAAACAAAAGGAGAGATTTGGAAATCAACCCATTGTTCATGGGGATCGTGACGGGGACGTCGGATTCGACCTACATTGAGTTTTTTTTTCCCTTTCCTTTCTTTAGTTAGATTTATGGTTTTCACATGTTTAGTTGAGCTTGTATTTACATTCATGAGTAGCTAAACTTGTAGCTTAGGGATTGATGTAGTTGATTAAGTTTATGGATTGATTTATGGTTTAAGTTGTGCAATGTTATTATGTTTGTAATCTTGATTTAATGCTTTCAATTAATTGGCCATTAGTTGAATGATTTAAGTTTCGAATCTAGCTCGGGAGAGGGGATTTGATTTAGACTTACTCAAGATTGCATGAATAAAGTTTATTTTCTAATTCGTGACGGTTTTAGATTAACTTTAGAATTGGTTAAAAGATCTCATAGCCTTGCATGTTAATAAACTTAGATAGGGATATCAAGTTGGTTAATTTGCATGAGAATCAATTATACTCGGGAGAGGTAGTTGTGATTAAAGGGTCTTTGGCTCATAATTCCATTGTGCATAATAACTTATTCTTTAAAATCAATCCTAAACTAAATCGGCGAAATCAATTCCCTAAGTAGTTTTCCCAAATGAATTTCCATTCTTTTACTTGCTTTGATTTGGTTTTATTATCATTCATTCATCACTTTCTGATCCCTAAATAAAATTGGGCAAGATAATTCACAATACTTGATTTGCTTAAAAATCCAATCCAGAGGAAGACATTCGAATTTATTTTCACTATATTATTACTTGACCCGTGCGCTTGCGGTAGGAAAAGTCCACATCAACTACAGACCTTTTAGGCTAAAACTTGAACATTGATCCCCGTATGTCCCTACATACTCATTCAAGTGTCATTCTATTAGCCTTGGATGTTTAGTTTATTGGATTAGGGTTATTAAGACAAGATATAATACAAACATTAAATAATACATCACTTTTATTAATGTTCGGTCAAATGTACATTTACTATCTACGAGTTTTAGGGCATAAAACCCAACAGGAAGAGGAAAAACAGCAGGTCCAGAGGGCCATACAAGCTGAAAAAGAAAGAAAATAAGATGAAGAACTCAGGAGAGTGGCTGTCGAACTTCACCTCCTCGAGCAAGAAAAAGAAAGAAGAGAAAACTTGAAAGAAGAAGAAGTAAGAAGAAAAGAGGCTGAAGATTTCCTTGCAGCCTTTGAGCCATTGCACAAGGCTCAAAGTGAGGTGGAACAGCTGCAAGAAGTTGAAGAAGAGGCCCTTGAAGGGCTAAGTGAAGAAAAATCAGAAAAGGAAAAAGAGGAAGAAATTGAAGGCCAGAATGCGACCGCATTTGGGTCGCATTCTAAGGAAGGCCAAGAAAATGCCACCGAAGGAGAGTAAGCTGATAAGGACTTAGATCCTTGGTCGGAGCAGTGCTAGCTTATTTATCAATGGCCTGGATCAAAATGAATTTACATTCACAGACTCAGACACATCGGTGTCGCGGCGCTCGTGTCAAAACAAATTTATAGTCCACGGACACCAAGCTACCTTTTAGTAGTTGTGGCCGGGGTCGATCACAGGGAATAGCTGGTTCACTTCTAATCTCTTTTGTGTTATGGGGTGGTAAAGAAAAGGGGGTTTGAGACCGATGGTGAAAATTGTGGGT
This sequence comes from Luffa acutangula, assembly GCA_036850905.1. NCBI lineage: Eukaryota > Viridiplantae > Streptophyta > Magnoliopsida > Cucurbitales > Cucurbitaceae > Luffa > Luffa acutangula. Next base: position 31,361,612 of record CM072091.1, on the reverse strand, counting down.
GAATGATGGATATAAGAAGGTAAACTGACAGAAAGTCAGCAGATAAGAAGATAAACTGACAGAAAATTAAATGGGGAGGTTGGTCAATCTCACATTGCCGCTCGTTGAAGCTGAAGACACTCGGGATTAGTACATTTACTTTTTTACTCATTGATTAATAAATAATGATTTATATGCATGTTGTCTATAGGTACTCTAAATCAATTGACTCGATCCAAACGTCCATCGATTCAATTACTAACCACTAATTAATTAACCCCAACGAACTCGTTAAAATCAATTAATCAAGTGATTGCATTAAGAAATAGATACCCCTACAGCGCTAACCCATTGGACCCGCTGAGCTAACATGCAATCAATCAATAAACTAACCTGGCCACAGTCAATAAATCAATCAATCGTTGCTCTAGACTAGAACACTCATAATCAACTAGAGAGACATCCAATTAATCACAAGTATCGATTTAGACTCCTAGATCTATCGTGTCAACAACAAAGTTAGAGTCTGCTCTTGGAACCCGTGCTCACGAATCAATATAACGCTAACTATTGAACTAACCATCCATTAGCTAAGTGGAAATCAATTCTTTAGCGGATTATTAACATACGAGCTGCGAGTTAGGGCGTCAATCTAACCTACTGCACATGCTAATTATAAAAGCGGGAATCTAAAATCACAAACAACCAATCAATCATGCATAAAGTTCAAGAATCTCAAGATAATCAAAGAATCACATCAAAATGCTCATAGATCTCATAAAAATACAAATGTACTTACAATCTTGAGGTCCCAACTACAACGAACGGTACTAAGACGACCATAGACAAGTCTAATCTAAGCCCAAGACTAGAGAAACCAACCTAATCTACCTAGAAAATGTAAAATACAAGAGAAAAATGGAGAGAATCGACCGTAAACCGAGAGAGAACGGCTGTTAAATGCCCCAATCGATGTTTTTCCCTTCTCCACGCTGCTGTCCTAAAACAGCAGCAGTTGTTTAAATAAACGCACCAAAATCGAGACACCAACGCTAATTCTTCAAAACTTGATTCGTTTGGCGCTTATTTCGAGTCCCGAGCACTCCACTAAGGACTTCAAGATGGATCAAAACTGCGCTAAAATCCTCGAATTAACACAAAAATTGAATATGGGTTTCGTTGAAGCACTTGGTACTAAATTCCTACAAAGCATAACTTTAAGCGAAATAATTATCATAAAACTAACAAGATTAAGCACAAATAATCATGGGCAAATAGGTCCCATCAATCCTCTGTTTGAACATGATGTTAGAGGACCTCCACCAGCTGCTGATAGCACCTCTTCGGGAGAGAAGAAGGATGAAGAGGAAATTGAAAAAAGAGGAGCCAGAGACCTCTAGTGATTTAGAGACCGAATCAGATTCAAAGATCAAGGAATTGGATGATGACCAAATTCCTATCTTTGCAGCTTTGAGGAAGAAAAGAAGAGAACTGAGAGCCGAAAGGAGGACGAAAAACAAAAATGATCCCATTTTTGCCAAGCGGTCGAGGACAAGATCCATGGACGCCTCTCCTACAGTTCCTCCTACCTCCACACCTATCAAACTGAAATTCAAATCACCTAAAACTCCAAAGAATCTGTTTCCTGAAGTCTTCAAGGATGTCAATTTCCAAGAGAAGATGGAAATCATGAGAAAAAAAGACTTCTTGAACGATAAGGGATTCTCCAACAGAGCAGGGACCTTGCCAGATTTTGTGACCAAAGTCATTACCCAATACAAGTGGCAGGAGTTCTGTGCTCACCTTCAGGAGGTCGTGGTGCCTTTAGTTCAAGAATTCTATGATGGACCGAGGGAAGAGAGCATGAGCATGGTAGTGGTGAGAGGTAAAATGGTCAGTTTCTCTTATGTCGACATCAACAGGGTGTATAAAATCAAGGTACCCTTGCATCCAAAAGGGAATGATGGCATCAATAACCCCTCAGCCAAACAAATGAAAGAAGCATTGAAGATGGTGACCAATAAGGGAGTTCAATGGAAGGAGTCCCAAACAAAAGTGAAGACATTAGTGCCCAACGACCTCAAGTCAGAATCGGCAGTGTGGCTTCACTTTATCAAGAACAGGTTGATGCCAACAACCCACAATAGCACCATTTCAGTAGAGAAAGTTATGCTCCTCTACAACATCATGAAGGGGTTGGAGATAAACTGTAACGCCCCAGGATTTTTAAACTAATCCTAGCGACATTACTAACTCTCAACCCAAACTAATCGATTGCACTGAAAATTTCGGCAGCATAACAGCATACATAGGACTAACCCAAAATTTTTCTTTTAACCTGCTAAACATAAAACACACTTCTAAATAACATTCAACCCACAACTACACTCCACAACTCAACTTTTTCACAACAGAAACCCATCCTCCACAATAAAACGAGCCAGACCTCGCATTCACAACTTCAGAAATATAAACTTACTAGGTAAAAGCATGCAACTCGATTATTAGCACGACGTAGCTTTATCAAAATAAGGCATCGAACTTCAAGTAAAACTTCCCAAAAGTTAAACCTATCCTCTCAAAACAAAACAACTAAACAAGCTTCTGAAAGAAGAAACATAACACTATCCCTTACAACCAGAGGAATAAAATTACTTTAATAACCAAAATAGAAAAACTAATTTCTAGATAACAAAATGCCTAGGCCAGTGGAGTCACTCCTCGTGTGTCTCCTCGTCAGCACCACCGGGCTCATAATATCTGCCAACACCTGCATCATCTAAAATGTTGGGGGGGAGAAAGGGGAGGGGTCAGTACAACCACGGTACTGGTAAGCAGCTCACACCCGGTGAGCCATCAAGCATCAAACAACAAAATCAACATGCTAGGCACACGCATCCAACATACTCTTAAGCAATAAACACATAATCATGCTCCACAAAACGATAACTCATCAACAAAACTCTGGTTAACTCAAAAGAATGGCTCATGTAAACACACGACATGCTATGCAACCCACATGGATTCCGCGCCATGCTCGCTTTCTTAGCACATGATTTACGCGTCATGCCACGCACCAATGCACATGAATTCCGCGCCATGCTCGCTTTCTTAGCACATGATTTACGCGTCATGCCACGCACCAATGCACATGAATTCCGCGCCATGCAACGCAACTTAACACGTGATTTCCGCGTCACGCTCCGCACCAAAACATGATTTTCGCGTCATGTAACGCACTCACACCCAGCACATGAATTACGCGCCATGCGCAGCGCACACTCGCACGTGATTTACGCGTCACGCTTCGCACTCACAACCCACACGTGATTTACGCGTCACGCTCCGCACCAATAACATGATTTTCGCGTCATGTAGCGCAATCTTAAGACGTGATTTTCGCGTCACGCTCCGCTCACACAACCCGACTCACCTCTCAATGAGCACACAAGACCATGCAACTTGGCTATCATACAGTATAGCTCAAAAGCAATAAGACAACGTGCTTAACACAACCAACAGTTCATCATGCCTTAATATCGATCAAACAGCACTTCTAACACATAAATCAAATTCCATAACAAACAACAAGACAACGAGGCATACTAGAAAAGCGATAAACAGCAAGCATGCTCATGCAGTCAAACAGACTCAACGGATAGAAACTACTTACCGAAAATCTTACGAGCACTCCTAAGAACTCCTTAAACTGCTCAAGAGATTTAGATAAGCTCCTAAACAACAAGAATAACTTCTAAAATTAGAACTAACTTACTAAATACTTTAAACATACTAGAAGGGTCTAAATCAACTGAGGAAAGTCTATTTCCTTATCGTATAACCACTCAAAATTCCCCAAATTAAAAACCCAAAGCCTTTAGACCATGGGCAACCATGTCTGAGGCACAACGGGCAATGGGTACTCACCGAATGGCTATAGCCAAGGCTTTTCAGCCGTTGGACAGAAAGTAAAAGACAAGAACTTGGATTCTAAGGACTCCTAGAGGTTGGGCAACGCTACTCGGCTTAGGCAATTGATATAAGATAATTTTAGCATGCTTTTAAAACCACGAACAACAAACATAAACCTCCTAAATCATGATTTAAGGACCTACAAGGGTTGGGTAAGACTAATTAGGCGACGACACATAATGGGCATTAATAGAAACATGCTTTAAAGCCATGAGTAACATGTGGAAACTCATTAACTTCACATTCTAAGGACCTATAGGAGTTGGGCAAACCTTTAAAAGCGTAAACGGCTAATGGGTATCGATTAAAACATAATTTTAAGGCTTTAATCTCTAATGGGTATCAAACACATAGCCTATAAAACTAAAAACAGCATTGAACCTTGCCCAACGAACCCGTTTCCACGCAAGACGGGTTACAATAACCTCGAACAACGCACTAGAACGATCCTTGGGCAATGGGTATTCAAGCTTTAAGTGATTCGAACTCAATCGAACACTTTTACGACTCTGCAGAATAGAATTTCAACGTTTTCTTATAATTTCCAGCACCTAATCCATTGGGTAATCTAATGTAAACTCTAACCAAGAATGGGTAAGAGTTAAAGCTTACCGAAATCACCAAACGACGCCGAAAACGTCCGAAAACGATGCTGGACAGAGACAAAAATGCGAGAAAACGGAAACTCCGCTGCTGGACGGACACGAAACTAGCCGGAATGAGGGCAAGGGGTTAGATCGGGCCTTCAACAACTAGGAATGAGAAGGATAGAGACTTACCCACGAGCTTCCTTAGTCGAAATCACACGAACAGAGAGGGAGAGAGGCGGCGAGAGAGAGATGAGCGGGGACGGCGCGGCTGGACAGCGGCAAGGGAAGGCTGGGCGGCGGTGTGCGTTCGTGGTTTGGGGCGGCGACGGCCGGATTCCGGCGACTGGACGGAGGGTGCGGCGGCTGGAAGAAAATTATAAAGGGGAGGGGGCTGGTTCACGGCAAGAAGGAAGGAGATGGAGAGAGAAAAGGGAAATTAGGGCTCTTTTTGCTAATTTCTTTTTTTTTTCCCCACATTCTTTTAAATAAACCCTAGGGATAAAATCCCAATTTAATAAGGATTTAGGATTTCAATTTAAAACCCCGATTGGATTTTAAATCCCAATCTTAGCTCCTAAAGATTTTGAGATTTAAATTGAGTTAGGGTCTTATGATATTCAAAATAAATATCGATTATCAAACCTCCAAACTTTAGGAAAATTAAAGACTTAATTAAAAATCTCTTTTCCCTAAGTTATAGAAATTTATTTAACGACCCAAGGCTAAACTTAAATTCTAATTTTCCAAATTAGAATACAACGCCCAAATAACTCCAAAATGGCTCGATTTCAGAACGCGGGGCGTTACATAAACATCAGGAGCATCATCAAAGAAGAGATCCTTTCATGTGGAAGGAAGAGAGCAGGGAAGTTGTTCTTTGGGTCACTGATTACCCAGTTATGTCAGAGGGTGAAGATCGTTCCTGGGAAAGATAAGGAACGACACTTTTTTAAGCCAACCATTGACCTACCTCTAATCGGGAAGCTTCAACAAAACAATGCCCAAAGAAAGGACAAGGCTTCAACTTCCCAAGCTACTCCACCACCGGGGTTGACACTAGCTTCACCTCCTGAGCACACTCCTATTTCAGGGCCAACACCATTATCAGAGGCCCTTGCATTCGTCTTCTGACAGCTAGACCGAATTGAAGACAAGCTGAAAGCTTATTGGGTCTATGCTAAGGAGAGAGATGAAGCTATTAGAGAGTTCTACCTCTCTATCGCCCCCAGCATCGCCCCGTGTTCCCGACTTCCCTAAATCGTTGCTGCCTCAAGAAGAGAAAGAATCTGATGAAGATGAAGATAAAGATAGTGATGAAAGGGAGACTTCCTTGGATGAGGAATAGGGGAGTTTTCTGATCCCCTTTATCTGCTTTTTTTTCTTGCATAATTTTCTGCTTTCTATGTATTGATAGTTGCTATTTTTTTTAGTTTTTAGCAGGCTTAGTTTCTGTTTTTAGTTGTTTGGTTGCTATTTTTATTGCTTTAAATAATTTGTTTGTTGATAATTATGATCATAGAGTAGTTTTTAGGTAAGCTTGTTGTTAGATTAGTTTAGATAAACTTGGGTTTTAAATCTTTTCCAAAAATCTGCTTGATGTTTTTTATGCTCAACCTATGAATCTCTTTGAAAAAATCAACTTTATGAAAAATAAGTGCTTAAAAAAATGTTTTGGAAAAACATGTTTTCGTTTGAGTTTTCCTTTAAGCCCTTGATGATGATAACTAGAGCAAAATTTTATCTCAAAAAGTGCCACCGTCACAACCGAATTGTTTTCTAGTCATAGGCTTTCCATTAGTCTTTTTCTTTACATAATTTTCTTAAGTCTAAACTTCCTCATGTTTAACCTTGCTAACACACTAGGAGAGTTTAGCCTTGATGTTTTGAAAAAAACAAAAGCCCCATGTTAAGCCCATTCCTAAAAAACAAAGTCAATGAGGACATTGCCTATCTTAAGTTTGGGGGGTGCTTTACTTTACTTTGTATGTATATATTTTGTAAATTTGTACTGCTGAAAAAGAAATATGTGCTCAGTATATTATCCAAAAAAAAAAAGAGAAAAAATTGATAGTTACTTCTCCTTTTTAGAGTTTACTGAGTAACCAGGAGCATTCATGACACCGATGGTTTGCCACTGCATGAAAAGTTTACTTAGGGAAGTGAGTACTAATCCAAGCTTGTGAATTTTGCTCGTAGCTAGATATCTTCACCACAAAGTATCTATAAGCTAGAACGAAGGTAAAGGTGACAGCAAGGATACTTTTGGGAGAAAAAAAAGTTGAATAAAAAGAGCACCAGCAGTCAAATAAGTTTGGGGGAGATAGAAAAAGGTCTAGTAACTCATGTGTGCTCAAGGAACCTCAAGTCTTTTTTTTTTTTCTTAGCTAAAAGGACTACACTAGGCTCAATGAGTAGTAGTTAGGTCGTTTAAACACATTGGTTAGAATGGACTAGGGAGAGTTTTGCTTTGAAAAAGAACAATAGAAATCTTCATGCCTAGGAAACTTAGAAGTTGTGACTGGCACTAGAGTAGAACCCTCTCCTGAAAGGCAAACTTTTTAGGAAACGATCTTGAGAAACATGTTTACTTGATTCCATATGGTTTATTCATGACATTTTTATTTGCAATTAAAATTGATACTAGTACCATGATTGGCAATTACATATGATCCATAACATTTTGGTTTGCAATTATTATTGAGCTCCCACATTTTGATTGACAATTAAAAAGTTGATCTCTAACATTCTGATTTTCTATTGCTTGAGGAGAAGCAATGAGTTAAGTTTGGGGGTATGATAAGGTTAAAAATAATATACATATTTTACCCTTATATTTAGCTCATTTCCTTATCAAAGTTGCATGTTTTAGATCAGATTTACTATCCTCGAGCTCTAAAAGTGCTAAAGTTGATAAATTATGGAGTTGAGAGTCACTTATGTCAAATTATGCTTAAAAGTGCTAAAAAAGATCTATTTTGATATGAATTTGACTTAATTTGGTGTTGTCCAGAAAAACAGAGGAGAACTGAAAATTCCCAAAAATGCGAAGGAAGGAAAAATTGAAGTGCGACTGCATTTCTGGGTAGATAGAGGCAGTTTCGAGTCCGTCGCAGGTCATTTTAAACGAGAGTTTCACGCACCTAACCAGTTGTTTTGACCCTGAAACTGACTGGGCTACCTACCAACACGTATTTCGTGGCTCCTCAACTACTCCCAACACTATATAAGCCCGTGATTCGAAGAGAAATCCAAGTAGAACTCGCTAGGAATAAGAGGGTGGCAACAGAACCCTAGTAGACGCCCAAGAGTAGGGATGCCCGAGGTCCTTCTTAGAAGACTAAATTCTAACCTTTAGTTAGACATCAAACTTGAGTGTTTGTAGGGATTTTCACCATATTCTCATTTGTAAAAGAGAGTAGAGTGTCGAGCGAACTCTAGAAGGATTGGATAAAAGAAAAAGTCCTAGTTTTAGCTACTGCACCTTATTTCCAGCACTTGTTACTTTCTAATTCATTTGTATTCTTTATTCTTTATTTCAATGGAAAGTTCTTCATTTGCACTTTATCCCATCATACGTAGCTAAATCCCATTAAAGGGTTCAATATAGTGAATTCCCTTATGGTTAACTTAGCTTGAAAGTGTTTATTTACTTAAGTTTTATTCATTGCATCTCACTCTTTATTGAATATCATTCTGAATCTTGCTGAGTTTAACTTGATCAGTTAGACATTGCATGCTATGTGAGTTTGATACCCGAAAGGGACGAACGATATTGGTTCTCATAAAGGTGATATAGGAGAAATGGCTCGAAAGAGTGTATTCGGTGTTATAGGGCGAGGCTGCCTAAGGCGCCCTATAACAACTATAGGGTTATAGATTGCATTCGTGAATTATGTATGTCGGAGTCGAGTCACAGACATGTGCATAACGGTATTCGCTTAGCCTTCTAACAGTTCTTGGGAGCAAGGCCAAATAGAAGTTAAATCTGACCCGATGCATGAATAGACATAGGTTTAATAAGCACGGATTAGAGTTATTTTTCCTTAGGGTTGAAACTATATTGGACACCTCGTTTATTTGTCATTGTTTTTCTCACTTGTTTATTTTATCTACTCTTCAAAAATCATCATCAACTATTTCTTTTGTTACCTTATCCAAACAATCTTTGAGCAGTTTTTTCTTCAAAACTGTGTTTCCAATTTAGTCCTCGTGGGATCGATACCCTTGGAATACTTCTAAGGTTTGTATTACCATGTGCGATAGTGTATACTTGCACTAGGTTGGCTGAATTTTTCTTAATTATTATTCATCATCTTTTTCTCACATCCACATTTCAGCCCGACACGCACTAGGTTCACCTAAGTATCACTGGGAAACTTACCATTTTTAAGGGTGTTTACCTCTGTTGCTATTTGCCCCATCTGAACTTCCATATTTTTTAGAGCCATATCATGGTTGTTCATTGTTGTCACGAAGGTCTTCACTGACGTTTGGAGGTTCACATTTAACACTTTATGCTCCTTAATGAAGAGTACCACAAACCCTGGTGGTGGTTGCAAAACATTCTTAGTGTTCGAATATGAAAAGTTCTCGTGGTTGAGCAAACCTTGGTGATAGAAATTCTGTAGGCCTTGACTTTGATTGTATGCACGGTTGCCTACATACTGAACTTCTTCCACTTCCTGGCTGTCCTTCTTTGAATAGTTCTCTACTAAGGTAGAAATGGACTTAACCACCTCAGAAGAAGTCAACTTATTCAGCGCATTCGTCAGGGAAGCCATTTGCGCCTTTAGTGAACTCGACTTGTCAATTTCATAAATTCCAGCCTTCTTTGGTGATGATACCCTCTCCGTGGGCCACTGATGTGCAATTTGCTAACCGCAAGTGTACGGGTCAAGTAATAATATAGTGATTATGCAATCGAATGTCGTCCTCTGGATTGGTGTCTAGCCAAGTTTTAATTATCGAAAATACTCTTTGCCAATTTTATTTAGGGAATCAAATAGAATGAGAATATGAATTAATCAACACAAAAATAAAGTAAAAAGTGACAATCAAATGGGAATAATTGGTCTTAGGGAATTGATTTCACCAATTGGAGTTATGGATTAATAAACGGATAAACACATGCTATGATTTATAAATCTTGGCAACTAAAATCACACATATCTCTCCCGAGCATACATGATTCTCCCATATGCAATTGAACCCGATATCCCTATCTAAATCCAATAAACATACAAGGCAATAAGGCTAACCTTTATGACAATTTCTAGAATTAACCTTAATCTCCCGATTTTTAGCTAAATTCTAGTTATGCATATTGATTACTAATTTAAATCCTCTCTCCCGAGTTAGATTCAAATATAAACATCAATCAATTTATGGCCAGTAAATCAAAAGCATTAAACATACAACATATGCATAAATGACATCAATAGCATAAATACCGTAAATCAATCCAAAACTTGCCCAACGGCTACATCAATCCCTAAGAATTAAACTTAGCTACACATAATCCTCGTTACAATATAAACTAAGTCTAAATAAGCCATAAAAAGTGTCTAAAGTAAGGGAAAAGAGAAATATACTCGTTGTAGGCCGAGACCGAACGTCCCCGTCACGATCCCCACGAACAATGGGTTGATTTCCAACTAATCCCCTTTGCTTCAGCTCAATTCTGTCCTCTTTCTGCTCTAATGTCGGCTCCAAAAGTCCCCAATTCGAAGTCCCCAAAAACCTAGCCGAAAAGATGCTTAAATAGCAAAATTTCGTTGTAGCGTCGAGACGCTGTCGCGATCCGCAAATTTGGAAAATTTTCTATAGCGTCGCGACGCTATGAATTATTATTTTTTTTTTATTTTTTTTTTAAGATTGGAAGCTCCATTTGACTCCAATTGCTGAATTAAGCTTCAAGCACATACTTCCTACAAATAAAACATAAAAATGCATAAATTTGGGCAAATAATTAAAAAAGACTAGCTTAATTAATCAGAGAAAAATAGCTAGCTATGCTCGCTATCAAATACCCCCAAACTTAAGCTTTTGCTAGTCCTCGAGCAAACTAAAAATCAAGCATGCAGTAGAAGAATGGATGCAATAATCATAACTCAATCCTCAAGGCTCAAAGGTCAATAGTCAAGCAAGCAAGAGACATGCACATAAGGACCAATGAGGGAGACAAATTAAATTTTTTCCAAAATTAACTTGCACAAGCGAGATCTAACTCAACAAGATCAGACTCTACTAGCCCAGGATTGGATTATTAAACTCTCAACTCATCTTCCCTCTACACTGGCACTAAGGTTTCACTAATGAGTTAATGGAACAAATTAGTTTGTTTATCTCCATACTTAGGTGCTTATAATTAACAATTAAATTAAGCATGTATATGTGGCACTAGCTTTCACACACCCATTGCAGGGACCCTTAACCTGAGTTTTCTCTGGTTGGCCTAACTGATCACAACAGGGGTAGCTCTTTTTGCCTTAATCTTTATTAACCATTGCATATTGTCCACAAGCCATGGCATTATTATCTTATTTCAACAGTAACAACAAGAATGATTTTTCTTTATGAGCATAAATAGCAGATATTCTTTTCTTTTCTTTTAAGCAAGATCAAACATGCTAATTTGCAAAAAATTAACTCTTTAGCTCTGCCCTACACCTATCGAGGTGACAACAAGCATATGAACCCAATAATTCGCTCATAAGCATTCAAATCCAAATCTAGCTAAGACAAATACTCTACTCATGCAAGCCATCTCCTAGAAAAATTTTAAAAAGTCTCCCTTTTTGGGCACTTAGGCTTACAACTCATCACAAGCTTGAAAATTGACAAGAAAGCCTATCCTAGGACATCATAATCATGCAAAAGTAGCATCCAGAAAATAACCATATGCAATTCAAAGAAAGCTCAAAACTATAGCCCGAACTTAGATGCTCAAGGGCTCCAAAAACATGTTAATCCATCCCCAAACTTAAAATATGCATTGTCCTCAATGTATAACGAAAATAAAGCATAAACAAGCATGAGAACAATAAACGAATGAAAGGAGTGAACAATACTGCCCTGGAATGATGATGACTTCTTGACTGAATGCTTGGACTCTTGAAAGCTTGAAAGCAAGGAGAGAAAGAAAACAAGACCTACAAAACAAACACAAACAATAAATAAAACTCAAAATAAAGAAATAACTAACTCACTTGGGTTGCCTCCCATAAGCGCTTGTTTAACGTCATTAGCTCGACGTGTTGACCAACTATGCATCAGGGTGGTCTCCTGTCAGATTTTCCATCACTGGTGCTCTTCCTAGCACCTCTCCTGTAGCCCACCATCATTGTATCTGATGTGTTCTTGGGGTCCTCAAAAGCTTTTAAAACTTCCTTCTCCTGTTGGACTCTTATGATTAGCTCCCTACGTTCAATATCAATTATAACCCTCCCTGTAGCAAGGAAAGGTCTCCCTAATATGATAGGCATAGCAAGATTCTCTTTAATATCTAGCACAAAGAAATCAACAGGAAGGAAAAATCTACCTACTTTAATCAGAATATTTTCAACAATCCCATATGGACGACTAACTAGAGACTGGTCAGCCAACTGAAGTCTAACAGAGGTAGATTTTATTTCTCCTATATTAAGCTTTTTGCACAGAGATAATGGAATAATGTTTATGCTAGCCCCTAGATCACATAGTGCTCTACAAGAATTAGTACCAAAATTACAAGGAATGGTAAAACTCCCTGGGTCAGACAATTTCTCTGGTACTCTCTGTTGGACACGAGCACTGCACGTCGATACTAAATATACAGTCTCCAACTGCTTTTCCTTTTTCTTCTTGTTGAGCCATTCCTTTATGAATTTTCTGTAATGAGGCATCTGCTCCAGAGCATCTGAAAAAGGAATATTAACATGCAAACCCATAAAAGCATCTAAAAATTTGTCAAACTTAACCTTAGAATTTTTCTTTTTCTTTGATTTAGGAACTAAAACAGTAGGAGAAGGAATAGAAGGCTCAGGATTAAGCTTTTCAGCTTCATTTGAGGTGGTGCCTTCTTCAACTCCTCCTGTGAGTTCCTCTGGTTCAGTAGTTTTCTCCTCTTCAGCTGATTTAGTCTCCTCCTCATAATGCACAGATACGGCCTTGCAGTACTCCAAAGAAGATTTCTCCTGTTCAACTGGGGCTTTACCTTTATTCATAGAGTTGACAACACTTACCAGTTGTCCCAGCTGAGTCTCTATATTCTTGATTGCTGCAGAATGACCATTGACAGTAGTGTTTATTGCAATCACGGCCTCCTGAAGCTTATTTGACCTGTTACTTGATTCTGCAATAAAAGCTCCAACAAGGTCTTCTAAAGATTTCTTATTTTCTTGACTTTGAGGAGTGAAGCCAGGAGGATTCAAAACATTCTTATTATTAGCATAGGAAAAATTCTCATGATTTCTATTGCTACGGTGATAATGTGTAGGTGTGAAATTATTATTGTACCCCCTAGAATTAAAATGCGAAACATACTGAACCTGCTCGAGATTTTCCCCCTGAGTCTGGGATGCAAGGGCAGCTGCAGACTCAATTGATTGAGCATTCCCTGAACCTGAAAACTTTAAAAATGCATTAGCCAAGGAAGACATTTGAGCCTGAAGTGCACTTACGTTGTCAACCTCGAACACTCCAGCAGCAATCTTTTTGGGTCCCGACCGCTCAGATGGCCACTGATAGCTGTTGGTGGTCATATCCTCTAACAAAGTCCTAGCACTCTCAACAGTCTTGGACAACAGAGTCCCACCTGTAGCTGCATCAACAATAGTTTTCGTGCTAGGAGTTAATCCATTGTAAAATAATAGAACCTGTAGCCAGTCAGGGTATCTGTGCTGAGGGTACTTCCTTAGCAGCTCTTTAAATCTCTCCCAAGCCTCGAACAGCTGCTCATCGAATTGTTGCTGGAATGTCCCAATTTCGGTCCTCAGCTTGACTGCCTTGGCAAGAGGAAAGAACTTCTTTAAGAATGCCTGGACCAAAGCATCCCAAGTGGTAATGCTCCCAGGTGGAATAGATTATAACCAGTCCCTCGCTTTGTCCTGCAACGAAAAATGAAACAAACGTAAGCGAATGGCATCTTCAGAAACACCATTTAACTTTACCGTCCCACAGATGTCTAGGAAGGATTTCAGATGAGAATTTGGATCCTCCATGGGTGATCCTCTGTAAGCACAGTCTCGAGCCATCTGAATGAGACCTTTTTTCAACTCAAAATTATTAGCATTAATTGGGGCATAGACAATCCCCGACTGTTGCTCGTGAAAGACCGGCTGAAAATAGTCCCTGATGGGCTTAGGTTCTTCAGGATTAGGATTGGCCATTTGGATGTTTTCTTGATTTTCCCTTCGAAGTCTATTGAAAGTTCTTTTGATCTCTGGATCTAAGGGAACTAAAGCCAATTCCCTAACCTTTCGCATACACCGACTAAACTAACCTAAAAAGGTAAAGAAAAGGAAATAAAACAAATTCGGAAAGAAACAAGAAAAGGAAAATAACAAAATCTAAATAAGGGAAATATAATCTATAAAAGGAAGAAAATAAACTAATATGGAATGCAAAAATAGATAAGACAAAAACCAATAATGAAACTAACAAATAAGGAAAAACTAATCTAAAAAGGAAAAACTAAAAATCTATCAATGGAAAATTCAAACAAATATGAAAAAAAATCTAAATATGGAAAAATTTAAGAATGGAAAAGAAAAACAATAAAGGAAAAATGCAATCTACCTAAAAACAAAATTAACAAAAATAACAAAAAATAAAATACACCCTAAACTAAGACCGGACAACTTTTCTTCGATATTAAAATTGATTAAATATGTCAATCCCCGGCAACGGCGCCAAAAACATGATGTGCAATTTGCTAACCGCAAGTGTACGGGTCAAGTAATAATATAGTGATTATGTAATCGAATGTCGTCCTCTGGATTGGTGTCTAGCCAAGTTTTAATTATCGAAAATACTCTTGGCCAATTTTATTTAGGGAATCAAATAGAATGAGAATATGAATTAATCAACACAAAACTAAAGTAAAAATTGACAATCAAATGGGAATAATTGGTCTTAGGGAATTGATTTCACCAATTGGAGTTATGGATTAATAAACGGATAAACACGTGCTCTGATTTATAAATCTTGGCAACTAAAATCACACATATCTCTCCCGAGCATACATGATTCTCCCATATGCAATTGAACCCGATATCCCTATCTAAATCCAATAAACATACAAGGCAATAAGGCTAACCTTTATGACAATTTCTAGAATTAACCTTAATCTCCCAATTTTTAGCTAAATTCTAGTTATGCATATTGATTACTAATTTAAATCCTCGCTCCCGAGTTAGATTCAAATATAAACATCAATCAATTTATGGCCAGTAAATCGAAAGCATTAAACATACAACATATGCATAAATGACATCAATAGCATAAATACCGTAAATCAATCCAAAACTTGCCCAACGGCTACATCAATCCCTAAGAATTAAACTTAGCTACACATAATCCTCGTTACAATATAAACTAAGTCTAAATAAGCCATAAAAAGTGTCTAAAGTAAGGGAAAAGAGAAATATACTCGTTGTAGGCCGAGACCGAACGTCCCCGTCACGATCCCCACGAACAATGGGTTGATTTCCAACTAATCCCCTTTGCTTCAGCTCAATTCTGTCCTCTTTCTGCTCTAATGTCGGCTCCAAAAGTCCCCAATTCGAAGTCCCCAAAAACCTAGCCGAAAAGATGCTTAAATAGCAAAATTTCGTTGTAGCGACGAGACGCTGTCGCGATCCGCAAATTTGGAAAAATTTCTATAGCGTCGCGACGCTATGAATTTTTATTTATTTTTTTTTTTTTAAGATTGGAAGCTCCATTTGACTCTAATTGCCGAATTAAGCTTCAAGCACATACTTCCTACAAATAAAACATAAAAATGCATAAATTTGGGCAAATAATTAAAAAAGACTAGCTTAATTAATCAGAGAAAAATAGCTAGCTATGCTCGCTATCAAGGGAAAGTTATTATTTAATTGAACAATGGGACAAAAAAGTACCTAGAATGGGAAATTGAGAAAGGTTGGAATTCATGGAATGTTTAAGTATGAGAATAAACTAATTAGTCATTTTAGTTAAATAGAAACTTATATGTTGGTTTAATAAATATTTTAGGTCAAACGAAGATCGGGACGGCCTACGACCCGAAATTCTCTCATCAATAGGACTGTGAGTGGTTGTTTTACAAAATGTTTCATTGTTGTTTAATTATTATTATGAGATTTCAAGAGTTTTACAACCATGTTGGAATTTTAAAGAAACTATTATGATATTTACAAAGAGTTGCTATGAGTTACCAATATTGTTGTGTTTGCTTAAATTATCGTCTATAGATATTAGAGATCTTTTCAAGTTATTCGAGAGTTCAAACAAGTGTTACAAAGTTTCCGTATATTATGTTTTTAGCCAGAATTATTATTTAGAGCTATATGAGATATTTTACGACAATTTGAGTAATCAAAATTATTTGTGTTCTTTGAGGAATATCTCTAGTTTACGAAATGTTGTTTTAGGAAAAGAAAACGGTTTTAGAGCCATTGGATGTTGTTAAGTTTTTTATGTTAAAAGTGGTTTGAAATTCACTAGTTTTATCTACCCATGGTGATTACCCATATACTATGTGAATGTGTTTCCGTAGTATAGAGAGAGGTCTTGGGACCCCCCTGCCCCAAGCACACGTGTAGGCTTTGGATCGTGTGTTAGGGTGCTTAGCCCTTGAGGGTAGCTCTACGTGCACGTATGACAGAGATGGCTCTACTGTGCATTTCAGGATTACTCAATGCATAGTATGATAGAGATTGCTCTGTTGCGCGTATTGAGGTTACTCTACACCAGTATAACTAGAGATTTGGGTACAGGTTTGGTGATAAATCTTTTTGACATGTGTTTTGTTTTCAAGAGTTACCCCATAAATACTTCTTTATGTTTAGTTATCTTGAGAATTATTAAACAACTCCTGGTTTATATTTTTTTTCAAGAGTTATAAAATTATGCTTAAAGAGGAGATCGATTTAATAAAATTATTTTATTTATGAACTTACCACTCACTGGGCTTTTCAGCTCATTCTTTTATTTTTATTTTTCCACCAAGTTGCTCTTGAGTTTCAACCAAAGTTGGCTAACCAAATGAGTTAGTAAGAATCTACCACCAACTCGATGCATATCACTTATTATGTACAAGGTTTTGTAATGAGGTGTCTAGCTGAACATTGTGGTTTGAGACGCCTGTGTCTCTACTCTGGCTCCAAAGTGTGATATAGTATCTTTAATTCTAGAGGGTTTATATGTGTATATTTCGCTCGTTTTCAGGTGTGCTATTACCCAAGTTTCAAAGGAAACTCCACCCAAATTTTTGGTTATTTAAGTTATTACTGGAATTATAATGAGCTTAAGAATGGTTATGAGCATGCTAGTTGGCGATAGGGTCCTATGGTCGATTAGAATTCATTGTCGACACCACATCACTAGTTGTTAGGAGTAGTCTAGGACGGGGTGTGTCAAATTAATTAAATTAAATCAACATTAATTAAATCAATTATAATATAAAGTTTTTAATTCAATTTAAATCATATTTATTCAAATTAAATTGACCATTCAATCAATTCTCAATTAATTGAATCCCACATTAATTAAATATCAAATATTTAATTAAATTTTAT
The DNA here is from genome assembly GCA_036850905.1 of Luffa acutangula. Classification (NCBI taxonomy): domain Eukaryota; kingdom Viridiplantae; phylum Streptophyta; class Magnoliopsida; order Cucurbitales; family Cucurbitaceae; genus Luffa; species Luffa acutangula. Next base: position 31,344,310 of record CM072091.1, on the reverse strand, counting down.
AATTGAATCAAATTCGATTTTATCTCTCATTTAACCTATAGTATTAATGCGCATCGAATGTACATTAATTATTAACTATAGTTTTAATTTGATTAAATCACATTTAACCAAACTAAATTAAATTAAATAATTCTCCAATTAATTAATTCGTGAATTAATCAAATATCATATATTTGGTTAAATTCATAAATATCTCATTAATTAATTTTGAATCATATCCAAAATTAATTTTATTATAAAGTTTAATTCATTAATTAAACTTATACTATAATGTATCTCCTGTTGGGTTTTATGCCCTAAAACTCATAGATAGTGAATGTAAACAAATTTTATACTTGTATTTAATAAAGTGTTATTTAGTTTCTGCAATAAAATGTTGCACTATTTGACCCAAATCCAATAAACTAAGAACCAAGGTTGTTTGTATGTAACTAGAACTAGTATGTGCGGACATACGGGGATCGAAGTTCAAGTAACAACCTAAAAGGTCTATAGTACAAGGATAAGGCTGGGTACCTTATCCTGGTGACACTATGGATACGACCCACTTTGTATTATGATACAAACGCAACGATCTAACGCGTTCATGTCATTGACATGCGAGTGGGGGTATCCTATGCAATGAGTTTGCATAAGACAGGATCACCAAATAGTTAACCACTAACTGTAACACCGTTAGTTGGGTTGGTTTCTATTTCACTAGGATGACCTAGACAACTCAGTCTCAATCCTGAGTGGATTATAGATTCCTGTTCACGAGGGGTTGTCCTTTGATTTGTATGGGTGAGAGTAGCCAGCACGCCGACACAATAAGCCTACCATTTTTGGGAAAATATCGAGTGGGGAGCTGGGAACATAATCACACAAGATGGAATTCACTCCTTCCCGACTCTAGGGTAAGTAGAGGTGTGTTCCCTTGAGTGGTGTCTCCGGGACTCGAACAATGGGCCCAACCCTCTCTATGGCACGAGAGGTACTTCTGTTTGTTGGTTGGACCTCGAACAAGTTGTTCATTAGAGGAGCATTGGGGACTTAAGGACAAAGATGTAAACTAGGGGTAAAACGGTAATTTGACCCAGCTGGGATACGAACATACGTGAAGGACTGACTTGTAGTATTGGTCGATATCCGTGGACATAGAAATATTCTTTAGTGAGAAGAGTGCAGCTGAGGGTCTTTAGTGGAGTGACTCACAGTTAACGAATGGAGACTAACTTGGTTAATGAGTTTAAGCCAATTAGTCTCGTATCGTTGGAGCTTCTAATCTGTAGGTCCATTAGGTCCCACTGGTAGTTCGTAACAAGACTTGAAGAAAACAAATATAAATTGTAAATTGAAAGTGTTCAATTTATTTGGGGAATCGTATAATGTATATTGATGCATTATAATATAAAGTTTATGAAACTTTATAATATAATTTTTTAATTAATTTCAAAAATTAATTCTGGAGAGAAAATATTTGAAATAGTTCAAATAAATTTAATATGAATTGGATTCATATTAATTTTAATAAAATCCCTAAGATTGAATATATGATATTTAATTGAGTAATTAAATAATTATGGAATTAATTATTTATTTATTAAAATTAGAGACATTTTCCTATTAGGAAAGAAAATATTTGAAAGAGTTCAAATAAATTTAATATGAACTGGATTCATATTAATTTTGATTTTAATAAAATCCCTAAGATTAAATATATGATATTTAATTGGTGAATTAATTAATTATGAACTTAATTAATTATTTATTAAATTTAGAGACCTTTTCCTATTAGGAAAATGTCTTCCTTTTCCTATTAGGAAAAAGGTCTTGGCCTTAACCTATATATATGACCCCTAGAGTGGGGTGAAAGGCATCCCATTGTCTCTCTTTCTCTCAGAGATCTCTCCCAAAAGACTCCCACAAGTCTCCTGCTTCAAGAAGTCTTAAAGATATATCGGTGTAGCCGATTGTTGGTGTTCGCACAAGAGGGTTGCTGCGTTTTCAATCTTATTGGCAAGAAAAGGCGAATTGATCAAGGCTTTCTACAAAAGTAAGTTTTATATTAAATTCTTGATCACTAGGATTAATCTAGTTGATCTTTTAGCATGTTTGTAGTCTATGTACAACCCATTAAATATAGATTTATTGTTGTAATTTTGTACAAATTGTATTGGTATTTCAATTAGAATCTAAGACTCTGAGTAGGTTCGGTAATACTTTCCGCTGCGTGGGGCTTTTATCCTTTCATCTCCATACACTATATTAATTCCCTTAATAATCAAGACTAAATAATCTCAGTATCTGTTACAAACTAGCAGGTGGACCTAATGGACCTACATATCAGAAGCTCCAACGATGCGAGACTAATTGGCTAAACTCATTAACCAAGTTAGTCAACATTCGTTAATTGTAGGTCACTGATAGCGAGCAGAAACTATTTTAGTCTCAATTTATTAAGCTTTTCGGTGCTTTAATCGTGTTTTTTATGAAAATATTTAATAAATTTTGTTATTTGGTCCTTAGGAGCAAAGTTGGTGATTTTGGAAGAAAAAGTGCCAAAATTGAAGCAATTGAAGCCCAAATCCAAGCTTGGATCAATTGGGGGCCCAAAGAAGACAACCATGACAAAACTGCCAAAAGAAATGAAGAAGAAGGCCCAAAAATCAGCCCAAAAAGAAGCTGAAAAATCTGGAATTTTGAGGTAGCGTCGAGACCCTGTGTAGGCAGCATCGCGACGCTACCCTTTCGTGTTGCCCAAGCCGCGTGCGCAGCAGCGTCGCGGCGCTGAGCAAAGGAGCGTCGCGACGCTACCCCTATTCCAGGCCTATAAAAGGCGCCCCAAGGTGCCTCATTTTCCATCAATCATCATTCCAACAATTCCTTTGGGAATTCTTCCTTTCCTCTCCTCTTTAGGCTCCTTTGGAGCCCCTCTCAAGGCTTTCTAGCCTTTTTGAGAGGATTCTTTTAGTGGGAAAAATTTTGGGAGTTTTGGGGAGCATTTTAGGAGACTCAAGGAGTAGTTGGCGGAGCTCTGAGCGTCTGCAAGGAGTTTTTCGGCGGTCAATTTCTTTCCTTTTATGATCTTAATTATGCTTTCCATTGTAATTATTGTGGATATTTTAGCCATGTGTAGCTAAACCCCAATTTGGGGTCTTGAAATGAAATTATAGTTCAAATATTGATATAATTTCTTGTCTCTTGCCCATGTCCTAATTATTTGTATGGATGTGCTTAATGCTTTACTCAATCTGGCCAATTGTGTAATGATTCGATTCTTAATGGAAACTCGACGGAGAGAAATTAGGATAGATCATAATCCATGCAACTAGTTTAATTGCCCGTTGTGACACCAGGATTAGTTGATTAACTTAGATTCCTAAAATGAATCAGAGCGTAATAATTAATGATTTTTAATAGCGCTAAGAACACTTAGGTTGTTAAATTGAATTAATTTTAATTAGGGGAAACCGACAGGAGAACCTATGTGATTAACGGAGATTCTAGGATTATAATTAGTTGGGCAATGAGATAAGATAATTATAACAACTATTTAGCTAATAATTGATTTTCAAGACCCCTCCTCCCATTAAAAGAAAACTCTTTCTCCATATTTTATTTCTCGATTGATCAATTTATTTTCTTTAATTGTTTAAATTTGAATCCTTTTTATTGCATGAGATATTCCCTAAATATTATTTCGCTCGAGTATTTTTAGTGCTCAAGAGATTTTTGCTTTGCTTAATCTTCGTTTCGCTTCCCTGAGGATTTGATACTCGTAATACTTTCCGTTTTATATTACTTGTGACGACCCGTGTGCTTGCGGAAAATCGCCCTCAACAAGTTTTTGGCGTCGTTGCCGGGGAAGCTTGATTTTTAAGCAAAATTAATTTTTCTTGACATCGAAAAGAAAGGGATAAATAGTAATTTAGGTGTAAATATTTTTCTTTCATTATTTTGTGAATATTATTTTAGTTCTGTTTTTGTTTGGTTCTTTTGATTGTCTGGGAGCATTGTATGCGAAGTAACAAGGTGGTTAATTTGTTTTCGCTAGATTTTGAAATTGACAGGACTCTTAGATCCATTCGAAGAGAGAAAAGATTAGCAAAAGCGATGGCCCATCAAGAGGAAGCTCCCAAGGCAATTAGAGATTTCTTACAGCCAGTTCTTCCCACGAGAATTCTGGAATTGTCTACGTCCCAATCCAAGCTACTAATTTTGAGTTAAAAACAGGATTGATTCAGATGGCGCGCGATAACTCGTTTAAGGGACATCCTTCCGAGGATCCCCACTCACATCTGAGATCATTCCTAGAAATTTGTGGGACGGTGAAAATGAACGAAGTTCTGGCAGACGCGATAAGGTTAAGGTTGTTTCCATTTTCTCTACAGGATAAAGCAAAGGATTGGCTCGAATCAGTCGAGACGGGCAGCATTAGTACTTGGGACGAGCTTGCCCAGGCTTTTCTGATGAAATTTTTTCCACCTGCAAAGACTACCAAGCTCCAGACTGAAATCGGAACGTTTAGGCACCTTGACGAGGAACAGTTGTACGAAGCGTGGGAAAGATACAAAGAAATGCTTAGGCGGTGCCCCCAACACGGATATCCTGATTGGCTTCAAGTACAGTTATTTTACAATGGATTGAATCCCTCCACAAAGACAGTCCTAGGCACATCAGCAGGAGGAAGTTTTCTTTCAAAAACAGTGACAGAAGCCAAAGATCTGCTTGAGGAAATGGCGGCAACCAGTTATCAATGGCCGACCGAGAGGGGAGCAATTTCAAAAAAGGCTGGATTATATGAATTGGATGAGTCAAGTTCACTGAAGGCACAGCTGGCATCTCTAACCAATGCACTGAATAAGCTGACTTCATCTGAGGTGGTCAAGTCCATTTCCACCGTAGCTGAAGGTCATTCAAAGAGGGAAGGTCAAGATGTGGAAGAAGTTCAGTACGTAGGAAATAGACCATATGCTCAAGGAGTACCGAACTTCTACCACCCCAGTCTACGCAATCACGAGAACTTCTCATACTCAAATACAAAGAATGTTTTGCAGCCGCCGCCAGGTTTTGCAGCATCAAGTGTGCCCGAAAAGAAAAATAACCTGGTGGAGATGGTGGCTTTATTCATCAAAGAACAAAGAATATTGAATGTGAGTCTCCAGACATCCGTAAATAACCACGACACAGCTCTAAAGAACATGGAAGTGCAAATAGGACAGATCGCTTCAGCAGTGAATGCCCTTCAGAAGGGAAAATTTCCAAGTGATACTGAGCCTAACCCGAAAGAGCAGTGCAAGATGGTGACTCTGAGAAGTGGCAGAAGACTGGAGAACAGTTCAGAGAAGAAAAGAGAAGGGATGAAGATGAAAGGACTGAGGCACAAAAAGCCTCCTCTGAAAGGTTCCAACATCCTCCCAAATCTATTGATTTGAAATGTGATTTTTCTAACAATTTTGCAGGTGAAAAAAGATGAAAGGCAGGATGACAGAAAGAAACTGACTTAGGAAGAAGTGGTTCCATGCAACCACCATGACAGAGGTTCGCATATTAGCCCACCCAAGCGGAGGGGCGAATGTCCAACCTTTGATTACAGGGAGTTACCTTTTCCTCAACGCTTTAAAAATGTGAAATTAGATGAACAGTTTCAAAATTTTCTAGAAATGTTTAGGAAGTTGTCTGTGAATATTCCATTGATAGAAGCCTTGTATAATATGCCGAATTATGGGAAATTCATGAAGGAAATGCTTTCTAGAAAGAAAAGTCTGAAAAAAGAATTTTTTAATTTGTCTAAAAGTAGCAGTACCATTATTTCTGGTAGGAGACCTTCTAAACAGAAAGACCCAGGGAGTTTTACCGTTCCCTGCACCATAGGAGAAGTATCCTTCGATAGGGCCTTATGTGATTTAGGAGCAAGTACAAATTTAATGTCCTACTCTGTTTACAGGAAGATTGGTTTAACAGGTATGATGGACACCGATGTCACTCTCCAGCTTGCTGACAGATCGATTACCCACCCGATGGGTGCTGTGGAGGACGTGTTGGTGAAAGTCAACAAATTTATCTTCCCCGTAGATTTTGTGGTACTGGACATGAAGGAGGACAAAGAGGTGCCAATTATTTTAGGCAGACCTTTCCTAGCCACTGGTAAGGCTGAGATTAGCGTGCACATAGGTAAACTCACCTTGAACATTGATGATGAAAAAGTCGTATTTAGTATTTTTGGCCAGGATGAATCTGTTTGTAGTTTGCATACATGTTTTTCTGTTGGTCCTGAATACTTGACTGATGATGATGAAGAGGTAGACTATAATCTCGGCCTAGGCTTAGGAGAAATGCTTATGGATAATGGGGATTTTGATCATGATGCATATTTAGATAATCCTCTGTTTGAGAATGATTTAGAATTGCCTGACTTTGAAAATGAATTAGACTTGCCTGCTTGTGAAAATGAAAGATTTGCTGTTGATGATTTACCTTCCTTTGAAAGTGAATTAGATTTGCCTGAAATGGATAATTTGGATGATGATATTGAATTGCCTGACTTTGAGGAGGAGCATAAAATGCATAAGAAAGATTGCTTGATAGATAATTTTGAGTCTGATCATGATTACAGTGAATCTATTGAGTCTGATCTTGACATTCCTGAGTGCATGAATCCTGACAATGTGAATACCTTTTATTTGTGTCCTGATGATGTATATAGCATAGAATCTGACCTAGAGGAACTCGAATCTGTGCATAGTATAGAATCTGATCCTGAAATTCTTGAATTCTTGAATTCTTCTGATGATGAGTCAAATGATAGCTTAGTCGAATCATATTTTAATACTAAGTCTGAGGAATCTTCTGAGCATGTGGATATTTTTTCTGATGAATGGACTGGCATGATTAATAGGCCATCTTTAGATCCTAGACCAGTAGATATCATAACGCTTGATGACTCTGTTAACAATTGTTTTGAGAATAGAGATTTAGAAAAAAGATTTGATGCAGCTGATTATTTTCTGAAATGTTATTATGATAATCTCTTTAGTGAAGATGGGCCAGGGGAAAGTTTTTTTTCTCCCATGTTTGTAGTATTCAATTCGATGCGTAATTTCTTGCAGGGCCCGGAGGATGATGAAAATTTTTATTTTGAGCCTCCGTAAGTGTGTCGAGCCTAGTCTAGCTAAAGACGTTAAAGAAAGCGCTGCTTGGGAGGCAACCCAAGGATTAAAGTTTAGTTAGTTGTTTTTGCGGTAAATAATTTTCTTTGCTCCTTGATCCAATTTTGTTTTGTAGGATCACCTTAGAAAATCCCAAAATTCCAAATTTCCCATTTTTCATGGATCCAAAGGAAGAAGATGAAGCGCTCCTAGTTCAGGGAAGTCTCAGTATCCCTCTTTATGCTTTACTGTTTTAAAACATTGGGGACAATGTTTAATTTAAGTTTGGGGGGGAGGCTTTCGCTGTGTTGAGCATATTTAAATTTTGTTGGATGCATGAATAGATAGCCATGATAGCCAAGGATGTGATTTTAGAATTTTGGGAGAAAATGGTTTATACGTTGTGGAATCTGGGAGCACGGCAGAAATCGTGAAATTTTAAAATTTTTTTATACTTAGTTTTGATGTCTAAAGCATGAAATAGTCTTATCTAATGACGTCTTTGAAAATCTAGATTCTTATTATGGTTTTTAAAGTTGTTGTCACCTCGATAGGCTTAGTTTCTAATATTAGGAAGTTCATGCTTGATTGCTCTAAAGAGCTAGGTAGGAAAAAATGCTATGCCTACTGAGAGAAAAGCAAAAGCAACAAAAGAAAATGAGAGAAAAGAAAAATTTGTTGAAAAAGAAAATTTTTTTTTGCTTGCACAAAAGAAAAGGCTTAGGGGTAAAAAGAGCTACCTGCGGTGTGATCAGTTAGGCCAACCAGAGAATAAAATTCGGGTTAAGGGTCCCTGCACCGTAGTGTGAAAGCTAGTACCATTAGATATCAAAATGCAAGTTTTGGGGAGTAGCAAAAGAAAAGAAAAGAAAAAGAAAAATCATTTGTGAGTTTTGCTCCCCCATGAAAAAGAAAAAATGATGATAGGCACCCTAGTTTCTTTTTTTTTTGCATGATAGAAGGACTCTGACCTATTAGGGGCTCTTAGCCAGTGTAGGGGGAAAACAAATGGAGAAAGCCATAAGACTAATCTAGGTTAGTAAAAGAATCAATAGATAAGTCTTGAGCATGCTATTCATTAATCTTAAGTTCAAACTAGTTTAGGATTTCTTCAAGAGTATGCGGTGCTTGCTTATTCCACTTGCATGTTTTCCATTCGATCCTAAGAATTCCAAAATCATTGAGGGTTGAACGATTCTATTTCATGCATCTTTAGAATTTATTTTGCTCGGGACTAGAAAAAGCTTAAGTTTGAACTGTCGCTATTTTAGTCTCAATTTATTAAGCTTTTCGGTGTTTTAATCGTGTTTTTTATGAAAATATTTAATGAATTTTGTTTTTTGGTCCTTAGGAGCAAAGTTGGTGATTTTGGAAGAAAAAATGCCAAAATTGAAGCAATTGAAGCCCAAATCCAAGCTTGGATCAATTGGGGGCCCAAAGAAGACAACCATGACAAAACTGCCAAAAGAAATGAAGAAGAAGGCCCAAAAATCAGCCCAAAAAGAAGCTGAAAAATCTGGAATTTTGAGGTAGCGTCGAGACCCTGTGTAGGCAGCATCGCGACGCTACCCTTTCGTGTTGCCCAAGCCGCGTGCGCAGCAGCGTCGCGACGCTGAGCAAGGTAGCGTCGCGACGCTACCCCTATTCCAGGGCTATAAAAGGCGCCCCAAGGTGCCTCATTTTCCATCAATCATCATTCCAACAATTCCTTTGGGAATTCTTCCTTTCCTCTCCTCTTTAGGCTCCTTTGGAGCCCCTCTCAAGGCTTTCTAGCCTTTTTAGAGGATTCTTTTAGTGGGAAAAATTTTGGGAGTTTTGGGGAGCATTTTAGGAGGCTCAAGGAGTAGTTGGCGGAGCTCTGAGCGTCTGCAAGGGGTTTTTCGGCGGTCAATTTCTTTCCTTTTATGATCTTAATTATGCTTTCCATTGTAATTATTGTGGATATTTTAGCCATGTGTAGCTAAACCCCAATTTGGGGTCTTGAAATGAAATTATAGTTCAAATATTGTTATAATTTCTTGTCTCTTGCCCATGTCCTAAATATTTGTATGGATGTGCTTAATGCTTTACTCAATCTGGCCAATTGTGTAATGATTCGATTCTTAATGGAAACTCGACGGAGAGAAATTAGGATAGATCATAATCCATGCAACTAGTTTAATTGCCCGTTGTGACACCGAGATTAGTTGATTAAACTTAGATTCCTAAAATGAATCAGAGCGTAATAATTAATGATTTTTAATAGCGCTAAGGACACTTGGGTTGTTAAATTAAATTAATTTTAATTAGGGGAAACCGACAGGAGAACCTATGTGATTAACGGAGATTCTAGGATTATAATTAGTTGGGCAATGAGATAAGATAATTATAACAACTATTTAGCTAATAATTGATTTTCAAGACCCCTCCTCCCATTAAAAGAAAACTCTTTCTCCATATTTTATTTCTCGATTGATCAATTTATTTTCTTTAATTGTTTAAATTTGAATCCTTTTTATTGCATGAGATATTCCCTAAATATTATTTCGCCCGAGTATTTTTAGTGCTCAAGAGATTTTTGCTTTGCTTAATCTTCGCTTCGCTTCCCTGAGGATTCGATACTCAGAATACTTTCTGTTTTATATTACTTGTGACGAACCGTGCGCTTGCGGAAAATTTCCCTCAACAGTCACTCATCTAAAGACCCACAGCTGCTCTCTTCTCACTGTAGAATATTTTTGTGTCTATGGATATTGACCAATAACAGTAAGTCAATCATTCACGAGTGTTCGTAATGCCAGCTGGGTCAAATTACCGTTTTACCCGTGGGTTACGTCTTGATCCTTAAGTACCACAGATTCCTTTAATGAACAATTTGTTTATGATCCAATCAATAAACAACAGTTCCTCTCGGGCCAGGAGAGGATGGGTGCCCTTGTTCAAGACCCGGAATCAGCCCTTAAGGGAACACACATCGGCTTACCCCAATAGGGGAAGGAGTGAATTCCATCTTGTAATGTTATGTTCCCAGGCCCCACTCGGTCTTGCCCCTGAAATGGTAGGCTTATTGAGTCAACGAATTGGCCACTCTCACCCATAGAAATCTAAGGACAATCTCTCATGAAAAGGGGTTCGTAACATACTCAGGATTGAGATTGAGTTACATAGGTCATCCTATTGAAATAAAAACCTAAACTAGTTTACTGTGTTACATCTAGTGGTTACTATTTCGTGGTCCGATCTTATGTAAACTCATTGCACAGGATACCCCCACTCGCATGTCTCCTACATGGATGCTTTGGATCATTGCATCTGTATCGAATACAAAGTGGGTCGTATCTCATAGTGTCACCAAGATAAGGTACCTAGCCTTATCCCTATACTATAGACCATTTAGGTTGTTACTTGAACACTGATCCCCGTATGTCTTCACATACTAGTTCAAGTTTCATCAAAACAACCTAGGATCTTAGTTTATTGGATTTGGGTCAAATTGTGTAATTTTAGTAGCAATAACCCTTTATTGTACAAACCTCAATAACAACGTATTGAGACAAGTGAACAATTTGTCACCATTCATTATCTACGAGTTTTAGGGCATAAAACCTAACATAAGGAACCAAAGGTAACATAGGGGTAAAACGGTAATTTGATCCAGCTGGTGTTACGAACACATGTGAAGGATTGACTTTCTGCATTGGTTGATATCCGTGGACACATAAATATTTTACAGTGAGAAGAATGAAGTTGTGAGTCTTTAGTGGAGTAACCCACAGTTGACTAACTTGGTTAATGAGTTTAGCCAATTAGTCTCGTATTGTTGGAGCTTCTGATCTGTAGGTCCATTAGGTCCAACTGGTAGCTCGTAAAGAAACTTGAGGCGATTAAGTATAAATTTTAAATTGAAAGTGTTCAATTTATTTAGGGGAATCATATAATGTATATTGATACATTATAATATATATATATATGAAAATGATATATTATAATATAAAGTTTATGAAATTTTATAATATAATTTTGAATTAATTTCAAAATTAATTTTTGAGAGAAAATATTTGAAAGAGTTCAACTAATTAATATGAATTGGATTCATATTAATATAAATAATTTAATAAAATTCCTAAGATTAAATATATGATATTTAATTGGGTAATTAATTAATTATGGAATTAATTAATTATTTATTAAATTAAATATGAATAAGATAATAGATTTGATTAGATCTTATTCATGACCTTTTCCTATAAGGAAAAAGTCTTGGTTTTTTTCCTATAAATAGGACCCTTGGGGTGGGGTGAAAGACATCCTATTCATTCTCCTACTCTTAGAGATCTCTCCTAAAAGACTCTGGCTAGTCTCTTGCCTCCATTAGTCTCAGAGATACACCAGTGTAACCAAATGGTAGTTTTCTTCGTTGCTGCAAAGCAATCAAGAATCATTATTGATTTTTAGAGACGTCAATGAAGGTTTGCTTCTCTTTTTTTTTATTATAGATTTAGATCTAAATTTTGTATGTTTAGCCTTAAGTTTCTATAGAATTTGGTCTATGATTTTTTTCCAATGTAATGATATTTTTGGATAAACAAAATTGACTACGAATCGGTCCCAAATACGCTTCAACTTAATCGGAATTAGGGAATTCCAAATCCTTCAATTGGTATCAGAGCCGATTGTAGATTTTAATTTTGTTTCCTAAAATTTGCATTGGTTCTTTGGTGGGATTGATTTATGTATTTGATGTATGGTGGTTTGCTAGTAGATGTTTAAGGTTTTGACATATTAGATTTTCTATTTTTCATTGATTTGATCAATGTAAGGGCCCGATGTTTTGGGCATTTAATTGCAATCGAATCTGTAAGTCTGTGTCGTTCGTGTTTTGATGATTTGGGACAAATAATTGAAGAAAATTGGCCAAAAATCAAAGAAAAGAACAACTAGAAGAAGGTAAAACTGGAGAATAAAGGCTGGAATTCGTTAAAAAAAACGGCGCTGACGTCATCAATTTGAATTAGACAAAATAGCTGACGTCAGCATTTGGAATAAGACAAAATAGCTTACACTAGCATGTAAAATAAGACAAAATAGCTAACATTAACCCTAATCAGGTGAAAGTCAGCGATTCTTGATGTTTTTCGGCCGGTTCAAGAGTTGGTTGACCGGTTCAATCGGTTTTTGACCGGTTCTCGATTGTTTTGTCCGGTTTCATGCGGTTCCGTGCGGGTTTTGACCGGTTCTCAATGGTTTTGACCGGTTCAATTCATTTATGACTGATTCCAGCAGGTTTTGACCCAGTTTGTGGCGGTTTGATCCGTTTTAAGCGACTTTTACCGTTTTTTGACAAGTTCATGGTGGTTTTGACTGTTTCTCGCCAATTTCTACCGGTTTGAGTGGTTTTTAGCCGGATTTGTGCGGTTTGAGTAGTTTATGGTCTAGTTCGTTGCGTTTTGACCAGTTTATACATTTTTTTAAGCGGTTCATGCAGTTTCAGCCTAGTTCGAAGCTAGTTCGGGCTGGTTCACGACTAGTAGGACATTTTTAGATTAATTATTGTAAATTTTCTAATTTATTTTGTGCTAGGATGTCAAAACTGAAGGGAATAAAAGTCCCAACGCAGCGGAAGCGCATCGATTGGACCTTACGCCGTATATTAATTAACATTAAAAATCGTTACGAAAACTCAAACAAAACTTTAAACTAACTTTAAAGCCGCTGTAAAATCGGTTTAAACATGCTAAAATAAATCTAAATTTATTTTTAAAACTTTTCTAAAGAAATGAGGAAGAACCGTTACAAACCTCCGTTGTAGACTTGACCGTTCTTCGCCAACGAAGCTCCACGAACGAAAACGCAGCAGCCGCTTCAAGGTATTCTTCGCTGGAAATTCTTCTTTGATTGACACAATGACCACAGAGGTTACACCGGTATGTCTCTAAGTCTAGGAGGCCAAAGACTTGTGGGAGTCTTTCTCTAAGAGGGAGGCTAGAGAGAATTCTAGGTCTTGTCTTTCAAGAGTGTCAAGTGTCATGACCAATTAGGTCTAGTGTTCTATTTATAGAAGAGAGGCCATGAATAAAATATTCAATTAAATCAATCTTTTCCAAAATTGATTCAATCTTTATTCCTTAATTGATTAATCTTTTCCATAAATGACTAATTTCTTCCATAAGTAATTAGATCATTCCCATAAATGATTAATCACTTCCTTAAGTGATTAATTATTTACATAATTGATTAATTCATGGTTAATGAATTCTTTAATTAATTAACCACCAAATTAAATATCACATATTTAATTTCTGGCCTTGAATTAATTAATTTTGCCCAAACACTTTTAGGACTTAAATTAATTAATTCTTCAATCTTCCATAAATTTATATTTGAACTTTTCAAATATTAATTTCTCTCATAATAATATATCAATATATATTATATTTATTTCCCTTAGTAAATTGAACATTTTCAATTTACATTTAATTACTTAGTTGCCTCAAATTACTTTACGAGCTACCAGTGGGACCTTATGGACCTGCAGACCAGAAGCTCCAACGATGTGAGATTAATTGGTTAAACTCATTAACCACAATAATCAATATTCGTTAACTGTGTGTACATTCCACTATAGACTCACAGTTGCACTCTTCTCACTGCAGACATATTTTCTGTGTCCACGGAACTTAGACCAATATCGACTAGTTAGTCCTTCACGAGTGTCCGTAACACCAGCTGGGTCAAATTACCGTTTTACCCCTGGGTCACCTCTATTTCCTTAAGTACCAATTCTCCTCTAATGAACAATCTGTTTATGGTCCAACCATTAAACAGAAAACCCTCTCGTGCCATTGAGAGGGTAGGGCCCTTTGTTCAAGACTCGGAGTAACCACTTAAGGGAACACTCATCTGCTTCCCTAAAGTCGGGAAGGAGTGAATTCCATCTTGTACGATTATGTTCCCAGCTCCCCATTCGATCTTGTCCCCAAAGTGGTAGGCTTATTGAGTCGGCGTATTGGCCACTCTCACCCATGCAAATCAAAGGACAGTCTCTCATGAGCAGGAGTCCATAATCAACTTAGGATTAAGACTAAGTTGTCTCGGTCGTCCTAGTGAAATAGAAAACCAACTAGTTAACGGTGTTATAACTAGTGGTTACTATTTCGCGGTCCGGTCTTATGCAAACTCATTGCATAGGATACCCCCACTCGCATGTCTCCTACATGAACGCGTTGGATCGCAGCGTTTGTATCAAATACAAAGTGGGCCGTATCCATAGTGTCACCAGGATAAGGCACCCAGTCTTATCCCTATACTATAGACCCTTTAGGCTGTTTCTTGAACAATGATCCCATATGTCGCTACATATAGTTCAAGACTCATATTACAGCCTTGGATGTCTAGTTTATTGGATTAGGGTTATTATTAGGCAAAGACAAACATAAAATAACTAATAACAATTAATGGAAAAAATATATCAATATTATTTCATTAATATCCGGTCAACGGTTACATTCACTATCTACGAGTTTTAGGGCATAAATCCCAACAAAAACCTATCTACTTAGCTATTTATTTTGCTTTATGGATGTCATATAACTTAAAATCCCACCATAGGTTAAGCATATTCATGCATCTTTAATTATAATTATTATAATATAAGTATTATGCATGAATTTAATTTTCATGGGTATTTAATATAAATTTTTATGGTTAAATGGATGAAAATGGAGAAGCATTGAGCATGAAATTACTTTAGTAGAAATATAAAGAGTTATATTTATGAAAGTAATTTATATGCTTATTAATTTTCACGAGTTATTAATATAAAGTGTTATGTTAATGTATGAAAATGGTAATGCTATTTTAGTTTTCTTGTATAATTAATTTATGAGTTAGGCTAATTAAAAGGAAATTAAATTGCATTGAGCATGACATTACCTTAGATTAATATAATTGTTATATTTTTGGTATGTCATGTATGCTCATGTATGGTTTTATAAATTAATTAGAATTTGATTGTTAATTTATTCACCATAGTAGCATGTTATAGGGTTAATTCATTAACATTTATAATAGTTATAAAATTAATGAATAGAAACCGTTAACCTATAATAAAAATTGCATGCAAACATAGGATCATAGGTAAGTGAATTAATTTTACAATGTTTAAAATTAATTAGACCTAAGATCACATTAATTCTAATAGGATTAGAATTAAGTCTTGCTTAGTTTTAAAATAGTTTTAATATGACTAAGTAGGACAAACATAACTATTGGTTATAAGGGAACTCTACCGGTGAAGTTCTGTCTAAGGCTGGAGGTACTTAAGTTGACGGTTTACGGAACACCTCCTACCTGGGAACTAACCCAAAACTTGAGTTGAATTAACCACAGTTATGTAAGCATGCAATGTCGCTAGGTTAATTAAAATAGTTTAATACACCTAGATCTTTAGAGTAAAGACTTTACATTACTATGGTTAAAAGGGAACTCTCCCGGTTAAGTTCTGTCTAAGGCTTAAGGTAATTAAGCTGACGGTTTACGGAACACCTACTACCTGGGAACAGACCCAAAACCTGAGTTGAAATAAACATAGTCATGTTAGCATACGATGTTGCTATATTGGGGATAATGCTCAAATAAGAACTGAATTACACTAGCAAACTGATTACACCTTGACTGGATACTAACAATTATAGTATAAATAACAATACAAACACTGTTATATGATAAATGTTGTAAAATATATTGACAATAATAGTCGAGGCACGCTTTCAAAGCGTTGTCCTGAAGACAATTATTCGCTCTGTACAGGTTGTTAGCAGGCTACAGAGATCGTCTCAGCAGGATACAACGACTAATTCCGGTAGAACAGCAACCTCGAACTACTCGGATCTAGCAGAACTCTTTATCCACTTGCTCTCAACTTGACTCAAGATCAAAAGAAACAAAGAAAGAAGGAAGAATACTCCAAATGGAATGAGATGATTCAAATGAAGAAACAAGTTGCTATTTATAGGCTAACAACTTAGTAACTCCAAAGAACAAACTTAAATAAAGTTGAAACATATGAAAAATATAACTCAATTGAGTTATAATATCAAATTTAACTTCCATATGTTAAATTTGTAATTGAAACATCAAATTGAAATTGATGTTTCAATCCATCTTGAAACTCTTGAAAAATTGAATTTAAATCACTTTCTATCACATTTTATTTGTAAAATATCCAACAGTTGGTAGGTTTGTTAAAAGAGTTTAATTCACCTAGAACATTTCAGTAAAATTCTCATTATAATAGTTATAATAGGATTAGGCTTAGATAAATTGAATTAGTCGGATTTATCTAGGTTAATAAACCCTAAAATATACGGTAGTCACTTTAGTAGGAGGAAAAATAAAAACTTGATTTAAATCGAGTTTTTACTCCTACGTCCCTATATTCACAACGTGAGATCCATGCTCGCCTTTATGTCGTTTATGTGCGGCCTCCCTTCGGAAAGTGTTTGCATGGGTCAATAACAAGGTGAATGGGGAAAGTGGCCATAGTAAGTGGGAACGGAACACGTGTCAACTTATCCCTCGCTCTCCACCCATAGGTCACACCGTGAGAGTCATATGATCTGCCTGCGTGTTTTCCTGGAGCAACCATCCTTTCGAAAAGCCCGATCATAGGATTCGTAACACCGTGAACTCCTGAAAAGGATAGGGTCACTTAGGCTAATTACCAACAGTTGTCTTTCCTCACGGTAACTTGTTGGTGCGTGCCTCTGAGATCTAAAAGTGGGAGGGTTACACTTACGAGGATGAGTTGAGCGTGTTAACAAATCCTTGACCGAATAACGGTGGCTAATGTCTATAGGAATATGAGTTATTCCGGAATTAGAATTAGCTGAGAAGTGTCTCATTTCAAAGGAGGAGTAGCTGATAACCTTTCGGTGGCTGTTACTCTAAAGTACCTCTGAAACATCGTTGCAAAACTAAATCAATAGTTTTAGGGTTCTATGATTGCTTGTTTTTGTTAAACTAATTAGATTGTATGCAATTGTTTGTATTACTCTTGTAATGGGTTAGTGCGATAAATAATCAAGTAATTTGTTATTTCAGCAATTCAATGATTAAATATCCTCTTTTTTAATTTAAGATATTAAGCAGCCAAAAGAAATAATGATAAAAAGAAGATGGGTTGAACCTCATTAAAAAAAACATTTTGATTTTTGACTTTTGAAATTTGACTTAATCTTTTAGGAACTGAAAATGATTTGCAATTTAATTTAAAGGGGGGGGGGGGAATAGCCATTGATTAACTGCCAATTTAATTAGAATTGAAATTACTTTTTAATCTAAAACCATAAGACATTGGTTTGGAATCTCACTTTAACACGGAATTGACATTGATTTTTAAATTCTAAAACACAACTCGTTTTTAATTTTGCTTCAAAAATCCAAACTAAATAGATACAACTTGAAATTCATTTGAAAGAAAAAATCCAAAATCATCTTGATATTCATTTTAACTTGAAATTAAAACCATTTGAGGGGAAATTGACATCTAATTTGGGATTTCAAATTAAATTCGGTAAGCAATTATTAAATTGACCTTCAAATTAGAATTTAATTGAAATAGATAAAAAGTTCAATTTTAAAGCAAATTTGAACATGATTTAAGAATTTCAAAGTAAAAGTCAATTTGAGATAAAACTCCAATTAGAAATCCGAATTATAAGTCAATTGAAATGACAAATAAGGATTAGAAAACTAATAAAAGAGAATAAACAAAAGGAGAGAAAAAAAAATGAAAGCAAAATATATACCAAAAATAAAATTAAAAGAGAAAATAGAAAAACAATGTGAAGACAATTAAATGGGGAGACACTTACCTTTTCTCTCTCTCCCACTTTCCCCTTCTTCTTCTTCTTCACGAAAATGTCCACCTTTTTTTTCTTTTCCTTTCCTCTTTTTTCCTTTTAACTCTTCCACCTTCCCTCCTCTTTTATCTTAAACCTCACTTAGGAACCTCGTCGGAATAACCGGGCAAGCGGTGGCGGCAAGGTGCGGCGGTGGTGGTGTGGTGGTGAGCGACGGCGGCGAGCGGTGGCGGTTGTGAACTTAGATATTTGAAAATCCTTCTAAAATCTCTATTTTTCCCTCTCTAACTCACTTTCTCTCTCTAAGCTCCTTCACTCTTCTTCTCCTTTTTTGTGTCTTTCTCTCTCTAAACTCTTTCACTCCTCTTCTCTTTTTTTTGTCCTTGTTGTTGTCCCCTTCCATCCTCCATAAGCTCTCATTATATAGTAGAGCTTGGAGGAAGGAGTTGAGAAAAATGAGGAAAGAATGGGAGGTTGGGAGAAAGATGGAGAGTGAGTTGAGAAAGAGAGGGAAAGAATGGGAGGTTGGGAGAAAGAGAGGGAGTGAGTTGAGAAAGAGGGGGAAAGAATGGAAGGTTGGGAGAAAGAGGGGGAGTGAGTTGAGAAAGATGGAGAAATAATGGAAGGTTGGGAGAAAGAGGGGGAGTGAGTTGAGAAAGAAGGGGAAAGAATGGAAGGTTGAGAGAAGGAGGGGGAATGGAGAAGAAGGGGGAAAGAATGAGAGGTTGGGAGAATGAGGGGAGATGGAGAACGTGAGAAGAGGAGTGAAGAGAAAAAATGAATAACATAAAATAATAAAATAAAATAAATAAAATAAAATAAATAAAAAATAAAGAAATTAATTAAATAAAACAAAAAAAGAAAAGAAAATAAAATGAAAATGAAAATAAATCATGAAAACTAAAAAATAAAATTTTGATAATATGCAGGAGAGGGATTCGAACCAAAGACATTGTGATTGTTAATACAACTTTATGCCACTTGAGTTATACTCTTGTTGACATACCAAAAACAAATTGACTACCAAATATTGAAAAACTTCAAACATTATTACTAAAAATCAAGTCGGACCAAATACGGTGTCTACATGTATAGTGATACATTAAAATATAAAGTCTAATTTGAGATTAAACTTTATAATATTGGGAGATTGATATATTTGAAAGAGTTCAAATATATGTCTAATTAAATATATGATATTTAATTAGAAGATGAATTAATTAATTATTCAATTTAGTTTAAATTAAATGAGATTTAATTAAACTATAGTCTATGAGAGAAATAAATATTTGAAGAAGTTCAAATATTAATATGAATTTGATTCATATTAAATTTATAGGATCACTACTACAAATTTGGCCTTTGTTGACGGCTAAAAAGTATCAACGATCACCTTCATTGACGCTTTTTAACAGTCAATTGAAGTGGTATCAATAAAACTAAAGCGTCAATATTACTGTATACATTGACGCTTATTGGACGTCAACGAAGACGTCATTGTTGACGTTTATAAGCCATCAACAAAGACATTATTGACACGTTTTATCCGTCAATGATATTCATAAAGCGTCAATGTTGGCATCTTTGTTGACGCTTACTAGCCATCAAAAAATTGTATTATTGACACGTTTAATCCGTCAATGATATCAATAAAGCGTCAATGTTGTCATATTTATTGATATTTATAAACTGTCAATATAAACTTATGTTGACGTTTTGTAAATGTCAATTATAGGGTCAAAAATGTCAATATATATATATTTATTGACGCTTATGAGCTGTCAATATATCAATTTATTGACGTTTATTAGCCGTCAAGTGACCATATTAAATTGTCAAGTTGTGTTTGTTCATTGACGGTTAATATATGTCAATTATGGTGTTTGTTATGACGTTTTTTAACCGTCAACGATACATATTTGGAAAAAAAAAAAAAAAAAAACCTCACGTTGGTTTTTGCCCCTGGATTACAACCTGCATTTACACAATAGTAGCCAGCTACCAATTGTAATGCCTCCAAAAATCAACAAAATATAGATTGTATTTCTAAATTTTACCCTGTAACCAAGTTTGATTTACCAAAAATCCGGCAGCATAACGACGTAATTATAACTAACCAAAAATTTTTTGGTACCTGAAAAAACATAAACATGCACTTCTAAACCCAGAACACAACCTTCACTTCACTTCACAATAACATAACATGTTGAATACATTATATGAAAGTAACACCAAAACTCAAGTATTCATAATAGATTTCATTAACGAAAAAAGTTATCTAAGAACACAACTTAAGTAAGCCATAATATTCATCTCATCAAACTAAGAACATATCACAGTGTCTAACAAGTTGTCTAAAAAGCGAATAAAAGAACTAAGTATAGCATTAAAAACAATCATCTCATGTATTGTGCTACATATTCACATAGTTCAACTCTTATCTCATCGAATTCTGATTGGCTAAATGCATTTCCTCTCGTCAACTGCGAACAAACAAAAATTAAGTAAACATACTACATTACAAAAATTATAATAAATATAAAAAGATAAGTTGAATACAAGGTTAAATCGATCTTTACCACATCCGTAATCACTCTACTCCTCTGGGATACTATATCTCGAATAAATTTAAGAGTGTAGTATCCACACTCCGTAGATCCCAATTGTTGAGCACACTACATATATAGTTCAACACATGTAATAAGAGAATTTGTATAATAATATGATTAAAACAACCTAAAAAATAAGTAAAAGCCATTACCTTAACATATACCCATTTGAAGGGGGGACTTCGTATATTAGTTTGAGAATAGAACATTCTTATAGCCCTGACACAATAATATAATAATAAGAATACTAAAAAAATATAAATAATAAACTTACATATGCTAAAATAACTATTTACTTACGTATTAACCATGTTATTTACATCATCACGAAAGCCATGCTTCAGAGAGTCAATTGAATAAATTGTGAATGTTTTTAATGATATCACCAACAACATCCAATGATATCTATATAGATAACAATCATACAATAGAGTTATAGCAGAAAAAAAGTGCAAAGTGTTAACATATATTTGATTTTCATACTTACCCGGGATTAAAAGGACATATCAATAATTTGTCATTGACCTGTCTTAACCTTTTACATAGGGCTCGAGAGCGGTTCTCTTCAGGTCCTGAGCCAACTGAGATCAATGCTGGATGTAGAAATGCATATTATTATCAGACTTATCCTCAGACATTTGTTTATAAGTATTATAATCTAAAGTTGGCTCTATATTTCTTCTTGAATGACTTGCTATGGTTTCTCCGTGCCAGATCCAATTACTATATCTTTGGTCAATACCATATGCAAACAAATGATTTTTCACCTCATTAGTACTGAGATTCTTATAGTTCACGCACTTAACACATGGACATCTTATAGAAGTTTTACCATTCGCATGTTCCTGTGCAAACACAATAAAAATCTCAACACCTTCTTTATACTCATTTGATAATCTATCTTTCGACATCCATGATTTATCCATTATGTTATAACCTAATCAAATAAAGTTAATCAACAAGTAATTTTCTATTAGTATAAATAAAATAGACATATGCAAAACACCTAAATCAAAACCTAAAAATTAAAAAAAGAAAAAAAAACTTAAGAACTCCAAAACTAAACTAAACGAAATCATCTAAACTTAAAATGATCACTTAGTGTAACACCCTAGAATTTTAGAACTATCCTAGCGACATTACAATCTCCTAAACCAAACTAACTGAATGTACCGAAAATTTCGGCAGCATGACATACATAGAACTAAACCAAAATTTTTCCTTAACCTGTTAAACATCAAACACACTTCTATAAGCCAAACAATCCACAACTACACATCACAATACCACAGACACACAACAGAACTCCTTCCACAAACTAGCTAGTCAGATCTCGCATTCTCATTTAGCCACACAATCAAGCAAACATCACATACAAGTAAAAGGCTAACACAATTATGTGAATAACAACTTTATGTGAATAATATTAGCAAACATTTTCAAAAAAAAAAAAAAGAATAATATTAGCAAACAAGGGTAACTTTCAAAACTAATTATTGAAGTTAGAAAAGTTTTTAAGACAGAAGTTGATTCTTAGTTTATAAATTTTCTTTTCAACTTTTTTTTTTTCAAAGAATTTCCTTTCAAAATCCTTGTGGGGCTTATGTTTTTCTCGCGATATTAAGGCATAGGTTAATTACATTTTTTAGCTTGTAGTTCAGTTAACATTTTAAGTTTTTTTACACTTTATTGTACAGAAGGTTAAGTTTTTTTATACTTTATTGTACAGAAGGTTAGTGGAAGGATTACAATTAAATCTTTTAACATTATAAATATATATTATAATTAAACAAAATGAATGATATATATATATTTTTTTAGTACACCAAACGAATGATATATAATTGAACTAATATTTGAGATTGAATTGCAAAAGGGTCTATACACCACATTTGACTTATCTTAATTTCTCACTTTCTAGCACTTCTGAGAGTAATTGAAGGAATTGTCTAGAGATTGCGAGATTTGTCTACTAACTAATAGGCATATTTCTAGCTCTCTTAAATGTTATAATAGCTACAATTTTCTAACATTTTTGCCTACTCAAGCTTATTCTATCTTTTTTCATGAGTGTAAATCTAAACCCTCGCCTTCTGATTTGCAATATAATATCATGAACAATAAGAAAAAAAAAACGAAAAAAGAAAACATAAAATTTTTATGATTTAAAATTTTATTTTGACTCCTCAGTTTTTTCAGTTTTTTAAAATTTCAAAAATAATTCTACATGCAACAAAAGCTCTTCATAGTACAAATTAAGGCTACATTTTAAAAATTTCATGATTGTAGTGTTTATGCCGATAACAATGAAAGCATACCCATTTTTAAAAGTATGTAGAAGATTCAAAATGAAGGTTTAGATAGTACACATACACTAAAATGCATAAAAGTTGAAACTATAAACATCAAAATAAACATAATCACAGTAAATACTAAACAAAAATAGCATTTAAACCAAAATGTTTAAAAATAAAATAATAAATTTTAAGACTATCATCTAATTTGTGCCCAATTACCTTAATAATTTTATCTATAGAGTTCATTAGTTCATTCACACGTAACTTAGATCAATAATCATCTATACCAAATAACTCAAATAAGCTCTAATTGATGTCAAGCTACAAGTAAATAACGTTTAACATCAGAGACTAAATAAGGAGCCTACCAAGAGTTTTAACAAAGCTAAAAAGGTGAAGAAACTTACCGACCACGCTAAACGAGCCTAAAAGCATGCTGGAATTTGGCAACCAACACTAAAGCTCTTTGAATATGCACTGTCTGGGGTCTAAACTGGGTCCAACTACACTTTAAAGAGCACCCAATAGTCATAAGTTATTCACAAGCTAACTTAGACAAATTCTAAAGGTTTAAAGATGTTGGAACTTACCGAATAACTCCAAATTTTTTCTGGTTTGTGTTCGAATTAACCTCAAAAACCAAGTTCCCAAGCCGGTGGGCTATGAGTAACTTGATTTAAGACCGTTCAAGTTATGGGTATTCGTCGAAAACAAATTTCGAGCCCAAACGCTCGCTGGTTGGCTTTCAAAGAACCTTAAACCTGTGAAATTGAAGCTACAAAACAGTGGGTAATCCGAATTCCAAGTCGAATAAGCATGGGTCATGATCTAGAACAATTTCGAAGTCTAAAACTACATGGGCATAAGCTGAAAAATGAAGAAATTGAATGGGTCGAGGCTAAACTTACCAAATGGGGTTGAATTGCGAGTCTGCACATAAATCCACCACTCGCTTGACTCCTGCATTTGAAATTTCATTGTAGACAATGTACTTAGAAGCATTTCAAATGATCTGTGCACGATAAAACAGGAAGATTGCAAAGCCAAATAGAACACACAGAATTTAGAGGATTCTTGAGAACAATTCTATTATGGAAGGTTAATCCAAAATATTGCAGCATTGTTCACGAGGAAAAAAATGGCATCTCCAGGTGACAGAACTACTAATAAACAAAGGGAGAAAGTATTCTTGGAAAATGAATATTTCTTACCATTCATCTGGACCATCTCATCAGTGATGGACATTCTAGCAGAAATGTAAGAACATTTTAAGAGAAAGGAACCCAATATAAAAACAAACCTTCAAATATGACAGGTTGAACGAACCTAACTGTGCAAACGCGTGTAATCGGCAGCCTGAACGACGTGTAGCCTGAATAACGGCTTGAGCGGCGACTTGAATGTGGTTGAATAATGGCTTGACGGCGCTTGAACGTGGCTGAATAACGCAGTGAGCTGGGCGGCTTGAAAGTGGCTGAATAAGGCAGTGGGCTTGAACGGCGGCTTGAACGGGGACATAACCGGCTGCTTGAACAGGGACGTAACCAGCGGCTTGAACGACAACTTGAACAGGGACGTAACCGCGGCTTGAATGGGACGTAACGACGCTTGAACAGGGACGCAATCGGCTGCTTGAACAAGGACGTAACCGGCGACGTGGAGCTCCTAGAGTAGTTGAAGAAGAAAGGGGACGAACTATGCGAAGGGGGGGGGGCAGTGCGTGAACGAGAAGGGGAAAAGAAAGAAAGATGTTAATTAGGGTTTTTTTTTACTTTTCTTTAAATCTTTAATTCTTATTGTTTCTTTTTTCTTTTATTTTTTTGTAATTCACCCAAATAAAAAAAATAAACGAGAGTTTGGTTTTTTTTTTTCAACTTCAACTATTTTTCAATTAAAACCCTAATTTTTATGTAAAAAACAAATTAAAAACATAATTTAAACTCTGAAAATCAATTCAAATAATTTAATCTTAAATCCAAAATTAAATCTCAAACGAGCTTAAATTCTTTGACGTTTAATACCCGTCAAGAAACGTCTATACATATTGACGTTTATTGCATATCAATATAATAATGTTTATTGACGCTTATTAGCCGTCAATGATTGTTGTGTTCATTGACGGCTAATAAACGTCAATAAAAACCGTCAACAAAATCCTTTACATTGATGGTTTTCGACCGTCAACTATATGAAAAGGCAGAGTTGGACGAAAATCTACGTAAATTAATTTTTTAATCACATTTATTGACGCTTTTTGCCCATCAACATAAACCAAATCATATATTGACACTAAATAACAGTCAATATACCTATTTATTTATTAATAATTTATTTTAAAGTACAAATGATATTTTTATTGACGTTTTTTTGACACAAGCGTCAATAAACCTAAAAAGCCAAGCGTCAATAAAGACCAAATTTGTAGTAGTGGATATAAGAGAATTTGAAGGACTTCAAATTTTAATATGAATTTGATTCATATTATAGAATTAATTAATTGAAGACCTCAAATTAAATATATGATATTTAATTGGGTAATTAATTGATTAACTAATAGAACGTCTGAAATTAAATATATGATATTTAATTGGTGATAAATTAATTAAAGAATTAATTAATTGGAAATTAATCAATTCTGAAAATGATTAATCACTTATGGAAGTAATTAATCATTTATGGAAATGATTTAATCACTTATGGAAGTTATCAATCATTTATGAAGATTAATCAATTATGGAATTGATTGGTCATGGAATTGGTTGGTCATGGAATTGATTAATTATGGAAAAGATTAAATCAGTTATGGAAATTATTGATTTTAAATGAATATTTTATTCATGGTCTTTCTCCTATAAATAGAACACTAAACCTAGGGTTTTGGTACAACAACATAAGGCCATAAGAATGCATTCTTGCATTCTCTCTAGCCTCCTTCTCATATTCTCTCAACCCAAGAACTCTAGGGAGAATTTTCTCTCTAGAGTTTTTCCCATTCAAGATTAGGTAGTCCCACAACTACGTTCCTAATCTCAAAGTTATAGCGGGGAAGATCAAATGATGGTGTTCTTCGTTGTTGCAGAGCAATCAAGAATCATCCGTTGAAGTATTCAGAGTCGTCAACAACGGTATGTTTGCTTCTCCCCTTTAGATTTAGATCTAATAAATTTATATGTTTAGCCTTAAGTTTGTATAGAATTTGTTCTATGTTTTAACCAATGCAATAGTATTTTTGGATAAACAAAATTAACTACGAATCGGTCCCAATTACGCTTCCGCTTTAACGGAATTGGGGAATTCCAAATCCTTACAGTAATATGGTTAGGGGTCGGCGTGACTCGAAGGAGTCAGTCTCAAGGAGCGTGTGAGGGCTACGAGTATTGAGTGAGCTTGTGTAGTTTGAGTGGAAATTGAGTGTGCACAGCATGGTGCAGAACTCATGTGTTAGGTGCATGGTTAGTTGCACGTTTACATAATTGATTATGATACAATATGTATGTTGTTCACCTCGTATATAGAGCATGTTATTGTGATTGAAAAGCATGATGTTGCCATGTATGTTGTACGTTATTTGATGGCTTTTCAGGTGTGAGCCACTTACTCAGTACCGTGGTTTTGTACTGACCCACCACCAGATTTTTTGCAGGTGATGAGGAATACTACGAGCCTAGTGATGCTGAGGAGCAGACTTGAGAAAGCAAAGCTTACGAGTTTAATTCATTAATAGATTCTGGTTATTTAAACATTGTTAGGAGAGTTAAAATTTTGTGTTGGTCAGGAGGTGTTGTTTAGAATAATGGTTATCTATTTTCTTCATTTAGTGTTTTGAATTAGACTCGTTTTGATTTGCGATAATTGAATGGGAATGGTTCCGAGATTTGACTCGTAATCGTGTTGCAACTTTATTTAGTGTCATGTTAATGCTTTAGCAGGTTGTAAAATTTTGGTTTAAGCAAAATCACATCGTTATTCTGTCGAATTTTCGGTAGCACCTTAAAGAATAATATGACTAATATTAGTAGTTCTCTTAGATACTCTCTGGAAAATTTGGGGGCATTACATTATCGATTTCTTTCTTTACCACCTCTCTGAGAACTGGGTTCAAATGCCTCTATGGCTCCCTTGAAGGTTTTGCATCCTCCTCCAACTGAATCCTATGTATGCAGGTGGCTGGGCTGATTCCATTGATGTCGGTCAAGTTCCATCCAATAGCTTTCTTATGCTCCCTTAGCACGCTCACCGGTTGTTGCTCATGTTCTGCAGTCAACTTTTAAGAAATAATAATAGACAAAGTATTACCTTTTTCTAGATATGCATATTTCAGGTGCTCAGGTATTGCCTTCTAAAGAGGCTTTGGTCTTCAAGGTGAAGGATTAGAATTTCGTAATTTCGTAAAGCGGAAGCGTAATTGGGACTGATTCGTAGTTAATTTTGTTTAATCTAAAATACCAATACATTGGCAAATAACTTAGAACTATTCTAGATTTATATGAAGGCAAGCATACAAGAATATTATATCTAAATCTAATTTATATATACTAACAAGTTACTTACTCTCGTTGACGACTCACATTAAATTCACCAACTGCTTGTGAAATAATCACGAACTACTGCGAACACTACCACTATGGCTACACCAGTATGACTCTATGAGTACTAGAGGTAGGAGACTTTTGGGAGCCTTCAGGAGAATTCTCTGAGAGTAGGAGAATGAATGGGATGTCTTTCACCCCACCCTAGGGGTCCTATTTATAGGAAAATGTCAAAACCTTTTCCTTATACGAAAAAGTCATGAATAAGATCTAATCAAATCTATTATCTTATTCATATATAATTTTAATAAACAAATAATTAATTACCCAATTAAATATTATATATTTAATTTTAAGGACTTCATTAAAAAATTATTTTATTAGTATGAATCCAATTCATATTAATTATTTGAAACTCTTTCAAATATTTTCTCTCAAAATTGAACACTTTCAATTTACAATTCATAATGTATTATCATACATTATATGATTCCCCTAAATAAATTGAACACTTTGAATTTACAATTTATACTTAATTGCCTCAAGTCTCTTTACGAGCTACTAGTGGGACCTAATGGACCTGCAGATCAGAATCTCCAACGATATGAGATTTAATCGGTTACACTCATTAACCAATTAATCAATTTTCGTTAACTGTGGGTTCACTCCACTAAAGACCCACAGTTGCACTCTTCTCACTGCAAACATAATTATGTGTCCACGGATATAGACCTATACCGTTAAGTCAATCCTTCACGAGTGTCCGTAATCACAGTTGGGTCAAATTACTGTTTTACCCTTGTGTTACATCTGTCTCCTTAAGTACCAGTGGTTCTCTAATGAACAACATGTTTATGGTCCAACCAATAAACAGAAAGTCCCTCTCGGGCCAGTGAGAGGGCGTGATTCCTTTGTTCAAGTCCTGGATTCACCCCTTAAGGGAACACTCATCTACTTCTCCTAGAAGTGGGAAGGAATAAATTCCTTCTTGTGTTGTCATGTCCCCAGCCTCCCACTCGGTCTTGTCCCCAAAAAGGAAGGCATATTGAGTCGGCGTATTGGCCACTCTCACCCATGCTAATCAAAGGACAGTCCCTCATGAGAAGGAGTTCATGACACACTCAGGATTAAGACTGAGTTACCTAGGTCATCCTATTGAAACAGTAACCTAACTAGTTAACGGTGTTATATCTAGTGGTTTACTATTTCATGGTCCAGTCTTATGCAAACTTATTACATATGATATCCCCGCTTGCATGTCTCCAACATAGACCCTTTGGATCAATACGCCTGTATCAATTACTAAGCGAGTCGTATCTCATAGTGTTACCAGGATAAGGTACCCAACCTTATCCTTGTACTATAGACCTTTTAGGTTGTTACTGAAGGGGATGAAAGCCCCAGTGCAGCGGAAGCGCATCGATAGTACCTTATGTCGTATATTAATTAATATCAAAATACCAATACGAATAGGCAAAACAAAACTTTAAACATGCTTTAAAGCCACTGTAAATTCGCTATAAATATGCTGAAAAACTAGAAAAATAAAACTACTTTTATTTTCATGTTTTTCTAAAGAAAAGGGTAACCGTTACAAACCTTCGTTGTAGACTTGACCGTTTTTCGCCAACGATGCTTCAATGACCAAAACGCAGCAACCCCTTTGTAGTTTCTTCTTTGGAAATTTATTCCCAAGAACACAATCACCAAAGAGGTTACACCGTTATCTCTCTAAGTCTAGGAGGCAATGGACTGGTGGGAGTCTTTCTCTAAGAGGGAGGCTAGAGAGAATATTAGGGTCTTGTCTTGTGAGTCTAAGATCTAGGGCTACTAAACCATTAGGTCCAGTGTTCTATTTATAGGAGAAAGGCCATGAATAAAATATTCACATTAAATCAATTATTTTCATAAATGATTTAATCTATTCCATATTTAATCAATTCATGATCAATCAATTCCATAATTGATTAATCTTTTCCACAAATGACTAATTACTTCCATAAGTGATTAGATCATTTCCATAAATGATTAATCACTTCCATAAGCGATTAATTATTTCCATAATTGATTAATTTCAATTAAATAACTCTTTAACTAATCACCAATTAAATATCACATATTTAATTTTCAGCCTTGAATTAATTAATTACCCAAATAAATTTTAGGCTTTAAATTAATTAATTCATATTTGAACTCTTTCAAATTCCTATAAATATAATATCAATCAAATTCACATTTATATTTGAAATTTCTTCAAATACTTATTTCTCTCATAATATATCAATATATATATTATATTGTTTCCATTAGTAAATTGAACACTTTCAATTTACATTTATTACTTAGTTGCCTCAAATTGCTTTATGAGCTACCAGTGGGACCTAATGGACCTGCAGATCAGAAGCTCCAACGATGTGAGATTAATCGGTCAAACTCATTAACCAAACTAATCAAAATCCGTTAACTGTGTGTACATTTCACTATAGACTCACAGTTGCACTCTTCTCACTGCAGGCATATTTTCTTTGTCCACGGATATAGACCAATAATGACTAGTTAGTCCTTCACATGTGTCTGTAACAACAGCTGGGTCAAATTATTGTTTTACCCCTGGGTTACTTCTATTTCCTTAAGTACCAGTTCTCATCTAATGAACAACCTATTTGTGATCCAACCATCAAACAGAAAACTCTCTCGTGCCATTGAGACGGTAGGGCCCTTTGTTAAAAACTCGGAGTCACCACCTAAGGGAATACTCATTTGCTTCCCTAAAGTCGGGAAGGAGTGAATTCCATCTTCTATGATTATGTTCCTAGCTCCCCACTCGGTCTTGTCCCCAAAATGGTAGGCTTATTGAGTTGGCGTATAGGCCACTCTCACCCATACAAATCAAAGGACAATCCCTCATGAGAAGGAGTCCATAATCAACTCAGGATTAAGACTAAGTTGTCTAGGTCGTCCAAGTGAAATAGAAACCAAACTCATTGAATAGGATACCCCCACTCGCATGTCTCCTACACGAACACTTTTGATCATAGCGTTTGTATCAAATACAAAGTGGGTCGTATCCATAGTGTCACTAGGATAAGGCACCCAGTCTTATCCCTATACTATAGACCTTTTAGGCTATTTCTTGAACAGTGATCATCATTTGTCTCTTCATATTGTTCAGGATTCATACTACAGCCTAGGATGTCTAGTTTATTGGATTAGGGTTATTTTAGGCAAAGACAAAAATAATATATAACTAATAACACCTAATGGAAAAATACATCAATATTATTTCGTTAATATTCGGTCAACCGTTACATTCACTATCTACGAGTTTTAGGACATAAAATCCAACAGTTACTTAAACATCGATCCCCGTATATCCCCACATACTAGTTAAAGTTACATACAAACAACCTTGGATCTTAGTTTATTGGATTTGGGTCAAATTGTGCAATATTTAACAATAACCCTTTATTGTACAAACTCAATAACACTTTATTGAAACAAGTATACAATTTGTTTATATTTCACTATCTATGAGTCATAGGGCATAAAACCCAACAAACTCCCACTTGAACTAAAACTCTAGTTTAGTGAGATGTACAATAATCTAAACAGTAGCGGGTGTATAAATACATGTATAAAACATATACAATGTACAATTACAATAAACTAGGGCATCACTATACCCATTACATTTCTCCCACTTGCCCTAGATTTCATCTTTGTACATAACTTGTAGACCTAGACCTTCTAGATGACCCTCATAGACTTTAGCAGAAAGAGCCTTCGTGAATGAATCAACAATATTCCATTCAATTCAATGTACCTGCTTGTCTTGGGCTGCGAGGTTCTTTTGAATTTGCCATAGCACCACTGTATCACTATAAAGTGTGATGGTGATAGGAAAACTTAATCACTTCTAATTTATATTGAATTAACTAAAGAATATATCGTTGTTGTGCATTAATCCAAGTATAAATTATGCACTACCAAGTAATACCTGGAGTATTCCAGGGTCAAATCCACAGGGAAGGGGCGAGTAGAGAAAATATCTCAAATTAAATCCTATTCTAATGATGTTGTGCTGGGGTAATAAAATATGGATGCGACAGGTTGAACATGCAATAAAGAAAAGCAATAATAATGCGATAGAAAGATACGATGGATGATGAGCTATCAAGACTTTCGCCGCAACAACCACATGCGACAGATAAGATATTAATGTATCGCATAACAATGAATCGACAAAATATTGATGCCTAAGCGAGAAATAAACATGTGATTCCCTTCCGGTATTACACATGCGATGAACTAAGAATATTCTTATTGCTTAATTCATGCATTCAATAAATTCTCTATATGCTTGCAAGCGGTTGAATTATCCCTAAAGCAACCCAAACACATTCATGAAATATCCTAAGCGGCTGAGTTATTCCTAACACAACCAGACTACATGTAATGCATTATCTTGCTCTACTTAGATATTTCCACATGCATTACCCTTCTGGGATTTATCATGCTACTACCTCTATCGGTTGATCAGACGGATATTAGTATTGAAAGAATTATCACATCTAAGTAGAAAGCATCAATATCATTGATTCATTGCTGGCATACAAAAAATAATCTTAACGCCTCATGGGCGCCTAGGCTAAGCCTTGATAAAAAGAAATTAGTTCATGCTACAACATACAATAAAACATAAAACTTTAATTTAGTTCATGCTACAACATACAATAAAAAAAAAAAAAAAAAAACTCTAAGAAAGACTTATGGATCCTTGGATCCCTGGATGCCTTTGATTCTTCATCTCCCCCTTATTTATAAACTTTTCTTGCTTGAAGCCAAAGCATGTATTGCTTTGAGCCAAAGCATGTTGATTGGAGCCAAAGCATCATCTCATGGATAGAAACTTGTTGTAGCATCATCATGCATCCATGCTTCAGCTGCTACAACAACAAGCTTTCCATGTTACAGTTGCTACAGCATCAAGCTTCCCTTGCTACAGCAACAAGCATCCCTTGCTACAGCAACAAGCTTTCCATGCGCCAGCTGCTACAGCATGTCATGCCCCAAGCGCATCATGCTCTAGCGCATAATTGGCCAAGCTTTTCCTGATGCAACAATAAATTAAAATTAGTGCAGTTTTGTATGATTTTTAAAGATAATAATCAATATGAGCACATTAATACAAAAAAATCAATATTACTACATCTAGCATATAAATTAGTTAAAACTTGGGTATTTTCACTCTCTTGAGACTCACAATAAGCTTAAATTAGACGCTTAA
Organism: Luffa acutangula; assembly: GCA_036850905.1. Classification (NCBI taxonomy): domain Eukaryota; kingdom Viridiplantae; phylum Streptophyta; class Magnoliopsida; order Cucurbitales; family Cucurbitaceae; genus Luffa; species Luffa acutangula. The sequence goes on along the minus strand of CM072091.1, from coordinate 31,311,617 downwards.
TAACTTGATATTTTCAAGTTATCATATGGGCAAGTTCACATTTGAAATACATTCCAAATCAGTCAAGAACTTCCTAAGCCTTACAGTCTCTATCGCTGCTTCACAAGTAGCTATATTTTCGGCCTATATGGTCAAGATTGTAACTATAGCTCCTTTGTAAAGATCGACCATGGATACTGATGTGGATTTCCTCAAATCCTCATCAGTCTTAAAATTCATGTCAGTGTATCCTGTAAGGATCAAACCCTTAGTCCCATACACGAGCATATAGTTTCTCTTTCTCCTCAGATACTTGGGGATATTTGATAACTCTCCAAAAGGGAGTTATTTAGGTCTTATTTCTATAGTGATTTGTGTGTCATTTGTGCCAAATAGGTGTGCTTAGATGATATTATGTGTTTTATCCTATTTAGAAGAATGGATGCTTTGGAAGTTATTTTGCAGAGAAAATAATGTTGAGCGACTTGAGGGAGCAAACTCCATGATCCAGCAAAGCTAGGAGCAAAACTGGCCACGTGAGCTGCACGTGATTCATTAATGAGGTGGCGTTTTCTGAAGCAATCTCGGATCTAGGAAGATTGGAGAACCCTCCACGTGTAATCTTTGACCTAATTAGGGTTGACTCCACTCTATAAAAGGAAGTAGCCGTCTCAAGTCAAATCATTCCAAGAGGAAAGTCCAATTCCGAGTTGGAGACTCACTTTCCATCTTTGGAAGTCGAATAAAGGAGGAACAATTGGAGACTCAAGAAGACCATCAACTACGAATTTCTTCAACGGAAATTATCTTTTCTTGTAAAAGTTTGTAGTTATGGATGCATGTGATCAGATTGTAGCGTGTGTTGCTTTCCATTCCATGAACTAAATTTACTTTAGGTGTTGGTTAGGACTATGTAATTGTCGTACTTCATAATCTAGCAATTGATATTGATTTTGAGCATCTTGATTACTTGTTGTGTTTATTATTATTTTGTGTCTGCCTGGCCAGCCGGTATGAATACCATCTCTTAGTTTCAGGGATGATTTGAGAGGTGTGTGGCATGTAATCACACTAGACCTTTATGTGTTGGTGGACAATGATGTGCAAATTGCTTACCGCAAGTGTACGAGTCAAGTAATAATATAGTGTTTTCGTGTAAAACGAGTGTCGTCCTCTGAATTGGTTTTCTAGCAAATTAAGTATCGTGAATACTTTTGTTCAATTTTATTTAGGGAGAAAAACTCAATGATAAAAGATAAATCTAAAGACAAAAAGCATAAAATAAAAGTGGAGAATCAAATGGAAAGATTCTTAGGGAATTGATTTCATTGATTAAGAATGAGGATTGATTAATAGGAATGAATTGACCGTGCAATTATTCTACAAGCCAAGGAAACGTTTATCACGATTACCTCTCCCGAGTATAATTGATTCTCATGCATATAAACCAACTTGATATCCCTATCTACGTTCATTAACATGCAAGGCATTATTTGGTTCGGTCCTTGTTATGCTTCTAAAGATATTCCAAATCCCGTCACAAACTTAGAATTTCTACTCTAGTCATGCAATTAAACAAGGTAAGTCTTAGGCCAAATCCTCTCTCCCGAGTTAGATTCAACACTTAAATCATTCAATTAGTGATCAAGTAATTGAAAGCATTAAACACAAAATTGCATGCATAGAATAAAAGCACATTCATACCAAAAATTAATCCAACAAACTTAGACAATTACATCAATCCCTAAAACAAACAACTAGCAATTCATAGTCTCTAAACCATAAACACTAATTGAAAGAAAAGCCATAAAAACTACAAGAGTTAAGGGAAAGAAAAGGGAAAACTCGAATCCGTCGAAACCGGCACGTCCCCGTCACGATCTCCACGTCTTGTCGCTTGATTCCCACTCCTTGGCCTTGCCTTTAGCTCCCGCAAAAGGTCTCTAGTCGAAATTAGGGCTAAAATCTAACCAATTGGCCTCCCCAAATCCGTAGCTGAAAAGAGGAATTTATAGAAAATCTGCGGGTAGCGTCACGACGCTGTGTACATAGCGTCGCGACGCTGTCTCTGTTGCCGCCCAATTCAGAAAAGGAAAGGCAGCTTCGAGACGCTCCAAGAGCAGCGTCCCGACGCTGGCCTACGGATGGCTCTCTTTTGACTTCTTCTTGGTTGAATCTTTTCCGTTCTTTAGCCAATTTTCATGTCCCGAACACGTATTTAGCTCCAATTTCTCGATTTAACTCCGAAACATGATTCCTACAAAAAGAACATAAAATGCATAATTTTGGCCAATTAAATATAAAAGACTAGCTTAATTAATTAGGGAAACATAGCTAGCTATGCTCGCTATCAAATACCCCCAAACTTAAGCTTTTGCTATTCCTCTCGCAAACTAAAAATCAAGCATACAGTGGAAGAATGGATGCAATAATCATAACTCAATCCTCAAGGCTCAAAAGTCAATAGTCAAGCAAGCAAGAGACATGCACATAAGGACCAATAAGGGAGACAAATTAAAATTTTTCCACAATTAACTTGGACAAGCGAGATCTAACTCAACAAGATCAGACTCTACTAGCTCGGGATTGGATTATTAAACCCTCAGCTCATCTTCCCTCTACACTGGCACTAAGGCTTCACTAATGAGTTAATGGAACAAATTAGATTGTTTTCCTCCAAACTTAGGTGCTTATAATTAACAATTAAATTAAGCATGTATATGTGGCACTAGCTTTCACACACCATTGCAGGGACCCTTAACGTGAGTTTTCTCTGGTTGGCCTAACTGATCACAACAGGGGTAGCTCTTTTTGCCTTAATCTTTATTAAACATTGCAAACTGTGCACAGGCCATGGCATAATAATTTTTTCTAACAGTGACAACAAGAATGATTTTTTTGTTTATGAGCATAAATAGCATATATTCTTTTCTTTCCTCCTAAGCAAGATCAAACATGCTAATTAGCAAAACATTAACTTTTTAGCTCTTCCCTACACCTATCGAGGTGACAACAAACATATGAACCTAATAATTCGCTCCTAAGCATTCAAATCCAAATCTAGCCAAGACAAATACTCTACTCATGCAAGCCATCTCCTAGAAAATTTTTAAAAAGTCTCCCTTTTTGGGCACTCACGCTTACAACTCATCGAAAGCTTGAAAATTGACAAGAAAGCTTATCCTAGGAAATCATAGTCATGCAAAAATAGCATCCAGAAAACAACCATATGCTCAAATCAAAGAAAGCTCAAAACTATAGCCCGAACTCAGATGCTCAAGGGCTCCACAAACATGATATTCCACCCCCAAACTTAAAACATGCATTGTCCTCAATGTATAAATCAATAAAGCATAATCAATCATGAGAACAATAAAAGAGTAGGAGGAGTGAACGATACTGCCCTGGAATGATGACCTTTTTATGAATGCTTGGCAAAGACAAGAGCACGGGAACTCCTACAAAACAAAAACAACAAGACATAAAAAACTTGGGTTGCCTCCCATAAGCGCTTGTTTATCGTCTTTAGCTCGACGTGCTCGTGCAGTCTGTCAAGGCACATAAAAATTCTCGTATTTCTTTGGGCCCTTCTTCCTTGAATCAATATAACCAATGATCGCTAGCAAACTTACTAGCTTCTCATGGGCCCCTGAAACAGAATTGTTTTTGGTATTTTTGACTAAAATAAACATAAAAGGAGAAAGATCAAAATAAAGAGACTCTGACTCTAAAACTGACTCGTGAGAATAGAAAAAGGAATAATCAAAATATACAAAGGATGGAGAAGATAAAACAGACGAAGGCTTTTCAACTTCAAACTCTACCTCCTGAACTTCCTCTGACACTACAAGCTCATTTTCTTTTTCTTCCTCACAACCATGTTCTTGAAAGGTGCTGCAACTCTCCAATTCATCCCCATTATTCATGCAACTCACCCCTAAATGCTCATCCTCATCAAGATCGAAAAAACTACGCTCATGAATGGGTGTCAATGAATCATCGGCCACATGACTCACTAGACAACTTATGGAAGTGGATCCCATCTCACTAACTTCCTGTTGAGCTTGAAGTCCTCTAATGATTTCATCAATTTTTAGACTCCTCGCTCTAGACTCCTCAATATAATTTTGAACTATGCTTTCCAAGGAAGAATTTTCATTTAAAGGGGTATAACTTGAAGATGAAAGATTGGAATATGGTGTTGAGTAAAAAGCCATTCAATTAAAGCAACAATGATAATTAGGCTTCCAATCAAACAATAATCTAACAAGAACAAATGACAAGACTCAAACAAAAAAGGAAAGAAAAAAAAACAAAGAAAACTAAATAGAAAAGGAAAACAAACACAAATAAAGAAATAAAACAAATAAGGAAAAAAATCAAACAAATAAAGAAAACACTAAAATATGAATGCAACAAATAAGGAAAAAAAATGCAATCTATCTACAAAGTAAAAATACACCCTAAATTAAGACCGAACAATTTTTTCACAATATTAATTTAACTAAATGTGCCAATCCCCGGCAACGGCGCAAAAAACTTGATGTGCAAATTGCTTACCGCAAGTGTACGGGTCAAGTAATAATATAGTGTTTTCGTGTAAAACGAGTGTCGTCCTCTGAATTGGTTTTCTAGCAAATTAAGTATCGTGAATACTTTTGTTCAATTTTATTTAGGGAGAAAAACTCAATGATAAAAGATAAATCTAAAGACAAAACGCATAAAATAAAAGTGGAGAATCAAATGGAAAGATTCTTAGGGAATTGATTTCATTGATTAAGAATGAGGATTGATTAATAGGAATGAATTGACCGTGCAATTATTCTACAAGCCAAGGAAACTTTTATCACGATTACCTCTCCCGAGTATAATTGATTCTCATGCATATAAACCAACTTGATATCCCTATCTACGTTCATTAACATGCAAGGCATTATTTGGTTCGGTCCTTGTTATGCTTCTAAAGATATTCCAAATCTCGTCACAAACTTAGAATTTCTACTCTAGTCATGCAATTAAACAAGGTAAGTCTTAGGCCAAATCCTCTCTCCCGAGTTAGATTCAACACGTAAATCATTCAATTAGTGATCAAGTAATTGAAAGCATTAAACACAAAATTGCATGCATAGAATAAAAGCACATTCATACCAAAAATTAATCCAACAAACTTGCATGCATAGATCCAAGTAATTGAATCTTTTCCGTTCTTTAGCCAATTTTCATGTCCCGAACACGTATTTAGCTCCAATTTCTCGATTTAACTCCGAAACATGATTCCTACAAAAAGAACATAAAATGCATAATTTTGGCCAATTAAATATAAAAGACTAGCTTAATTAATTAGGGAAACATAGCTAGCTATGCTCGTTATCAGACACCAATGACTGAGTTAGGGATAACCAGTCACCCAGTGCTTGATCGGTAGAGCGTCATTGGAGTTGAAACACATTGCAACAAATTTAGAGTTCCGAGAGGATCCTGCTGATAAGACTGCAAGAGTTTGCCTTATCAATATTATTGCTAGAGCATCTTTTTAACAATTACAGAAATCTTAACCAACACCTGTTTCAAATCTGTCTACTTTATCCATTTACATTATGCTTTGTTATTTCTTTTGCTTCAGAATTATTTCAAAACCCAATTATTTTAACAACCTTGAAATCACAAAAAAGTTACACGAGATAGGTAGAGTGGAAGCTATTCAAAACCTCGTGGATACGATAAATTACTTATCACTTGCTGCAGACTATGTGCACTTGCACAGTATTCTAGAGAACATTTCTATCATATTTTTAACCCACTCTAGAAGGCAACAAGTTTTTGGCGCCGTTATCGGGGAATTGAATAAGTTTTTATCTGATCTGTTTTGTGTATGTGTTTTAGTGGTTTGGTGCAAGAACTTTTTTATTGTTTCTTTTTCTTTTGCAGGTGTGAGATTGGTGCATGAGCGATCATCCTGGAGTGAGATTAGAGCTTGATCCAGAAATTGAAAGGACATTTAAAAGAAGAAGGAGAAAGCAGCAAGAAATCAAAATCCGATGGATAACGTGTCGCGTCTTCCTGAAATTCCAAAAGATCAAGTTGATCCCCAGCAGAATCGTGGGCTACAGCAAAATCAACTGCTGGAGCAAAATGGACAACAAAATAACCAGGCTGAGAACCCTATTCTGGTAGTGAATGATAGGGCCAGAGCATTCGAGCGTATGCTTTCCCGATGTTTGATGAGTTAAATCCAGGAATTGCACGTCCTCAAATTGTGGCAGCAAATTTTGAAATAAAATCGGTAATGTTTCAGATATTGCAAACCTTGGGTCAGTTCCATGGTTTATCATCTGAAGACCCTCATTTACATCTTAAGTCTTTTCTAGGAGTTAGTGATTCGTTTGTGATTCAAGGAGTATCTAGAGATGCCCTTAGATTAACTTTGTTCCCACATTCCCTTAGAGATGGAGCAAAGACATGGTTAAATTCTTTTGCTCCAGGATCAATTAGAACTTTGAATGAGTTAGCGGAAAAATTTCTTAGTAAGTATTTTCCACAAACTAGGAATGCCAAGTTGAGGAATGAGATAGTGGGATTCAGGCAACTCGAAGATGAAACTTTTAGTGAGGCTTGGGAGTGGTTTAAGAAGCTTTTGCGAAAGTGTCCCCACCATGGTTTACCTCATTGTATCCAAATGGATACATTTTACAATGTGCTAAACGTAGCAACTAAAAGTATGGTCGATGCTTCTGCGGGAGGGGCCCTTTTGGCAAAAACCTTTAATGAATCCCATGAGATTCTATAAATAATATCAACCAATAGTTGTCAGTGGTCAGATGCTAGAGGCTCTAGTAAGAAAGTTAAGAGTGTGTTAGAAGTTGATGGTGCGTCTACCATTAGGGTTGATATTGCAATGTTAGTTAACGCTCTTAAAAATGTAACAGTGGTTAGTCATGTTCCGCAGACACCAGTTGTGGAGTCAGTTGCAGTGGTAAACCAAGTTATAGAAGAATCATGTGTCTAATGTGGTGAACATAATTATGAGTTTTGCCCCAACAATCCAGCTTCTATGTTTTCTATAGGTAATCAAAGGAATAACCCCTATTCTAATTTTTATAATCTAGGTTGGCGTAACCACCCCAACTTTGCATGGGGAGGTCAAGGACGCAATTCGCAAGTCCCCCAAGCACAGCAAAAGGTGGTGAACCAGTTAGGATTTTCTAAATCACAAGCATTGCCCCAGCAAAATAAGCAGACATTGCCCCAGCAAAATTCAGAGAGTTCTCTTGAGGCAATGATGAAGGAATATATGGCTCGTACTGATGTTGCAATTCAAAGAAATCAAGCTTCAATAAGACCCTGGAATTTCAAATGAGTCAGCTAGCTAATGAGCTGAAGGCACGACCTCAAGGGAAACTTCCTGCGGATACTAAACACCCTAGAAGGGAAGGTAAGGAACAGGTGCAGGCAGTAACTCTAAGAAGTGGTAAGCCACTAGAAGAGAGAAAAGAGCCTAGTAAACCCTAGGATGTAGAAAATAATAGTGATAAAAATATTGTTGTTGAGAAAGAGTTGGAGTCTGGTAAAAATGATGGAGGCAACAGTAATAATGCTGGTTCATCTAGTTCTGTTCCAGATGTTGAACCACCTTATGTACCGCCCCCACCTTATGTACCACCTCTACCTTTTCCACAAAGGTAGAAGCCTAAGAATCAGGATGGTCAATTTAAGAAGTTTTTAGAAATTCGTAAGCAATTGCATATAAATAATCAATTAGTAGAAGCTATAAAGCAAATGTCAAATTATGCAAAATTTTTTAAAGATATCTTGACTAAAAAGAAGAGGTTAGGATAATTTGAAACTGTATCTCTTACTGAGGAATGTAGTGTTATTCTTAAGAATGGGCTACCAACCAACGCTAAGGATCTAGGGTCATTTACTATTCTTGTCTCTATAGGTGGAAAAGAGTTAGGTAGAGCACTTTGTTATTTAGGCGCAAGCATTAACCTTATGCCCCTTTCGGTCTATCGAAAGCTAGGTATTGGTGAAGCTAGGCCTACCATAGTCACACTCCAACTAGCTGATAGGTCTATCACATTTCCAGAGGGTAAAATTGAAGATGTCTTAGTGAAAGATGATAAATTTATATTTCTTGTTGATTTTATTATCATAGATTATGAGGAAGATAAAGATGTCCCAATTATTCTTTGTCGTCCATTTTTGGCTACTGGTAGGGCATTGATAGATGTTTAAAAAGGGGAATTAACAATGAGGGTTTATAATGAGGAAGTGAAGTTTAATGTTTTTAAAGCCATGAAATATTCAAACAAAGTGGAAGATTGTTCTTTCATTCAGATTCTGGAGAACACAATTGTTGAGACAGCAATTGAGGATTTGACAAATCAACATTTGAAAGGCCATGGAGAGATTAATGTAGAAGATTTAGCAGTTTGTACTTTAGAAAGTAAAAATGAAAAAGAAATGTCTAGGTGTTAGGATGTTTTTTAGTCTTTAGATTTGGATGAAAGGAAAGCTCCTCCTATTAAGCCATCCCTGATTGAGGCACCCACTTTAGATTTGAAACCTTTACCGGATCATCTAAAGTATGTGTATCTTGGGGAGGGTGAGACGTTGCTCATTATTGTTGCGACAGATTTAATGTCGGAGGATGAAAAGGCCTTAGTAAAGTTGTTGTAGCAATATCGCAAAGCAATAAGTTGGACATTGGCTGACATTCAGAGAATTAGCCCATCCTTCTGTATGTATAAAATAACTCTAAAGGAGGGATTCTTTAGGAGTATTGAACAGCAGAGAAGGTTTAAACCTGCAATGAAAGAAGTTGTTAAGAAAGAGGTGATTAAATGGTTGGATGTTGGGATTATTTATCCAATTGCAGATAGCAATTGGGTAAACACTGTCCAATGTGTTCCTAAGAAAGGAGGTGTTACGGTAGTGGCTAATAAGAACAATGAGTTGTTCCCCACCAGGACAGTAACTGGCTGGAGGGTTTGTATGGATTATAGGAGGCTTAACAAAGCTACCCGTAAGGACCATTTCCCTTTACCATTTATTGACCAGATGGTGGATAGGTTAGCTGGTCAGGCTTACTACTGTTTCTTAGATGGTTATTCTAGGTATAACCAGATTACCATTGCTCCTGAGGATCAGGAAAAAACCACTTTCACCTGCCTTTATGGGAATTTGTTTTCAGGCAAATGCCTTTCGACCTTTGCAATGCTCCAGCAACATTTCAATGGTGTATGTTTGCTATTTTTTCTGATATGATTGAATCCACTGTTTGGGTATTCATAGGCAATTTTTCAGTTTTTGGAGGGTCTTTCAGCATTGTTTGAATAATTTAGGTAAGGTGTTAAAGAGATGTGAGGACACACATCTAGTTCTTAATTGGGAGAAATGTCACTTCATGGTGAAGGAGGGCATTGTGTTAGGTCATAAAATTTCAAAGAGAGGTCTATAAGTTGATCGAGAAAAAATAGAGGTTATTGAGAAATTAAAACTATCGAATTCAGTTAAAGGGATTCAGAGCTTTTTAGGTCATGCTGGATTTTATAGAAGGTTCATAAAGAATTTTTTCAACATTAGTAAACCTCTTTGTAAATTGTTGTGTGTTGATAGTGTTTTTGACATTGATGCAAACTGTAGGAAGGCTTTTGAGACTTTAAAGGGTGCTTTAATCTCAGCACCCATTCTTTGTTCACCCAACTGGAGTTTGCCATTCGAGGTAATGTACGGTGCCAGTGATGTTGCAGTAGGTGCAATGCTCGGGCAAAAGCAGAGCAAAGTTATCCATCCTATTTATTATGCAAGCAGGGTTTTGAATGAGGCACAAATCAACTATAAAACTACTGAAAATGAGTTGTTAGTGATTGTGTTTGCCTTTGAGAAATTTCGCCCATATTTAGTTGGATCCAAAGTCACAGTTTTCACAGATGATGCAGCAATAAGGTACTTAATGTCTAAGATAGATGTGAAACCTAGATTAATTCGTTGGGTTTTATTATTGCAGGAGTTCAACTTAAAGATAAAGGACAAGAAAGGTTCAGAAATTGTTATTGCAGATCATTTGTCTCGTTTTGATCCATCATCATCTTTTCTCGAGCAACCTTTCATTTCAGATTCATTTCCAGATGAGCAGCTTTTTGCTGTTGAGGTAAAGGTAGTGCAAAATACTCCTTGGTATGCGGATATAGCCAACTTTTTGGTAAAGGGAGTCACTCCTATTGATATGGATAGGAGGCAAGTGCAAAGGTTTAAGCATGATGCAAAATTCTTTTATTGGGATAAGTCATTCATGTATAAACAATGTTCTGATGGTATTATTCGAAGATGTGTTTCAGGTAATGAAGCAAAGGAAATCCTGGAGCAATGTCACTCTTCCCCGTATGGAGGTCATTTCAGCGGTCAGAGGACAGCTATGAGGATTTTACAATGTGGATTTTGCTGGCCTTCTTTATTTAAGGATGCCCGTTGGTTCTACAAGCAAAGTGATGCTTGCCAAAGGAGAGGAAATTTAAGACCTAGAGATGAAATGCCTCTTACTTATGTTTTAGAATTAGAATTATTCGATGTATGGGGTATTGATTTTATGGGGTCATTTCTCTCTTCTAATGGTAACGTGTTTATTTTGTTGGCAGTTGACTACGTGTCCAAGTGGGTAGAGGTCATTTCATGTCATCAGAACGATGCTAAGACGGTGTCAAGGTTTCTTCAATCACACATTTTTGCGCGGTTTGGGACACTTACGACTCTTGTGAATAATGTTTTAGCTAAGCTTGTAGCTAAATATGGAATTAAGCAAGATTGTCTTGAATTTAATTTCTTAATTATTTAATTTCAATAATCTAAAAAATATAAAATCTAATTTTAATTTTTCAATTTTAAATTAATTCAAAATTAATTTAAAATAATTATTAATTAAATAATTTAATATCCAATATTAAAATGATATTATGCCATCAATCCCGAACATTTCTGAAATGTTATTTTCCAACATGAATCCCTATTCATGTTCTCGGTATTTAAATCATATTTAAATATTAAAACTCTCAAAACCTAGTTTACACAAAACTCGACGTATCGGCAACGTCAAACCTATCCAACCATTTCCCTAAAGCGAATTTGAACTTATTCTAACTCAATCCATCATATTGTTCCTAAGGTTTTCTCGAGCTAGCAAGGGGACCTAATGGACCTACAGATCATGGGCTCCAATGGTACGAGGTTTAACCGGCTAAACCCTTTTAACCTAGTTAACCAACATCCGTTAACTATCGGGACACTCCACTATAGCCTAGTAGTTAAACTCCCCTCACTATAGATATATTTTCGTCCACTCGATATAACCATGATTAGTAAGTCAATCCTTCATGGGTCGTTCGTTACTATAGCTAGGTCAAATGTTCGTTTTACCCCTATAGTACATCTTAGTTCCTTAAGTCCATTGGTCCTCTAATGAACAATTTTTTTATGGTCCTACCACTAAGCAAAGTCCCTTTTGGGCCAATGAGAGGGTGGGGCTCCTTGTTCAAGCCTCAGAGTCAGCACTTAGGGGAAAAACCTCTCTACTATCCTTGAATTGGGTAGGAGTGACTTTCGTCTTGCTATACTATGTCCCCAGCTATCCATCTAGTCTTATCCCCAAAATGGTAGGTTTATTGAATGGCACTATTGGACCACTCTCACCCATGCAGATCAAAAGATAATCCTAAACGAAAAGGAGTTCATAGCAAGCTCAGGATTAAGATCGAGTTACCTAGGTCATCACATTAAATAGTCAGTCTTAAAAGTAAATGACGTTATAAAGTAAGAGTGACTCATTTCTCGGTCCTGTCTTGTGTAAACATCTTTTACAAACATCTTTTACCCAGGATGCCCCTACTTGCATGTCTCTACATGAACGATCCAGGATCACGTCGTTTGCCTCATTCGTAAAGTAGGTCGCATCCATAGTGTTACCAGGATAAGGTACCCACCCTTATCCATCTACTATAGACCATTTAGGTTATATACTCAAACTTGATCCCTGTCTATATCCATGATATAGTTCGAGTATTTCATATTATAACCATGGATGTATTTAAGATATAAAACAAATAATTTCACTGAATAACATCTTTATTATAAAAGGATAACAAAACTTGAGTTCTAGGACATAAACCCCAACATTCACCCCACCCCAGGGGTCCTATTTATAGGAAAATGCCAAGACCTTTTCCTTATAAAAAACGGTCATGAATAAGATCTAATCAAATTTATTATCTTATTCATATCTAATTTTAATAAATAATTAATTAATTTCCCAATTAAATATCATATATTTAAATTTAGGGATTTTATTAAAAAAAATATTTTACTAATATGAATCCAATTCATATTAATTATTTGAACTCTTTCAAATATTTTCTCTCAAAATTAATTTTTGAAATCAATTCAAAAACTATATTATAAAGTTTCATAAATTTTATATTATAATGTATTATCATTATATGATTCCTCTAAATAAATTGAACACTTTCAATTTACAATTTATACTTAATTGCCTCAAGTCTCTTTACGAGCTACCAGTGCGACCTAATGAACCTGAAGATCAGAAGCTCCAACGATATGAGATTTAATCGGTTAAACTCATTAACCAATTAATCAATTTTCGTTAACTGTGGGTTCACTCCACTAAAGACCCACAATTGGACTCTTCTCACAGCAGACATAATTCTATGTCCACAGATATAGATCTATACCTGTAAGTCAATCCTTCACGAGTGTCCGTAATCACAACTGGGTCAAATTACCTTTTTACCCCTATGTTACACCTGTCTCCTTAAGTACCAGTGCTCCTCTAATGAACAACTTGTTTATGGTCCAACCAATAAACAGAAAGTCCCTCTCAGGCCAATGAGAGGGGGGATCCCTTTGTTCAAGTCCTGGAGTCACCCCTCAAGGGAACACTCATCTACTTCTCCTAGAAGTGAGAATGAATGAATTCCTTCTTGTGTTGTCATGTCCCCAGCCTCCCACTCGGTCTTGCCCACAAAAAGGAAGGCATATTGAGTCGGCGTATTGGCCACTCTCACCCATGCTAATTAAAGGACAATCCCTCATGAGAAGGAGTTCATGATACACTCAGGATTAAGACTGAGTTACCTAGGTCATCCTATTGAAACAGTAACCTAACTAGTTAACGGTGTTATATCTAGTGGTTTACTATTTCATGGTTCGGTCTTATGCAAACTCATTGCATAGGATACCCCTGTTTGCATGTCTACTACATGGACGCTTTGGATCAATACGCCTGTATCAAATACATAGCGGGTCGTATCTCATAGTGTTACCACGATAAGGTACTGTTGCACGATTTTCCGATCACCGCAAGCGTACGGGTCGTGACAAGTAATATAGTGATTTTGAGTATAGAGTATCGTCTCCACAGGGATTGGATTTATTCAATTAAGTACCGCGAATAATCTTGCTTAACTTTAGTTAGAGAACAAAATCTAATGCCAAAAAGAATAATAAAAGAAAACTAATCTAGAAAGCAAAAGATAAATGGTGACACAATTTGATGGGATAATTCTAGAGTGGTTGATTTTATCAATTGGACCTTTAATGCATAATCAATTAACTAATATGGATTAACTAATCATTTGATTCATAAGTCTAGAAGCCTAATGACAAGGACTCTCCTGTCGGTCTCCTCCTATCTCATACCGTTCAATAAAGAATCTCCTTTCAGTCTCATCTTTATTTACTTAGTATGGCATTACGACCCTTCAGTACAACCTCTAACGTTATTTATTTTGTCCCGTGTCACCCGGGTAAATAACCGTTAGTCATGCATTCAGTTCTAGTCTAAGCTTCTCTCCGTCGAGTTTCCACATAGTAACAATTCATTTAATCAGTGATCAGTTGATTAAAAGCATTACGGACAAAATGCACAAATGAACAATAATGACGATTAAACCACATCAATTCATTAATTCAGCAGAGGTTCAATATCTAAATCAATCTCATAGAATTTAGGAATTTTCTACTCATAATCACTAAAATCCAATAATTCCTAATCACAACAATTCTAGAAACTAAAACATAAAGGAAAAGGGAAGAGAAATGCTCATAAAAGTGTCGATCTCCTCGATCCCGCGCCGACCTCCTTCGATCCCGAGCTCCAAAGATCTTCAACAAAGCTCCAAAACTCTCCCAAAAATCCCAAATTTTAGAGTGGATTCTAGAATGGGGTGAAAACCCACAAATTGGCACATCAAATATGGATGCAAAAGGCTCCTTTTATAGGCTCCCAGCAGGCTCAGCGTCGAGACGCTACAAGGACAGCGTCGAGACGCTCTGACGTCATCTTTTCTTGGGCTCCAAGACGTCTCAGCGTCGAGACGCTACTTGGACAGCGTCGCGACGCTCTCGCGATTCTGGATCTTTCCACGCAGCTGCCTAGCGTCGAGACGCTCCAGGCTTAGCGTCGAGACGCTAGGCCCTGAATCTTCAATAAAGGCCCGATTTTGACTCCATTTTTGGGCCTCCAACTTTCTTTTGGCCCAAATACTTCTTGTAATGGATTTTGGGCACTTTTCTTGACCCAAATTGATACTTTAAGACTTGAAATTCATGAATTTGGGCTTCTAATTCATTCTTCTTGGCTTTTTGGACTCGGATCTTCAATGTAATTCTCCAAATTGCTCAAAAAGTCTCCAAAATCATCCAAAATCTCTCAAAATTCCGGTTTTTCTTCTTTGACTCGGTTTTCTGAAATTTAAACAGAAAATAGCATTAAAGTACACAATTCAAGCATAAAACTAGCCAAAATTAATAGGAAAATGATGACATTTTTGCATGTCATCACACCCCCAAACTTAAATCTTTGCTAGTCCCGAGCAAAGCTAAAACCTTATATATGAATCAACTATTGCAAATGCATGACTCTAAGCTCAATGATCAAAATAATGAACTCTAACAATTAAAGGAAATATTAAAACATATTCATTCATCACGAAATTTAAATTTAAACTATTCATCCCTTGCGTGTGTGTGTGCGAGCCTCCTTATTAGGTCTTTACTAGCCTAGAAAAGGTTTATAGAATCCTCAGTTCATCTTCCCCCTACACTGGCCTTAAGCTCTAATTATCCAGCTTCCCAACAATCAAGAAAGCAATATCCCACTAAGGTGCCTGAAATAACGGGGTATGCCTCCCCGAAACTTGCATTTTTTTTTTTTTTTTTTTTTGAGAATCCTTTTAGATGTAGCGCCTTCGTTCTGGCTTGCCAACATTGGTGATGAAAGCATCCAACTACGAGCGTTTCATCTTTTAGGATGCCGAGGCATGCTCATTTCTTTCCAGCGCTTTCATGCAAAGGCAAACGATGGGTGTCATGAATGCCCCTGGTTACTAACGCTCTCAAGAAAGTGGAACATTCTTTTCTCTTTTTTTTTTTTTTTTTTTGAATGTTATTTTTCTTTCTTTTTTTTTTTTCTTTTTTTTTTCACTTTTCTTTTCTTTGCAGGCTAATAAACATGATTTTTCTCCCAAGTAAAACATTACAGACTCTCATGTAGTTCATCCTTCAAATTAGATCTTAAGCCTATCGGAGTGACAACAAACATCTAGATAATATAATCCAGTTCTAAGCATTCAAAACCATATAAGTAGGCTAAGTGCTCAACATGTGCAAGGAAATCAAAGAAAAAATTTAAATTTACATGAATCTTGAACATGCTTTGATATTTCACAAAAATTGAACAAAATTCATTATCTAGATCATATCATAGACCGTCCTCATCAAAACAGATGCAATAAGATCATCATGAAAAAATTTTCAATAAGCTCAGATCAGAACAACAAAGCCTCCCCCCCAAACTTAAATCATACATTGCCCTCAATGTATCAATTATTCAGACTAATTAAGCATGCTTAAGGACAATTAAAAAGATATAGGGAGAACGGTACTGCCCTGAAGTGTGAGAGTAACCATGGATGTCAGCCTTCAACATTCATTGGGGTTGTTTTTGGAAGAAAATGTGGTCTCGAGCTCCTTCAAAAATTGATCAACTGGAATGAAAGATCAACATGCTCTAACTACAAAAAACTGAAAAACAAAGAAAAAGGAAATTAACGGAAAAATAAACTTGGGTTGCCTCCCAAGAAGCGCTTGTTTAACGTCTCTTAGCTAGACGAGTTTGTGTGGTCTTTCAAGGCACATAAAAATTCTCGTATTTCTTCGGGCCCTTCTTCCTTGAATCGATGAAGCATTCTATCGCTAGTAAGCTTACTAGCTTTTCATGGGACCCTGAAGCAGAAATATTTTTGGGATTTTCTTTTAATAAAAGCATAAAAGGAGAAAGATCAAAATAAATAGACTCTGACTCTGACTCTGACTCGTGAGGACAAGAAAAAGAACACTCATTATCAAGAGAGGATGGACATGATAGAACAGACAAAGGCCTTTCAACCTTAAACTCTACCTCTAGAAACTCCTCAAACACTATGGGCTTATTTTCTTTTTCTTCCTCACAAACTTGTTCTTGATGGGTGCTAAAACTATCCAATTCTTCCTCACTACCTAAACAACTCACCCCTATATGCTCAAACTCAGCAAAATCGAAAGGATTAGGCTCTTGAATGGGCGCTAATGAATCAGTGGCCACATGACTCACTAGACACTCTATGGAAGTGGATCCTACTTCCCTATCCTCCCTTTGGGTATTGAGTCTCTCCATAGATTTTTCTAATTCTAAATTCATGGCTCTCGACTCTTGGATAAAATTTTCCAGCAAGCTCTCTAAGGAAGATTTTTCTTCTATGGAAGCGGATTGCACTTCACTCTCATCCTTTTGGGGATGCAATCTCCCTAGGGATTTTTCTAGAGCTAAATTAATGGCTCTAGTATCCTCGATATAATCTTGAAGCAAACTTTCTAGGGGAGATTTTTCTTCTAAAGGGGGATAATTTGAATAAAAAAAATTGGATGATGGTGTTGGTTCTTCGGGCTCAGATTCCCTAAAGGGCCACCCAAAATTATTAAAAGCCATTTAAAATAATTAAATCAACAATAATCAGGCTTTCAGTCGGACGCAAACACCAATTAAATGATCAACAAGAACAATGGACCAGGATAAAAATAAAACAAAGAAAGCAAAATAAAACCTCTAATCTAAAGCAAGCAATTTCTTCACAATATTAATTGAATGAAATTAGCCGTTCCCCGGCAACGGCGCCAAAAACTTGTTGCACGATTTTCCGATCACCGCAAGCGTACGGGTCGTGACAAGTAATATAGTGATTTTGAGTATAGAGTATCGTCTCCACAGGGATTGGATTTATTCAATTAAGTACCGCGAATAATCTTGCTTAACTTTAGTTAGAGAACAAAATCTAATGCCAAAAAGAATAATAAAAGAAAACTAATCTAGAAAGCAAAAGATAAATGGTGACACAATTTGATGGGATAATTCTAGAGTGGTTGATTTTATCAATTGGACCTTTAATGCATAATCAATTAACTAATATGGATTAACTAATCATTTGATTCATAAGTCTAGAAGCCTAATGACAAGGACTCTCCTGTCGGTCTCCTCCTATCTCATACCGTTCAATAAAGAATCTCCTTTCAGTCTCATCTTTATTTACTTAGTATGGCATTACGACCCTTCAGTACAACCTCTAACGTTATTTATTTTGTCCCGTGTCACCCGGGTAAATAACCGTTAGTCATGCATTCAGTTCTAGTCTAAGCTTCTCTCCGTCGAGTTTCCACATAGTAACAATTCATTTAATCAGTGATCAGTTGATTAAAAGCATTACGGACAAAATGCACAAATGAACAATAATGACGATTAAACCACATCAATTCATTAATTCAGCAGAGGTTCAATATCTAAATCAATCTCATAGAATTTAGGAATTTTCTACTCATAATCACTAAAATCCAATAATTCCTAATCACAACAATTCTAGAAACTAAAACATAAAGGAAAAGGGAAGAGAAATGCTCATAAAAGTGTCGATCTCCTCGATCCCGCGCCGACCTCCTTCGATCCCGAGCTCCAAAGATCTTCAACAAAGCTCCAAAACTCTCCCAAAAATCCCAAATTTTAGAGTGGATTCTAGAATGGGGTGAAAACCCACAAATTGGCACATCAAATATGGATGCAAAAGGCTCCTTTTATAGGCTCCCAGCAGGCTCAGCGTCGAGACGCTACAAGGACAGCGTCGAGACGCTCTGACGTCATCTTTTCTTGGGCTCCAAGACGTCTCAGCGTCGAGACGCTACTTGGACAGCGTCGCGACGCTCTCGCGATTCTGGATCTTTCCACGCAGCTGCCTAGCGTCGAGACGCTCCAGGCTTAGCGTCGAGACGCTAGGCCCTGAATCTTCAATAAAGGCCCGATTTTGACTCCATTTTTGGGCCTCCAACTTTCTTTTGGCCCAAATACTTCTTGGAATGGATTTTGGGCACTTTTCTTGACCCAAATTGATACTTTAAGACTTGAAATTCATGAATTTGGGCTTCTAATTCATTCTTCTTGGCTTTTTGGACTCGGATCTTCAATGTAATTCTCCAAATTGCTCAAAAAGTCTCCAAAATCATCCAAAATCTCTCAAAATTCCGGTTTTTCTTCTTTGACTCGGTTTTCTGAAATTTAAACAGAAAATAGCATTAAAGTACACAATTCAAGCATAAAACTAGCCAAAATTAATAGGAAAATGATGACATTTTTGCATGTCATCAGGTACCCAGCCTTATCCTCGTACTATAGACCTTTTAGGTTGTTAGTTGAACATCGATCCTTGTATGTCCCCACATACTAGTTCAAGTTACATACAAACAACCTTGGATCTTAGTTTATTGGATTTGGGTCAAAATGTGCAATATTTAACAATATCCCTTTATTATAGAAACTCAATAACACTTTATTGAAACAAGTATACAATTTGTTTACATTTCACTATCTACGAGTTTTAGGGCAAAAAAACCCAACACAAGGAGTGTTGAAGTCTTTAAGAGTGTTTGATCCTCAAGAAGTGTTGATGTCCTAAAGAGTCTTTGATCTTCAAGGAGTGTTGAAGTCTTGAAGAGTGTTTGGTCTTCAAGAAGTGTTGATATCCCGGAGAGTCTTTGATCTTCAAGGAGTGTTAAAGCCTTGAAGAGTGTTTGGTCTTCAAGAAGTGTTGATGTCCTGAAGAGTCTTTGATCTTCAAGAAGTGTTGAAGTCTTGAAGAGTCTTTAGTCTTCAAGGAGTGTTCAACACTTAGGAACTTGTGGATTTCAAGGAGTCTTCAGTCTTCAGTTTTGGTGGAGTCTCTCTGAATTCGCAGGTTCTGGTTGAGAGCTTCAAAATTCTTTAAATCTCTTGTCTTTGTGAGACTCTAGAATTTCTGACTCTTTGAAAGGGAGGAGAACCCCTCTATTTATAGAGTTCTACATGGATGGTCCCTGGTGACTGTTGGGTGCAATCCGCCGCAAGCGCACAGGCCACAAGTAATATAGTGATTTATTCACTTAATTACTGCGAATACTATTGCTTAGTTTTATTTAGAGAACAAAATCTAATGTCGGAAAAAATAAACAAACAAAAAAAAGCTAACCTAGAAAGCAAAAGATAAGTAGAAACACAATTTGGAGGGATAATTCTAGGGTGTTGATTTCATTAATTGAACCTTTAATTGCTTAATCGATTAGCGAATTCGGATTAATTAGACATTCAATTCATAAGTCTGGAATCCTAATATCAAGGAATCTCTTGTTGGTCTCCTCCTATTCTCATGTCTTTTAATAAAGAATCTCTTTTCAGTTTCCTCCTTATTTAATAAGCATGACATTACAACTCTTCATTAACAACCTCTAACGTCTATTTATTTTATCTCGCATTCACTCGGGTAAATAAACAATATTAGTCATGCATTCAGTTCTAGTCTAAGTTTCTCTTCATCGAGTTTCCACTTAGAAAACAGTTCATTTAATCATTGATCAAATGATTAAAAACATTAAGGACAAAATGCACAAATGAATGATAATGACAATCAAACCCAATCGATTAGTCGTTTAAACAAAGGTTCAACATGAAGGGTATAAAAGCCCCTACGCAGCGGAAGCGCATCGATTGGACCTTACGCCGTATATTAATTAACATTAGAATACCGTTATGAAAAGGAAAAATATAAACTTTAAACATGCTTTAAAGTTGCTATAAATAGCTATAAACATGCTTGAAAATTAAATCAAATTTATTTTCATGCTATTCTAAAGAAACGGGAAAGAACCGTTACAAACCTTCGTTGTAGACTTGATCGTTCTTCGCCAACGACACTTCAACGAACGAAAACGCAACAGCCCTTTTGCCTTTTATTCGCTGGAAATTTCTTCTTGAAATGACACAATAACCACAGAGGTTACACCGGTATGTCTCTAAGTCTAGGAGGCAAAAGACTTGTGGGAGTCTTTCTCTAAGAGGGAGGCTAGACATTATCCTAGGGTCTTGTCTTGTGAGTTTAAGAGCAAGAAGAGAGTACTGAACCAATTAGGTCTAGTGTTCTATTTATAGAAGAGAGATCATGAATAAAATATTCAATTAAATCAATTTTTTCCAAAATTGATTCAATCTTATTCCTTATTTAATCAATCTAAGATCAATCAATTTCATAATTGATTAATACTTTCCACAAATGACTAATTACTTCCATAAGTGATTCGATCATTTCCATAAATGAGTAATCACTTCCTTTAGTGATTAATTATTTTCATAATTGATTAATTCCCAGTTAATAAATTCTTTAATTAATTAACCACCAATTAAATATCTCATATTTAATTTCGGGCCTTGAATTAATTAATTTGCCCAAATAGATTTTAGGCCTTAAAATTAATTAATTCATTATTTGAACTCTTTCAAACTTCCATAAATTTAATATGACTCAAATTTATATATTAATATTTGAATTTCTTCAAATATTAATTTCTCTCATAATAATATATCAATATATATTATATTGTTTCCCTTAGTAAATTGAACACTTTCAATTTACATTTATTACTTAGTAGCCTCAAATTACTTTATGAGCTATCAGTGGGACCTAATGGACCTGCAGATTAGAAGCTCCAAGGATGTGAAATTAATTGGTCAAACTCATCAACCAAATTAATCAATATTGTTAACTGTGTGTACATTCCACTATAGACTCACAGTTGCACTCTTCTCACTACAGACATATTTTCTGTGTCCATAGATATAGACCAATATCGACTAGTTAATCCTTCATGAGTGTTTGTAACACCAGCTGGGTCAAATTATCGTTTTACCCATGGGTTACTTCTATTTCCTTAAGTACCAGTTCTTCTCTAATGAACAACCTGTTTGTGGTCCAACCATCAAACAGAAAACCCTCTCGTGCCATTGAGAGTCACCACTTAAGGGAACACTCATCTGCTTCCCTAAAGACGGGAAGAAGTGAATTCCATCTTGTACGATTATGTTCCCAGCTCCCCATTCGGTCTTGTCCCGAAAATTGTAGGCTTATTGAGTCGGCGTATTGGCCACTCTCACCCATACAAATCAAAGGACAATCCCTCATGAGCAGGAGTCCATAATCAACTCAGGATTAAGACTAAGTTGTCTAGGTCGTCCTAGTTAAATAGAAAACCAACTAGTTAACGGTGTTAACACAGTGGCTACTATTTTGCGGTCTGGACTTATGCAAACTCATTGCATAGGATTCCCTCACTCGCATGTCTCCTACACGAACGCGTTGGATCATAGCGTTTGTATCAAATACAAAGTGGGTTGTATCCATAGTGTTGCCTGGATAAGGCACCCACTCTTATCCCTATACTATAGACCTTTTAGGTTGTTTCTTGAACAGTGATCCCCATATGTCACCACATATAGTTCAAGATTCATATTATTGCCAAGGATGTCTAGTTTATTGGATTAGGGTTATTTTAGGCAAGGACAAATATAAAATAACTAATAACATTTAATGGAAAAATATATCAATATTATTTCATTAATATTCGGTCAATGGTTACATTCACTATCTATGAGTTTTAGGGCATAAAACCCAACACAACAAACTAAATCAAACCCATAGAATTTAGGGATTAGCTACTCATAATCACTAAACATCCAACAATTCCTAATTACGCCTAATCTAGAAACTAAAAGCAAAGGAAAAGGGAAGAAAAATGTTCATAATCATGTCGATCTCCTCGATCCCATGACGACCTCCATCGACCCCAAGCTCCCAAGATCTTCAACAAGGCTCCAAATCTTCTCCCAAAACCCCCAATTTTAGTGTGGACTCTAGAACGGGGTAAAAACCCTCAAATTGGCTCCCCAAACTTGGCTGAAAAATGCACTATTTATAGATGGCAGCAGCTCCTAGCGTCAAGACGCTGATGTCACAGCGTCGAGACGCTATGACGTATGAAACTTGTTGACCACGCAACTTCAGCGTCTCGACGCGAGACGCTACCTCATTCTTGCCTTGGACTTCACGAATTGCTAGCGTCGAGACGCTAGTCTCTCGGTCTTTCTCATCAATGATGGCCCTTTGGGCTTCATTTTGGGCCTCCAACACATCTCTCTTGGAATTTTGGGCTTGGTTCTTCAATGGTCTCTTAAAAATGCTCCAAAAACCTCCAAATTCATCCAAAATCTCTCAAGAACTCTAGTTTTGCTCTTTAATTCAGTTTCTGAAATTTAAACATAAAATTACATAAAGCACACAATTTAAGCACAAAACTTGCTAAAATTAATAGGAAATAGATAGCATTTTTTCATGCTATCAGTGACTTTTGGATCTAACAATTTGGACTTGGGCATTATTGGTCTTGGGTTCAACTATTTCGTCTTGGATCCGGTTTAAATTTGACCCAAAAACCTTATGACCCAAATGTTAAAGGGCGGCTTGCACATATAGCAAACTTAACTAAAATAATAGCAAAATTAGCGACGTATTAAAGTATTTGCAAAAATAGCAAAATTTAACATCCAGCCTATGTAAATTACTAAAAAGACCATCTGACATGATTATCCAACCCGTTTTTTCCTTCTTCCCGTTTTCTTTATCCGTTGAGACTTTCGTTGGAGTGGCCTCTCAATTTTGATTGTAATATGCAACATCTCTTCAATGTCAAAATAAGGTTGTAGATCAACCTTGTCTACAATTAATTGTGATTTGTATTCACTTCTAATTATACTGAATTAACTAAAGAATATGTTGTTGTTGTGCATTAATCCAAGTATAAATTATGCACTACTAAGTAATACCTGGAGTATTCCAGGGTCAGAACACAGGGAAGGGGCGAGTAGTGAAAATTTCTTTCTTTAAATCCTATCCTAATGCGGTGGTGCTGAGAGTTTTTAAAGAAGTTGAGATGCGACATGAACATGCGATAATATAAAACATAAACTAATGTGTTAGAGGAAAAACAATGGGCGATGAACTATCAAGACTTTCACCACAGCAACCACATGCGACAAATAAGATATTAATGTAGCACATAACAATGAATCGACAGAATATTGATGCCTGAACGAGAAATAAACATGTGATTCCCTTCCGGTATTACACATGCGATGAACTAAGAATATTCCTATTGCATAATTCATTTGTTTAATCAGTTCTCTTTTTGCTTGCAAGCGGTTGAATTATCCCTAAAGCAACCCAAACACATCCATGAAATATCCTAAGCGGCTGAGTTATTCCTAACGCAACCAGACTACATGTAATGCATTATCTTGCTCTACTTAGATATTTCCACATGCGTTACCCTTCTGGGATTTATCATGCTACTACCTCTATCGGTTGATCAGACAGATTTTAGTAATGAAAGAATTATCACATCTAAGTAGAGAGGATCAATATCATTGATTCATTGTATTGCATACAAAAATAATCTTAGTGCCTCATGGGCGCCTAGACTAAACCTTTATAAAAAGAAATTAGTTCATGCTACAAAATAAAAGCATACAATAAAACATAAAAATGTAAGAATGCCTTGGATCCTTGGATCCTTGGATGGATCTCTCTTCTTTCACCTCCCCTCTATTTATAATTTCCTCTTACTTGGAGCCAAAGGGGAATACTTGAAGCCAAAGGATAATACTTGGGGCCAAAGGATCAAACTTGGAGCCAAATGATCAAACTTGGAGCCAAAGGATCACCATTTGGATGGAAACTTGCTCCCTACTCAACACATACTTGCTCCCCAAACAATATCAATGCTCTAGCTCATCATGCTCCAAGCTTCTAACTCATCATGCTCTAGCGTGTCATGCTCTAGCGCATCATGCTCTAGCGCATAACCTTCCATGCTTGTCATGCTCTAGCGCATAACCTTCCTTACGCCATACTTCTAGCTCATAATTGGCCAAGTTTTTCCTGATGCAACAATAAATTAGAATTAGTGCAATTTTGTATGAATTTCAAAGATAATAATCAATATGAACACATTAATACAATAAATCAATATTACTGCATCTAGCATATAAATTAGTTAAAACTTGGGTATTTTCACTCTCTTTTGTGTCATGTCCCGTTGAAAATGTTTTGGAACAAAACGCTTCCTCATGGACTCATTGAACTCGAACCAATCATCGATCGGTGCCTCAAGATTTCTTCTCCTACTTGACATCAACTTATCCCACCATGTTTGAGCATATTGTTTAAATTGAGCAACACATAATATTACCTTCTTTTGATCACTAAAATTATGGCAATTGAATACAAACTCCACTGACTTCTCCCACTCAAGGTATTCCTCCAGATCGGTTTTGCCATAGAACTTTGGAAGCTTCAATTTGATGTTACCCACATTTCGATCAACTCCCTTATAATGAGGAACTCGCAGTTGGAAAATATGATGTCCTCGTCCACGACCTCGCCCTCTTTCCATGCCACGACCAGCACGTCTTTGTCTTCCTCTTGGAACCGCTACCAAGGTAACTTGGTCATCATGTAGTTGATCGAAACCATCACCCTCATAGTCATCCGCTCAGTCATCATCAATACGTGGTGGTGGAATTCTCTCACGAGGTTGGTATTGAGCCTCCAAGCTTCCCATACGTTCAGACAACTCTTCTATACAACGAATCATTCTTTCCATGGTTCCTTGTTGTGCCTCTCTCATTCGTGCTTCAGAAATGTTAGGATCATTCTCAAGATTTTCCATACTACAAAACAAAGTTAAGTGACAAAAAAAAATAATAAAGGACCTCGCAAGCACTCCCTCACACGTTTCACTCGTTAATGAAGACCACTCGTGTTTAACACTCAACACTCAAAACAATGTATCACTCCCTTAAAATCACACTCTCACAACTTGGCACAAACAAATCACACACCAAAACAGATGGGTAGTGAGTCTAGCAAAGTTAAAGAGCTAAGCAGTGCAATTCAAGTGATTAGTCCACACACTTAGAACACAATCAAAGGTATTAAAGGAGCAATCCGAATAACAACAAAGAAGCAAGTTAAAGAAAAAAAAATGGAATAGGATTAGGGAAGAAAGAAACAAACTTAGAACAAAGAGAAAAAAAAAGTTGGACATAATTGAAATGGTATGCAAAGTAATTACTAAGTTGAATTAAAAAATTGATAAAGATGATGTTAACTTGGGCCAAATGATGAATAATGGTGTTTAATTCAGCCTTAGTAATAGATAGGAGTTAAATATAACAGCAACAAAAGAGTATTGAATAAGTCCAATTGTAATTGCCACATTTAATGCCCAACGGTTTTCTTTTGTTTGAATTTTGGATGTAATTGATATGTTGGAACTTTAAACGATCAGATCTAAATCTAAGAAGAGAGTATTAACATTAGAACATTCAGATCAACATGCTTTCAAATAATGAATATCAAGAAATCAGCAAAAATTAGCTCTCGGGTTGTACAGTTTTCTTTTGACAGATTTTCAAAATATGCCTAAATCACCCTGAAGCAATCTGATTTAGAAGTTTGCAAAGAAGGAAAAGTTGTAGATCAGACTCCAATCTAAAACTTTGTAGAATAAAAGAACATGAATTGAAGAACAAAAATTATACTTTTTTTTTTATATAGCAAAATAACATGTGCGGATTTACGAAAACTGAAGAAAAAGAACAAATAGAACAAAGAGATAAACGCAAGAAACATATGTCCGATCAAAGAGCCTAAGCTCTGATACCAAATGTTATGAAACTCCCAAGAAATGGATCTAACAACCTTGCTAAGAAAACAATACCTTTAGATCTCAAATCTGCAAACAAAGAACGATTTGGAACCAACCCAAGGAGAAGTTTTGAAACGGATTACCTTGATGATCAATATCAAGAGTAAAGAAAACTTGTTTCTAAACTCGTGATTCGAATCACTCCACAAGAGGTTTGATCAACACCACTTGAATGACTCTAGCATGCATGATCTAAAACACAAGAAATTGCACAATTTGAAAAAAAAAAACAATACAAAACAAAAAAAAAAAAAAAAAACTCAGCTCAACACAAAGCTATGGGAAAACTCAATTGATTTCACTCAAAATAATCTAGTTTGTGTTACATCCAAGATGGCTTTTAGCATTCAAAATATAACCTAAATTCAGTTTAAATGGCATATTTAAGAGTGTAACCTCCACAACATTAAAACCCATAATCAGCCACTACTCAAATGTAACCTATAAGTTATGAAAAAGACTTTAAAACTGAAAATTACTCAATGGAGGGCCATAAATTCATGAATTTAGCTCCTTTGGTCAGCTTTGAGTTGTTTGTAACCTCCCATATATTAATGAAGCTTCACTTGGAGTAGCTTAAACTTAAGTTCCATAAAGCCAACTATAAGTTCATTAAATGCAAGTCAAAATGCATTTAATGTGTCTCCATCTTGAATCTCAACTTTGGAAATAGTGTAGGAAATA
Organism: Luffa acutangula; assembly: GCA_036850905.1. Taxonomy (NCBI): domain Eukaryota; kingdom Viridiplantae; phylum Streptophyta; class Magnoliopsida; order Cucurbitales; family Cucurbitaceae; genus Luffa; species Luffa acutangula. The sequence continues at coordinate 31,284,737 of CM072091.1, read as the reverse complement.
GTCCAACATCTCCTTGAACATCCTTTTTGAGCTCACCATAGCTTGAATATAGGTGATTAATGCTTGTTGTAGCTTCTTGGCTCTCGACCTTGTAATTATTGGACCTTGAGGCATGACAATAGATGTTCCTTGGTTCACATCATATCATTAATAGATTCTATCAGTGATAGAATTTCGTCATTGATAGAATTATGTCACTGATAGATTCTATCAGTGATAGAATTCTATGATCACTTATTTATGCGTTTTGTTTGAAATTTGTTATTGTTTTCTGTCACTGATAGATTTAGTAAGGTGATTGGTTGTAGTTGTCGAAATTATGTGATAGAAGATTTATATCACTTATAGATTTTCTATCAGTGATATAAAACCTTCTATCACGGATAGAAATGTGATAGAAAGTTATTTCTATCAGTGATAGAAAGTTATTTCTATCAGTGATAGAAAACTATCATTTTTGTTTCTAAAACCTATGTCACTTATTTTGTTTTGATTTTTTTTATAGACGTTGAAGAAAAACAACATGAAAATTGAACCGGAAGAAAAGAAAAACACAGTGAAAGTTGAAATTTAAAGAAGGGGAGAGACCTCAACAAAACAAAAAAAGAAAAAACAAAAGATGTATAAAATTATCATGTAATCAAATACACTATTGGTTTCGATTAGTGATAAATTTCTATCAGTGATAGATTCTCTCAGCGATAGATTTCTATCACTGATAAAATCTATCAGTGAAAGAAATCAATCACTGATAGAAATTAAAACAGGGGCAAAATGGGAATTAAAAAAAGATTTAAAAATTTTGCTCTATTTGCAAATTTTTATAAAACTTGCTATATTTGCAATTAACCATTAGAATTTAGCCACCCATTACAATTTTTCAATGTTAAAAAGACTAAATTTGATCCAATTAATTAATTGATCAAATGGACATTTGGCTCTAAAAATTTATAATTGGCCATATTTGTCTTCAAATTAAATTTGGGGCACATGTCAGTTTATAACTGGTCCCAAATTTAATTATTTATAATTTCGTCATTAATTTTAAATTATGTCGTGGCAATTTGTGATTGGTCAAAATTTCTCATTCAACAGGTACACTCCACTATAGACCCACAGTTGCACTCTTCTCACTACACATATTTCTGTGTCTACAGATATTGACCAATAATGGTAAGTCAATCCTTCACGAGTGTTTGTAACGTCAGATGGATCAAATTACTGTTTTACCCCTTGGTTACCTCTGTCTCCTTATGTATCACCGATTCCTCTAATGAACAACATGTTTATGGTCCAAACATTAAACATAAGTTCCTCTTGGGCCAGGAGAGGATGGGCACCCTTGTTTAAGACCCAGAATAAATCTTTAAGGGAACACCATCTACTTACCTTAAGACGGGAAGTAGTGAATTTCATCTTGTGTTGTTATGTTCCCAGCCCCCACTCGATCATGTCCCTAAAATGGTAGGCTTATTGAGTCAGCGAAATTGACCACTTTGACCCACACAAATCTAGGGACAATCCCTCATGAAAAGGAGTTCATAACACACTTAGGATTCAGATTGAGTTATCTAGGTCATTGTTGGGTTCCTAGAGTGAGTAAAATTATGATCTAAAAAGACTCTAGAATTCCTGTGCAAGTATACACAGTCCGCAGCAAGTAATAAGTATTTGTCAATTCAAGGTCTGAACTAGCTTCCACTCTATCTATTTTGTATAAATCTTTTAATGGTTTCAAGGTAATAAAAATGATGGGGTTTTATAAGAATTATGCTGAAGCAAAATAAATAACAGAACAAAGAATAAACAAATAGGCAGACAGATTAGAGTCCAGCGTTGGTTAGGATTTAGTGATTGTTTTAAAAGATGCTCTAGCAATATTATTGATCATGCATTTCTCGCAGTATTATTCGCGGATTCCTCCCGAAACTCCGGATCTTTTGGGATGTGTTTCAACCCCAATGAAGTACGACCGATCGAGCACTAGGCAACTGGCTATCCCTAGCTCAGTCACTGGCATTCACCAATACATAATGATCGTAGTGTGGATAATTGCCACACACTCTCCAAATCATCCCTGAAACTAGAGAGAGGTGTTCACACCGGCTGGCCAAGCGGGCATAAAATGGAAATAGGCACAAAAATTAACCAAAATGGATAGTCAATATATTACAAAAGATGAAGCACGACAATCACATTATTCCTAACCAACACCTAAGCTACTTAGTTCATAATATGCTTGGAGAAACACACTACAATCTGAGTAAGCATGTCCATAATTACAAGATAATAAAAGGAAATGGTAATCTCCTCGATCAGCTTGCAATGATGATCTTCTAGGTGGTCTCTAATCTCTCTCTTCTATTCGGCTCCCAAGGATGGAAGGAGCTTTCCAAGAATGGAATGTTTTCTCCCAAAGGTGGAATGACTTTGACTTGGGCGGCTACTTCCTTTTATAGAATGATAGGAGGCTTGAATTAGGTCAACCTGGACACGTGTAGGGCTCTCCTTGCTCCTTTATCCCAAAAATAACTCAACAGAAGTCGGTTCATGAAGTTGGCTAACGAGCTGTGATGTTGCAGTTTTGCTGCAGCACAGAATTTGCTCCCTCAAGTCGTCCAGCAACAGATTCTGCACAAAATGATTTCCAAGGCTTCCATTTTTCCAAATGGGTTAAAACATATAATATCTATCTAAAACCAACCCTATTAAGCACAAAAGACACACGAATCCCTATATAAATAAGGCCTAAATAACTAACTTTTGGGCAGTTATCAGTCATTCTATTGAATTAGAAATCTAACTACTCAATGATGTTGTTGGGTTTTATGCCCTAAAACTCGTAGATAGTGAATGTAACCGTTGACCGGATATTAATGAAATAATATTGATATATTTTTCCATTAAATGTTATTAGTTATTTTATATTTGTCTTTGCCTAAAATAACCCTAATCCAATAAACTAGACATCCTTGGCTGTAATATGAATCTTGAACTATATGTGGTGACATATGGGGATCACTATTCAAGAAACAACCTAAAAGGTCTATAGTATAGGGATAAGACTGGGTGCCTTATCCTGGCAACACTATGGATACGACCCACTTTGTATTTGATACAAACGCTATGATCCAACGCGTTCATGTAGGAGACATGCGAGTGAGGGTATCCTATGCAATGAGTTTGCATAAGACCGGACCGCGAAATAGTAGCTACTGTGTTAATACCATTAACTAGTTGGTTTTCTATTTAACTAGGACGACCTAGACAACTGAGTCTTAATCCTGAGTTGATTATGGACTCCTGCTCATTAGGGATTGTCCTTTGATTTGTATGGGTGAGAGTGGCCAATACGCCGACTCAATAAGCCTACCATTTTCGGGACAAGACCAAATGGGGAGCTGGGAACATAATCGTACAAGATGGAATTCATTTCTTCCCGTCTTTAGGGAAGCAGATGAGTGTTCCCTTAAGTGGTGACTCCGAGTCTTAAACAGAGGGCCCTACCCTCCCAATGGCACGAGAGGGTTTTCTGTTTGATGGTTGGACCACAAACAGGTTGTTCATTAGAGGAGAACTGGTACTTAAGAAAATAGAAGTAACCCAGGGGTAAAACGGTAATTTGATCCAGCTGGTGTTACGAACACTCGTGAAGGACTAACTAGTCGATATTGGTCTATATCCGTGAACACAGAAAATATGTCTACAGTGAGAAGAGTGCAACTGTGAGTCTATAGTGGAATGAACACGATTAACGAATATTAATTAATTTGGTTAATGAGTTTGATCAATTAATCTCACATCGTTGGAGCTTCTGATATGCAGGTCCATTAGGTCCCACTGGTAGCTTATAACGTAATTTGAGGCAACTAATTAACAAATGTAAATTGAAAGTGTTCAATTTACTGAGGGAAACAATATAATATATATATTGATATATTATTATGAGAGAAAATAATATTTGAAGAAATTCAAATATTAATATAAATTTGAGTCTTATTAAATTTATGGAAGTTTGAAAGTGGTCAAATAATGAATTAATTAATTTTAAGGCCTAAAATCTATTTGGGCAAATTAATTAATTCAAGGCCGGAAATTAAATATGTGATATTTAATTGGTGGTTAATTAATTAAAGAATTCATTAACCGGGAATTAATAAATAATGGAAATAAGGAAGTGATTAATCATTTATGGAAATAATTTAATCACTTATGGAAGTAATTAGTCATTTTTGGAAAGGATTAATCAATTATGGAATTGATTAATCTTAGATTGATTAAATAAGGAATAAGATTGAATCAATTTTGAAAAATATTGATTTAATTGAATATTTTATTCATGGACTCTCTTCTATAAATAGAACACTAGACCTAATTGGTTCAACACTCTCCTCTTGTTCTTAGACTCACAAGACAAGACCTTAGAATTCTCTCTAGCCTCCCTCTTAGAGAAAGACTCCCACAAGTCTTTTGTCTCCTAGACTTAGAGACATACCGGTGTAACCTCTGTGGTTATTGTGTCCTTTCAAGAAGAAATTTCCAGTGAATAATAGACAAAAGGGCTGCTGCGTTTTCATTCGTTGAAGTGTCGTTGGCGAAAAACGGTCAAGTCTACAACGAAGGTTTGTAACGGTTCTTTCCCGTTTCTTTAGAAAAGCATGAAAATAAATTAGATTTAATTTTCAAGCATGTTTTTAGCTATTTACAGAACTTTAAAGCATGTTTAAAGATTATATTTTTCCTTTTCGTAACGGTATTTAAATGTTAATTAATATACGGCGTAAGGTCCAATCGATGCGCTTCCACTCTATAGGGGCTTTTATCCCCTTCAGATGTTACATCTAATGGTTACTATTTCATGGTTTGGTCTTATGCAAATTCATTGCATAGGATACCCCTACTCGCATGTCCACTACTCGAACGTGCTGAATCATTGTGTTTATATACAATACAAAGTGGGTCGTATCACATAGTGTCACCAGGATAAGGTACCCAACCTTATCCCTATACTATAGACCCTTTAGGTTGTTACTTAAACATTGATCCCAATTTGTCTCCACATACAGTTCAAGTTTCATAAAATAACCTTGGATGTTTAGTTTATTGGATTCAAGGTTAATTATTGCAAGACGAAAAATAACAAATTCAATAACTCCTTATTGAATAATTTCAATAACACTTTATTGATTATTAATAATTAATATGTTACTGATAACTGCCCAAAAGGTAGTTATTTAGGCCTCAATTATATAGGGATTTGTGTGTCCTTTATGCTTATTAGGGTTGGTTTTGGATAGATATTACATGTTTTAACCCATTTGGAAGAATGGAAGCATTGGAAATTATTTTGTGCAGATTATGTTGCTGAGCGACTGGAGGGAGCAAATTCTATGCTGCAGCAAAGCTGGGAGCAGAAACTGCCACATCACAGCTCGTTAGCCAACTTCATGAACCGACTTCTGTTTAGTTATTTTCGTGATAAAGGATCAAGGAGAGCCTTACACGTGTCCTAGTTGACCTAATTCAAGCCTCCCATCCTTCTATAAAAGGAAGTAGCCGTCAAAGTCTAAGTCATTCCATGTTTTCCCTTGGAAGCCGAATAGTATAGCCGTCAAAGTCTAAGTAGCTTAGGGTGTTGGTTAGGAATAATGTGATTATTGTGCTTCATCTCTAGTAATAAATTGATTATCGCATTTTGGTTAATTGTTGTGCTTCTTCTTATTTTATGCCCGCCTGGCCAGCCGGTGTGAATAGCTCTCTCTAGTTTCATGGATGATTTAGAGAGTGTGTGGCAATTATCCACACTACGATCATTGTGTATTGGTGAACGCCAGTGACTGAGCTAGGGATAGCCAGTTGCCTAGTGCTTGATCGGTCGCTCTTCATTGGGTTTGAAACATATCCCAAAAGATCCGGAGTTCCGGGAGGAATCCGCTAATAATACTGGGAGAAATGCATGATCAATAATATTGATAGAGCAATTCTTAGACAATCACTAAAGCCTAACCAGCGTCTGTCTTTTATCTGTCTATCTATTTGTTTACTCATTGTTATGTCATTTATTTTCCTTCAGCATAATTCCGATAAAACCCAACATTTTTATTATCTTCGAAACCATTAGGAAGTTACGCAAAATAGATAAAGTGGAAACTCATTCAGACCTTGGATTGATAATATTACTTGTTGCAGACTGTGTATACTTGCACAGGAATTCTAGAGTATTTTATACTATATTTTTACTCACTCTAGGAACCCAACAAGTTTTTGGCGCCGTTGCCAGGGACTTGAATAAGTTTTTACCTGATCTGTTTTGTGTATGTGTTTTAGTGGTTTGGTGCACAAACTTTTTTGATTGTTTCTTTTGTTTTTGCAGGTGTGATTTTGGTGCATGAGCGATCCGCCTGGGGTACGGTTTGAGCTTGACCCAGAAATTGAAAGGACATTTAGGAACAGAAGGAGGGAGCAGCGCAGAAACCAGATGGAGAACGTGTCGCAACTCCCGCAGGTTCCTGAAGGTCCAGTAGCAGTGAACCCCCAGCAGAATCCATTGCTGCAGCAAAACCCACTGTTTGAGCAAAATGAGCAGCGAAATAATCAGGCTGAGAATCCTATCTTAATAGCGAACGATAGGACCAGAGCCATTCGAGCGTATGTTGTCCCGATGTTTAATGAGTTGAATCCAGGGATTGCACATCCCCAAATCCAAGCGGCGAATTTTGAAATGAAATCGGTAATGTTTCAGGTGTTGCAAACCGTGGGGCAATTCCATGGTTTGTCATCTGAAGACCCTCATTTACATCTTAAGTCTTTTCTAGGAGTTAGTGATTCTTTTGTAATTCAAGGAGTGCCTAGAGATGCTCTTAGATTAACTTTGTTCCCGTATTCTCTTAGAGATGGAGCAAAGTCATGGTTAAACTCTTTTGCTCCAGGATCAATTAGGACGTGGGATGAGTTAGCTGAAAAATTTTTGAGTAAATATTTCCCACCTAATAGAAATGCTAAATTAAGGAGTGAAATAGTAGGGTTTAGGCAACTTGAAGATGAGACTTTTAGTGAGGCTTGGGAGAGGTTTAAGGAGCTTTTACGAAAGTGTCCCCACCATGGGTTACCTCATTGTATTCAAATGGAAACATTTTACAATGGTTTAAATGGAGTAACCCAAGGTATGGTCGATGCTTCGGCTGGAGGGGCCCTTTTGGCAAAAACTTTTGATGAAGCCTATGAAATGTTAGAAAGAATATCTATTAATAGTTGTCAGTGGTCGGATGTTAGAGGCACAAATAAAAAGGTTAAGAGTGTATTAGAGGTTGATGGTGTGTCCACCATTAGGGCTGATCTTGCTATGATTGCTAACGCTCTTAAGAATGTGACAGTGATTAGTCATCAGCAGCCACCAGCTATGGAGCCTGCAGCAGTGGTGAACCAAGTCACGGACGAAGCATGTGTCTATTGCGGTGAAGACCACAACTACGAGTTTTGCCCCAACAATCCAGCTTCTGTGTTTTTTGTAGGTAATCAGAGGAACAACTCTTATTCTAACTTCTATAATCCAGGTTGGCGCAACAACCACAACTTCTCATGGGGAGGTCAAGGAAATAACGTACAAGCGCAACAGAAGATGAACCAGCCGGGATTTGCGAAAGCGCAGGTAATGCCCCAGCAAAATAAGCAGGCTTTGTCCCAGCAACATTCGGGAAATTCTCTCGAGGCGATGATGAAAGAATTTATGGTTCGTACAGACGTTGCAATTCAAAGTAATCAAGCTTCGATGAGAGCCCTGGAATTGCAAGTGGGTCAGCTAGCTAATGAGCTCAAGGCAAGGCCTCAAGGGAAACTTCCATCAGATACTGAAGACCCTCGAAGGGAAGGTAAGGAGCAGGTAAAGGCAGTAACCCTTAGGAGTGGTAAGCCACTAGAAGAGTCTAGAAAGACCCATGATTTAAATGGTAATAGTGATAATAATGTTGTTGTTGAGAAAGAGTTGGAGTCTGGTCAGGGTGCTGGAGGCAGCAAAGAAAATGCTGGAGCATCTGGTTCTGTGCCAGATGTAGAACCACCTTATGTGCCACCCCCACCTTATGTGCCACCTCTACCTTTTCCACAAAGGCAAAAGCCTAAGAATAAGGATGGTCAGTTTAAAAAGTTTTTAGAGATTCTTAAGAAGTTGCATATAAATATCCCTTTAGTAGAAGCTATTGAGCAAATGCCTAATTATGCTAAATTTCTTAAGGATATTTTGACTAAAAAGAAAAGGTTAGGTGAGTTTGAAACTGTATCTCTTACTGAGGAGTGTAGTGCTATTCTCAAGAATGGTCTACCACCCAAGGCTAAGGATCCAGGATCATTTACCATACCTGTGTCTATAGGTGGAAAGGAGTTAGGTAGAGCACTCTGTGATTTAGGTGCAAGCATCAACCTTTTGCCTCTTTCGGTCTATCGGAAGTTAGGTATTTGTGAAGCTAGACCTACCACAGTTACACTCCAATTAGCTGATAGGTCTATCACATATCCAGAGGGTAAAATTGAGGATGTCTTAGTAAAAGTTGATAAGTTCATATTTCCTGTTGATTTTATTATTTTAGACTATGAGGCTGATAAAGATGTCCCGATTATTCTAGGTCGTCCATTTTTTGCTACTGGTAGGGCATTAATAAATGTTCAAAAAGGAGAATTAACAATGAGAGTCTGTAATGAGGAAGTAAAATTTAATGTGTTTAAAGCCATGAAATATCCAGACGAAATGGAGGATTGCTCCTTCATTAGGATTCTGGAGAGCACAGTTATTGAGACAGCAATACAGGATTCAGCTGATAAGCATTCAGAAAAGCATGGAGAGGTTAGTGTAGAAGATTTTGAATTTTGTTCTTTAGATAGAAAAAATGAAAAAGAATTGTTTAGGTGTGAGGATGTTTTTGAGTCTTTAGATTTAGATCAAAGAAAGGCTCCCCCAATTAAGCCATCCCTGATTGAGGCACCTACTTTAGATTTGAAGCCTTTACCGGATCATCTAAAGTATGTGTATCTTGGGAAAAGTGAGACGTTGCCCATTATTGTTGCATCAGATTTAATGTCGGAGCATGAGGAGGCCTTAATAAAATTGCTGCAGCAATACCGCAAAGCTATAGGTTGGACATTGGCTGATATTCAGGGGATTAGCCCATCTTTTTGTATGCATAAAATCACTCTAGAGGAGGGATCCTTTAGGAGTATTGAGCAACAAAGAAGGCTTGACCCTGCAATGAAAGAGGTTGTTAAAAAGGAGGTAATTAAATGGTTGGATGTTGGGATCATCTATCCAATTGCCGATAGCAATTGGGTAAGTAAACCCTGTCCAATGTGTTCCTAAGAAAGAAGGTGTCACTGTGGTGTGCAATAAAGATAATGAGTTCATCCCCACAAGGACAGTAACTGGCTGGAGGGTTTGTATGGATTACAGAAGGCTTAATAAAGCCACCCGAAAGGATCATTTCCCTCTACCATTTATCGACCAGATGTTGGATCGATTGGCTGGTCAGGCCTATTACTGTTTCTTGGATGGTTATTCTGTGTATAACCAGATTACTATTGCTCCTGAGGATCAGGAGAAAACCACTTTCACCTGCCCTTATGGGACATTCGCTTTTAGGAGAATGCCTTTTGGCCTTTGCAATGCTCCAGCAACATTTCAGCGGTGTATGTTAGCAATTTTTTCTGATATGATTAAGTCCACTGTTGAGGTCTTTATGGATGATTTTTCAGTTTTTGGAGGGTCTTTTCAGAGTTGTTTAGATAATTTAGGTAAGGTATTAAAAAGATGTGAGGATACCCATCTAGTTCTTAATTGGGAGAAGTGCCACTTCATGGTAAAGGAAGGCATAGTGTTAGGTCATAAAATTTCTAAAAATGGTCTAGAAGTTGATAGAGCAAAAGTTGAGGTTATTGAAAGGCTAGAGCCACCGAATTCAGTGAAGGGAATTCGGAGCTTCTTAGGGCATGCTGGATTTTATAGGAGGTTCATAAAGGATTTTTCCAAAATCAGTAAACCTCTTTGTAACTTATTGTGCACTGATCATGTTTTTTACTTTAATGCAAATTGTAGGAAGGCTTTTGAGACTTTAAAGGCTACTTTAATCTCAGCACCCATTCTTTGCGCACCTAATTGGAATTTGCCATTCGAGGTAATGTGTGATGCGAGTGATGCTGCGGTAGGTGCGATGCTGGGGCAGAAGCAGGGTAAATTTATTCATCCTATATATTATGCAAGCAAGGTTTTAAATGAGGCACAGGTCAACTACACAACTACTGAAAAGGAGTTGTTAGCTATTGTGTTTGCTTTTGAGAAATTCCGGCCATATTTGGTTGGATCCAAAGTCACGGTGTTCACGGATCATGCAGCAATAAGGTATTTAATGTCAAAGAAAGATGCAAAGCCTAGACTAATTCGTTGGGTTTTATTACTGCAGGAATTCGACTTGGAGATAAAGGACAAGAAGGGATCAGAGAATCTCATTGCAGATCACTTGTCTCGTCTTGATCCATCATCATCTTTGCTGGAGCAATCTGCCATTTCCGATTCTTTTCCAGATGAACAGCATTTTGCTGTTCAGGTAAAGGTAGTCAGGGATGTCCCTTGGTATGCTGATATTGCCAACTTTTTAGTGAAAGGAGTCACCCCTATTGATATGGATTGGAGGCAGAAGAAAAAGTTTAAGCATGATGCAAAATTTTTCTATTGGGATGAGCCATTTATGTATAAGCAATGCTCTGACGGTATTATTCGTAGGTGCGTTTCAGGTGATGAAGCAATCGAAATCCTGGAGCAATGTCACTCTTCGCCGTATGGAGGTCATTTCAGCGGTCAAAGGACGGTTATGAGGATTTTTCATTGCGGATTCTTCTGGCCTACGTTATTCAAGGATGCCCACTGGTTCTACAAGCAATGTGATGCTTGTCAAAGGAGAGGAAACTTGGGGCCTAGAGATGAAATGCCTCTTACTTACATTTAGAAGTTGAACTATTCGATGTATGGGGTATTGACTTTATGGGGCCATTTCCCCCTTCTAATGGCAATGCTTTTATCTTATTAGCAGTTGATTACGTGTCCAAGTGGGTGGAGGCCATTGCATGCCATCAGAGTGACGCCAAGACAGTTGCAAGGTTTCTTCAATCGCACATCTTTGCGCGGTTTGGGACACCTAGGGCTCTAGTGAGTGATGAGGGTACACATTTTGTTAATAATATCTTAACTAAGCTTTTAGCTAAGTATGGGATTAAGCATAGGATAGCTACCCCTTATCACCCACAAGCAAATGGTCAAGCTGAAATTAGTAATAGGGAAATTAAAGCCATTTTAGAGAAAGTAGTCCATCCATCTAGAAAGGATTGGTCCTTTAGGTTGGATGAGGCTTTTTGGGCTTATAGGACAGCTTATAAGACTCCTCTAGGTATGTCTCCCTATAGGTTAGTGTATGGGAAAGCTTTCCATTTACCATTAGAGCTTGAGCATAAAACATTTTGGGCTTTGAAAAAGTTAAATTTTGATCTGAGTCGTGCAGGAGCAATAAGAATGCTGCAGCTTAATGAGTTAGAAGAATTTCGTCAATTTTCTTACGAAAATGCAAAAATGTATAAAGAAAAGACTAAGTTGTGGCATGACAAGAAAATAAAATCTAAGGAGTTTGTCAAGGGTCAGAAAGTTTTGCTTTATAATGCTAGATTAAAACTATTTCCAGGAAAATTAAAATCCAAATGGTCAGGACCGTTTATTGTGATTGAGGTTTTCTCCAATGGAGCAATTACTTTGCAGGATGAAAAAGATGGGAGAGTGTTCAAGGTAAATGGACAGCGTGTGAAGCATTGTTGGGGTGAGGAGTTTCAGTCGAAATATCCTTCCCTAAGGTTGGTTGATGATTGAGAGAGCAGGACTTTTGTGGGAGCATTTCACAGAGCAAAATTTTGAGCTCCCAGAGTTTGTATTAATTTTATTTTTCGCTGATTTGATTTTTATTTCGAGTAGATTAGATTTGATTTTGCATGGTTTATTAGATTTTATCTTTAGGGTACTCTTTTATTATTGTTGGTAGTTTAGGTTTTATCTATTCCATTTTTAAATTTGATTTGATTTTATTTTCTTAGATTATCTTTGTATTATCTTTTAATTGGTTTGATTTTTATTAGATTTGATCTAGTTTTTTTTTTCAGTTATTTGAATTCTGTTTTGTTTATTCGGCTTCTTTTGAAAATGAAAGATTGGGATGATTGGTTAAAATTCAATTTGAATTTAAAAGAAAAAAATCTTTTGATTTTTCTTATTTTAAAATTTAAATTCCGTATCTAAGATTCGGCAGGTTCAGAAGATTGTAGCAGTAAAGATAATGCTGGAGCAAATTTTCCGCACGAATAGGAAGGATTTTAATGTGAGTAATTATTTTTACCGTTGGGATTTTTGAATTTCTATGGGCAGGTGAATTGCAGGGTTGCTGCCACATGTCGTGCAGGGATAATCCAACGGTTTAGCCGTTGACAGCATGCCATTATTTCCCATAGATGATTGGAGTTCCACAATTTTACCGTTAGGGATTTGAATTGCAACTTAATTGTGAACGGTAAAACCATTTATTACGGAGCAAATCCTTTCGGTTAGGATTTCAGATTGCTGGAGCCTTATTTATTTGCAGACATTGGTAAGTCTTCTTTCTACTTCGCCTTCTTGTTTCAATCTTGCCATCTACGTTCTTTCTTTCTCCTTTACATTCTCTGCAAAACCCTTTGAGTTATGTATGGCCAAAACAAGAGCTACGAAAGAGAGGGAGAGTGAAGAGGAGGAGACACCAATCACACCGGAAGTGCAAAAAGGGAAAACTAAGAAGAAAAGAACGCCAGAAGAGAAGGAGGCGAAGCGAAGACGGAGGCAGCAGAGGGCTGCGGAACAAGAAGTCATCCAAGAAACAGAGGCTGTTCAGAATCTTGAGACAGAGCCGATAGTTTCTGATACGGTTCAAGAAAAGATTGCTGAGAAAAATCAAGAAACAGAGGTTGAAGAGCAGGCTGAAGGTGAGCTTAGCAAGGAGAAAACACCAGAACCGGTGCAGGAGGCTCATGTTGAAATCATTATGCCTGAACCGCCCAAGCGCCGCCGCATCAAGAGGAAGGCGGGTCGCGTGAGGGTGATTCGAAACACGCCATCACCTCCGACGTCGGACTCTGAGGAAGAAAAAAGGGAAGCTGAGAATAAGGAAAAAGAAGAAGAGGCAAGAAAGGCAGAAGAAGAGTGTTTGCGTGAACAGAGAGAAAGCAAGGGCAAAGGAATTGCCGAAGCATCGGGAGAAATTGAGGAGCCGAGGGTACCATTCATTCGCTTCGTCAACGATCTTGCTCGAGCAAAATACCAGGAGGTGCTGAAATGGGACTTCTTGTTTGAACGAGGATTTGGCAGTGATTTGCCTAGGTTCTTGGAGTCTGGAATAGTGAACCTTGGATGGAGGCAATTTTGTGCGAAACCAGAACCTGTCAATTCCAACATTGTTCGAGAATTTTATGCCAATCTTGACGTTAAGAATGATTTTGAGGTTATCGTTCGAGGAGTGCCTATACAGTGGAGTCCTGAGGCCATTAATGAATTATTCGATCTCCAGGATTTTCCGCATGTCGTTTTTAATGAGATGGTGGTTGCACCATCTAGTGATCAACTGAGTGCGGCTGCCGGGAGGTAGGCATTGAGGGGGCTCAATGGAGGGTGTCGCAGACGCGGAAGCATACGTTTCAAGCTGCTTATTTGAAGAGTGAAGCCAACACTTGGATGGGTTTCATCAGGCTACGCTTGCTGCCGACAACACACGACTCCACAGTATCTCGGGACAGGGTATTGCTTGCCTTTGCCATTCTTTGCTCGATGAGTATTGATGTAGGAAAAATTATTTCTTCTGAGATTGTTGATTGCTGGAAAAAGAAGGTGGGGAAGCTGTTTTTTCCAAACACTATCATAATGTTATGCAGCAGGGCAGGAGTGCCCACGGTTCCAGAAGATATGATCATGACTGATAAGGGAATCATTGACACACCTAATCTGGCACGGCTTCAGCGTACGCAAGAGGCTCGCCAGGGAGGGCTGGTGTATGGCGTTAATCAGATCCTAGAGCATCTGACAGTGTTGACCAGTAGGTTAGAATTTGCTGAAAGGCAAGCTCAGACCTATTGGACTTATGCTAAAAGGAGAGATGATGCGCTCAGGGGGGCCTTGCAAACCAATTTTTCAAGACCATATCAGGCCTTTCCAGTGTTTCCCGATGATTTGTTTAATCTTTGGATACCACCCCCGCCTGTTGAACGAGAAGAGGATGTTGATGAAGAGCAGGGTCAGGAAGATTGATGGATGGAATGATCTTCGGCGAGCATTATTTTTGTTCTTATCATTTTGTTTGCTCGCGCATATCTGACCCCGTTTGCTAAATATGTTTGCTTGTTCCTTTTTAATTTTTCTGCTTTAAAAATATATCTCTGCTATGTAATTTCTTTTCTTATGTTTTTAAATGAAATTTCTAGATGTTTCTATTCCATGAGCACTAAGTAACTCTAACTTAACTAATTCTCTTCTGAATTTTTGAAGCTTGGACTGATTACGCTTAATTAGATCAAGGTATTCTGATCTCCAGAAACCTTTTGCTTGAGCATTTCTTCTAGCCTGGATTGTTGCTGTGGCAAGAAGATTTTGAAGGTAGTATTGACTTATATGATCCACTTTAAGCTTAATCTGAGTCCCATGTTTAGTTTAAAAATTCAGAAAGAAAGATTTAAGTTTGGGGGTATAATTGCTTAATTAATGATTCATTGGGGACAATGAATAATTCAAGTTTGGGGGACTTTTTGCTACTCCAATTATTTTGCTCGAGCATTCCTCTCCTTCAAAATTAAAATTTGCTAGGTTATTGAGTAACCGGGGACATTTGTGATACCCACAGTTTGTCTTCGTGTCAAAAGATGACCTAGGAAATGTGAAAAAATGATGAGAAAAATTATTTGCTGAAAAATTATTTGTTGAAGATTTTGCTGAAAAAATTAACAGAGCAAAAGTTTTGAAGGATGAATGATGATCCAGCAGTTTTTCTGTCTCCCAGAACTTAGGTGAGCTTCATCACAAAATGTCGCCATTCTGAGGGGCAAGAGATGGAATAACTAAGGATTTTTTAGCTTTATAATGAGTATTGAGCCTAGTTGGTGATGAGCTTGAGGCAAGGGTATACTGCACCATAAAGTGGGTCATCCCATGCTTAAGAGTTTATGACTGTAAGGCTGCGTTAAGTCTAATAAACAATGATATAAACCCCTTTAAAAATATGTTTTGAAATGTCTGATAATAGAGCTAGGCTGTGGTGAGTTCTTAGAATTAAGTTGAAAAGTGGTGATTATTTGTCCCTGCTGAAGAAATCATTTTGCTGCAGCAGAGCTTGGTTTTGCAGAGTGCTCAGGTAAAGGTTAAAGGTAGTGTTGGACTGTCTGGTTTGATTAAACTAATTCTTTGTCTAATATTTTTAAATTCTTGAAGGAAGGTTGGTTAGTATTGCTCGGGACGCGCAATAGTTCAAGTTTGGGGGTATGATAACTGCCCAAAAGGTAGTTATTTAGGCCTCAATTATATAGGGATTTGTGTGTCCTTTATGCTTATTAGGGTTGGTTTTGGATAGATATTACATGTTTTAACCCATTTGGAAGAATGGAAGCATTGGGAATTATTTTGTGCAGATTATGCTGCTAGCGACTGGAGGGAGCAAATTCTATGCTGCAGCAAAGCTGGGAGCAGAAACTGCCACATCACAGCTCGTTAGCCAACTTCATGAACCGACTTCTGTTGAGTTATTTTCATGATAAAGGATCAAGGAGAGCCTTACACGTGTCCTAGTTGACCTAATTCAAGCATCCCATCCTTCTATAAAAGGAAGTAGCCGTCAAAGTCTAAGTCATTCCATGTTTTCCCTTGGAAGTCGAATAGTATAGGGAGATTGAAGATCATCAAGAACACCATCATCCGCAAGCTGATTAGGGAGTTTATTTTCTTTATTAACTTGTGGTTATGGACATGCATACTCAGATTGTAATTCGTATTCTTATGCCTGTTATGAACTAAGTAGCTTAGGGTGTTGGTTAGGAATAATGTGATTATTGTGCTTCATCTCTAGTAATAAATTGATTATCGCATTTTGGTTAATTGTTGTGCTTCTTCTTATTTTATGCCCGCCTGGCCAGCCGGTGTGAATAGCTCTCTCTAGTTTCAGGGATGATTTAGAGAGTGTGTGGCAATTATCCACACTACGATCATTGTGTATTGGTGAACGCCAGTGAATGAGCTAGGGATAGTCAGTTGCCTAGTGCTTGATCGGTCGCTCTTCATTGGGTTTGAAACATATCCCAAAAGATCCGGAGTTCCGGGAGGAATCCGCTAATAATACTGCGAGAAATGCATGATCAATAATATTGCTAGAGCAATTCTTAGACAATCACTAAAGCCTAACCAGCGTCTGTCTTTAATCTGTCTATCTATTTGTTTACTCATTGTTCTGTCATTTATTTTGCTTCAGCATAATTCCGATAAAACCCAACATTTTTATTATCTTCGAAACCATTAGGAAGTTACGCAAAATAGATAAAGTGGAAACTCATTCAGACCTTGGATTGATAATATTACTTGCTGCAGACTGTGTATACTTGCACAGGAATTCTAGAGTATTTTATACTATATTTTTACTCACTCTAGGAACCCAACAGTTACATTTACTATCCATGAGTTTTAGGGCATAAAATCCAACAGACAAAAGTTTATAACTCACTAAGGATTAAAATTGAGTTACATGGTCATCTTAAGAAATAATAATCTAATTAGTTAACGGTGTTACATCTAATGATTAATTATTTCGTGGTCCGATCTTATGCAAACACATTGCATAGGATACTCTCATTCGCATGTCTCCACATGAACGATTTGGATCATTTTGTTTGTATCAAATACAAAGTGGGTTGTATTCATAGTGTCACAAGATAAGGTACCCACCCTTATCCATATAATACAGACCTTTAGGTTATTACTTGAACACAATCCCCTGTATGTCAACTACATACTGTTCAAGCTTCATAAAATAACCTTGGATGTTAGTTTATTGGATTTGAGTTAATACAATTCTAAAATAAACCTCAATAACAACTTTATTGAACAAATAAACTTTGTTTACATTCGCTATCCACGAGTTTAGGGCATAAAACATCTTTTCCCTTTACAGTATGTTTTTAGTTTTTACATCTTAGGATTTATTTTGGATCATGTATCTTGTTTGGTTTAGCGTTTTTACTTTGATTATGCTAGGCTAAGTTCTTGTATCATTGGATTGAGATTGAAATTAGATTGTCCATGAATTTTGGTTGAGTTTGTTGTCGTTTATTGTATTTTATGAATCGTTCTTGATGCATCCATGTATTCTTGTTTAAACAATTGTGACCATATGAAATTCCTTTGAATTGAGGACTCTTAGGATTCGTATGAATGCAATTTATCTGTTAAGTTTAGATAGCCACTAGGTTGAGACAAGTCCATTGCTCTTTCACTTTTGATAGCTTGGTTATAATAAATGAGTTTGGTTGAAATGGTTTCTAATATCAATATTTTCATTCAAATACAGATCAGTCACTTTCTTGAATTTGGATGTCCAAATATCAAACCATTCCCTCACCATTTAAAAAAGAGAACCTACAAGAATAATGAGTCATTAAATCCAAATGAATAAGTCACATGGTTGACAGGGGTTATGTCCAAAGACATGCTTCCCATAGGTTGGATTGATTAAATAGCAATAAGGCTTTGAACATTGATGGGGAAAGTGTATTTTTGTGGCCCATTGAATATGAAATCAGAGAAAAGGTGATGAGCTTGTTGTGTTGGATGGTATTTATCCCAAAACATATGCTTCTCTCTGTTGCTGCAATAAGATGCTTTTGGAGTGCAACCAACCTCAGCCTTTAGTCTCCCTGACCCACAACATGCTGCTTTAACCTCACTAAATCCTGAAACCCAAAAACCCAAAAATTAAGATAAACAAGTTAAATCATTTTGCATTTTCCTTTACTAAGTGTCCAAGAATTAAATTATACCATTAGAACTTTATCCTAAAAATCTATCTGTGATAAGGCCATAAAAATAAATAAAGAAAAGACTATATCTCCATCAAACAGTTTGTTTAGCATCCATATCA
Organism: Luffa acutangula; assembly: GCA_036850905.1. NCBI lineage: Eukaryota > Viridiplantae > Streptophyta > Magnoliopsida > Cucurbitales > Cucurbitaceae > Luffa > Luffa acutangula. The sequence goes on along the minus strand of CM072091.1, from coordinate 31,266,525 downwards.
TTATATCTCCATCAGACTATATCTCCATCAAATTATTCACATAATTTGGTTTTATGAGTAAAATAAATATTCAGCACTGAAAATGGGAGTGTTATATATATATGGATGCTAAACACAGTATTATCCTAATTTAAGAATCAACATGTATTAATTAAACTCTAACATTCAAGCCTATAATAATAACAAAAAAATATTTACTTTGGAACTTGAAATATAATTCAAAGTTTGCTTTAGAGAATAAAAAGGAAAATATATATATACATATATGTATATATATATTTGAAGAATGAGTTTTAGAGCATATGCATACCAAAAGAAGTGGGTGTTTGAATGGAGGTCAGCATGATTGAGAAGCCATCAAAGAAGGAAAAATGAAACCCAAATAACTCATCTTTGAATCTGTTAAGCAGTGATAGGAGATGTTGATTGTAGAGAAAAGCCCACCAATTCATTTCAGAATTGCATCCTTGTGTGATGTTTCTGTATCTCATTGCTGGAGTGCACCCAATTACTCCTACACCAATCACCACCAATTTACGTGCTCCATTTTCGTACAATCGCTGTCAAACAAATCATGTCAAATATTCTAGTGGTGAGTAATGCTTATTTTCGGGTTAAATAAAGCATTTCTTATGTTAATCCAAACAATTTAAGGCCACGTAGAATCAAAGTGCTTTTGGAAAAAGTCTTCAAGGCATTAATAGTGAGAGTTGAAAGCACATTTTTCATACCTACTTAAACTCTAAAATTGTAAGGGACAAACGGAATCTCACTTATCTCTAAAATGTTAGGATGATTTCCACTCTGAACATAAATTTTCATAGCTTTACTTTTGGTTCCATTTTTCTCTGTGCAAGCAATGTGAGATTTTATTTACATTCCCAACCAAAATCATTTTTATTATCTAACCAAGCATTTCCCACTCTTTTCAAAAATCATCCCAAACTTAAGCTCTAGAGTTGTTCTTAAAAACTAAAAAGTAGTTGTAGAATGTTTTTGGCTCAAATGTCAATACTTGACACTTTTAAAAGTGATCAAACCAAACACTAAAGTGATTTATTACCAACCATTTATTTACTAAAAGGCATATAATCAATGTAATTTTGCTATAGCCTCATTTTATAAAAGCACTCCCAAATCCATTCATCTTGATTTCTAGAGTGTGACACACTCCCTTTTAAAAGAAAAGTAAGTACTTTAAATGGATATTGGTAACTTGGAAATTTTTGTACGGATGAACCTCTTTCTGGGACGCTAATGTGATAGAACCCAAATATTAGAAACTATAGATATTGGACTTTTTGTTTGTGTTACCACACTGCGAAATTACCGCAATGCCCATCTTTCATGCCCAGGGCGATAGCCCAACTTGCTCCCTTGCTTAGTCCACATTGGTCGTTGGGTTTCAACCCAGCAAGCTTAAAAAGGTTGCAGCCCTTCGAGTTGGATTGTTTCCAACCCAACGGGCTTCTTTATCTCAGTGGCAAGAATATGAGGCATGAATGTAATTTTCCTTTTTTTCTGTGTTTTTTAATAATGTGAAGCATTGGATAGTTAGCTTAGATTATACGACTACCGTTTCCTAAGTGATATGATATGAATCAAAGCATGAAATGTAGACATCAATGCACAAGGGATGGATTTTTATACAGACATGAGATAAAAAAAAAGAACACTCCGTAGACGTGTAAATGATTTAGAAAATGTCATTCTCCAGAACCAAGGGCCCCAAACAAAGAAAAAAAAAGGAAAAATAGGGAACGGAGTTACTGAGATCTGGTGGCTCAATTGTCATGTCGTGTGATATGGTGCCTCAGTCGGTCCATGAGTTGTATCCATCTATTGAAATGGTAAGTAACTGGAGGTTGAACCTAGGAAAGGATACCTGGAAATGGATGGGTTTAAGTAGACGAGAAAAGAACCCTACATGGCTCTACATGGAATGGTAGTTAGTTAATATGAAATGGAATTAAAAAGGTGACTGGTGTGAGTAATTAAAATCTAAACGACTGCGTTTGATACTATTAAATTGGTATGTGATCATTAATTACACAATGTAGCCATTTTCAATGCAAGTTCGTGATGAGTGTTGGAGGGAACAAGAATAGTTATGAAGATCCTACTACTAGTCAGCCTGTGTACTCTCAATATTGAGAATATGGTTCTCGTTTCTGCACATTTAAGTATGTAATTAATTGTGACTCTTGGAAAACCAAATACATGGGTTACAACTGTCACCCACTTGAGTAATTGGAATTGTTGATGCCAAAATCCGGACAGAAGACTCACCCGACCTTCACGTGACACCAACAGTGAATTTGTAGGAACTGGGGAAGACGTGACCTGCAAGACCAGCAAAAACCGCTGCACACCGGCGTGGTGTAGGCCACACCGCCTCCGATGCCTAAGTCAGAAAACTGAGGAGAAGCTTCAGATAGTAAAGGGGAGAGTCAAGAATCGAGTTTTCGAACCCTTCTTCCGTGGTGAAGAGGGGGTTTTATACCTGTTTGTTCTCCTAGGGTTTTTTAGGAATTCGGTGGCGTTTCGGGGCGAACCAGGCGAAACCGGGGCGATTCGGGGCATTAGGGACCGAAAAGAGGTCACCGGGCTCGGCCCGTGCAAACGGGCCGAATGATTTTGCCGAGGCCGACCATATGGGTCGGGCCATTTTGGCCCGACCCTTTGGTCCGGTCTTCCTCTGGGTCGGTCTCTTGATCCTACCTCTGCCCGATTGTCCTCGTCAGCTCCTTGTCCATCTGTGTGGTCCAAAATCACCTATAACATTAAGCCCCCACTCTTGAATTGAGATTCAGGTGCGACTTTAATGCTATAGGCCGAGCTCCTTAAGCCAAATTTAAGAGTACAACTCTCGTCTCGTGCTGACTTTTGTATGACTTCTTTGTTATCCTGCAAGAGAGGGCGAGCTCTGCAAAGTAAAAACTCCCTGAGTAGGGGTTAGGCGAAACGGAAATGAGAAGAGTGATAAGTTACAGAAGTGGCCGGAGGGCCTCTTTGGTCGGCCTCGGCCTGGGGAAGAGGCCGAGCACAACATTTTTCATTTTAGCTTAGGGGGCGTTGCCCCCGAACCCCCACCAGGGGCGAAGCCCCTGGACCCCGACTCGCTGACCGGGCAGCGAGACCCCCGTACTGGGTCGTTCGGAGTGCTTCATTCCATAATCAACAATAGGAAAAACAGAAAACTTCACAACCCTGCATTGAAAAGTTAATTCCTGCAAAAGGAAAACAAGGGAGGAGGCCCGGATCGGCCTGGGCCTCTAGCTCCCGTCAGCTCAGTGCTTAGCCCCCTGCATTCAGATGTCAGTCCTTACTGGAAAATAGTGGGAAAGTTGCATGATGATTACAACAAAGGAACGGAATAGCCTTAACCTACCCCTCATTCCCAGCCTCCACTCGACATGGGCATTTATTACCTCAAGCGTTGCATTTTTCGAGCGAGAAGGACTAGTTCCATACCTGGCCTTTTCGAAGGGGGATGGTCGGCCTCGGCCTTGGCATGAGGCTGACCAGCAGCTCTGTACTATTTGCTCGCAGACGTCAAAGCTTATGTGCAGATTTGCCCGATTCTACCTTAAGCATCTCTCGCGGCCTTGAGCGCCTCGACTGCGCCAAAAAGTCAAGTGACTGTGCTAAAGTCACGCTGCCTTGAATGTGTGCTTGATGGTTGGCCTTGGAGTTGGGATGCTTGGCCTTGGCATGACGATGCGTACACTCTTCTGGGGAAAAGGCTTGGGGAGGCCCAAGAAATTTCCGAGCATCTCTTCAAGCTGTCACGGTCATCCCAGGGGTGCGTACACTCTTCTGGGGAAAAGCTTGGGGAGGCCTAGGAAATTCCCGAGCATCTCTTCAAGCTGTCACGGTCATCCCAGGGGTGCGTACACTCTTCTGGGGAAAGGCTTGGGGAGGCCAAGGAAATTCCCGAGCCTCTCTTCAAGCTGTCATGGTCATCCCAGGGGTGCGTACACTCTTCTGGGGAAAGGCTTGGGGAGGCCAAGGAAATTCCCGAGCCTCTCTTCAAGCTGTCATGGTCATCCCAGGGGTGCGTACACTCTTCTGGGGAAAGGCTTGGGGAGGCCAAGGAAATTCCCGAGCCTCTCCTCAAGCTGTCATGGTCATCCCAGGGGTGCGTACACTCTTCTGGGGAAAGGCTTGGGGAGGCCAAGGAAATTCCCGAGCCTCTCTTCAAGCTGTCATGGTCATCCCAGGGGTGCGTACACTCAGCCGGGGGAAGTGCGGAAGTCTGGCCTCTACAATGATCATTCTCGTCTGGCCACACGCATTACATCCTATGGAAAAAGCACTTTATGCGAAACACAATGCAAAGAACTTCATTAAACTCGCAAGGAAAGGAAAGGAAGTGCCATGGACATGTGTTATAACAAAACGAAAGGAAAATCAAAACTGTCGCCACATGACCATGGACTCGGCCTGTCCTTACCCCTACCCCCCACTCAAAATGTGCATTCAATATCTTGGACATGCATTTTTTGAGTAAGGAAAAACTAACTTCGTACCTGGGCCTCTAAGGGTGGAGCTCGGCCTTGGCCTCTGGGTGGTCGGCCTCGGCCTTGGCATGAGGCCGACCAGCTCCTCTGTGTTGTTCGTTTGCTTATTTTCCATCCCAAGGGTGCATGCACTTAGTTGGAGAAAACTTGGGGAGGTCGAGGAAACTTCCGAGCCTCTCTTCAAGCGCTTGTATTCATCCCAGGAGGTGCATACATTCTGTTGGGGACCTTGGGAGGTTGAGGGCATGCGTCAACCTCTCTGCAAGAATCATTCTTATGCAAAACACAATATAATAGTTTTTATTGAATTTGCAAATGTTTGTGTGTTTTACAATGAGATAAATGACAGATAGTTTCTATGCAAAGTAAACATAAGTAGTGAAAGACATTGTTCCTGGTCGGCCTCGGCCTCCTCTGGTCGGCCTCGACCTTCCTGCAGTGGTGGCGTTGCCTGCCACTTGCTTCTGCTATGGCTACTGATAGTAGATCTTCAAGTGTTCTGCATTCCATGGGTGTGGAGTTGGTTTCCCGTTTTCATCAACCAAGGCATAGGTGCCGGGGCGGACCACTTTGCTAACTTGATAAGGTCCTTCCCATGCTGGTCCCAACGCACCTGCATTGGGATCTCTGGTGTTTTGCATGACTTTCCTGAGTACTAGGTCTCCTTCTTTGAAGGTGCGCCTTTTCACTCTCGCGTTATAATATCTGGCAACCCTGTTTTTATACTCTGCGACCCGGAGTTGAGCTATTTCACGATGCTCGTCTAGGAGGTCCAGGTTCAACCTCATTGCTTCATCATTCCCTTGCACACTAAACTGTTCTGTCCTGGGGGAGGGAATGCCGACCTCCACTGGGACTACCGCCTCTGCCCCGAATGAAAGGGAAAATGGTGTTTCTCCTGTTGAGGTTCGTGTTGTTGTCCGATACGCCCACAGTACACGCGGGAGCTCTTCGGCCCATGCCCCTTTTAGTCCTTCAAGCTTCGCTTTAAGATTCTGCTTGATTATTTTATTCACAGCCTCCACCTGGCCGTTAGCTTGCGGATGGGCTGGGGATGAACAACGATGTGCTATGCCCAAATCTGAGCAAAACTTCCTGAAAGCGGCATTGTCGAACTGCCTACCATTATCTGATATAATGGTGTTAGGAATCCCAAAACGGCACACAATATTCTTCCATACAAAGTCAGTGACCTTCTTTTCAGTTATAGTTGCTAGTGGTTCTGCCTCTGCCCATTTTGTGAAGTAATCCACAGCCACAACTGCATACTTGGTCTGTCCTTTACCTTGGGGGAGAGGTCCGATCAGATCGATTCCCCATTGTGCGAACGGCCACGGGCTGATAATGCTCGTCAAAGGCTCAGGTGGTTGCCTTGGAGTGGGTGCAAACCTTTGGCATTGATCGCAAGATCTAGTGAAGTGCCTAGCGTCTTGCAACATGGTTGGCCAATAGTAACCTTGCCTGACTATCTTGTGACACAACGACCTTGCTCCTGAGTGATTTCCACACACCCCCTCATGTATCTCTCTCATAACGTAGTTAGCATCACTAGGGGGAAGGCACCTCAACAACGGCATCGAGTAGCCTCTTTTATACAGTCTCCCTTCCCTTAACACGAAATGCGATGCTCGCCTCTGAACCTTTTTAGCCTCTGTCTTCTCTGTTGGCAGCTCGCCTTTCCCTAAGTAATCAAGGATCGGATCCATCCATGAAGCTTCCCCTGCTGATGGGATACCCTCACCATCTGCAGAATCACCGACCTCAAGCCTCGGATCTTCCGCCTCGGCCTCGGACTTATCCTCAGGCTCGGCCTCGGACTTATCCTCAGGCTCGGCCTCGGTCTTATCCTCAGGCTCGGCCTCGGCCTCGGACTTGTCCTTAGGCTCGGCCTCGGCCTCTGCTCAGCCATCTGTCTCGAGAATCTCCTCTGCACATACCGTAGGCTCTGACAAAACCTCAACTGGCACAGTCCTGCTCAACTCTGTATCATAGGCAGCCGCCAAGCGAGCCAGTGAATCTGCGTTGGCATTCTGAGACCTCGGGATTTGTTTGATCTCCCACTTCTCAAAGTGGGACAGCAGTTGCTTGGCCTTGGATAAGTACCTGCTCATTCTCTGTTCCCTAGCCTGGTATTCTGCCAACACCTGCTTCACGATTAGCTGTGAATCGCTTTGAACCATGATGTCTGAAACTCCGATCTCCCTGGCCAACTTCAATCCTGCCAGGAGGGCCTCGTATTCAGCCTCATTATTCGAAGCCTTGAAATTGAATCTCAGGGCATACTCAAATCTTCCTCCATCAGGGGATTCCAGCAAAATTCCTGCTCCACAACCCTTGGTGTTAGAAGACCCGTCTACAAAGAGTGTCCAAGTCTGCTTCACCTCCCTTACACTCAGCATACTGACCTCTGTGCCTGACTTGCTCTGCTCGGCCTCGGACCTCTGAGGGTCGGCCTTTTCCTCAGCAGTCGTTAATTCTGCCAGGAAATCTGCCACAGCTTGCCCTTTCATGGCAGTTCGAGGTTTGTAATGGATGTCGTACTCACTCAGCTCAACTGCCCACTTCATGAGGCGACCTGAGGCTTCTGGCCTCTGCAACACCTGTTTTAGAGGAAAGTTGGTCAAAACTGTTACCTTATGGGCTTGGAAATACGGACGCAACCTTCTGGCCGACGTAACTAAGGTCAGAGCGAGCTTCTCCACTTGGGGGTATCTAGTCTCTGCTCCCACCATCGACTTGCTGGTGTAATACACAGGTCGTTGGAGCTTCTCTTCTTCTTTGATCAGTGCGGAACTTACAGCCGTATCCGAGGCCGCGACATAGAGCAACAGCTCGTCGCCAGGGAGCGGCTTGGCCAGGAGCGGGGCCGAGCTCAAATAGTCCTTCAGCTCCTGGAAAGCCTTTTCGCATTCTCCAGTCCATTCGAAACGTGATCCCTGTCTCAATATTTTAAAGAAGGGTAAACACCTGTCAGTTGATCTACTAACAAACCTGTTCAAGGCAGCGATCCTCCCGTTCAAGCTTTGAAGTTGCTTGAGATTGGTCGGGGAGGACATTTGCATGATTGCTCTGATCTTGTCTGGGTTTGCTTCTATCCCCCTCTGATGCACCATGAATCCTAGGAATTTTCCTGATGTCACCCCAAAAGCGCACTTACTCGGGTTTAGTTTCATTCGATACTTCCGGAGGATCTGGAAAGCTTCATTAAGGTCAGACTCATGGCATTGAGACTTCAAGCTCTTTACCAGCATATCATCCACGTACACCTCCACGTTCTTTCCCAGTAACGGAGCAAACATGCGATTTACCATTCGCTGGTATGTCGCCCCAGCGTTCTTCAAACCGAACGGCATGACCTTATAGCAATACAACCCTCGGCTGGTGATGAATGAAGTCTTTTCCTGATCGGGCTCGTGCATTCTAATCTGGTTGTACCCTGAATATGCATCCATAAAACTCAGCATCTCGTGCCCTGCTGTTGCGTCAACCAGCTGGTCGATCATGGGCAAAGGATAGCTGTCCTTTGGACACGCCTTATTCAGGTCGGTAAAGTCGATGCACATCCGCCACTTCCCGTTAGCCTTCTTTACTAGTACCACATTGGACAACCATTGGGGATAATGAACTTCCCTGATGAACCCTGCCTTAAGCAGCTCATCTACTTGACTGGCAACAACCTCATTCCTCTCAGAGTTAAATGCCCTTCGCCTCTGCTTTACTGGCTTGAAATCCCTATCCACATTCAACTGGTGAACCATCACTCCCGGATCAATTCCTGGCATATCCTCGTGCGACCACGCAAACAGATCCGCGTTAGCCCTCAAGAAATCTACCAGTCTGCCCCTCTGCTCAGCCCCCAATTTGGTGCCGATGTTCACTCTCCTTTCCTCAGACGTTAGTGGCACAGATTCCAGTTCCTCTGCGGGCTGTCCCCTTGGGTCAAGTCCAGCAGCATCTCTGACGTACGGAACCTCGCTACAGCCTCCGGGGTTAGGGTCGGCCTTTTCCATACCGAGGCCGACCTCAATCTGATTCAGCGCTTTCTGCTCGCAACAGCCTTCGGGGTTAGGGTTGGCCTTTTCCATACCGAGGCCGCCCTCAATCTGATTCGACACTTTCGGCTCGCAACAGCCTTCGGGGTTAGGGTCGGCCTTTTCCATACCGAGGCCGACCTCAATCTGATTCGGCGCTTTCTGCTCGCAACAACCTTCGGGATTAGGGTCGGCCTTTTCCATACCGAGGCCGACCTCAATCTGATTCGACGCTTTCGGCTCGCAACAGCCTTCGGGGTTAGGGTCGGCCTTTTCCATACCGAGGCCGACCTCACTCTGATTCGGCGCTTTCTGCTCATACCTGAGGTTTCCTTCTAGTTTCTGAACTCGATTCATCCTACAGAACACCATTGATGCGCGATCTGAACTGGCAAGCACTCTTCCCCACAGACGGCGCCAACTGTTGATGCCAAAATCCGGACAGAAGACTCACCCGACCTTCACGTGACACCAACAGTGAATTTGTAGGAACTGGGGAAGACGTGACCTGCAAGACCAGCAAAAACCGCTGCACACCGGCGTGGTGTAGGCCACACCGCCTCCGATGCCTAAGTCAGAAAACTGAGGAGAAGCTTCAGATAGTAAAGGGGAGAGTCAAGAATCGAGTTTTCGAACCCTTCTTCCGTGGTGAAGAGGGGGTTTTATACCTGTTTGTTCTCCTAGGGTTTTTTAGGAATTCGGTGGCGTTTCGGGGCGAACCAGGCGAAACCGGGGCGATTCGGGGCATTAGGGACCGAAAAGAGGTCACCGGGCTCGGCCCGTGCAAACGGGCCGAATGGTCGGGCCATTTTGGCCCGACCCTTTGGTCCGGTCTTCCTCTGGGTCGGTCTCTTGATCCTACCTCTGCCCGATTGTCCTCGTCAGCTCCTTGTCCATCTGTGTGGTCCAAAATCACCTATAACAGGAATTATGACGGGAGACGAATGGTTTCCAAACCCATGAATCTGTTTAAATTTTTATAATTCAAAGTACCGAGCGGTACGAGGAAGAGGAAAGAGAGGAGCTAGCCATTGGTGATCATCAACTCGATTGATTTTTTGTAGGAGCTTAATTACTTCTTTTCTTATTTTATCTGTAATACAACCTCCCGAATCCCCCTACCCCCATTAAAAAAGGTAAATAAAGTGTTTTTTTCTATATTGTGCAAACCATCTCGAACATAATATGATCCCAACAGCGCAACCAGCAAGGTGAGACCCGAAGAAGGGGAAAGAGCTAGTCGAGTACGTGGATGAATCAGAGACAGAATCAAAAGGAAAGAAGACCAACAGCGCAACCAGCAAGGTTAGGGGCTGAAGCATGTAGAACGCACAGTACTGAGGAGTCCAGAGCCAAGTACCAGCTGTAGAACATACCTGAAAAATCTTATCGAGGAAAAACACAGAGTGCCCAAAACTACCGAGTCTGAGGCCAGAGCTGCCAAAGCCGAAGCTAGGGCTACCGAGGCCGAGGCCAAGACAGACAATCTCCCTTGGAAGACTGGGCTTCTAAACACATTAAAGGAGCTTGGAAATCCATATGGAGACCTGCAAAAGTTGAAGGACTCAGGAGAACAAGACATGGAAGAACTAATTGACCAAGTCGACCCACCCTTCACAGAAGAAGTCATGAAAGTTGAGGTGTCCCAGAAGTTCAAGGTACCTACATTCAGGTCGTATGATGGCAAGAAAGATCCCGTGTAGCATCTAAACGCCTACAAAAACTGGATGGAATTCCACGGTGTTTCAGAAGCTATCAGGTGTCGCGCATTCTTTTTCACTCTAATAGGATCAGCCAAGCATTGGTTTGAAAGGTTGAAAAGGAGATCCATCAGCTGTTTCAAGGATTTAGCCCGAGCGTTCCTTGCACAGTTCATGGGAGCCAGAGAACTACACAAGCCTCACATCAACCTCTTAACAGTCAAACAGCAACAAGGTGAGAGCTTGTGTGATTACATAACACGTTTTAATGACGAAGCACTACAGGTTGAGGTGTACAGCAAGGGAGCAGCCCTAGTAGTCATAACAGCCGGACTGGAAGACGAAAGACCTCTTAATTCAATAGGTAAGAGCCAACCTCGAACCTACGCAGAGTTTGTCTCTCGGGCACAGAAATACATGAGCGCAGAGGAGCTGCTCAAGTCAAATAAGTTAGAATGAGAACACAAGAGGTATTCTTCATCTGACTGCGACAGTAAGAGGGACAAGAGGCAGCAAACATATGAAAGAGGCCGAGGTCGACTAGACCAAGGAGACTACTTGAAGAAGTTTGAAAAGTGCACCCCAATTTCAGTCCCACAGGAGCAGATCTTGATGGAGATACGGAATACAAACCTGCTCAACACGCCCAGGAAGCTGAAGTCAAATCCTGACAACAGAGACAAAAGCCAGTATTGCCTCTTCCATCGAGATCACGAACATTCACCTAGGAACTGCATCCAGCTAAAAGACGAAATTGAAGTACTGATTCAGAACGGATACCTGAAGGAGTTCACCACAAAGGCCGAGGCCGACCAGAGATGACCCAGGCAAAGATGGTGGTGGACCTCCTCTGGAAATCCGCTGAGGACCAGGAATGACCCTCCTATGGCCGAGGCCGAGGCCGAGCCCTACCACACTTCATGCCAAGGTCAATGACAGCATTCTGGAGAACACACTAAGCCTTAGTTTAGGAAATTCTAGCTTTCTTTTATTTATTGCACATTTATCATGTAATTAGAGCATTGTCGCTCATTTTACTTTTGGTAGGTAGGAGTAGACTTTTCCCTTTTGCTTTACTATTCAATGTAAACATTATCATCAATGTTAGGATCTAGATGTTCCCTTGTCAAGGCTTAGAGTATGTTTCAAAGAATGGTTCAAGACGACATGCGAGTCTAAGCTTACTGCTTAGTGCCCACGCTCAACATGCGAGCCTAAGCTTTTCAGCTTAGTGCCCATGCCTCCATGCGAGCCTAGGCTTTTCAGCCAAGTGCCCACGCTTCACACGCGAGTCTATAGTGCCCACGCTTATATGCGAGCCTGTAGAGCCCACGCCCATATGCGAGCCTATAGTACCCACGCTTAAATGCGAGCCTATAGAGCCCACGCCTACATGCGAGCTTAAGCTTCTCAGCTTAGTGCCCACACCTACCTGCGAGCCTATAGTACCCACGCTTATATGCAAGCCTATAGAGCCCACGCCTACATGTGAGCCTATAGTGCCCACACTTATATGCGAGCCTATAGAGCCCACGCCTACATGCGAGCCTAAGCTTTTCAGCTTAGTGCCCACGCTTCTCATGCGAGCCTAAGCTTATTGCTTGGTGCCCACGCCTACATCCGAGCCTAGGCTTCCACGCTTAGAGTCCACGCTAATGCATACGAGCCTGTGTTGAGGATCCCACATTGAAAAGATTGGTGGAGACCTCACAATATATAAACTACAAGGGTCACTTCTCCCATTGCCAATTGGTTTTGAGTTTGAAGCCCATATAATGTAATAGCCTGGACTACCGAGTCTACCTCACCTTAGAGCTTAAACACTTCATGTGAGTCAAGCTCACCCGGTGGAGGCCGAGACTGAGCACCTCTTGTCGAGGCTGAGCACTAACTTTAAAGGAGCTAAAAGTCTTCAAATCATATGTGTGGATATGACTTGAACCTGCTATGCTCGGCCTCATCCCGAGGTCGAGGTCGAGGCTGTGACAGTTACAAGGATGGTATGCTCGGCCTCATCCCGTGGTCGTGGCAGGTGAAGGTCAGGTGAGTTCCCTCTGACCAAATTTGGCCATCAACAAATACACTCGCAATTAAATCAATACAAAAAGAATTAAGGAAAAGTAAATCATTCTACAAAATTCACCGGTCTTTGGAATATTTCAATCTTCAATATATTTTTCTTTAAAAACCCTAATAATTAAATTTTTCCCATTAAATGTAAATAATAATATTTTTTAATCATTTTTCACACGAAAGCCTAATAAAAAGGTAAAAAAAATTAAAATGTAGCATTTATCAAAGTTTATATTCTGATTCAATGCAATCGAAATTTGTGTAAGAGTAAGAATTTATTGTTTTCTTATAAAATAACAGACATGCTTGTGTGTATGTGTGTATATATATTTAAAACATACCTTGAGTTGCTTCTCAAAATGGTGAGACATTAGGTCCAAGTACTGTGGAGGAGTGTAGGTTTCCCTCAGGTTGGATGATCCAAAGTAGCCAAATATGTCGTTGCTTCCAATTTCTATTAGGAATAGGGATCTAGATGTACGCTCCTTTGCTTTATTCCCTCCCAAATCCTTCACCAATGCTTCATAAATATACATATAGGAGTCTACTTGTTTAGAGAATGATATTGATGTAACCTACAAATAGATCAAAATATTAATTAGCAGGGATAGTTCAGTTGGGAGAGCGTCAGACTGAAGATTTGAAGGTTGCGTGTTCGATCCACGCTCACCGCATCTTTTAATATTAAATATTAATTCTTTTTTTTTTTTCCTTCCTGTCCTGGAAAGAACTGAGCTAGATTTCAATGGGCTTGACGCTACTCATGTTATGTGTAGTGGGCTATTCTTCGACAAGTCCAATTCTTTGATGGGCCTACTAAATACGAGCCCATACTGAAAACTATATTCTATAAAGTATCTTTTTTTCTTTCCCAGTTCAACTATATTATATAAACCTTTTTTTTTTGTTTTTCTGAGAGACTATATTATATAAACCTAGCACTAGCAGTTATGTTGGAGAATTTAAATACATTTTATGCTTGTTGTATCTTTTACCAATCATATCGATGAATTGGCAAAATTAAATTGCTTCTAGTGTCAATTATTTAATTAACAATTGGTTAGACTATTGTCAAAAAAAAAAAAAAATGTCTTCTAAAAAAATAGTAATAATTAAAAAAAAAAAAAAAAAAGAAGTTAGGCTAGCTAAAGTGAGCATAGCAATAATTGGCATGCAGCTTCGACCAAGAGGTTAGAGGTTCGAAATCTTCCACCCCAAATATTGTTAAAGCTCAAAAAAAAAATTGTTAGACTAAAACAGATATTTTCCGCTTAAAAACTTCGGAATATAAATATAAAAATTAGGAAAAATACACTTTTGGTCTCTGACTTTTCAAACTCAACAAAATTACCTTGAGGTTTGAGATAAGAAGCAATTTGGTCCTGTCATCTATTTTACCGTTAATTCCTAACGGATTGCTGACGTGGCACTATTATTTTAATAAAAAAAATTATTTTCTTAATTTTTAAATAAAAAATATAAAAATAATAAAAGATGGAGCCGCCTTGACTTAAGATGGAGAAGCGGCGCCTTGACTGAAGATGCAACATGGAGGCTACAGGAGCCATGGTTAGGGTTTTGTGTAAGAGAATTTGAATGTAGTAGCCATGGTTAGGGTTTTTTTTTTAACTGGGCTGCCGGAAAATCAAATAAGGGAGGGAAGAAGAAGGAAAACAAAATGGAGAAAATGAGAAGAAGAAGAAAATATGAGAGAAGGGAAAAAAAAAAAGTCGCCACCAGCGAGTGTTGGTCGCCGGCCGCCGACGGCATTCTGAAGAAGAAAAGGTTGAAGATGAAGAAGATGGTTGAAGAAGAAGAAGAATAAGAGAGAGGGGGAGAAAGAATAAAAATAAATAATAAAATAATAATATTTTTATTATTTTAATATATTTTTATTTAAAAAATTTAAAAATTAATTTTTTTAATTAAAATAATAGTGTCACGTCAACAGTCCGTTAGATTTAACGGCAAAATGGATGTCAGGAACCAAATTGCTCCATATCTCAAACCTCAAGGGTAATTTTGTTGAGTTTGAAAACTCAGGGACCAAAATGTAACTTAACCCAAACTCCAGGGACTAAAAGTGTACTTTTTCCTAAAAATTAGCATTAATAGTCCGTAAATTTGTAAAAATATAACAAACAAAAAATACTCATGAGCCTATTATAAGCAAACTTTTATTTATTCTCTTTTAATAAAAGCTAGGTGTCTTCCTCTTCAAAAAAAAAAAAGCTAGGTGTCTTCGGAATTTTGAAAATGTAGAAAGATGACTGAAAATAATTTTTAAAGGTTCCCCTTTAATAAAGATTTTATTTTGGATCTCCAACTTTTAAATATACTATTTTAGTCTTTAAATTTGGTATATATATATATATATATATATATAATATTATTGTCCTTATCATTAATTTTGTAAACATGGATATATATTTTACCGTTCAATATATAACATACTATATATGATCTTGTAATATTTGTACATGTCTACATGTAAATAAAGCAAGGATATGGTTGTGTTCAAATTAAATTCAAATTTCATTTTAATAATAGAACTTTTAAGTTTATGACATTTTTCTCTCCAATAATTTCAAAACATAAATATTTTTAGTACTAAATTAACAAACAAAAAAAAGTAAAAAACCAATTTGGTTTCTAACCTTTTGAAAATGTTTATTTTTGTCCCAAAATTTAAAAATATTAATAATTTTGAGTCATTGGTTTTATTTCATCACCTAATACCCATCCACCATACTTTTCCTAATTAACATGCAACTCCGAAATATATTGATGTCACATTATTAATACGTATACTTGAAGCTGCACTTTTTTTATTGGATAAACAATTGAAAACAAGATAATAAAAAAAATACAAACAATTACTTTGTAATGTTGCAAAGATAAAACTATTCCTTTTAAAAGTTTAGTGACAAAATTATATGATCTTGAAGTTGAGGGAGACCATAAAATAAAATTTAACTTGTTCATATTTTAATACGTAATTTATAGAAAAAAAAAAAGGTAACTTAAAATAACTGTTTATGAAAAAAAAAAAAAAAAAGTCCAAGTTTGAAACAAAATATTTAAGAGTTGAGGAAGTATTGAAATAAATATAAAAATATAAGTGTCAAATTAGAAATTTAAACCTTAAAAAATGGTTAAATTACCAATTTGGCCTCTATTTATTTGTATTTAGTTTCAATTGTTCCCTATGGATTTAAAAGGTTGGACTTGGTCCTTATGATTTATTTAAACTTTAGAAATTATCCCTTTTTTTTTTTTTTTTAACAAACTTTAGAAATTATCCCTAAAGTGCTCTTTTACCCACCATATCCCTGTTGGGTTTTATGCCCTAAAACTCGTAGATAGTAAATGAAACAAATTAATCGATCTCAATAAGTCGTTATTTGAGTGATTCAGTAATTTGGTTATTGAATAAATCGAGTTTGCATTAATAAACCGTAAATCCAATAAACTAAGATCCGAGGTTGTTTAAATGAAACTTGGACTAGTATGTAGGGACATACGGGGATCAGTGTCCAAGTAACAACCTAAATGGTCTATAGTATAGGGATAAGGTTGGGTACCTTATCCTGGTGACACTAGGTGATACGGTCCACCTTGTATCCGATACAGATACAATGATCCAAAGCATCCATGTAGGAGACATGCGGGTGGGGGTATCTTATGCAATGAGTTTGCATAAGACCGGACCGCGAAATAGTAACCACTAGATGTAACGCCGTTAACTAGTATAGGTTTCTATTTCAATAGGATGACCTAGGTAACTCAATCTCAATCCTGAGTCTGTTATGAACTCCTTTTCAAGAGGGATTGTCCTTAGATTTGTATGGGTGAGAGTGGCCTGCTCCTCGACTCAATATTCCTACCATATCAGGGGCAAGACCGAATGGGGGCTGGGAACATAACAGTACAAGATGGAATTCACTCCTTCCCCTATTGGGGCAAGTAGATGTGTGTTCCCTTAAGGGCTGATTCTAGGGCTTGAACAAAAGCGCGCTGTCCTCTCTTGACCCGAGAGGAATTTTTGTTTAGTGGTTGGACCCTAAACAGGTTGTTCATTAGAGGGATCAGTGGTACTTAAGGATCCAGAGGTAACCCAGGGGCAAAACGGTAATTTGACCCAACTGGTGTTACGAACACACGTGAAGGATTGACTTACTGCAATTGGTCGATATCCGTGGACACATAAATATTCTACAGTGAGAAGAGTGCAGCTGTGGGTCTTTAGTGGAGTGACCCACGGTTAACGAATGTTGATTGACTCGGTTAATGAGTTTAGCTGATCAATCTCGTATCGTTGGAGCTTCTGATCTGTAGGTCCATTAGGTCCACCTGCTAGCTCATAACGGGTTCTCAGATGATTTAGTCTTGATATTAAAGGGAATTAATATAATGTATGGAGATATATTATAGTATAAAGTTTAATTATAGAATTAAACTTTATAATTAATTTTGGATATGATTCAAAATTAATTAAAGAGAGAATTATGAATTTAATTAAATATGTGATATTTGATTAATTCATGAATTAATTAATTGGGAATTAATTAATTTAATTTGGTTTGGTTAAATGTGATTTAATCAAATTAATACTATATTTTATATTAATGTACATTTTGATGCACATTAAAACTATAGGTTAAATGAGAGATAAAATTGAATGTGATTCAATTATAAAATTAATTAAATATTTGATATTTAATTAATGTGGATTCAATTGATGAGATTAATTGAATGGCCAATTTAATTCAATTGAATATGATTCAAATTGAATTAAATAGCTTAGGTTATAATTGGTTTAATTAATATTGATTTAATTAAATTAATTATAATTATTTAATTAATTAAATGATAATTATTATTTAATTAATAGACGGTCTGGATCGTGTTGATTATGATCAACGGTAGAGATCAAGGAGGGAATAACTCCCTCCCCACTTATCGTAAAGTTGGGAGGGAGTTTCCCCAAGGGACTCACTCTCTCATTTTCACGAAAAACAGAGAAAAAAACTCTAAAAAATCTCTCAAAAAATTCCAGCAATTCACCTTGCTGTAAATCCCTTCCAAGACTAGTTTTTGGGTTCCCACAAGCCAATCTTGAGTCCCAAGAGTTATAGTGGGTGTACTGTTTTGGTAGTGTTCTTGGAGCAAAAAGGCTATACGTGAATTTCAAGTTGGAGCATTGTGCTGAGGAGTTTGGTCACTACAATTCACGAAAGTTTCTTCAACTCTAAAGTGGTTTAGAGTAATTTTTCAGCATGCTTAACATAGATCTAAATAGAAATCGTTTCTGATTTTATTTTTTGCCCAACGTATCGGTATTCTAATTAGAAATTAAATCACAAACGGTGAAAACCGCTTCCGCTAGAGGATTCAATTCCTTCAAATGGTATCAAAGCCATTTCGTGATTTTAATTTCGATTTTAGAATTTGCGTTGTGGCTGTTGGTGGGATTTATTCTGCATTTTGAATGAGAATTTTGTTGATAAATTGTTTAGGTATTTGGCCTTAGATTTACAAATTCTTCTTGATTTGATCATGTAAGGGCCCATGTTTTTGGGGCAAATTGTTGTAAATAGAGTCATGTAAGTCCGTGTCAATAGATTAGGATTCAATTGTTGAATTGGTGCTCGGATCGGGATGTTTTTTGTGTTTTTTCGTTGCTGGAACGAAGAACAAATGAGGATCTGCCCAGATAATTCGAAAAAAAAAACAAGAATCGAAATAAGAATTTTTCGCGTCTGGGGAAGTTTGAACCCAAGACGTGGCTCTAGCGGTTATGCTTGTGGTTATTGTCATTGTGGGTGTGGGTTCGAGCCTGCATGCGTGGAATAAGGAGCATTTTTTTTTCGTGCGGCGTGGGTTCTTGCGGTTGAAGCAGTTACGAAATAAAAATTAATTGCGTTGTTTAAGTCTTGAACGCTGGTGCTAGAGCAGTTGGCGTGCGCTCGTGATTAGCTTCTGGGAGGTTGTGTGTTTGAACGTCAACGTGGGTAGTTATTTTCAGTTATTTATTTTGGCATGCGGTCTGATTCATGGATTTCTGGTTCGGTTCGAGTGTTATGGGTCCGGTTTGAAGCGGTTCAAGCTGGTTAGGGCCGGTTCTGGAGCGGTTCAAGACTCAGAAGGATAATTAAATTGAAATTATTGTAATTTTCTTTTATTTTAATTATCCTAGGGGCCAATATACCAGTTTTTCAGCTATTTATTGCTTTATGAATGTCATTTAGCTAGATCCCACCATAGGTTAAGCATGTTTCATGCATTTTTATGTTATAAATGTTATAATACATGATAATTATGCATGAATTTAAATTTCATGAGTTATTTAGTATAATTGTTATATTAAATATATGAAATTGGAAAAGCATGATGCATAACATTAATTAGATAAATATAAGATGTTATATTTTATTAATGTAGCATGCATGCTTAGATTTATTTTCATGAGTATTAATATAATAGTTATATTATGAATGAAAATAAATTTCAATGTTTATTTTCATGTATGATTTAATGTAAAATGTTATATTAATTATATGAAAATGAAAAAGCATTGAGCATGACACCACTTTAGTATAATCGTTATATTATCGTTATCGGCGTCATGGGCTATATGATGTTTAATAATTCAAACATGGTTGCTTTTATTCCCAACACCATAGAATCATGTTATAGGGCTAATCATTAAAATTTGGAATAGTTTCAAAATGATTAGAAATCGTCAACCTATAACAAAGAGTTGCATGCAAACATAGAACCTTAGGTTAAAATTGAATTAATTTTAAAATGTTTAAAATTAATTAGACCTAAGCTCAATTTTAATTCTAATAGGATTAGAATTATTTTCTTACTTAGGATTAAAATTGTTTTAATGCACTAAGTAGGAAAAACATTAATATGGTTATAAGGGAACTCTCCCGGTGAAGTTCTATCTAGGCTGGGGGTACTTAAGTTGACGGTTACGGAACACCTCCTACCTGGGAACTGACCCGGAACCTGAGTTGAATTAATCATAGTTTAATGTTAGCATGCAATGTCACTAGGTAATTAAAAGGGTTTAATTCACCTAGACATTAGTGTAAAAACCTTTATATAAGAGTTATATACAGGCTTAGACTTAGATAGATTCACTTAGTCGGAATTTACCTAAGTAATAGACCCTTTAATTATAAAAATACTTAGTGGGAGGAAATATATCAAAACAAGATTTTCATAAATCAATGTTTTGCTCTCACGTCCTCAAGAGTTCACAACGTGAGATCCATACTTGGCCTCGAGTCACCCTGGGAGTGACCCCCTACGATGGTGTTTGCATGGATCAATATCAAGGTGAATGGGGGAGTATTTTATAGTAAGTGGGGACAGGACACGTGTCAACGTATCCTACGGTCTCCTCCATTAGGTTGCACCGTGAGATCCCCATGATCTACCTGCGAGTCGCCCTGGGAGCGATCACCCTACGGAGGGCTTGATCATGGGAGTCGGAACAACGCAAACTCCAGAAATGGATAGGGTTTCTTAGGTTCATTTCCAACTTTGACTTTCCCTACGGTAGCATTGTTGGGACCGACCTCTGAAATCTGAAAATGGAGGGTTACACTTACGGGGAATTGTTAAGGTGTTAATAATTTCCTGACCGAATAACGGTAGCTAAGAACTATTGGAATATGAGTTATTCTGGGAATAGGGACTGGCTGAGATTGTCTCAATTCAGGGGAGGAGTAGTTGACTGCCCTACGGTAGCTGTTGCTCTAAACCTCTGAAGTATCGTTGCAAAATGAATGTTTATTCTATGGGTCGATCATTACTTTTGCTAAATTGATTGTATTAAAATAATGATAATATTATTTTGTGTAATGGGTTAATGCAACATCACTAATTAAATTAATTTGTTTGTTTCAGCATGAATCGTTCTTTGTATGCCTCTAATTACGCCGTGTGTAATAAAACTGGTATCGCTAATACAACTAAGGAAATGCACTCAAACACTAATTGCGTGGATTTGGTCTTAACTGAGGACTGTCCTCGGGCCCACATGTCTAATTCATCTGGAATTGTTCCTGATGAATATGACATAGACTGCTTAGCAAAACTCAATGAAAATAAATGTGATTTATTGGTCATTGAAACGTGTATAGTGGAAAATGATGATACAGCCTGGATCCTTGATTCAGGTGCCACTCATCACGTTTGCTCTTCCTTTGAGGGAATGAGCTCCTGGCAACAATTAGATGCTGGGGAAATGACTCTCAGAGTTGGGACTGGGGAGTTCATTTCAGCTAAAGCAGTGGGAGACATTAAAATGTTCTTCTCCAGGGAACGTTATATGTTATTAGATAATGTATATATAGTTCCTAAAATAAAAAGAAATTTGATTTCTGTTTCTTGTTTGCTTGAACAAGGATATTCAGTGTCCTTTTCTGTAAATGAAGCTCTCATTACTAAAAGGGGTGCTGATATCTGTTCTGCAAACTTGGAGAACAATTTATATGTTATAAGACCAATAGAGTCTAGGGCTAATTTGAACAATGAGATGTTTAAAACAGCTGAGACTCAACCTAAAAGGCAAAAGGTTTCTCAAAGTACCTATCTTTGGCACTTTAGACTTGGCCACATAAATCTCAATAGGATTGGGAGATTGGTTAAGAACGGACTTCTAAGCCAGTTAGAAGATGGTACTTTACCTCCGTGTGAGTCTTGTCTCGAAGGTAAGATGACCAAACGACCTTTTACTGGAAAAGGTTATCGTGCCAATGAGCCCTTAGAGCTCGTACATACGGATCTCTGTGTTGGGATTTATGCCCTAAAACTCGTAGATAGTGAATGTAACCGTTGACCGGATATTAATGAAATAATATTGATATATTTTTCCATTAATTGTTATTAGTTATTTTATATATGTCTTTGCCTAATAATAACCCTAATCCAATAAACTAGACATCCAAGGCTGAAATATGAGTCTTGAACTATATGTAGCGACATATGGGATCATTGTTCAAGAAACAGCCTAAAGGGTCTATAGTATAGGGATAAGACTGGGTGCCTTATCCTGGTGACACTATGGATACGACCCACTTTGTATTTGATACAAACGCCGCGGTCCAACGCGTTCGTGTAGGAGACATGCGAGTGGGGGTATCCTATGCAATGAGTTTGCATAAGACCGGACCGCGAAATAGTAACCACTGGTTATAACACCGTTAACTAGTTGGTTTTCTATTTCACTAGGACGACCTAGACAACTTAGTCTTAATCCTGAGTTGATTATGGACTCCTGCTCATGAGAGATTGTCCTTTGATTTGTATGGGTGAGAGTGGCTAATACGCCGACTCAATAAGCCTACCACTTTGGGGACAAGACCGAATGGGGAGCTGGGAACATAATCGTACAAGAAGGAATTCACTCCTTCCCGACTTTAGGGAAGCAGATGAGTGTTCCCTTAAGTGGTTACTCCGAGTCTTGAACAAAGGGCCCTATCCTCTTAATGGCACGAGAGGGTTTTCTGTTTGATGGTTGGACCACAAACAGGTTGTTCATTAGAGGAGAATTGGTACTTAAGGAAATAGAGGTAACCCAGGGGTAAAACGGTAATTTGACCCAGCTGGTGTTACGGACACTCGTGAAGGACTAACTAGTCGATATTGGTCTAGATCCATGGACACAGAAAATATGTCTGCAGTGAGAAGAGTGCAACTGTGAGTCCATAGTGGAATGTACACACAGTTAACGAATATTGATTAATGTGGTTAATGAGTTTGACCAATTAATCTCACATCGTTGGAGCTTCTGATCTGCAGGTCCATTAGGTCCCACTGGTAGCTCGTAAAGTAATTTGAGGCAACTAAGTAATAAAAGTAAATTGAAAATGTTCAATTTATTAAGGGAAACAAATATAATATATATTGATATATTATTATGAGAGAAATTAATATTTGAAAAGTTCAAATATAAATTTATGGAAGTTTGAAAGAGTTCAAAATAATGAATTAATTAATTTAAGGCCTAAAATGTGTTTGGGCAAATTAATTAATTCTAGGCCGGGAATTAAATATGTGATATTTAATTGGTGGTTAATTAATTAAAGAATTCATTAACCAGGAATTAATCAATTATGGAAATAATTAATCACTTAAGGAAGTGATTAATCATTTATGGAAATGATCTAATCACTTATGGAAGTAATTAGTCATTTGTGGAAAAGATTAATCAATTATGGAATTGATTGATCGTGATTGATTAATTAAGGAATAAGATTGAATCAATTATGGAAAAGATTGATTTAATTGAATATTTTATTCATGGTCTCTCTTCTATAAATAGAACACTAGACCTAATTGGTCATGACACTTGACACTCTTGAAAGACAAGACCTAGAATTCTCTCTAGCCTCCCTCTTAGAGAAAGACTCTCACAAGTCTTTTGCCTCCAAGACTCAGAGACATACCGGTGTAACATCTGTGGTGATTGTGTCAATCAAAGAAGAATTTCCAGCGAAGAAAACCTTAAAGCGGCTGCTGTGTTTTCGTTCGTGGAGCATCGTTGGCGAAGAACGGTCAAGTCTACAACGGAGGTTTGTAACGGTTCTTCCTCTTTTCTTTAGAAAAGTTTTAAAAATAAATTTAGATTTATTTTAGCATGTTTAAACCGATTTTACAGCGACTTTAAAGTTCGTTTAAAGTTTTGTTTGAGTTATCGTAACGGTATTTTAATGTTAATTAATATACGACGTAAGGTCCAATCGATGCGCTTCCTCTGCGTGGGGACTTTTATTCCCTTCTATCGGTATCAGAGCCATCGTTGTCCCTATTAATTAATTTTAAAAGTTGCGATAGGCTCTAATAGGTGGGATTTATGCATAATGTATGTTCGGTTTGCATTGAACTGTTTGGGTTAATTTTATGGCCATAGATTTTATTTTTATGTGATTTTGATCATGTAAGGCCCGGTGTTTCGGGTATTTTATGTAAAATCGAGTCCTATGTAAGTCCGGGTCTAGAATAGGTTTTTATGAGATGAAAATCGGAGCAATCGCCGCTGAAATCGGGGCCAAAATCGAAGAATCGATGCTGCTACTGTCCAGATTCTGCCTCCAGACGCAACAGCGTCGGGACGCTACTTCAACAGCGTCTCGACGCTGTCTCGATACCGAAGGCGCTCGGTAAGGAAAGCACACAGCGTCGGGACGCTACCTCAACAGCGTCTCGACGCTGCCTCGATTACGCAGGCGCCAGATATGGAAAACGCACAGAGTCGGGACGCTATCAACACAGCGTCTCGACGCTGTCACGATGGAGGCGCGACCTAGGGTTTCAAAAGGCGCGGTTCGAGGCATGACCGGTCCGGTTCGGCTAGGCTAGGACCTATTTGGTCCGATTCAGCCAATTTTTTGCATGGTTCGTGATTTTGGAGGCCGGTTCGAGGTGGTTCGGGGCGGTTCGTGCTGTCTAGACCAATTCCGGAGCTGTACATGGATTTTTAGGATAGAATTTAGCTAAATTAATGTAATTTAATGCTTTATTTTATCCTAGGGGCCAAAATTAACCGGTTCAATTGCTATTTATATGCTTTATGGATGTCATATAG
This sequence comes from Luffa acutangula, assembly GCA_036850905.1. Taxonomy (NCBI): domain Eukaryota; kingdom Viridiplantae; phylum Streptophyta; class Magnoliopsida; order Cucurbitales; family Cucurbitaceae; genus Luffa; species Luffa acutangula. The sequence continues at coordinate 31,242,590 of CM072091.1, read as the reverse complement.
AATATTTAATCCCACCTTAGGTTATAAACATGCTCATGCATTTTTTATATATTATAAATTGTTATAATGTATGTTTAAATGCATGGTTTTGTTTTCATATTTTTAGTATAAGTGTATATTAATTATATGAAAAATTGGAAAGCATGAAACATGTCATTACTTAAATTAAATATAAATAGTTATGTTTAATGTGATGAATGAAGCATGCTTGATTGATTTTCTTGATTGGCTTATAATTGTTATAATAAAAGAAAATAAAAAATTGCATGAAGCATGAAACATCCATAGTTAATAATATAATTATTATATTATTCATGCAATTAGTGTGGTTTAATTATTTAATTTGAATGAGATTGTTGAATGAATTAAACCCTAGATTCTTGATTATAGGATTAATCATTAAAATTTGAAATAGTTCTTTATTATTAATGATTAGAAACCGTCAATCTATAATCAAGATTTGCATGCAAACATAAGATCATAGGATAAATTGGATTAATTTTAAATTGTTTAAAATTAATTAGACCTAGATCGATTTCTAATAAGATTAGAATCTTTTCTTACTTAGTATTTAAAAATAGTTTTAATTGACTAAGTAGGAAAAACATTGCTATGATTATAAGGGAACTCCACCGGTAAAGTTCTGTCTAAGGCTGGGGGTATTTAAGTTGACGGTTTACGTAACACCTCCTACCTGGGAATTAACCTGGAATACCGGAGTTGAATTAATCATAGTTAAATGTTAGCATGCAATGTCACTAGGTTAATTAAAAGTGTTTAATGAACCTAGATCTTTAGAGTAAAGACCTTACATTACTGAGGTTATAAGGGAACTCTCTCGGTAAAGTTCTGTCTAAGGCTGGGGGTATTTAAGTTGACGGTTTACGGAACACCTCCTACCTGGGAACTGACCCGAACATTGAGTTGAATTAACCATAGTAATGTTGACTTGCAATGTTGGGTTTATTAAAAGAAGTTTAATTCACCCAAAAGATTGCAGTTGAATCCTTTCCATAATTGTTATAATAGGATCAGACTTAGATAGATTGACTTAGCCGAATACTATCTAAGTTAAACAACCCTATATTAACCTTAGGACATTTTCAGTGGGAGGAAAGTTACAAAACGAGATTTAAATCAAGTTTTGCTCCCACGTCCCTATATTCACAACGTGAGATTCATGCTCGGCTTCGAGTCGCCTTAGGAACGGCCTCCCTTCGGAAAGTGTTTGCATGGATCAATATCAAGGTGAATGGGAAAAATGTCTAGAGTAAGTGGGAGCGGGACACGTGTCAACGTATCCCTCAGTCTCCGCCCATAGTTCACACCGTGAGAGTCCTATGATCCGCCTGCAGGTTGTCCTGGCGCAACCATCCCTTCGGAGGGCCTGGTCATATGATTCGGAACATCGTGAACTCCTAAAAAGGATAGGAGCTCTTAGGCTAATCACCAACAGTTGTCTTTCCCTTCGGTAGCCTGTTGGTGCGTGCCTCTGAGATCTGAAAGTGGGAGGGTTACACTTACGAGGATGAGTTAAAAGTGTTAACAAATCCTTGACCGAACAACGGTGGCTAATGTCTATAGGAGTATGAGTTATTCTGGAATTAGAATTAGCTGAGAAGTGTCTCATTTCAAAGGAGGAGTGCTTGATCACCCTTCGGTGGCTGACATTCTAAACCTCTGAAACATCGTTGCAAAACTAAATCGATAGTTTTAGGGTTCTGTGATTGTCTGTTTTGCTAAATTGATTGGATTGTGTGCAATTGTTTGCTTGTATGATGGGTTAAGGCAAAGATAACTAATACGGTCATTGTTTGTTTAAATTTCAGCAATGCCTTCCTCAATTGTCTCTCTGCTTAAAAATAAGAAATTAACTGGCGAAAATTATGCTACATGGAAGTTGAACCTGAATACGATTCTTGTTGTCGATGATCTGCGGTTCGTCTTAACGGAGGATTGTCCTCCAGCCCCTACTCGTAATGCATCCCAAGCAGTTAAGGATGCTTATGACCGCTGGACAAAGGCCAATGATAAGACTCGCGTCTATATTTTAGCCAGCTTATCTGAAGTTTTGGCTAAAAGGCATGAGGGCATGGTAACAGCGAGGGAGATTATGAACTCTCTCCGGGAGATGTTTGGACAACCGTCCTACCAACTCCACCATGACGCTCTCAAATACGTTTATAGCTGTCGCATGAAAGAGGGCACGTCTGTTCGGGAGCATGTCCTTGATATGATGGTCCAATTCAACGTGGCAGAGGCAAACGGGGCGGTCATAGATGAGCGTAGTCAGGTTGCATTCATCTTAGAATCTCTTCCGAAGAGTTTTCTGCAGTTTCGAAGCAATACAAAGATGAATAAGATAACATTCAACCTGACTAGCCTCCTGAATGAGCTACAACTCTATTAGTCTCTTCTTAAGAACAAGGGACAGATAGAAGGAGAGGCAAACGTTGTCCACTCTAAAAGAAAGTTCGAGAAGGGTTCATCCTCTGGAACTAAATCTGTAGCCACTTCTTCAAAGAAAACTCAGAAGAAGAAAGGAAACAAGGGGAAAGCTCCCAGTACTGCTGCTAAAAGCAAGGGAAAAGCCAAAGCTATGGCAGACAAGGGCAAGTGTTTCCACTGCAATGTAGATGGACATTGGAAGAGAAACTGCCCAAAGTACCTTGCTGAGAAAAAGAAGGAAAATGAAGGTAAATTTGATTTACTTGTTTTAGAAACATGCCTGGTAGAACATGATGAGTTTACCTGGATACTTGATTCAGGAGCAACTAATCATGTTTGCTCTTCTTTTCAGGAAAATAGTTCCTTTCGGCAGTTGAACGATGGGGAACTGACACTCAGGGTCGGAACTGGAGAAGTCATTTCAGCTAAAGTAGTGGGAGCTGCGAAGTTATTTTTTAGAAATAGATTCTTACTTTTAGAAAGTTTGTTAATCGTTCCCAAGATTAAAAGGAACTTAATTTCTATTTCATGTTTGATTGAACAATCGTATACAGTTACTTTTGATATGAATGAAGCGTTCATTTATAAAAATGGTGTACTTATTTGTTCAGCCAAATTGGAAAATAACTTGTACGTTTTAAGACCAACCGAAAACAAAGCACTTTTAAATCACGAATTATTTAGAACTGCTGAAACTCAAAGTAAAAGGCAAAAGATTTCTCCATCAAGTAACAATACTAATCTTTGGCATCTAAGACTTGGTCATATAAACATCGATAGGATCGGTCGTTTGGTAAAGAATGGACTTCTAAGCAAGTTAGAAGATGATTCACTACCACCTTGTGAATCTTGTCTCGAGGGAAAAATGACCAAGAGACCCTTTACTGGAAAAGGTTACAGAGCCAAAGAACCCTTAGAGTTAATACATTCGGATCTATGTGGTCCAATGAATGTAAAAGCTCGAGGAGGGTACGAATATTTCATCTCTTTTATAGATGATTATTCAAGATATGGTTACTTGTACCTAATGGGACATAAGTCTGAAGCCCTTGAAAAGTTTAAGGAGTTTAAGGCTGAAGTTGAAAACCTATTAGGTAAATCTATTAAAGTACTTCGATCTGATCGAGGAGGGGAGTATATGGATCAAAGATTCCAGGATTATATGATAGAACATGGAATCCAATCTCAACTCTCAGCCCCTGGTACACCTCAGCAGAATGGTGTGTCAGAAAGGAGAAATAGAACCTTGTTGGACATGGTTCGATCAATGATGAGCTATGCTCAATTGCCTAGCTCGTTTTGGGGGTATGCAGTAGAGACTGCAGTATACATCTTGAACAATGTTCCCTCGAAAAGTGTTTCTGAAACACCTTTCGAATTATGGAAGGGGCGTAAACCTAGTTTGCATCACTTTCGCATCTGGGGTTGTCCAGCACACGTGCTTGTGACAAATCCTAAGAAACTGGAACCTCGTTCAAAACTGTGCCAATTTGTTGGTTACCCTAAAGAAACGAGAGGTGGTTATTTCTACGACCCACAAGAAAATAAGGTGATTGTATCGACAAACGCCACTTTCTTAGAAGAAGACCACATGAGAGATCATAAACCACGCAGCAAAATGATATTAGGAGAAGCTACTGAAGAATCATCAAGAGTTGTTGATGAAGTTGGACCTTCAACAAGGGTTGATGAAGGAACTAGTTCTTCAGATCAGTCCCGTCCATCTCAAACGTTGGGAATGCCTCGACGCAGTGGGAGGGTTGTATTACAACCTGACCGCTACTTGGGTTTAACTGAAACTCAGGTTGTCATACCTAATGATGGCATTCAGGATCCATTGTCCTATCGACAGGCAATGAATGACGAAGATAAGGATGAATGGGTCAAAGCCATAAACCTGGAAATGGAGTCAATGTACTCCAATTCTGTATGGGAACTTACAGATCTACCAAATGGGGTAAAACCTATATGGTGCAAATGGATCTATAAGAGAAAAAGAGATGCAGCTGGAAAGGTACAGACCTTCAAAGCTAGACTAGTGGCAAAGGGTTATACCCAAAAGGAAGGGGTTGACTATGAGGAAACCTTTTCTCCTGTAGCCATGTTAAAGTCCATAAGAATTCTCTTATCCATAGCCACATATTATGACTATGAAATATGGCAAATGGACGTCAAGACTGCCTTTCTGAATGGTAATCTTGAAGAGAATATCTTCATGTCTCAACCCGAAGGGTTCATAGGCCAAGGTCAGGAACAAAAGGTTTGTAAGCTCAATCGATCCATTTATGGAATGAAACAAGCATCCAGATCATGGAACATTAGATTTGATACTGCAATCAAATCTTTTGGCTTTGACCAAAACGTTGACGAGCCTTTTGTGTACAAGAAAATCAACAAAAGGAAAGTAGCTTTTCTGATACTTTATGTAGACGATATCCTACTCATTGGGAATGATGTAGGATACCTCACTGACATTAAGAAATGGCTAGCAGCCCAATTCCAAATGAAAGATCTGGGAGAGGCTCAATATGTTATAGGAATCCAAATCATTAGGGATCGTAAGAACAAAACGCTAGCTCTGTCTCAAGCAACGTATATTGACAAGATGTTGTCTCGATATTCGATGCAAAACTCCAAGAAGGGACTACTACCCTTCAGACATGGGGTACACCTGTCTAAGGAACAGTCTCCTAAGACACCTCAAGAAATTGAGAACATGAGACACATTCCCTACGCCTCAGCTGTGGGCAGCTTAATGTATGCTATGCTCTGCACTAGGCCTGACATATGTTATGCAGTGGGAGTAGTCAGTAGGTATCAGTCTAATCCAGGGTTGGACCACTGGGGAGCGGTTAAGAATATCCTCAAGTATCTTCGGAGAACGAGGGACTACATGCTTGTGTATGGAGCTAAGGATTTGATTCTTACTGGATACACTGACTCTGACTTTCAAGCTGATAAGGATTCAAGAAAATCCACATCAGGGTCAGTATTCACCCTGAATGGAGGAGCAGTAGTGTGGAGAAGCATCAAACAAGGATGCATAGCAGACTCAACCATGGAGGCTGAGTATGTAGCAGCTTGCGAAGCAGCTAAGGAGGCAGTATGGCTCAGAAAGTTCTTGACTGATTTGGAAGTGGTTCCGAATATGAACGTGCCCATAACACTATACTGTGACAACAGTGGGGCTGTAGCCAACTCAAAAGAACCTCGAAGCCACAAACGAGGTAAACACATCGAGAGGAAGTATCACCTGATACGGGAGATTGTGCAACGAGGAGATGTGATCGTCACTAAGATCGGCTCGGAGCACAACATCGCTGATCCATTTACGAAGGCTCTCACGGCTAAAGTGTTTGAGGGTCATCTAGAGGGTCTAGGTCTACGAGATATGTATGCCATCTAATCTAGGGCAAGTGGGAGAAATGTATAATGGGTATAAGGATGCCCTAGTTCATTGTATTTTCAGCTTTAGATTATTGCATTTACATCCCACTAACTAGTGTTTTAGTTCAAGTGGGAGTTTGTTGGGATTTATGCCCTCAAACTCGTAGAAAGTGAATGTAACCGTTGACCGGATATTAATGAAATAATATTGATATATTTTTCCATTAATTGTTATTAGTTATTTTATATATGTCTTTGCCTAATAATAACCCTAATCCAATAAACTAGACATCCAAGGCTGAAATATGAGTCTTGAACTATATGTAGCGACATATGGGATGATTGTTCAAGAAACAGCCTAAAGGGTCTATAGTATAGGGATAAGACTGGGTGCCTTATCCTGGTGACACTATGGATACAGCCCACTTTGTATTTGATACAAACGCCGCGATCCAACGCGTTCGTGTAGGAGACATGCGAGTGGGGGTATCCTATGCAATGAGTTTGCATAAGACCGGACCGCGAAATAGTAACCACTGGTTATAACACCGTTAACTAGTTGGTTTTCTATTTCACTAGGACGACCTAGACAACTTAGTCTTAATCCTGAGTTGATTATGGACTCCTACTCATGAGAGATTGTCCTTTGATTTGTATGGGTGAGAGTGGCCAATACGCCGACTCAATAAGCCTACCACTTTGGGGACAAGACCGAATGGAGAGCTGGGAACATAATCGTACAAGATGGAATTCACTCCTTCCCGACTTTAGGGAAGCAGATGAGTGTTCCCTTAAGTGGTTACTCCGAGTCTTGAACAAAGGGCCCTACCCTCTCAATGGCACGAGAGGATTTTCTGTTTGATGGTTTGACCACAAACAGGTTGTTCATTAGAGGAGAATTGGTACTTAAGGAAATAGAGGTAACCCAGGGGTAAAACGGTAATTTGACCCAGCTGGTGTTACGGACACTCGTGAAGGACTAACTAGTCGATATTGGTCTAGATCCATGGACACAGAAAATATGTCTGCAGTGAGAAGAGTGCAACTGTGAGTCCATAGTGGAATGTACACACAGTTAACGAATATTGATTAATGTGGTTAATGAGTTTGACCAATTAATCTCACATCGTTGGAGCTTCTGATCTGCAGGTCCATTAGGTCCCACTGGTAGCTCGTAAAGTAATTTGAGGCAACTAAGTAATAAAAGTAAATTGAAAATGTTCAATTTATTAAGGGAAACAAATATAATATATATTGATATATTATTATGAGAGAAATTAATATTTGAAAAGTTCAAATATAAATTTATGGAAGTTTGAAAGAGTTCAAAATAATGAATTAATTAATTTAAGGCCTAAAATGTGTTTGGGCAAATTAATTAATTCTAGGCCGGGAATTAAATATGTGATATTTAATTGGTGGTTAATTAATTAAAGAATTCATTAACCAGGAATTAATCAATTATGGAAATAATTAATCACTTAAGGAAGTGATTAATCATTTATGGAAATGATCTAATCACTTATGGAAGTAATTAGTCATTTGTGGAAAAGATTAATCAATTATGGAATTGATTGATCGTGATTGATTAATTAAGGAATAAGATTGAATCAATTATGGAAAAGATTGATTTAATTGAATATTTTATTCATGGCCTCTCTTCTATAAATAGAACACTAGACCTAATTGGTCATGACACTTGACACTCTTGAAAGACAAGACCTAGAATTCTCTCTAGCCTCCCTCTTAGAGAAAGACTCCCACAAGTCTTTTGCCTCCAAGACTCAGAGACATACCGGTGTAACCTCTGTGGTGATTGTATCAATCAAAGAAGAATTTCCAGCGAAGAAAACCTTAAAGTGGCTGTTGTGTTTTCGTTCGTGGAGCATCGTTGGCGAAGAACGATCAAGTCTACAACGGAGGTTTGTAACGGTTCTTCCTCTTTTCTTTAGAAAAGTTTTAAAAATAAATTTAGATTTATTTTAGCATGTTTAAACCGATTTTACAGCAACTTTAAAGTTCGTTTAAAGTTTTGTTTGAGTTATCGTAACGGTATTTTAATGTTAATTAATATACGGCGTAAGGTCCAATCGATGCGCTTCCGCTGCGTGGGGACTTTTATTCCCTTCACTCTGTGGTCCAATGAATGTTAGGGCTCGATGAGGGTATGAATATTTCATCTCTTTCATAGATGATTATTCAAGGTATGGTTATTTATACTTAATGAGTCATAAGTCTGAAGCCCTTGAAAAGTTCAAGGAGTATAAGGCTGAAGTTGAGAACTTATTAGGTAAGACCATTAAAACACTTCGATCTGATCGAGGTGGAGAGTATTTGGACTTAGAATTCCAGAACTATTTGATAGAACATGGAATCACGTCTCAACTCTCAGCACCAGGTACACCTCAGCAGAATGGTGTATCTGAAAGGAGAAACAAAACCTTGTTAGACATGGTTCGATCTATGATGAGCTATGCTCAGTTGCCTAATTCTTTTTGGGGTTATGCAGTAGAGACTTCAGTTTATATTTTGAATGTTGTTCCCTCAAAGAGTGTTTCTGAAATATCATTTGAGCTCTGGAAAGGGCGTAAAGCTAGTTTACGTCATTTCAGAATTTGGGGCTGCCCTGCACATGTGCTTGTGGCAAATCCAAAGAAATTGGATTCACGTTCAAAATTATGCCTATTCGTAGGCTACCCAAAAGAAACAAGAGGTGGATATTTCTTCGATCCACAAGAAAATAAAGTGTTTGTATCGACAAATGCTATTTTCTTGGAAGAAGACCACGTTAGAGAACACAAACCACGAGGTAAAATTGTGTTGAGTGAACTTTATGGAGAAGCTACAAATGAATCAACAAGAGTTGTTGATGAGGCTGGACCTTCAACAAGGGTTGTTGATGAGCCCAGTTCACAGGCTGGACCTTCAACAAGAGTTGTTGATGAGCCCAGTACATTTGGTCAAGCCCATCCTTCTCAAGAGTTGAGAATGCCTCGACGTAGTGGGAGAGTTGTTATTCAACCTGAACGCTATCTGGGTTTAGCAGAAACTCCAGCTGTCATACTTGATGATGGAGTTGAGGATCCATTGACCTTTAGACAGGCAATGAATGATGTGGATCATGACCAGTGGGTCAAAGCTATGGACCTAGAGATGGAGTCTAGGTACTTCAATCAAGTCTGGGATCTTGTAGACCTACCTGAAGGGGTAAAACCCATAGGGTCCAAATGGATCTACAAGAGAAAACGAGACGCAGCTGGGAAAGTACAGACTTTCAAAGCTCGACTTGTGGCAAAGGGTTATACCCAAAAGGAAGGGGTGGACTATGAAGAAACCTTCTCCCCAGTTGCCATGTTAAAGTCGATAAGGATACTCTTGTCCATTGCCACGTTTTATGATTATGAAATTTGGCAAATGGATGTCAAGACTGCTTTTCTGAATGGCAATCTTGAAGAAAGCATCTTTATGTCTCAACCAGAAGGGTTCATCGCTCAAGATCAAGAGCAAAAAGTTTGCAAGCTTAAACGATCCATTTATGGATTGAAGCAAGCTTCCAGATCTTGGAATATAAGGTTTGACACTGCTGTCAAATTTTATGGCTTTGACCAGAACGTTGATGAGCCTTGTGTTTACAAAAGGATTATCAGCAGTTCAGTAGCTTTTCTGGTGTTGTATGTAGATGATATTCTACTTATTGGGAATAATGTAGAATATCTAACTGAAATTAAAACTTGGCTATCAATTGAGTTCCAAATGAAAGATTTGGGTGAAGCTCAATATGTTCTAGGGATTCAAATTATCAGGAATCGTAAGAACAGAACGTTAGCCCTGTCTCAAGCATCCTATATAGACAAGATATTGTCTAAATATAAGATGCAGAATTCCAAGAGGGGTTTACTCCCCTTCAGGCATGGAGTTCATCTGTCTAAGGAACAGTGTCCTAAGTCACCTCAAGAAATTGAGGATATGAGACAGATCCCTTATGCTTCAGCAGTGGACAGCCTTATGTATGCCATGTTGTGTACTGGGCCTGACATATGCTATGCAGTTGGGATAGTTAGTAGATACCAGTCTAATCCAGGGTTAGACCACTGGACTGCAGTGAAAAATATCCTCAATTATCTTAGGAGAACGAGGGACTATCAGCTTGTGTATGGTGCTAAGGATTTGATCCTTACAGGATACACAGACTCTGACTTTCAGACTGATAAGGATTCAAGGAAATCCACATCAGGGTCAGTGTTTACCCTGAATGGGGGAGCTGTAGTCTGGCGTAGCATCAAACAAGGATGCATTGCAGACTCCACCATGGAGGCCGAATATGTCGCTGCTTGTGAAGCAGCTAAGGAGGTTGTATGGCTTAGGAAGTTCTTGATGGATTTGGTAGTGGTTCCAAATATGAACTTTCCAATCACCCTTTATTGTGATAATAGTGGTGCAGTGGCAAATTCTAAAGAACCTCGTAGTCATAAGAGAGGCAAGCACATAGAGCGCAAATATCATCTCATCAGAGAGATCGTGCAACGAGGTGGTGTGATCGTCACGAAGATAGCTTCGGAGCACAACATTGCTGATCCATTTACGAAGGCTCTCACGGCTAAAGTGTTCGAGGGTCATCTAGAGGGTCTAGGTCTGCGAGATATATACATAGAATAATCTAGGGCAAGTGGGAGAAGTGTAATGGGTATTCAAATGCCCTATTTTATTGTATTTATCTGTATTTGTACTTTTCATGTATTATACAGTATTAATACAGACTATTATTCTTACTTCAATGATTATTCATTCAATTCTGATTGTTGATGTACATTGCCCACTAGAGTTTTAGTTCAAGTGGGAGTTGTTGGGTTTTATGCCCTAAAACTCGTAGATAGTAAATGAAACAAATTAATCGATCTCAATAAGTCGTTATTTGAGTGATTCAGTAATTTGGTTATTGAATAAATCGAGTTTGCATTAATAAACCGTAAATCCAATAAACTAAGATCCGAGGTTGTTTAAATGAAACTTGGACTAGTATGTAGGGACATACGGGGATCAGTGTCCAAGTAACAACCTAAATGGTCTATAGTATAGGGATAAGGCTGGGTACCTTATCCTGGTGACACTAGGTGATACGGCCCACCTTGTATCCGATACAGATGCAATGATCCAAAGCATCCATGTAGGAGACATGCGGGTGGGGGTATCCTATGCAATGAGTTTGCATAAGACCGGACCGCGAAATAGTAACCACTAGATGTAACGTCGTTAATTAGTCTAGGTTTCTACTTCAATAGGATGACCTAGGTAACTCAATATCAATCCTAAGTCTGTTATGAACTCCTTTTCAAGAGGGATTGTCCTTAGATTTGTATGGGTGAGAGTGGCCTGCTCGCCGACTCAATATTCCTACCATATCAGGGGCAAGACCGAATGGAGGCTGGGAACATAACAGTACAAGATGGAATTCACTCCTTCCCCTATTGGGGCAAGTAGATGTATGTTCCCTAAAGGGCTGATTCTAGGGCTTGAACAAAAGCGCGCTGTCCTCTCTTGGCCCGAGAGGAATTTTTGTTTAGTGGTTGGACCATAAACAGGTTGTTCATTAGAGGGATCAGTGGTACTTAAGGATCCAGAGGTAACCCAGGGGCAAAACGGTAATTTGACCCAACTGGTGTTACGAACACACGTGAAGGATTGACTTACTGCAATTGGTCGATATCCGTGGACACATAAATATTCTACAGTGAGAAGAGTGCAGCTGTGGGTCTTTAGTGGAGTGACCCACGGTTAACGAATGTTGATTGACTCGGTTAATGAGTTTAGCTGATCAATCTCGTATCGTTGGAGCTTCTGATCTGTAGGTCCATTAGGTCCACCTGCTAGCTCATAACGGGTTCTCAGATGATTTAGTCTTGATATTAAAGGGAATTAATATAATGTATGAAGATATATTATAGTATAAAGTTTAATTATAGAATTAAACTTTATAATTAATTTTGGATATGATTCAAAATTAATTAAAGAGAGAATTATGAATTTAATTAAATATGTGATATTTGATTAATTCATGAATTAATTAATTGGGAATTAATTAATTTAATTTAATTTGGTTAAATGTGATTTAATCAAATTAATACTATATTTTATATTAATGTACATTTTGATGCACATTAAAACTATAGGTTAAATGAGAGATAAAATTGAATGTGATTCAATTATAAAATTAATTAAATATTTGATATTTAATTAATGTGGATTCAATTGATGAAATTAATTGAATGACCAATTTAATTCAATTGAATATGATTCAAATTGAATTAAATAGCTTAGGTTATAATTGGTTTAATTAGTATTGATTTAATTAAATTAATTATAATTATTTAATTAATTAAATGATAATTATTATTTAATTAATAGACGGCCTGGATCGTGTTGATTATGATCAACGGTAGAGATCAAGGAGGGAATAACTCCCTCCCCACTTATCGTAAAGTTGGGAGGGAGTTTCCCCAAGGGACTCACTCTCTCATTTTCACGAAAAACAGAGAAAAGAACTCTAAAAAATCTCTAAAAAAATTCCAGCAATTCACCTTGCTGTAAATCCCTTCCAAGACTAGTTTTTGGGTTCCCACAAGCCAATCTTGAGTCCCAAGAGTTATAGTGGGTGTACTGTTTTGGTAGTGTTCTTGGAGCAAAAAGGCTATACGTGAATTTCAAGTTGGAGCATTGTGCTGAGGAGTTTGGTCACTACAATTCACGTAAGTTTCTTCAACTCTAAAGTGGTTTAGAGTAATTTTTCAGCATGCTTAACATAGATCTAAATAGAAATCGTTTCTGTTTTTATTTTTTGCCCAACGTATCGGTATTCTAATTAGAAATTAAATCACAAACGGTGAAAACCGCTTCCGCTAGAGGATTCAATTCCTTCAATCCCCTTATTGTTATACATCCTAAACTTTAATATATATCAACTAACATAGTGAGCCAAATATGTAAGAAATATGTACTCATATTCACATAATATTGAAAACGGATTTCTAAAGTTTGACCAAAAAAATATAAAAATGAATTAGAATTATGAAAAGCAGTAGAGATCAACTCTAAGAAGCTTTTTAAAATGGTAGGATCAAGCTGAAACTAAACTTAAATCCCATGAACCAAATTTATAATTGAGGAAAAAAAGTGATAATATTTTACTTACAAAAATCTCATTTGAATCTGGAATGATTGTAGCTCCTCCAGAGGCAAAGTTGACACCACTGTTCCACTTATGTATCCCGCTCCTATTGTTAATAATTGAAAGATACGATGGCGCAGAAGGTAAACCCACCTTCTCGGCTACTCCACATAAAATTTAAAAATATGAAAATATGAAAATCACATCAAAAAATATTTTTTACAATTCAATTATTAATTATATAGGAAAGCTATAAAATTTAAATCCTCCCTTAATCCTTACCTATTCACTTTTATAGTTTTTTTTTTCTATTTTTGTATACCTTCTATTTCATGTGCTATGAATTTTCATAAAATTCATTTTGGTTATTGATATTAACATTTTTTTTTTAATTCTATTTAAGGGTGCGTTTGAGATTTCCTTCCAAGATTATTAAAAGCACTTCTAGAAGAATCTTAATTATTTTAGGGTATGTTTGGTTTAACTTTTCAACGGTTTAATTTTTTTTTAAAAAAAATAGTGTTTCGCAACCACTAAAAGTGAAGTATTAAAAAATGAGATTAAAATATAAACCATTTTGAGAGAAACACTTAAAAGCAAATGTTTTAAAAAGAGTTTTTAGGTATATAATAACTTGTACTACACTTATGAGTAAATGTCACCAAACATATGAGTGCTTAAATTCTAAATAATTTTTATACAATTTTTTTTTAAAAAATGTATTCTTGAAAAACATTTATTGCTGGTTTGGTAAAATTGACTATTCAATAATTTATCTAAAATTACTCCTCACTTTGATCTACACAAAATAACCTGCCTCTAGCCGCATTTAAAAATGGTTTTCCTAAAAAATAGTCATATTCTCGAACTAAAATTTTAAAATTACAATCATATCATTTATATATCTTCTTCTTTCACATTTATTTCATCCTATATCAATAAAATTTTGATTTATTCAACTTTTTTTTTTATAACAATTACTTTTCCTAAAAATTTTATATTAAATGAAATTACTTATTTAAATCATATAAATTTTTAGACCATTAATTTAAAATAAAATAGATGTTAATATCAATATTAAAGTAATTGAAATGATACGGCTACTTTTCATTATAATTCAATCACAACAATTTTGTATTATTTTATCAAATACTATAATCTACTTTTTTTTAGGTTTAAATTTAAAATTTACAAAACACTAAGGTCCTGTTTGGTTCGAAATTTAAAAATTATTTTAAAAAATAAAGAATTCAACAAAGAACAAAAAAAAAAAAAAAAAAAATCTTATTTCCACCATATCTAAAAGACACATTTGGTTCCAATTTTAAAACTTTAAATTTGATGCAAGTTGGTAAAATTCTGTGTGTTTTTTTTTAAATACATTTAATATGATTATTTCTTACTAAGAATTTGAATGAATGAATACTTTACCTACATGATGAATGTTAATGAATGATGATTTCTTATTATCAAAAGTTGTAATTAATAAGAAGAATTTTGATTATATTCTTTAAAATACAAGGGTATACCATTTATAAGAGGAAGAATAAATCTAAATTCCATTAAAGAAGGGAAAGACATTTACTTGATTTTTATTCATTTTTAGAAGATTACGAGGAATCAATGTTGTTAGAATTGATTCTCCCAAAAATATATTGTTGTAATTAAATTATAAGAACAAAAAAGAAAGATACAAGATAGTTGTATAGCATGAAGCTTTTGATATGCAAAGCGAATGATCACATTAAAATATGGTGTATATAAAAATAAAAACACAAAAGCATCACTATCCAACCATACGCTATTATTTCACAGAAAAAAAAAAAAAAAAATCAACCATACATACTATTTACACAAAAAGTAATTTTGTATTTTTTTTTCATAAGAGTTGGAGACAAAAATTTGGATATCAGAAATAGGAAATGTTGTTGGTGAATAATGCAACATTGTTTGAGGGGAAGAAGATGTATCTCGTGTTTCTATTATTTTGAAAAAGAAATTGAAAAACAACGAAATAATATTTTATCGTTTTTTTTTAAAACAAGTCATTTTTTGAGTTGTTTTCAAAAACTGTTTCTTGAAAATATACCAACATGGTTTCACTATTTTCCTTGTATTTTTATTTTTTAAAACACAAAATGAAACGGATCTAATTTACTTCATGTTACAGATGATTCTTCTAAAAGCAAAGTTGGTGACGACAATTATCTTAAAAACTATCATAATTCCAAACTAAGCCCAAGACTATCTAATTTCAAATATGACTTTAAAATGTAGTTCATAGTACCGTCTACACATGATCTTACATGGGATTTTAATTTAATGCATCGTATAAACTTTACCAATGGTAAAAACAAAATTTTATGCAAAATTTATGACCTAATTAGAAACGCTAACCTAAAATGTGTAAATGTTCGAGAACCAATAAATTATCACTAATATAGGAACAAAAAATATCGATCCTTTATTTTGTGTGTTTTTTTAAGCATCTTTAATTGTGGGTTGGTTGAAGGGCTGCTACATTAAATATTTCTTCAATTTTGTTTGGTTGTGTTTTAATAGGGTTGGTGAATAAAAAAATTTAATTCTAAAAAAAGTAATAGGGTTGGTGAATAAAATAAAGACCCATATTAAATTACAATCAACATAGTTACATAGGTGAAATTCCATTTATTTTATTTATCTGTTTTACTTATTTGAGATATTTACTGAAAAGTATGTATAATATTGTTCTTAAATAATATAAACTTGTTAATTTTCTGAATAAAACCTGGACACATAATTTTTCAATTTTTTTAGAATGAATATCTCATAATTTTTCAAAATGAGAATATTTAATTTTAGTAATGATTAATATATAAAATGTGCATGATTATTTGAAGTATATAGGAACCAATAATAAGTAACAATTAAAACGAAATGATCACAACAACAAAAGTTCCATGTTAGAAGAGGTAAGGACAAATTAAAAACTACTGTCAATATATTTTGAGCATTTATTTACTCTAATCTCAAGACTAAAAAAACAAAAAAAAAAAAAAAAAAAAAAACTCACTTTTAAGTTTAGACAAACAAAGGGAAACAATTGAAACTGTGTTTTTTCATCTATAAACTTTATGGTTATTATAGTTTAGTCTATCAATTTTTAAATATTTTATTTTATATGTTTCTAAATTTTGTATAAAGAATCATTTTAGTCATCGCCATTAATTATATATTTGAATTATCAAACAGAAATTTGACATAAACACTTTTTTTTTTCTATCCATATTTTACGTGGTGAGCAGTGAACAGTGAGCATATATGCCTGCAATCCACCCAAACTTAGTATAGTTTTTTCTTAATAAAATATTGAAGGCTTTAAAAAAGAAAACCAACTAAATTAATTTAGGTCTCGTTTGATAATCATTTGGACCCCGTTTGATAACCATGTCGTTTTTGGTTTTTGAAAATTGGCAAAAACAAAAAACGAAATAGTTATCAAACGGTGTCTTGGTTTTTTGTTTTTGGTTGTTGGTTTTTAAGCTTATAAACACGACTTCCAACTCTTAGTTTCTTTGACTTCTCACCTACCTTCTTCTCATGTTTTAAAAAACCAAGCCAATTTTTGAAAACTAAAGTAAGTAGTTTTCAAAAACTTGTTTTTGTTTTTAGAATTTGGTTAGGAATTCAACTGTGTCTTTAGCAAAAATGAAAACAGAAATTTTAAGAAAACAAACCTAATTTTCAAAAACCAAAAACAAAAAATCAAATGGTTATTAAACGGGACCTTAAAGAGTGAAAATAACAGGAAAGTTACCGAGAAAATCAGCAGGATTGTTGCCGTTACAGAACCTTCCAGTGGGTTTTCCAGTGGGGAAGTCGATGCCATTAGGATAAAAGTTAGCTTTGGGTGCAGAGAATTTGAGATAATTATTGTTGCCAACGTCCACTAAGGAGTCTCCAAATACATACATGGCGGGAACTAAAGCAGCCTCCAACAATGTCCAAAAATTACAAACGAAACTGAAGAAGAAGAAGAAGAAGAAGAAGAAGATGTGAAAATTTGAAGGCATGGCGGAAGTTCAATATTTTCTCGATATTTTTTTCAGTCATCATAAGTTATAGATACAGCAGACCTGAAGGGCGACCTGAGCTTTTATTACATTCACCAATAATCTTTTCGAAAATTCAAGTGAACCTCATTTTCGCCCAAAAGTTTTTTTATTTTGAAATATGGCCACCTTTTTTTTTTCTTTTGGAGATATTAATCTACTGATTTTTTTCTCTCTTTGTCCTCGTTGGATAGGTCAATAAATCCTAAATACTTGAAAATGTATTTTCTAATTTTATACAAAAAATAATAATAATAATAAAAAAAAAATTACGGTACATTTGAAATCTTATACTTTTATTATTATTATTTCTTTTCTAAATCTGAGTTTGCCTTTTCTAATTTTTATTTTCTTATGATTTTATCTAATTTCAATTTTCAATTTTCAATTTTCAAATCTAATCTCTGTATCATGATTTTAATTTGAAAATAATAGATTTAAATCATATAACCTACCATCATAAAAAAAACAAAGATTAAAAATCACTTTTGGTCCTTGAACTTTTATGAAAGTAACAATTTAGTCCCTGAACTTTGATTTGTAACAATTTAGTCCCTGTACTTTCAGTTTTGTAACGATTTAGTCTCTAAACTTTCAATTTTGTAACAATTTAGTCTCCGAAACTTTAATACGTAACAATTTAGTCCTTGTACTTTCAAATTTGTAACAATTTAGACCCTATCGTGAAAAATTAATGTAAAGATTTAATGAAATTTCTTACCTAGATAAATTAATAAACTAATTTGGGACCCAATATGTTAATAAGCTACAAAGTTTAATCATTAAATAATAAAAATCGACATTTAATTTTGATTATTTTTTTTTGCGATAAGGATTAAATTGTTACAAATTTGAAAGTATAGAGGCTAAATTGTTACAAATTTGAAAGTATAAGGACTAAATTGTTACTTTCAGGGACTAAATTGTTACAAGATTGAAAGTACAAGGACTAAATCATTATCATTACAAATCAAAGTTCAGGGACCAAATTGTTACTTTCATGAAAGTTTAGGGACCAAAAGTAATTTTTAACCAAAAATAATAATAATAATAACTTTTTTTAAAAAAAAAAAACAAAAAACAATATCAATTGTTCAATGAACTTTCCTTCTTCAATATGGTGGGGCCCGGTTCTCAAATAGTGAAAGTAGTGTGAGTTTTTTTAGTTTGATTAGATTATGAAATTCATTATTCAGCATCGGTTGGAGTTCATTATTAATTCATTAACAGGGAATTAAAATTATTTAAATTAACTGAGTATAAAGATTCATTTTTCAATAATTATAATTATTTTATGTAACGACCTACATTTCATGTCTAGATCCTAGGGCCATTACCACATGCATCTCGTTTTAATTCTAAAGAATAATGGTGAAACAACGTGTAGAGTTAAACATGCTTAGAAAATCATAGAGACTTTTCAGCCTGGGATCCCAGTTAAAACAGAAACAACCAAAACTGTAACATTTACAATGAAAAACCTCAAAAGTGGAACCAATACTAAAAACAAAACATAACAAAATGCAAATAAAAACGGGTTCAAATATATGAAAAAGCGGAAGTCTATCCTACGAGATTCCATGGCCCATCCAGTAACGTTTCGTCACGCATTCTGTACACCCTTGCCTTTTACCTGCATTTACATGTCAGGGAAAAGAATGAGTACATATTTCAAAATACTCAGTAAGTAACAATACTGCTAGACATGCATCAACATGAGTGTCGTGAGGTAGAATCAGCTAAGGGCCTAAAGGTCATTTCATGGCTTTTCTTCCTTTCATTTCATTCAACGTGTTGTTTGGGTCACGTGCTCAGTTAAATTATCCTAACATATATATGCCAACTCATTGAAGGTGCACATGAGGGAATCAAGTGAGATCTCAACTCCTACTGATGGTAGAAGGCACCCAGTCAGTGGAGTCGAGTCTCATCCATCAAGCACCTAAGAGCGCACAACGCCCTAATTACCATCTCACTGGTGGAGTACCCATGGGGTTTTTGTCAGACTTTACTTCCACAGTTAGTAGATGGCACCTAGTCTGCAAAGCCGAGTCTTTCCCATTTAACTCCTCATCTCAATCCATAAACATCTCAGTCCTAGGAGATTAGTTACCACGCTCCCCACTAGGATAAAAAGTTCGCTCTTTTCCCTATTAGTACCCTTTTGCACCTAGCATGTCTTAATTGCTACCACCAGTTCGATCTTTTCCCTTTCGAAATCAAGCATATACAAAGTGAATACCATGACTAGCATCCAGATTACCAAATAGAAACATCACCATCTTTCAACTGCCAACATTCAACACCAGACTACCATAACACATAACAGCGACCGTGTAATCACATAATCTAGATACTAAAACAGGATACATTCATTTTCTTGCAATCACACTCATACTTGCAAAATCAAGCAAAATTCAAATTACTTTACCCTCAATTAATTCCATCCAACCAACAAATAGAAACATCACCATCTTTCAACTGCCAACATTCAACACCAGACTACCATAACACATAACAGCGACCATGTAATCACATAATCTAGATACCAAAACAGGATACAATCATTTTCTTGCAATCACACTCATACTTGCAAAATCAAGCAATATTCAAATTACTTTACCCTCAATTAATTCCATCCAACCAACAAATAGTCATACATACGCTGAAAACTCAACTATCCAAACCAATATACGATTAAAGTCCAACGCAGTAAGTTACTTACTTTGTGGTAACTAAAGCTTGCTTGAATAACACAAAATAATTCGATATAGCGCCAACCACGTTATGCGAAAAGTAATCTAATAACACACCCACAAGATTAATTCTCACATTAGAGGCATCCAATTCCTATAATTTTCCTAAAGACACAAGATTTAAGCAGATCAAAAACTCACCCAACGAAGCTAACGCTTGCTGCAAATGTTGAAATTTTGCTCCGCCTTTAACGATTTGACAAATAATTACATTGGGTACCTTAGATTAATATAAAACGTCAATTTGGTATCCCATTAAGGCACAAAAGACCAATAGATCTCAACTTACAAACTCCTTACCCACTAGCTGAAATCGTCGAACATTCAAGATGCGTGCGACTGTTTAACTTAAGGCGGCGGCAGCGGCGATCAGATATGAGCGACAGAAACAAACAGATCTAAACGGCGGCAGCGGTCCTTGATGCACGACGGCGGCTTGCACGGTGCGGCGGCTGATAGCAGGCATAAATGCTTGCTATTTTATTCCTAAATTTATGGGCTTTTGTGAGCTTTTATGGTGTTTTTATACTGCAAATCTATTTAATTTTATTATTTTGTCCCCATGAAAAATTTGTGAAGAAATGGAGATAAAGAGCCCAAATTTGTGAATTTCAAGTCATGATTATTAAGTTGGGTCAAGAAAGAAGCCCAAGATCCATTACATGAAGCCTTTGGGCCAAAAGAAATGAAGGAGACTCGAATTTCAGCTCAAAAACCACTTCTAGAAGGTTCTGGATGAAGGGGATAAAAGCCCCTACGCAGCGCAAGCGCATCGATTGGACCTTACGCCGTATATTAATTAACATTAAAATACCGTTACGAAAAAGAAAAATATAAACTTTAAACATGCTTTAAAGTTGCTGTAAATAGCTATAAACATGCTTGAAAATTAAATCTAATTTATTTTCATGCTTTTCTAAAGAAACGGGAAAGAACCGTTACAAACCTTCGTTGTAGACTTGTGTTGGGTGTGATACGATTATCCGCAAGCGCACGGGTCGTGACAAGTAATATAAAACGGTAGTAATACCGAGTATCGAATCCACAGGGAGGCGAAGCGAAACTTAAGCAAATAATTAAAATCTCTTGAGCACTAAAAATACTTAGGCGAAATAATATTTAGGGACCACTTCATGCAATAAAAAATTTTCAAACTTAAGACAATTAACGAAAACAAATTGATCAATCAAAAATAAAATATGGAGAAAGAGTTTTCTTTAAATGGGAAGAGGGGTCTTGAAAATCAATGATTAGCTAAATAGCTGCTATAATTATCCTATCTCATTGCCCAACTAATTATAATCCTAGAATCTCCATTAATCACATAGGTTCTCCTGTCGGTTTCCCCTAATTGTAATTAATTCATATTAACAACCTAAGTGTCCTTAGCGCTATTAAAAATCATTAATTATTACGCTCTGATTCATTTTAGGAATCTAAGTTTAATCAACTAATCCCGGTGTCACAATGGGCAATTAAACTAGTTGCATGGATTATGATCTATCCTAATTTCTCTCCGTCGAGTTTCCATTAAGAATCGAATCATTACACAATTGGCCAGATTGAGCAAAGCATTAAGCACATCCATACAAATAATTAGGACATGGGCAAGAGACAAGAAATTATAACAATATTTGAACTATCATTTCATCTCAAGACTCCAATTTGGGGTTTTAGCTACACATGACTAAAATATCCACAATAATTACAAGGGAAAGCATAATAAAGAGCATAAAAGGAAAGGAATTGACCGTCGAAAAACCCCTCGCTGACGCTTGGAGCCCCGCTGACTACTCCTTGAGCCTCTTAGATGCTCCCCAAAATTCCCCAAAATTTTTCCCACTAAAGAATTCTCTCAAAAAGGCTAGAAAGCCTTGAGAGAGGCTCCAAAGGAGCCAAAGGAAGGAAAGAAAGGATTGAAGAATGATTTGATTGATCAATAATGAGGCACCCAAGGGTGCCTTTTTATAGGCCTGGAATAGGGGTAGCGTCGCGACGCTACCTTGCTCAGCGTCGCGACGCTGCTGCGCACGCGACTTGGGCAACACGAAAGGGTAGCGTCGCGACGCTGCCCCAAATTTCCAGATTTTTCAGCTTCCTTTTGGGCTGATTTTTGGGCATTCTTCTTTATTTCTTTTGGTCATTTCTTTATGGTTGTCTTCTTTGGGCCTCCAATTGCTTCAAGCTTTGATTTGGGCTATAATTACTTCAATTTTGGCACTTTTTCTCCCAAAATCACCATCTTTGCTCCTAAGGACCAAATAACAAAATTCATTAAATATATTCATTAAAAACACGATTAAAGCACCAAAAAGCTTAATAAATTGAGACTAAAATAGCGACATTTCTGCTCGCTATCAACTTGACCGTTCTTCGCCAACGACGCTCCAACGGACAAAAACGCAGCAGCCTTCTTGTCTTTTAATCGCTGAAAATTTCTTCTTGAATGACACAATCACCACAGAGGTTACACCGATATGTCTCTAAGTCTACGAGGCAAAAGACTTGTGGGAGTCTTTCTCTAAGAGGGAGGCTAGAGAGAATTCTAGGTCTTGTCTTGTGAGTCAAAGAGCAAGAGGAGAGTACTGAACCAATTAGGTCTAGTGTTCTATTTATAGAAGAAAAACCATGAATAAAATATTCAATTAAATCAATCTTTTCCAAAATTGATTCAATCTTATTCCTTATTTAATCAATCCATAATCAATCAATTTCATAATTGATTAATCTTTTCCACAAATGACTAATTACTTCCATAAGTGATTAGATCATTTCCATAAATGATTAATCACTTCCTTAAGCTATTAATTATTTCCATAATTGATTAATTCCTGGTTAATGAATTCTTTAATTAATTAACCACCAATTAAATATCACATATTTAATTTCCGGCCTTGAATTAATTAATTTGCCCAAATAGATTTTAGGCCTTAAAATTAATTAATTAATTATTTGAACTCTTTCAAACTTCCATAAATTTAATGTGACTCAAATTTATATTAATATTTGACTTTCTTCAAATATTAATTTCTCTCATAATAATATATCAATATATATTATATTGTTTCCCTTAGTAAATTGAACATTTTCAATTTACATTTATTACTTAGTTGCCTCAAATTACTTTATGAGCTACCAGTGGGACCTAATGGACCTGCAAATCAGAAGCTCCAACGATGTGAGATTAATTGGTCAAACTCATTAACCACATTAATCAATATTCGTTAACTGTGTGTACATTCCACTATAGACTCACAGTTGCACTCTTCTCACTGCAGACATATTTTCTGTGTCCACGGATCTAGGCCAATATCGACTAGTTAGTCCTTCACTGTTGGGTTTTATGCCCTAAAACTCGTAGATAGTGAATGTAAACAAATTGTATACTTGTTTCAATAAAGTGTAATTGAGTTTCTACAATAAAGTGTTATTGTTAAATATTGCACAATTTGACCCAAATCCAATAAACTAAGATCCAAGATTGTTTACATGTGACTTGAACTAGTATGTGGGGACATATGGGGATTGGTGTTCAAGTAACAACCTAAAAGGTCGATAGTACAAGGATAAAGCTGGGTACCTTATCCTGGTAACACTATGTGATACGGCCCGCTTGGTATTCGATACAGACATATTAATCCAAGGCGTCCATGTAGGAGACATGCGAGCAGGGGTATCCTATGCAATGAGTTTGCATAAGACCGGACCACGAAATAGTAAACCACTAGATGTAACACCGTTAACTAGTTAGGTTACTGTTTCAATATGATGACCTAGGTAACTCAGTCTTAATCCTGAGTGTGTCATAAACTCCTTCTCATGAGGGATTGTCCTTTGATTAGCATGGGTGAGAGTGGCCAATACGCCGACTCAATATGCCTTCCTTTTTGGGACAAGACCGAGTGGGAGGCTAGGGACATGACAACACAAGAAGGAATTCACTGCTTCCCACATCTAGGAGAAGTAGATGAGTGTTCCCTTAAGTGGTGACTTCGGGAGTTGAACAAAGGGATCCCGCCCTCTCACTGGCCCGAGAGAGGCTTTCTGTTTAATGGTTGGACCATAAACAAGTTGTTCATTAGAGGAGCGTTGGTACTTAAGGAGACAGATGTAACACAAGGGTAAAACAGTAATTTGACCCAGCCGTGATTACGAACACTCGTGAAGGATTGACTTTCTGACATAGGTCTATATTCGTGGACACAGAAATGTTCTACAGTGAGAAGAGTTCAGCTGTGGGTCTTTAGTGGAATGACCCACAGTTAATGAATATTGGTTAACCTGATTAATGAGTTTAATCTATTAACCTCATATCATTGGAGCTTCTGATCTGTAGGTCCATTAGGTCCCCCTGCTAGCTCGTAAAGAGTAATTAGGAACAAATATATCTTGAGAGAATTTGAATAGTTCAAATTCATATTGGGAATTAAGTTAATTGTATGAGATACAAATTAATATAATGTATAGTGATGCATTAAAATATAAAGTCTAATTTGAGATTAAACTTTATTATATTGAGAGATTGATATATTTGAAAGAGTTCAAATATATGTCTAATTAAATATTGATATTTAATTAGAAGATGAATCAATTAATTATGAATTAATTAATTATTCAATTTAGTTTAAATTAAATGAGATTTAATTAAACTATAGTCTATGAGAGAAATAAATATTTGAAGAAGTTCAAAAATTAATATGAATTTGATTCATATTAAATTTATACGATATAAGAGAATTTGAAGGAGTTCAAATTTTAATATGAATTTGATTCATATTATAGAATTAATTAATTGAATGCCTGAAATTAAATATATGATATTTAATTGGGTAATCAATTAATTAACTAATAGAAGGTCTGAAATTACATATATGATATTTAATTGGTGATTAATTAATTAAAGAATTAATTAATTGAAAATTAATCAATTGTGGAACTGATTAATCACTTATGGAAGTGATCAATCATTTATGGAAAAGATTAATCAATTATGGAATTGATTGATTATGGAAAAGATTAAATCAGTTATGGAAATAATTGATTTTAAATGAATATTTTATTCATGGCCTTTCTCCTATAAATAGAACACTAACCATAGGGTTTAGGTACAACAACATATGGCCACCATAAGACCTCTCATATTCTCTCAACTCAAGAACTCTAGGGAGAATTTTCTCTCTAGAGTTTTTCCCATTCAAGATTAGGTAGTCCCACAACTACGTTCATAATCTCAGAGTTATAGCGGGGAAGATCAATTGGTGGTGTCCCAATTGTTGACGCTCGGTCCAAAATCAAGAAAGGCGTTGTAGTATTCAGAGTCGTCAACAGAGGTATGTTTCTCACCGCTTAACCTATTGCCAATGCATTGATATTTTGTTGAACAAAATTAATTTACGAACGATCCAATTGCTTCCCCTGTAATGGAATTGGGGAATTCCAATCCTTCATTCACGAGTGTCCGTAACTCCAGCTGGGTCAAATTACCGTTTTACCCCTAGGTTACTTCTATTTCCTTAAGTACTAGTTCTCCTCTAATGAACAACCTGTTTGTGGTCCAACCATCAAACAGAAAACCCTCTCGTGCCATTGGGAGGGTAGAGCCCTTTGTTCAAGACTCGGAGTAACCACTTAAGGGAACACTCATCTGCTTCCCTAAAGTCAGGAAGGAGTGAATTCCATCTTGTACGATTATGTTCCCAGCTCCCCACTCGGTCTTGTCCCCAAAATGGTAGGCTTATTGAGTCGGCGTATTGGCCACTCTCACCCATACAAATCAAAGGACAATCCCTCATGAGCAGGAGTCCATAATCAACTCAAGATTAAGACCAAGTTGTCTAGGTCGTCCTAGTGAAATAGAAAACCAACTAGTTAAGGGTGTTATAGCCAGTGGTTATTATTTCGCGGTCCGGTCTTATGCAAACTCTTTGCATAGGATACCCCCACTTGTATGTCTCCTACACGAACCCGTTGGATCATAGCGTTTGTATCAAATACAAAGTGGGTCGTATCCATAGTGTCGCCAGGATAAGGCACCCAGTCTTATCCCTATACTATAGACCCTTTAGGCTGTTTCTTGAACAATGATCCCATATGTCGCTACATATAGTTCAAGACTCATATTACAGCCTAGGCTGTCTAGTTTATTGGGTTGGGGTTATTTTAGGCAAAGACAAATATAAAATAACTAATAACATTTAATGAAAAAATATATCAATATTATTTCATTAATATCCGGTCAACGGTTACATTCACTATCTACGACTTTTAGGGCATAAAACCCAAAAAACTCCCACTTGAACTAAAACACTAGTTAGTGGGATGTAAATGCAATAATCTAAAGCTGGAAATGTCATGTATATTAAAATAATACAATGAACTGGGGCATCCTTATACCCACTATACATTTCTCCCACTTGCCCTAGATTAGATGACATACATATCTTGTAGACCTAGACCTTCTAGATGACCCTCAAACACTTTAGCCATGAGAGCCTTCGTAAATGGATCAACGATGTTGTGCTCTGAAGCGATCTTAGTGACGATCACATCTCCTCGTTGCACAATCTCTCATATCAGGTGATACTTCCTCTCGATGTGTTTACCTCGTTTGTGGCTTCGAGGTTCTTTTGAGTTGGCTACAGCCCCACTGTTGTCACAATATAATGTTATGGGCACGTTCATATTCGGAACCACTTCCAAATCAGTCAAGAACTTTTTAAGCCATACTGTCTCCTTAGCTGCTTCGCAAGCTGCTACATACTCAGCCTCCATGGTTGAGTCTGCTATGCATCCTTGTTTGATGCTTCTTCACACTACTACTCCTCCATTGAGGGTGAATACTAACCCTGATGTGGATTTCCTTGAATCCTTATCAGCTTGAAAGTCAGAGTCAGTGTATCCAGTAAGAATCAAATCCTTAGCTCCATACACAAGCATGTAGTCCCTCGTTCTCCGAAGATACTTGAGGATATTCTTAACCGCTCCCCAGTGGTCCAACCCTGGATTAGATTGATACCTACTGACTACTCCCACTGCATAACATATGTCAGGCCTAGTGCAGAGCATAACATACATTAAGCTGCCTACAGCTGAGGCATAGGGAATGTGTCTCATGTTCTCAATTTCTTGAGGTATCTTAGGAGACTGTTCCTTAGACAGGTGTACCCAATGTCTGAAGGGTAGTAGTCCATTCTTGGAGTTTTGCATCAAATATCGAGACAACATTTTGTCAATATACGTTGCTTGAGACAGTGCTAGTGTTTTGTTCTTACGATCCCTAATGATTTGGATTCCCAGAACATATTGAGCCTCTCCAAGATCTTTCATTTGGAATTGGGCTGCTAGCCATTTCTTAATGCCAGTGAGGTATCCTACATCATTCCCAATGAGTAGGATATCATCTACATAAAGTATTAGATAAGCTACTTTCCTTTTGTTGACTTTCTTGTACACACAAGGCTCATCAACGTTTTGGTCAAAACCAAAAGATTTGATTGCGGTATCAAATCTAATGTTCCATGATCTGGACGCTTGTTTCAATCCATAAATAGATCGATTGAGCTTACAAACCTTTTGTTCCTGACCTTGAGTTATGAACCCTTCGGGTTGAGACATAAAGATATTCTCTTAGAGATTACCATTCAGAAAGGCTGTCTTGACGTCCATTTGCCATATTTCATAGTCATAATATGTGGCTATGGATAAGAGAATTCTTATGGACTTTAATATGGCTACAAAAGAAAAGGTTTCCTCATAGTCAACCCCTTCCTTTTGGGTATAACCCTTTGCCACTAGTCTAGCTTTGAAGGTTTGTACCTTTCCAGCTGCATCTCTTTTTCTCTTATAGATCCATATGCATTGACTCCATTTCCAGGTTCATGGTTTTGACTCATTCATCCTTATCTTCGTCATTCATTTCCTGTCGATAGGACAATGGATCCTCAATGCCATCATTAGGTATGACAACTTGAGTTTCAGTTAAACCCAAGTAGCGATCAGGTTGTAATACAATCCTCCCACTGCGTCGAGGCACTCTCAACGTTTGAGATGGACGGGATGGATCTGAAGAATTAGTTCCTTCATCAACCCTTGTTGAAGGTCCAGCTTCATCAACAACTCTTGGTGATTCCTCAATAGCTTCTCCTAATATTATTTTGCTGCGTGGTTTATGATCTCTCATGTGGTCTTCCTCTAAGAAGGTGGCGTTTGTCGATACAATCACCTTATTTTCTTGTGGGTCGTAGAAATAACCACCTCTCGTTTCTTTAGGGTAACCAACAAATTGGCACAGTTTTGAACGAGGTTTCAGTTTCTTAGGATTTGTCACAAGAACGTGTGCTGGACAACCCCATATGCGAAAGTGATGCAAACTAGGTTTACGTCCCTTCCATAATTCGAAAGGTGTTTCAGAAACACTTTTCGAGGGAACATTGTTCAAGATGTATACTGCAGTCTCTACTGCATACCCCCAAAACGAGCTAGGCAATTGAGCATAGCTCATCATTGATCGAACCATGTCTAACAAGGTTCTATTTCTCCTTTCTGACACACCATTCTGCTGAGGTGTACCAGGGGCTGAGAGTTGAGATTGGATTCCATGTTCTATTATATAATCCTGGAATCTTTGATCCATATACTCCCCTCCTCGATCAGATCGAAGTACTTTAATAGATTTACCTAATAGGTTTTCAACTTCAGCCTGAAACTCCTTAAACTTTTCAAGGGCTTCAGACTTATGTCCCATTAGGTACAAGTAACCATATCTTGAATAATCATCTATAAATGAGATGAAATATTCGTACCCTCCTCGAGCTTTTACATTCATTGGACCACATAGATCCGAATGAATTAACTCTAAGGGTTCTTTGGCTCTATAACCTTTTCCAATAAAGGGTCTCTTGGTCATTTTTCCCTCGAGACAAGATTCACAAGGTGGTAGTGAATCATCTTCTAACTTGCATAGAAGTTCATTCTTTACCAAACGACTGATCCTATCGATGTTTATGTGACCAAGTCTAAGATGCCAAAGATGAGTATTGTTACTTGTTGGAGAAATCTTTTGTCTTTTTCTTTGAGTTTCAGCAGTTTTAAATAATTCGTGATTTAAAAGTGCTTTGTTTTCGGTTGGTCTTAATACATACAAGTTATTTTCTAATTTGGCTGAACAAATAAGTACACCATTCTTATAAATGAACGCTTCATTCATTTCAAAAGTAACTGTATACGATTGTTCAATCAAACATGAAATAGAAATTAAGTTCCTCTTAATCTTGGGAACAATTAACAAACTTTCTAAAAGTAAGAATCTATTTCTAAAAAATAACTTCGCAGCTCCCACTGCTTTAGCTGAAATGACTTCTCCAGTTTCGACCCTGAGTGTCATTTCCCCATCGTTCAACTACCGAAAGGAATTATTTTCCTTAAAAGAAGAGCAAACATGATTAGTTGCTCCTGAATCAAGTATCCAGGTAAACTCATCATGTTCTACTAGGCATGTTTCTAAAACTAGTAAATCAAATTTACCTTCATTTTCCTTCTTTTTCTCAGCAAGGTACTTTGGGCAGTTTCTCTTCCAATGTCCATCTACATTGCAGTTGAAACACTTGCCCTTGTCTGCCACAATTTTGGTTTTTCCCTTGCTTTTAGCGGCAGTACCGGGAGCTTTCCCCTTGTTTCCTTTCTTCTTCTGAGTTTTCTTTGAAGAAGTGGCTACAGATTTAATTCCAGAGATGAACCCTTCTCGAACTTTCTTTTAGAGTGAACAACGTTTGCCTCTCCTTCTATCTGTCCCTTGTTCTTAAGAAGAGACTGATAGAGTTGTAGCTCATTCAGGAGGCTAGTAAGGTTGAATGTTATTTTATTCATCATTGCATTGCTTCGAAACCGTAGAAAACTCTTCGGAAGAGATTCTAAGATGAATGCAACCTGACTACGCTCATCTATGACCGCCCCGTTTGCTTCTGCCACGTTGAATTGGACCATCATATCTAGGACATGCTCCCGAACAGACGTGCCATCTTTCATGCGACAACTATAAATGTATTTGAGAGCGTCATGGTGGAGTTGGTAGGACGGTTGTCCAAACATCTCCTGGAGAGAGTTCATAATCTCCCTCGTTATTACCATGACCTCATGCCTTTTAGCCAAAACTTTAGATAAGCTGGCTAGGATATAGACGCGAGTCTTATCATTGGACTTTGTCCAGCGGTCATAAGCATCCTTAACTGCTTGGGATGCATTACGAGCAGGGGCTGGAGGACAATCCTCCGTTAAGACGAACCGCAGATCATCGACAACAAGAATCGTATTCAGGTTCGACTTCCACGTAGCGTAATTTTCGCTGGTTAATTTCTCATTTTTAAGCAGAGAGACAATTGAGGAAGACATTGCTGAAATTTAAACAAACAATGGTCGTATTAGTTATCTTTGCCTTAACTCATCATACAAGTGAACAATTGCATACAATCCAATCAATTTAGCAAAACAGACAATCTCAGAACCCTAAAACTATTGATTTAGTTTTGCAACGATGTTTCAGATGTTTAGAATATCAGCCACCGAAGGGTGATCAGGCACTCCTCCTCTGAAGTGAGACATTTCTCAGCTAATTCTAATTCCAGAATAACTCATATTCCTATAGACATTAGCCACCGATGTTCGGTCAAGGATTTGTTAACACTTTTAACTCATCCGCGTAAGTGTAACCCTCCCACTTTCAGATCTCAGAGGCACGCACCAACAGACTACCGAAGGGAAAGACAACTGTTGGTAATTAGCCTAAGAGTTCCTATCCTGTTCATAAGTTCACGATGTTCCGAATCCTATGATCAGACCCTCCGAAGGGATGGTTGCGCCAGGACAACCTGTAGGCGGATCATAGGACTCTCACTGTGTGAACTAGGGGCGGAGACCAAGGGATACGTTGACACGTGTTATTGATTCATGCAAACACTTTCTGAAGGGAGGCCGCTTCTAAGGCGACTCGAAGCCGAACATGAACCTCACGTTGTGAATATAGGGACATGGGAGCAAAACTTGATTTAAATCTCTCGTTTTGAAATTTTCCTCCCTATTAAAATGTCCTTAGGTTAATTAAGGGTTGTTTATCTTAGATAGAATTCGGCTAAGTCAATCTATCTAAGTCTGATCCTATTATAAGAATTATGGAAAGGATTCAACCACAATGTTTTAGGTGAATTAAACTTCTTTTAATAAACCCAATATTGCAAGTCAACACTACTATGGTTAATTTAACTCAATGTTCGGGTTAGTTCCCAGGTAGGAGGTGTTTCATAAACCGTCAACTTTTAAATACCCCCAACCTTAGACAGAACTTTACCGAGAGAGTTCCCTTATAACCTCAGTAATGTAAGGTCTTTACTTTAAAGATCTAGGTGCATTAAACACTTTTAATAAACCTAGTGACATTGCATGCTAACATTTAACTATGATTAATTCAACTCTGGTATTCCGGGTCAGTTCCCAAGTAGGAGGTGTTCTGTAAACCGTCAAGTTAAATACCCCCAACCTTAGACAGAACATTACCGGTGGAGTTCCCTTATAATCACAACAATGTTTTTCCTACTTAGTCAATTAAAACTATTTTTAATTCTAAGTAAGAAACAATTCTAATCCTATTAGAAACTGATCTAGGTCTAATTAATTTTAAACAATTTAAAATTAATCCAATTTATCGTATGATCTTATGTTTGCATGCAAATCTTGATTATAGATTGACGATTTCTAATCAATAATATTAAAGAACCATTTCAAATTTTAATGATTAATCCTATAATCAAGAATCTAGGGTTTAATTCATTCAACAATATTATTCAAATTAAATAATTAAACCATACTAATTGCATGAATAATATAACAATTATATTATTAACTATAGATGTTTCATGCTTCATGCAGTATTGATTTTCTTTTAATGTAACAATTATAAGCCAATCAAGAAAATCAATCAAGCCTGCTTCATTCATCACATTAAACATAACTATTTATATTTAATTTAAGTAATGACATGCTTTATGCTTTCCAATTTTTCATATAATTAATATACACTTATATTAAAAAATATGAAAACAATTCCATGCATTTAAAACATACATTATAACAATTTATAATATATAAATAAATGCATGAGCATGTTTATAACCTAAGGTGGGATTAAATATTCTATATGACATCCATAAAGCATATAAATAGCAATGGAACCGATTAATTTTGGCCCCTAGGATAAAATAAAGCATTAAATTACAATAATTTTAGCTAAATTCTATCATAAAATCCTTTTGCAGGTCCAAAAGTTGGTCTAGACAGCACGAACCGCCCCGAACCACCTCGAACCGGCCTCCAAAATCACGAACCATGCCAAAAATTGGCTGAACCGGACAAAATAGGTCCCAACCCATTTGAATCGGTCTGAACCGGACCGCCCTCCTCTTGAACCGCGCCTATTGAAGCCCTAATGAGCGCCTCCATCGTGACAGCGTCGAGACGCTATCATCGCAGCGTCCCGACGCTGTGCACTTTCCTTACCTGAGCGCCTGCGGTATCGAGACAGAGTCGAGACGCTGTTGGAGTAGCGTCCCGACGCTGTTGCGTCTGGAAGATGATTTTGGGCAAAAAATCACGATTCCTTCGATTTTTCTTCCGAATTCAGTGGCGATTACTCTGATTTTCATCTCATAAAAACCTATTCTAGACCCGGACTTACATAGGACTCGATTTTACATAAAATACCCGAAACACCGAGCCTTACATGATCAAAATCACATAAAATTAAAATATATGGCCATAAAATTAACCTAAATAGTTTAATGCAAACCAAACATACATTATGCATAAATCCCACCTATTAGAGCCTATCGCAAATTTTAATGTCAATTAATAGGGACAACGATGGCTCTGATGCCGATTGAAGGGGATAAAAGCCCATACGCAGCGGAAGCGCATCGATTGGACCTTACGCCGTATATTAATTAACATTAAATTTCCGTTACGAAAAAGCAAAATATAAACTTTAAACATGCTTTAAAGTTGTTGTAAATAGCTATAAACATGCTTGAAAATTAAATCTAATTTATTTTCATACCTTTCTAAAGAAACGGGAAAGAACCATTACAAACCTTCGTTGTAGACTTGACCGTTCTTCGCCAACGACGCTCCAATGGAAAAAAAACGCAGCAGCCTTCTTGTCTTTTAATCGCTCGAAATTTCTTCTTGAATGACACAATCACCACAGATGTTACACCGGTATGTCTCTAAGTCTAGGAGGAAAAAAACTTGTGGGAGTCTTTCTCTAAGAGGGAGGCTAGAGAGAATTCTAGGTCTTGTCTTGTGAGTCTAAGTGCAAGAGGAGAGTACCAAACAAATTAGGTCTAATATTCTATTTATACAAGAAAGACCATGAATAAAATATTCAATTAAATCAATCTTTTCCAAAATTGATTCAATCTTATTCATTATTTAATCAATCCATGATCAACCAATTCCATAATTGATTAATCTTTTCCACAAATGACTAATTACTTCCATAAGTGATTAGATCATTTCCATAAATTATTAATCACTTCCTTAAGCGATTAATTATTTCCATAATTGATTAATTCCAGGTTAATAAATTCTTTAATTAATTAACCACCAATTAAATATCACATATTTAATTTCCGGCCTTGAATTAATTAATTTGCCCAAATAGATTTTAGGCCTTAAAATTAATTAATTAATTATTTGAACTCTTTCAAACTTCCATAAATTTAATGTGACTCAAATTTATATTAATATTTGAATTTCTTCAAATATTAATTTCTCTCATAATAATATATCAATATATATTATATTGTTTCCCTTAGTAAATTGAACATTTTCAATTTACAGTTATTACTTAGTTGCCTCAAATTACTTTATGAGCTACCAGTGGGACCTAATGGACCTGCATATCAGAAGCTCCAACGATGTGAGATTAATTGGTCAAACTCATTAACCACATTAATCAATATTCGTTAACTGTGTGCACATTCCACTATAGACTCACAATTGCACTCTTCTCACTGCAGACATATTTTCTGTGTCCACGGATCTAGACCAATATCAACTAGTTAGTCCTTCACGAGTGTCCGTAACACCAGCTGGGTCAAATTGCCGTTTTACCCCTAGGTTACTTCTATTTTCTTAAGTACCAGTTCTCCTCTAATGAACAACCTGTTTGTGGTCCAACCATCAAACAGAAAACCCTCTCGTGCCATTGAGAGGGTAGGGCCCTTTGTTCAAGACTCGGAGTAACCACTTAAGGGAACACTCATCTGCTTCCCTAAAGTCGGGAAGGAGTGAATTCCATCTTGTACGATTATGTTTCCAGCTCCCACTCGGTCTTGTCCCCAAAATGGTAGGCTTATTGAGTCAGCGTATTGGCCACTCTCACCCATACAAATCAAAGGACAATCCCTAATGAGCAGGAGTCCATAATCAACTAAGGATTAAGACCAAGTTGTCTAGGCCATCCTAGTGAAATAGAAAACCAACTAGTTAACGGTGTTATAACCAGTGGTTACTATTTCACGGTTCGGTCTTATGCAAACTCATTGCATAGGATACCCCCACTCGCATGTCTCCTACACGAACGCGTTGGATCATATCGTTTGTATCAAATACAAAGTGGGCCGTATCCATAGTGTTGCCAGGATAAGGCACCCAGTCTTATCCCTATACTATAGACCCTTTAGGCTGTTTCTTGAACAATGATCCCATATGTCGCTACATATAGTTCAAGACTCATATTACAACCTAGGATGTCTAGTTTATTGGGTTAGGGTTATTTTTAGGCAAAGACAAATATAAAATAACTAATAACATTTAATGAAAAAATATATCAATATTATTTCATTAATATCCGGTCAACGGTTACATTTACTATCTACGAGTTTTAGGGCATAAAACCCAACACTGGAGACGCTGTCCTATTCTTGCCGTACAAGACAACCTGATGTCATAGCATCGCGACGCTGTGGCCTTAGTGTCGCGACGCTATCCCATTTCCAGGCCTATAAAAGGCACGTTTCACTTCCTCATTTCATCATCAATCATTACTCATCTCCTTTCCTTTAGTCTTTCTTAAGGCTCTTAAAGCCTCATGTAGGGTAGAGTGTGAGAATTAGTGGGAAATCATTGTAACGAGCATTTTTGGGCTCGGGAGCTTGTTTCGAAGAGGATCCATAGCGCAAGCGAGGGGTTCTTGACGGTCATTCTCTTAACTCTTACTTTGCTCATTTTTATGCTTAATAGTATGTACATTTGGGATATTTTGACCATGTATAGCTAAATCCCATTTGTGGGTCTTGAAATGAAAGGTTATAGTTGATTATTATTCTTAATTGCCTATCTCTTGTCCAAATATTGATTATTTGTGTGGAGGGTCTTAATGCTTTATATAATCTGGCCAATTGTATAATGATTAGATTCTTAATGGAAACTCAACGGAGAGAAGTTAGGATAGATCATAATCCACGCAACTAGGCTTAACTGCTTGTAGTGACAGCAAGAGTAGTTGGTTAGGCGTAGAGACAGAAAATGAATAAGGACTAATTAATTAACGAATTTAATAGCGCTAAGGACACTTAGGTTATTAATATGAGTTAATTACAATTAGGGGAAACCGAAAGGAGAGCCTATGTGCTAAACGAAGATTCTAGGTTTATAATTAGTCGGGCATGAGATAGGATAATTAGGATAATTAATTAGCTATAATCTGACTTTCAAGACCTCGCCTGACATTCGATTCTTTCTCCGCTTTTTATCTTGATTGATCGCTTGAATTCTTTTATTGCTTTATTCCTTGATTTGCTTCATCATTATGTTTTGGCACCTAAATAATATTTTGTCTTAGTACTTTTAGTGCTCACTTTATTATCTTGCTTAATCACCATCATCCTCCCTGTGGATTCGATACTCGGTATACTTTACCGTTTTATTATTACTTGCGACCCGTGCACTTTGCAGTCATCAAGTTTTTGGCCCCATTGCTGGGGAGGTTAGGTTTGTTTAAACAAAATAATTTTCTGACATTAAAATGAATGGGTTGAATATTAATTTAGGTTGTAAATATTTTTCTTTTATTCTTTTTGAGAATATTTTTTATTTTTTTTAAGTTCTGATTAAGCTTGGGGGCATTTGTATGCGAAGAGATAAAGAGCTTAATTTGTTTCCATTAGATCTTGAGATTAACAGGACGATCAATGCGATTCACAGAAACAAAAGATTGACAAAAACAATGGCCCAACAAGACAACGCTTCCAAGGCGATCAAAGATTTTCTACATCCAATTCTCCCGACCGAGAATTTCGGTATTGTTTACACCCTGATCCAAGAAAATAATTTCGAATTGAAGACTGGGCTAATCCAGATTTAAAGGGACAATTCCTTTAAAGGACACCCTTCGGAGGACCCACATTCTCATCTTCGATCATTTCTTGAGATTTGCGGAACGGTGAAAATGAACGGAGTTCCAGCTGATGCAATTAGACTGAGGTTGTTCCCTTTTTCCCTTCAAGATAAAGCCAAGGACTGGCTAGAGTCGTTTGAATCGAGTAGCATAAGCACCTGGGACGAGCTAGCTCAGGCGTTTCTTACAAAGTTTTTCCCGCCCGCCAAGATGACCAAGCTCCCGTACGGAGATTGAGACCTTTAGACAGCTTGATGATGAGCAACTATATGAGGCATGGGAAAGATACAATGAAATCCTAAGGAGATGCCCGCAACATGGCTACCCCGACTGGCTACAGGTTCAACTAATTTATAATGGTTTGAACTCTTCCACGAAAAATGTTCTCGATACATCTGCTGGTGGGAGTTTTATTTCCAAAAACTGTTTCGGATTCAAAATAACTCTTGGAGGAAATGACTTCAAATAGTTATCAATGGCCCACGGAGACGACAACATCATCAAAGAAAGATGGTATCTATGAAATTGATGAATCAAGTTCGTTGAAAGCGCAAATGGCGTCTCTAACAAATGCATTGAACAAGTTGACTTCTTCTGAGGTGGTTAAGTCTATTTCCACCTTAGCAGAAGGCTATTCAAAGAAGGAGAGCTAGGAGGTTGAAGAAGTTCAATATGTTGGCAACCGAGCATTTACTCAGACTCAAGGATTGCCAAATTTCTACCACCTGAATTTGCGCAATCATGAGAACTTTTCGTACTCAAATAATAAGAATGTTTTACAACCACCATCGGGGTTTGCTTCCACGAGTTCGCCAAAAAAGAAAAGCAACCTTGAAGAGATGGTGACTTTTTTCATTAAAGAGCAAAAGGTTCTGAACGTAAGCCTCCAATCATCAGTAAACACTTTGGTGACGACCGTAAACAACCATGACATAGCTCTCAAGAATATGGAAGTGCAAATGGGGCAAATTGAAACAACGGTTAACACCCTTCAGAAGGACAAATTTCCTATTGATACTGAGGTAAATCCTCGAGATCAATGCAAGATGGTTACACTTCGAAGTGGGAGACAATTGGAGAGTTGCTCGGATGAAGAGAAGAAAAAGAAGGAAGAGAAGATGAGCTTGGGTGAAGATGAAAGGACTGAGGAACAAAAAACCTCCATAGACAAGTCCCAAAGTCCTCCTCGCAGGTAAAGAAGAAGAAAAGAAGAAGAAGGATGAAAAGCTGAAGATGAAAGAAGAAGAAGAAGAGGTGGTCCCATACAGACATCACGACAGAGGGTCGCACATTAGCCCGTCCAGGAGGAGGGGCGAATTTCCAACCTTTGACTACAGAGAGTTACATTTTCCCCATAGGCTTAAGAATGTTAAATTAGATGAGCAATTTACTAAATTTTTAGAAAAGTTCAGAAAGTTATCTGTCATTATTCTTTTGGTAGATGCTCTTTCTAATATGCCTAACTATGGGAGATTCATGAAAGAAATGTTGGCTAGGAAGAAAAATTTGAATAAGAAAGAAGTTTTTAGATTGTCTGAGAATAGTAGCACTATAGTCACATGGAAAATGCCTTTGAAACAAAAAGATCCAAGGAGTTTTACTGTTCCCTACATTATAGGAAAAGTATCTTTCGATAGGGCTTTATGTGATCTAGGAGCTAGCATTAATCTTATGCTCTATTCCCTGTATAGGAAGATTGGACTCACAAGTCTTAAGGACACCGATATCACCCTCCAGCTTGCAGACAAATCAGTCACCCAGTCGATGAGGATAGTGGAGGACGTATTGGTGAAAGTTAACAGGTTCATCTTCCCGGTTGACTTTGTTGTGCTAGACATGCAGAAGGACAAAGAGGTACCCATCATACTTGACAGACCATTCTTAGCTACTGGTAAGGCCGAAATAAGCGTGCACACTGGTAGGTTAACTCTTATCGTTGATGATGAGAAGGTGGTATTCAGTATTTTTGGCCATGATGATTCTGTGTGTAGTATACATGCTCGTTTTTCCATTGACTTAAATTTACTACCTGATGAGGAGGAGGAAGAAGAGTTAAATGTAGGCCTAGATCTAGTTGATTTGCCTATGGATGATGTGGATTTTAATCTTGATGAATTTTTTGATGATGAATTGTTTGAAAATGAACTGTTGAATGATGTTGAAATGTCTGCTGTTAATATTTATGAGCATAATTTGCCTGTGTTAAATCTAGAACAACATGTGATAGATGACAATTTTGAGCCTGACATAGATGATTTTTTTGAGTCTGATATTGATGAGTCAGATGAAAGCATGGTTGAGTTTCATTTGATTGTTGAATCTCATAAGCATGTAGAGATTTTGCCTGACGAATGGTTAGTCTTAATTGATAGACCACCTCAGGACCCGAGACCAGTTGATATATTGATGCTTGATGACTCTGTAAATGATTGTTTTGTGAATAGAGACTTAGAAAAAAGTTTTGATACAGTTGGATTCTTTATGAAAAATTATTTTGAAAATTTATTTCCAGAAGACGAGCTAGGGGGAATGTTTTTTGATCCCTTGTTTGCAGTGTGTAATTCGGCATGTGATTTTATCCAAGGTCCGGAGGATAATGAAAACTATTACTTTGAACCTCCATGAGCGTGTCGAGCCTTGTCTAGCTAAAGACGTTAAAGAAAGCGCTGCTTGGAAGGCAACCTAAGGATTTAAAAATAGTTAGTTTTTCTTTTTGCACTGAATAAATCCTCCTTGCTTCGTGATCCAATTTTGTCTTGCAGGATCTACTTAGCAAGCCCCGAAAGTCAAAAGATGCATTTTCTCGACCCAAAGGATGAGGATGATTTTCTCCTAAACTTAGGGAAGTCTCAGTATCCCTCTTTATGCTTTCTTGCTTTAAAATATTTGGGACAATGTTTAGTTTAAGTTTGGGGGGAGGCTTTCGCTGTGTTGAGCATAGTTTAAATTCTTTTGGATGCATGATTAGATAGCAATGATAGCCGAGGATTTGGTTTTAGAATTTTTGGGGGATATGGTTTATATGTTGTGGAATCTGGGAGCATAGTAGAAAATGAGAAATTTTGAAAATTTGTTGTTTAGTTTTAATGTCTAAAGCATGCAATAGACTTATCTTTTGAAGATCTTTGAAAATCTAGATTTTTATTATGGTTTTTATAAGTTTGTTGTCACTTCGATAGGCTTAGTTCTGGCATTAGGAGTTCATGCTTGACTGTTTTAAGAACTAAGAGAAAAAGAAAAAGAAAAAGAAAAAGAAAAATATGCTATGCCTGCAAAAAGAAAGCAACAAAAGTAAAGAGAGGAAAAAGAATTATTTGTTGAGAAAAGAAAAAAAAATTTTGCTTGCAAAATAAAAAAATTTAAACTAGGGGTAAAAAGAGCTACCTACTGTGTGATCAGTTAGGCCATCAAGGGTTAAATTGGGATATGGGTCCCTACATCGTAGTGTGAAAGCTAGTGCCATTAGATTCATAAAAATGCAAGTTTGGGGGGGAAACATCCCTAAAAAGGAAAAAGAAAAAGAGAAAAATATGTTAGTTTGGCTTCCCCGTAAAAAAGAAAAACATTAGGCGCCCTAGCTTCCTTGTTTGCATGATAGTGGAACTCCGACCTGTTAGGACTCTTAGCCATTGTAGGAGGAAAACAAATGGAAAAGGCCATAAGACTAATCTAGGTTAATAAAAGATCCATTAGATAAGTCTTGAGCATGCTATTTGTTAAATTCTGAGTTTCAATTTTTTGAGATTTCTTCATGAGTATGTGGTGCTTGCTTATTCCACATGCATGTTTTCCTTATTTT
This sequence comes from Luffa acutangula, assembly GCA_036850905.1. Taxonomy (NCBI): domain Eukaryota; kingdom Viridiplantae; phylum Streptophyta; class Magnoliopsida; order Cucurbitales; family Cucurbitaceae; genus Luffa; species Luffa acutangula. The sequence continues at coordinate 31,202,500 of CM072091.1, read as the reverse complement.
CTTAAGAGTTCTAAAATCATTGAGGCTAGAGTGATTCTTTTCATGCATCCTTAGAATTTATTTTGCTCGGGACTAGCAAAAGCTTAAGTTTGGGGGTGTGATAGCAGGAAAAAATGGTGCTATTTTATCCCTAAATTTATGGGCTTTTGTGAGCTTTTATGGTGTTTTTATATTGAAAATCTATTTAATTTTGTTATTTTGTCCCTAGGAGAAATTTGTAAAGAAATGGAGAAAAAAAGTCCAATTTTGTGAATTTCAAGCCATGATTATTAAGTTGGGTCAAGAAAGAAGCCCAAGATCCATTACATGAAGCCTTTGGGCCAAAAGAAATGAAGGAGGCTCGAATTTTAGCTAAAAAAAACCGCTTCTAGAAGGTTCTGGAACTGGGATAGCATCGCGATGCTGTCCCCTAAGCGTCTCGACGCTATCCTATTCTTGCCGCACAAGACAACCTGACGTCATAGTGTCGCGACGCTATCCCATTTCCAGGCCTATAAAAGGCACGCCTCACTCCCTCATTTCATCATCAATCATTACCCATTTCCTTTCCTTTAGTCTTTGAGGGTCGAGTGTGAGAATTAGTGGGAAATCATTGTAACGGGCATTTTTTGGCTCAGGAGCTTGTTTTAAAGAGGATTCATAGCGCAAGTGAGGGGTTCTCGACGGTCATTCTCCTAACTCTTACTTTGCTCATTTTTATGCTTAATAGTATGTACATTTGGGATATTTTGACCATGTATAGCTAAATCCCATTTGTGGGTCTTGAAATGAAACATTTTAGTTGATTATTATTCTTAATTGCCTATTTCTTGTCCAAATACTGATTATTTGTGTGGATGGTCTTAATGCTTTATATAATTTGGCCAATTGTATAATGATTAGATTCTTAATGAAAACTCGAGGAGAGAAGTTAGGATAGATCATAATCCACGCAACTAGGCTTAACTGCTCGTAGTGACAGCGAGAATAGTTGGTTAGGCTTAGAGACCGAAAATGAATCAGGACTAATTAATTAACTAATTTAATAGCGCTAATGACACTTAGGTTATTAATATGAGTTAATTACAATTAGGGGAAACCGAAAGGAGAACCTATGTGCTAAACGGAGGTTCTAGGTTTATAATTAGTCGGGCATGAGATAGGATAATTAGGATACCTTCTTGCGCATCCTAGGTCTGTTCTTCTTGAACTTCCTCTGCCTGCTCTTCTTGCACTTCTTTCGTATCTGCAACTATCGGGTCAGTCTCCTCCGGGTTTTGTCCTTCAGGTTCCTTCGGATTTCCTTCCTCGACTGCCTCGGCAGCAACATCTTTTACCACCTTCTGCACAATTTCTTGATCCTCAACCCTCTACTGTCTTCTTCTCCGCTTTGCTTCTTTTTCTTCTGGTGTTTTCTTTTTCTTTACTTTCACTTTCTGTGCTTCAGGGGTAACAGACACCTCCTCTTCCTCATTGTCTCGCTCTTTTCTTCCTCTCGTTTTTGCCATTGAAGACTCAAAGGTTTTTACAGCGAAGAAATAGAAAGAGAAATAGAAACAACAATAGAATAAAGCTAGAAGATGAAGTGAAAAAGAAACTTACTGAAGGTTGTGAATAAATAGGGCTTCAGCAAAATAAATTCATAACCGAAAGATTTTGCTCTACATTCAATAATATTACCGTTTTTTAATCGCATGCAATCCATAAAATTAAAACCATCAATAGTATAAATTTGAATTTCAATCGCCCATGGTAAATGATGATGCGTTGCCAACGGCTAAGCCCTCCGATTTCCCTTGTGCGACACGTGGCAACATCATAATTCTTCATGCAATTTACCTGCCCACAGAAAATTCAAAATCCAAACGGTAAAAGGTAATTAATCCACAACCTAAATCCTTCCAATTCGGACGAAATATTTGATTCGGCCATAAAATTGCCGCAACAACCTACTGAACAAAGCGAATCTTGGATACAGAAGAATTTAAATTTAAAACAGAAAAAATCAAATCAGAAATTCAAATTAACCGCTTCAATCAAATCTTTTATTATATTATTATTCAAAACCAAATAAATCAGGAGAAATTTTATTCAAATCTAAATCTAAACAGAAATTTAAATAACACAAATACAAACTGATCTAATTAAATCTAATCGAAAAAACTAAACTAGCAAAAATAATATTTAAAAATAAAATAAAATCTACAGAACAATGAATTAAAATTAATAAGGCAAAATTTAAACAAATCAAATCCAACATAATTCAAATTAAAATAAAATCATATCAACGATAAAATAAAATCAAAACAATCACTGGGAGCTCAAAATATTGCTCTGTGAAATGCTCCCGCAAACATCTTGCTCTCTCATTCATCAACCAACTTTAGGGAAGGATATTTCGACTGAAACTCCTCCCCCCAATAATGTTTAACACGCTGTCCTTTAACTTTGAACACTCTTCCATCTTTTTCATCATGCAAAGTAATTGCTCCATGTGGGAAAACTTCAATCACAACAAATGGCCCTGACCATTTAGATTTTAGTTTCCTAGGAAACAATTTTAATCCAGAGTTATAAAGCAAAACTCTTTGACCTTTGACAAACTCTTTAGGCTTAATTTTCTTGTTGTGCCACAGCTTAGTCTTTTCTTTATACATTTTCAAATTTTCATAAGAAAATTTGCGAAATTCCTCCAGTTCATTAAGCTGCAGCATTCTTATTGCTCCTGCACGACTCAGATCAAAATTCAATTTTTTCAAAGCCCAAAATGTTTTATGCTCTAGTTCTAATGGTAAATGACAAGCTTTCCCATATACTAACCTATAGGGAGACATACCTAGAGGAGTCTTATAGGCTGTCCTATAAGCCCAAAGAGTCTCATCCAACCTAAAAGACCAATCCTTCCTAGATGGATGGACTACTTTCTCTAAACTTGATTTAATTTCCCTATTGCTTATTTCAGCTTGACCGTTTGCTTGCGGGTGATAAGGGATAGCTATCCTATGCTTAATTTCATACTTAGCTAACAACTTAGTTAAGATATTATTAACAAAATGTGTACCCTCATCACTCACTAAAGCTCTAGGTGTCCCAAACCGCGCAAAGATGTGCGATTGAAGGAACCTTGATATCGTCTTGGCATCATTCTGATGGCATGCGATGGCATCCACCCACTTGGACACGTAATCAACTGCCAATAAGATAAAAACATTACCATTAGAAGGGGGAAATGGCCCGATAAACTCAATACCCCACACATCGAATAACTCCACTTCTAAAATGTAAGTAAGAGGCATTTCATCTCTAGGCCCTAAGTTTTCTCTCCTTTGGCAAGCATCACATTGCTTGTAGAACCAGTGGGCATCCTTAAATAAAGAAGGCCATAAGAATCCACAATGCATAATCCTCATAGCTGTCATCTGTCCGCTGAAATGACCTCCATACGGCGAAGAGTGACATTGCTCTAGGATTTCCTTTGCTTCATCACCTGAAACACACCTACGAATAATACCATCAGAGCATTGGTTTTACATAAATGGCTCATCCCAATAGAAAAACTTTGCATCATGCTTAAACTTCTTCATATGCCTCCAATCCATATCAATAGGAGTGATTCCCTTTACCAAAAAGTTAGCAATATCAACATACCAAGGGACATCCCTGACTACCTTTACCTCAACAACAAAGAGCTGCTCATCTGCAAAAGAATCTAAAATGGCAGATTGCTTCATGAAAGATGATGATGGATCAAGACGAGACAAATGATCTGCAATGACATTTTCTGATCCATTCTTGTCCTTTATCTCTAAGTCGAATTCCTTCAATAATAAAACCCAACGAATTAGTCTAGACTTTGCATCTTTCTTAGACATTAAATACCTTATTGCTGCATGATCCGTGAACACTGTGACTTTAGATCCAACCAAATATGGCCAGTATTTCTCAAAAGCAAACACAACAGCTAACAACTCCTTTTCAGTAGTTGTATAGTTAACTTGTGCCTCATTTAAAACCCTTCTTGCATAATATATAGGATGAATAAATTTGCCCTGTTTTTGCCACATCATAACACCTACTGCAACATCACTCGCATCACACATTACCTCAAATGGTAAATTCCAATTAGGTGCACAAAGAATGGGTGCTGAGATTAAAACAGCCTTTAATGTTTCAAAAGCCTTCCTACAATCTGCATTAAAGTAAAAAACATGATTAGTACACAATAAGTTACCGAGAGGTTTACTGATTTTTGAAAATCCTTTATGAACCTCCTATAAAATCCAACGTGACCTAAAAAACTCCGAATCCCTTTCACTGAATTCGGTGGTTCTTGTCTTTCAATAACCTCAATTTTTGCTCGATCAACTTCTAGACCGTTCTTAGAAATCCTATGACCTAACACAATGCCCTCTTTCACCATGAAGTGACATTTCTCCCAATTAAAGAACTAGATGGGTATCCTCACATCTCTTTAACACCTTACCTAAATTATCCAAACAACTCTGAAAGGACCCTCCAAAAACTGAAAAAAATCGTCCATAAATACCTCAATAGTGGACTCAATCATATCAGAAAAAATTGCTAACATGCACCGCTGAAATGTTGTTGGAGCATTGCAAAGGCCAAAAGGCATTCGCGTAAAAGCAAACATCCCATAAGGGCAGGTGAAAGTGTTTTTTTCCTGATCCTCAGGAGCAATGGTAATGTGGTTATACCCAGAATAACCATCTAAGAAATAGTAGTAGGCCTGACCAGCCAATCTATCCAACATCTGGTAAATAAATGGTAGAGGGAAATGGTCCTTACGGGTAGCTTTATTAAGCCTCCTGTAATCCATGCAAACCCTCCAACCAGTTACTGTCCTGGTTTGGATTAACTCATTATCTTTATTGCTCACCATAGTGACACCTCCTTTCTTAGGAACACATTGGACAGGGCTTACCCAATTGTTGTCTGCAATTGGATATATAATGCTAGCATCCAACCATTTTATCACCTCCTTTTTAACAACCTCTTTCATTGCAGGGTTAAACCTTCTTTGTTGCTCAATACTCCTAAAGGATCCCTCCTCTAGAGTGATTTTGTGCATACAGAAAGATGGGCTAATTCCCTGAATGTCAGTCAATGTCAAATCTGGATTGTTGGAGCAAAACTCGTAGTTGTGATCTTCACCACAATAGACACATGCTTCCTCTGTAACTTGGTTCACCACTGCAGCAAGCTCCACAGCTGGCGGCTGCTAATGACTAAACACTGTCACATTTTTAAGAGCGTTAGCTAACATTGCAATATCAACGCTAATGGTGGACACACCATCAACCTCTAACACACTCTTAACCTTTTTATTTGTGCCTCTAACATTTGACCACTGACAACTATTAGTTGATAGCTTTGAGTATTGTTATATTAACATTTATCAAAGGTTTTGAAAAAACCATAGAAAAAATATAGTTTTATCGAAGGTTATTAAAAGCCTATACTAAATATATTATATTTATCGAGGGCCATCGACATCCTTCGGAAAAAGTTTCAGGAGTCATATGCCATTTTTCAACTTTTAATCGAAGGTTATTTAGAACCTTTGATAAAGATGTTTATGAAATTCTTTATTCACGTATTTTAAAAACAAGGGTTAATTTTATAAATTTTTTATTCAGGTATTTTAAAAAACAAGGCTTAATTAGATAAAATTACAATTGAAAAACACGATAGCACCCTAAAATTAAAATTCTTTTTTCGTTTTGGGCATTATCTTCCTAGGTCAGCGACAGAGCTTCTCCCTGAACCCCAATGAGTTTTCTTCTCCAACTCAACTTTCTGGTTTTCTAGGGCAAAGACTATAAGGTATGTAAATTTCTCCATTTTCATGGCTTTCACATCAAGCGACGCTATGAATTTGGTTTTGTTTGGTTGGATGAATTTGGTTTTGTCCGTTATGCATGCCTATGAATTTGGTTTTGAAACTCAAGAAATTCAAGTCGTATGCATATATTTTTTTTCAATACATTTGTATTGCTCGATTTCATTTCTTATTACTAGCTTTTAGTGCGATTTTTGTTTTGTGCTTTGAATCTCTGGTCAGGTTATGTGGAATTTAAGTAGTTTGTGTATGTACTGTGTTTTTTATGTTCAGCTGCAATTTTATGCCCTGCGACACAGTGACACTAAAGTATGTCTTATTAACATTATGTCTTAGTGTTTTATTATGATTTACAGGTCTGGTTTGGGTTGATATTGAATTTCAATTGTTAGCCATCTTAATGAACTGAAATTAGTTAAGCTATTCTTGGATTTATGAAGCAAGGAGAGCCATCCATGTGTCTAGGTCAACCTAATTCAAGCTTGTCTTCACTCTATAATAGGGAAAAGCCGCCCAAGTCAAATTCATTCCACTTTTGGGGAAGAGGTCATTTCTCATTTCCATCCTTGGGAGCCGAATAGAGGAGAAAGATTGGAGACATCAAGAAGACCATCACTACGGATTTGATTAAGGGAATTAGTATTTTCTTGTAATTTCTTTTAGTTATGGATGCACATGCTCAGATTGTAGTGTGTGTTATCATGAGTATTATGAACTAAATATCTTTAGGTTTTGCTTAGGAATATGTAATTGCTGTGCTTAATTCTTTATGCAATATATGTTGATTTGATGCATCTTGATTATTTGTTGTGCTTATTTATATTTTGTGCCCACTTGGAAAGTCGGTATGAATACCACTTCCTAGTTTCAGGGATGATTTGGGAAGTGTGTGACAATTAATCACACTAGATCATTGATGACATGCAAAAAGGTCATCATTTTCCTATTACTTTTACCTAGTTTTGTGCATGAATTGTGAGCTTTAATAGATTTTTATGTTGATTTTGTAGAAAACCAAGTTCGAGAAGAAAAACTAAGATTTTAAGAGAATTTGGATGAATTTGGAGATTTTTTGGGCAATTTGAAGAATAATCATTGACGATCCAATCCCTAAGGTCCAAGAAAAGATGACATTTGAAGTGGAGGCCCAAAAAGCCCAAAAGGAAGAAGAAATGAGGCAAAAATCCGCATATGGGGCTTCTAGAAGGCCTAGTGCCGAGACGCTAGGAACAGAGTGTCTCGACGCTTGGCAAACAGTGAAGAAAGATCTGGAATCGCGACTGCGTCACGACGCTGTCCACGTAGCGTCGTGACGCTGCGACAACTTTTGCGCCAAGAAAGCTGTGACGTAGCGTCGCGACGCTATCGACTTGTTCAACAAGCTACCTCCGTTTCTTCTCCTATAAATAACCTCCTTCCCAAAGGTGAAAATCATCCCATTTTGGGGAGCTCTCCCCTAGCTCAATAGAGAGAAAAAGTGAGAAAAATTGTGAGGAAAAAAGCGGAATTGATCGGGATTTAAAGGCTCGAGAATCGAGATGATCGTGACGGGAGCTTGGGATCTACTTATCGGTTATTTCTTCCTTATTTCTTTGTAATTTCTTATTTTAGAATGAGTTAGAACCATGGATCAAGATCATTTTGCCAAAATTATTTCCATTTGTAAGTAGATCTTGAGACCTAGGATCGTTATTCTAGTTAATTGGATATTGTAGCGCAATTACTTGGATTAAGTAATGAATTTCTTCATATTTCATCTATGCTATTCATGCTTAATGCCTTTAATCCCTTGATCATGGATTGATTGATTTGTTGGTCTAAATTGATACTCGACAGAGAGAAATTAGATTAGATCCTAATTGCATGGCTAACGATTGCTTGGAGCACGAGAGTGAAAGAGAATTGTTAGAAATTGATAATGAAGTTGTTTAATGTCATACTATGATTAACTAAGGAGATGGACACATAAATTAGTTTTGTTAGTATGAGATGTGGAGGAGCTTGAAAGAGAAATCCGCTTATAATTACTTCTAGATTTATGAAATTGAAGATTATTAGTTACATGCATCCATGTATTTGAGCTACATATCCAAAAACCTAATTAACACCCTAGGTCAAGTTCCCTTAATAGGACATTTCCATTTTGTTGTTGCATGTTTATTTTTGTAGTTTCTTTAATTTTTGCTTTATCATTTGAGTTGGAATTCTAACTAAAATTGAACATGATGGTTCTTGGTAATTAATGGATATAATTCAAATTCCCTGAGGATTCGATACACGAAATACTTTTCGTTTTAATATTACTTGGGCAACCGTACGCTTGCGAAAAATTGCACAACAATCATTGTGTATTGGTGAACGCTAGTGACTGAGCTAGGGATAGCCAGTTGCCTAGTGCTTGATCGATAGTGCGTCATTGGAGTTGAAACACATTCTAAAAAATCAAGAGTTCCGGAAGGATCCTGCTAATAAGACTACAAGAGTTTTGCCTCATCAATAATATTGCTCGAGCATCTTTTAAAACAATTACTGAATCCTGACCAACGCATGTTTCTAATCTGTCTGCTTTTTTTTTTTTGTTTACTTTCTATTATGTCATTCCGTTTGCTTCAAAATTCTATAAAAATCAATCATTTTAACCACTTTTGAAACCAGTGAAAAACTATACAAAATAGGTAAACTGAGAGCTAATTCAGACCCTGAATTTGATAAATACTTATTACTTGATGCGGATTGCGTATGCTTGTACAGTGTTCTAGAGTTTATTTGTACCTTATTTTTACTCACTCTGGAAGCCCAACAGTTGGTTTGCAAAATTTAAGACACCAAAATTAACCAGTCTTTGGAGCTACAGAAGGACTTTTATGATAGAATGTAGCTATAATTATTGTAATTTATGCTTTATTTTATCCTAGGGGCCAAAATTAACCGGTTCAATTACTATTTATTTGCTTTATGGATGTCATATAGCTGATAGCGAGCAGAAATTTCGCTATTTTAGTCCCAATTTATTAGGCTTTTATGTGCTTTAGTCATATTTTTATTGAAAATATTTATTGTAATTTGTCATTTGGTCCTTAGGAGCAAAGTTGTAGATTTTGGGGAAAAATACCCAAAATGAAGCCAATCAAGCCCAAATTCCAAGCTTGGACCAAAAGGGGAGTCAAAGAGATCAATCATGAAGAAAAAGCCCAAAAAGAAATGAAGAGAACGCCAAAAAAGAAGCCCAAACTGCAGCTGGAAAATCTGGAATTGTCACAGCGTCTTCCAGCGTCGAGACGCTGTCCATTTCTTGGGCGCCAAGTCGATGACGTCACAGCGTCACGACGCTGTGCCAATTAGCGTCGCGACGCTACCCCCTTTCCGAGCCTATAAAAGACGCCCCTTGGTGCCTCATTTTACCATCAATCACCCACCAATTCTTTCATTCTCTCCTTCCTTTGGCTCCTTTGGAGCCCCTCTCAAGGCTTTCTAGCCTTTTTGAGAGTCTTCTTTAGTGGCAAAAATTTTGGGGAATTTTGGGGAGCATCCTTGGAGGCTCAAGGAGTGTTCGGTGGGACTCCGAGCGTCAGCGAAGGGATTTTTCGACGGTCAATTCCTTTCCTTTTATTATGCTCATAATTATGCTTTTCATTGTAAATTTTGTGGTTATTTTAGCTATGTATAGCTAAAACCCGATTTGGGATCTTGAAATGAAATTATAGTCAAAATGTTGTTATAATTTCCTGTCTCTTGCCCTTTTTCCTAATTATTTGTATGGATGTGCTTAATGGTTTATGCAATCTGGCCAATTGTGTATCAATCTGATTCTTAATGGAAACTCGACGGAGAGAAATTAGGATAGATCGTAATCCATGCAACTAGTTTAATTTCCCGTCGTGACAACGAGATTAGTTGATTAAACTTAGATTCCTAAAATGAATCAGAGCGTAATAATTAATTATTTTTAATGGCGCTAAGGACACTTAGGTTGTTAAAATGAATTAATTACAATTAGGGGAGACCGACAGGAGAACCTATGTGATTAACGGAAATTCTAGAATTATAATTAGTTGGGCAATGAGATAGGATAATTATAACAATTGTTTAGCTAATAATTTATTTTCAAGACCCCTCTTCCCATTTAAAGGAATCTCTTTCTCCATATTTTATTTTTCTCAATTGATCAAATTGTTTCTTTAATTGCTTGATTTTTAAATCCTTTTTAATTGTATTGACTGTTCCCTAAATATTATTTCTCCCAATTATTTTTAGTGCTCAAGAGATTTTTGCTTTGTTTAATTTTCGTTTCGCCTTCTTGTGGATTCGATACTCGGTATTACCTATTGTTTTATATTACTTGTGACGACCCGTGCGCTTGCGGTAATCGTTCAACAACAATAGCTTAATTTCCCACCTTAGTTTAAGCATATTCATGCATATTTATTATTATAAATGTTATAATGTATGAAATATGTATGAATTTTATTTTCATAGATGTTTAATATAAAATGTCAGGTTAAATGGATGAAATTAATTACAATTTGATTGTTAATATATGTCACCATAGTAGCAATTTATAGGATTAATGCATTAAAATTTTATAATTGTTATAAAATTTAGAATCCGTTAACCTATAACAAAGAATTGTATGCAAACATAGGATCTTAGGAAAATTAGATTAGTTTTAAAATGTTTAAAATTAATTAGACCTAAGATCATATTTCTAATAGGATTAGAATTATTCTTACTTAGAACTAAAAATAGTTTTAATTTACTAAATATGAAAAACATTACTATGATTATAAGGGAACTCCACCGGTTAAGTTCTGTCTAAGGCTGGGGGTACTTAAGATGACGGTTTACGGAAGACCTCCTACTTGGGAACTAACCTGGAATACCGGAGTTGAATTAATCATAGTTAAATGTTAGCATACAATGTCACTAGGTTTTTTAAAGAGTTTAATTCGCCTAGATCTTTAGAGTAAAGAGTTTACATTACTATGGTTATAAGGGAACTCTCCCAATGAAGTTATGTCTAAGGTTGGAGGTACTTAAGATGACGGTTTACGGAACACCTTCTACTTGGGAACTGACCCGGAACTTGAGTTGAATTAACACTACTACAAAATGTAGAATACACTACACTTTATTTTAAATATTAGACCATAGTTTTGAAAAAAACCATAGTGTAATGTTTTAGAGATTTGTCCAACCATGGTCTAAAATAAATAAACCTATTTATAGACCACGGTTACAAAAAACCTGTAGTCTAAAGGTTTACTATAGACTACAGTTTTAAATAATCGTAGTGTATAAATTACATTTACAACCACGATAAATAAAAACCATAGTCTAAAAGACAACTATAGACTCAGTTTTAAACAACTATGGTCTAAATATGAACTTTACACCACAGTAAATAAAAACCATAGTCTAAAAGCCAACTATAGACTACAATTTTAAACAACTATGGTCTAAATATAAACTTTACACCACGATAAATAAAAAACATAGTCTAAAAGGCAACTATAGACTACAATTTTAAATAACTATGGTCTAACGATGAACTTTACACCATGATAAATAAAAAACATAGTCTAAAAGTCAACTATAGACTACAATTTTAAACAACTATGGTGTAAATATGAACTTTACACCATGGTAAATAAAAATCATAGTCTAAAAGGCAACTATAGACTACAGTTTTGAAAAACTATGGTCTAAATATGAACTTTACACCATGATAAATAAAAACATAGTCTAAAAGCCAACTATAGACTACAATTTTAAACAACTATGGTGTAAATATGAACTTTACACCATGGTAAATAAAAATCATAGTCTAAAAGGCAACTATAGACTACAGTTTTGAATAACTATGGTCAAAATATAAACTTTACACCATGATAAATAAAAACATAGTCTAAAAGTCAACTATAGAGTACAATTTTAATTAACTATGGTCTAAATATGAACTTTACACCACGGTAAATAAAAATCATAGTCTAAATGCCAATTATAGACTACAATTTTAAACAACTATGGTCTAAATATGAACTTTACACCACGGTAGATAAAAATCATAGTCTAAAAGCCATATGCAGATTACAATTTTAAAAAACTATGGTCTAAATATAAACTTTACACCATAGATAATAAAAATCATGATTAAAAATATACCTTTACATTAAAATAAAAGAACACAGTGGTTTTCATATAAAAAAAAAAAAAAAAAGAACACAATGGTTTAAGAACCAACCATAGACTACAATTTTAAATAACCATGGTCTTATAATTAAGATTACATCATGGATAACAAATATCATAGTTTATCGTATTATTTTACATTAGATCATAATTTGTTAATACCATGGTCAAAAGTATACTTTTACACCATAATCTAAAATTCAACTATAGACTATAATTTTAAACAAACATAGTCTAACAATTACAAACAAAAATATTATTTAATAAAAAAAATTAAATAAATTTGTATCATATTTTTTATTTAATAAAAAAATGTTTATAATATTTAAAAATTTTAATTTAATAACATAAATTTAAATAACAAAAAAAAACATATTTTTTAATATGCTACAGTCATAAAAAAAAAAATTAAATGAAGGCTTTTCTTAATTTATTAAACTGCAATTTAAAAGAATTAAAATGACATTTTATAAATTTCTATAATATAATTTTATTTAATTCACTTAACTGAAGTTTTAAAAGAATTAACTTTTTTGACTAAAAAAAAAGAATTAACTTTAAAAAAAATCAAGAATTAAAAAATTAAAAGAAAAAGTAAGAAAACCTAACCTATATTTAGCCTTGTGTGTGGCACACAACGTGGAGAGGGAGATTGAAGGGTAGTTTCTGCAAAAGGAGATTCAGATCGTTTAGCCGCTATATTCACATCTTCAACAAGGAACATTGTCGCATCCCCGTTGTTCACTCAACTTGCTAACCCAATGCCGCCCTCCATTTTGCTAAACAAACGCCATCAACTGCAAGAGTATGTTTGCGAGTTTGCACGTTGTTGCTGCATTTTTTCTTTGTTCTTTTTTTTTTTAATATTTTTCTATGTTCATGTTACTTTTAGTATGCATTTATTGATTCTCTTATGGCAGTTTTGTTGTTGAAATTGTTAAACAAGACCATAAAATAACAAAGTTCTTAAGAGTTTTTTCTGAGTTTTTTTATTTATGAGGATGTCTTACATTTCATTAATTTTTCCTATACTCAGATTTTTATATGAGAACATTATTTGAAATCCAATTATTACATTATTCTTCATGTTTGATTTACTCTAGTTTCTTTGATCTCTTTTTTTTTTTTTTTTTTCAATTCAATGTTGTTGGAGGTGGTGTGAGGAGAAGCAAAAACTTGTATGATAAATTTTGAAGCTTCAAATTCTCGTGATGTTATAGACATGTTTTAGATTTTTTTTTTTGTTATCTAGAATTCAATTCGGTAGCTTTTCCAACATCTGTTTAATAAATTTTGATGGTATTAGAATATGCGTTTGATTCAAAAGAGTATCCATTTTCGTTGTCTTGGTTGCATGATCTTTGTTTCTTTCAAAGAATAACAATTTCTCTTGAACAATTTAACTTATAATTTTCTTATTGCAATCAATTTAATTTTTTTGCAGGGTCTTTGATAGAAATGATCCTATTGGTTCAATCAGCATTAAGGTATATATAATTTATCATTGAATTTTATTTTTCATTTCATTTCTGGTAGGAAACAACATGCCTCGATGCTTCTTAACGTATTGGATGATTAGCTCGCATTATTTGTTCTAGGTAGGAAAGGTTTAAAATGAGTATTTACATAGCATGTTCAATTTGTTGATAGATTTAAATAATCAAATTGTTTAGATAAAGCTCTTTTAATGTTTAATTTAGAAAACAACATCTTCAAGAATACACTACGTACTATTAAAGTTGGAGTTAACTATTAAAAGCACTTAATGTTAGACATTGTTCACTCTTAATTTATAGTTTGGAGTTCTTGACCATTTGTTGAAATTTATTTGAGATATTGAATATTAATATAATATAATTATATTGTTCTTCTTTTTGCAGATTAGTAGTAGAAAGACTCTAATCAAGCTGAGATCAATGAAGTTCTCGTAATTCTCATAGATAGTTTCTTCAGCAATACATTCTTGTACAAAATAATAAATGATATACAATTTAATATTATTTATTAACTTAGTATTTTACTTTAATTCAATTCAATGTAAATAATTTACATTTTCTTATTCAATTTTGAATTTTGTTTGAGTTTATTTTAATGGTATGTTTTGTGTCAATTAAAGGAAAAGTGGGAGAATGACAACGTTGATCTTCATCCTAATTTTTCTAAAAAAATATGTGCATATAAATGGGGATTTATACAATAATATTAAAATTTTTAAATGTAAAAAATACCATGGTTGATCGTAACCATGGTCTGTATTATAGCCAACGATTACTGTTAGTTGTGGTCTATTAGTATAGACCATGTCTAACGTCGACCATGATCTATACAAGTAGACTATAGCTAACGTCGACCATGGTCTATACTTATATATTATGGTGGACGTTAGACGTAGTCTATACTATAGACTATGGTTGATTATGACCATGGTCTATAGTATAGACTACACTGGAATATACTACGGTCGTAAAACCATGGTCTAAACCATAAGATCATGGTCATATGACTATGGTCTATTCCAAATTTTGTAGTAGTATAACCAAAGTTATGTTAGCATGCACTGTTGCTAGGTTAATTAAAAGAGTTTAATTCACCTAAGACATTAGGTTAAAGACCTCCATATAAGAGTTATATAAGGCATAAACTTAGATAGATTCATTTAGCCAGAATTTACCTAAGTAATAAACTCTATAATTATAAAAATACTTAGTGTGAGGAAATATATCAAAACAAGATTTTCTTAGATCAAGTTTTGCTCTCACGTCCTCAAAAGTTCACAACGTGAGGTCCATGCTTGGCCTCAAGTCACTCTGGGAGTGACCCTCTACGGATGGTGTTTCCATGGATCAATATCAAGGTGAATGAGGGAGTATTTTATAGTAAGTGGGAGCAGAACGCATGTCAACGTATCCTATGGTCTCCTCCATTAAGTGGCACCGTGAGATCCCCATGATCTGCCTGCATGTCGCCCTAGGAGCGATCACCCTATGAGGGCTTGATCATGGGAGTCGGAACAACGGAAACTCCAGAAATTGATAGGGTTTCCTAGGTCCATTTCTAACTTTGACTTTCCCTATGGTAGCATTGTTGGGGCCGACCTCTGAGATCTAAAAAATTGAGGGTCGCACTTACGCGAAATCGTTAGATCAAGATCAATTGTTTAATTGATTAAATCAATTAATTAAATGTCAATTAACTAATCATATTAATTAATTAAATGTTAATTAATTAATCATATTAATTAATTAATCCCATGCACATTTAAATCTTATTTAAATGTAATTTCCTCACATAATATATTTTAATTAAACTTAATTAAATCACATTTAATTATTAATTAAATCACATTTAATTAATTCAATTAAACTAATCAATTAATTAATTTCAATAATTAATTAATTTTACAATTAAATAAATATATCCCATATTCAATTAATTACATATTAGAATCATATTCTAATAATTCCCTCATAGACTATAGTTTAATTAAATCTTATTTAATTTAAACTAAATTGAATAATTAATTAATTCATAATTAATTAATTCATCTTCTAATTAAATACCATATATTTAATTAGACATATATTTGAACTCTTTCAAATATATCAATCTCTCAATATAATAAAGTTTAATCTTAAATTAGACTTTATATTTTAATGCATCACTATACATTATATTAATTTGTATCTCATACAATTAACTTAATTCACAATATGAACTTGAACTATTCAAATTCTCTCAAGATATATGTGTTTCTAATTACTCTTTACGAGCTAGCAGGGGGACCTAATGGACCTACAGATCAGAAGCTCCAATGATATGAGGTTAACTTATTAAACTCATTAATCAAGTTAACCAATATTAATTAACTGTGGGTCATTCCACTAAAGACCCACACCTGAACTCTTCTCACTGTAGAACATTTTTGTGTCCATGGATGTAGACCTATACCGGTAAGTCAATCCTTCACGAGCGTCTGTAACTACAGCTGGGTCAAATTACCGTATTACCCCTATGTTACATCTGTCTCCTTTAGTACCAGTGCTCCTCTAATGAATAACCTGTTTATGGTCCAACCAATAAACAGAAAGTCCCTCTCGGGCCAGTGAGAGGGCGGGATCCCTTTGTTCAAGTCCCGAAGTCACCACTTAAGGGAACACTCATTTACTTCTACTAGAAGTGGGAAGGAGTGAATTCCTTCTTGTGTTGTCATGTCCCCAGCCTCCCACTCGGTCTTGTCCCCAAAAAGGAAGGCATATTGAGTCGGCGTATTGACCACTCTCACCCATGCTAATCAAAGGACAATCCCTCATGAGAAGGAGTTCATGACACACTTAGGATTAAGACTGAGTTACCAACGTCATCCTATTGAAATAGTAACCTAACTCGTTAACGGTGTTATATCTAGTGGTTTACCATTTCATGGTCCAGTCTTATGCAAACTCATTGCATAGTATACCCTCACTCACATGTCTACTACATGGACGCTTTGGATCAATACGTCTGTATCAAATACAAAGCGGGTCGTATCACATAGTGTTACCAGGATAAGGTACCCAACCTTATCCTTGTATTATAAACCTTTTAGGTTGTTACTTGAATACTGATCCCCGTATGTCCCCACATACTAGTTCAAGCCACATGTAAACAACCTTGGATCTTAGTTTATTGGATTTGGGTCAAATTGTGCAATATTTAACAATAACACTTTATTGTAGAAACTCAATAACACTTTATTGAAACAACTATACAATTTGTTTACATTCACTATCTACGAGTTTTAGGGCAAAAAACCCAACAAACTCCCACTTGAACTAAAACTCTAGTTTAGTGGGATGTACAATAATCTATACAACAACAGGTGTATAAATACATGTATAAGACATATACAATATACAAATACAATAAACTAGGGCATCATTATACCTATTACATAATTGTATCACTATACCCATTACATTTCTCCCACTTGCCCTAGATTACACCTTTGTACATATCTCGTAGATCTAGACCTTCTAGATGACCCGAAAAACACTTTAGCCGAGAGAGTCTTTGTAAATGAATCAGCAATATTTCATTCAATTTAATGTGTCTGCTTGTCTTAGGCTGCGATGTTCTTTTGAATTTGCCACAACACCACTATATCACTATAAAGTTTGATGGGAAAGTTCACATTTGGAACACATTCCAAATCAATCAAGAACTTTCTAAGCCTACAGTCTCTATCGCTGCTTCACAAGTAGCTATTTTTTCGGCCTGTACGGTCAAGCCTGTAACTATGTCATAGTATAGCTCCATCGTAAAGAGTGACCATAGATACTGATGTAGATTTCCTCAAATCCTTATCAGTCTTAAAATTTGTGTCAGTGTATCCTGTAAGGATCAAATCCTTAGTCCCATACACGAGCATATAGTTCCTCGTTCTCCTCGAATACTTGAGGATATTCTTAACGGTTTTCCAATGATTAAATCTTGGATTAGATTGATACTTACTGACAATCCCTATTGCATAGGGCATTCGTCTCATCTCCACAACTTCTTGAGGTGTCTTAGGAAACAATTTCTTAGACAAAAAGAATTCCACGCCTGAAAGGCAGTGAACCCTTCTTGGAATTCTATATCTTATATCTAACTGACATCTTGTAGATATAAGTCACTTGAGACAAGGCTAGCTTTTTGTTCTAACGATTCCTAGCGATTTGGATCCCAATAACAAACTCGGCTTCTCCCAAATTTCATTTGGAAATGAGCTACTAGCTCCTTTAATGTCAGTAAGATAACCTACATCATTCCCAATGATTAGGATATCAATCATATACAACACTAAGTAAGCTACTGAACTATTAATAATTACTTGTAAACACAAGACTCATTAATGTTTTGATTAAAACCAAAAGATTTGGTCACTATATCAAATCTTATATTTCAAGATCGAAATGCTTAGGTCAATCCATGAATGGATCACTTAAGCTTGCAAACCCTTTTGCTTTCGATCTTGCTGTATGAACCCTTCTGGTTAAGACCTTTAATGTCTCGTTTTCTCTTGTAAATCCACTTGTAACTAATAGGTGTTACCCATCAAGCAGTTCTACAAGATCCCAGATGGAAGTGAAATACAAAAGACTTCATTTCCAGGTCCATGACTTTAATCCATTGGTCCTTGTCAACATCGTTCATTTTCTTTCTAAAAGATAATGAACCCATTATGCCATCATCAGGTATGTTGACCTAGGCTTTAAACAAGCCCATGTAACGTTCAGGTTATCAAACAACCCTCCCACTACATTGAGGCAATCTCAACTATTGAGATGGATGTGACTGACTAGATGCACTGATCCATCAACAACTCTTGTTGAACAGTCAGCCTCATCAACAACTCTTGTGAATGTTACTGTAGCTTCATTAGTTAACTTAATTAAACTGACTTTACTCTTGTGGCTTATGATTTTTGATGTGGAATTCTTCTGAGAATTTAGCATTTTTCGATACAAATTCTTTATTCTCTTGTGAATTGAAGAAGTATCCACTTCTTGTTTCCTTTGGGGTTGCCTATTACAGTATGCAATGCAGTCAATACTACATGACCCCAAAACGAGCCAGACAATTGAGCATAGCTCAACATGGAATGAACCATATCCAATAGGGTTCTATTTCTCCTAAATGAGATTTAGGGTGTGATCTCATGTACTATCAAATAGTCCTGGAATCTCAAATCCCTATACTTAATATTTTGATCAGATCGAAGTGTTTTTATCATCTCACCTAACAAGTATTCAACTTCAGTCCTAAGCCCCTTCGAATAAGTCAAGATCTTCAAACTTAAGTTGCATTAGGTAAAGATACTCATACCTTTGAATAATCATCCAAAAGAGATGAATTATTCATGCCCTCCCACTGCTTTAACATATTGAACCACAAGGATCCAAATGTACAAGCTCCAAGGGCTCTTTGGCTCTTAGATCTTTTCCAGTAAAAGATCTATCAGTCATATTGCCCACAGGGCATGACTTACAAGGTAGTAGAGAGTCATCTTCTAACTTGCTTAGGAGTCCACTCTTGACCAATCTCCCAATCAAATTGAGATTAATATGGTCTACCTTAGAACCAAAGAAAGGTATTTTCCTTTAGGAGAAATCCTTTGCCTCCTTTCACATTGAGTAGTACCAGTCTTAAACAACCCAGTGTTCATGACTGCTTTACTCTTGATTAGTCTTAAAACATTTAGGTTACTTTCTAGTAAAGCTAAACAAATGTCAACTCCCTTTCTTGAAACAAAACTGCGTTAGCAGAGAAAGGTAAAGAGTAACATTGTTCCAGCAAATAAGACACAAAAATCAAATTTATTTTGATCTTAGGAATTACATACACATTATCTAATAGTATGTATTTTCTCCCACTGAGAAAAATAACTTAATGTTCCCCACTGCTATAGCCAAAATAACCTCTCTAATTCTAACTTTGAGAGTTATTACACAAGCAGCAAGCTATTGTCAGGAACTTATTCCTTTAAAAGAAGAACACACGTGATTTGTGGCCCTTGAATCAAGTATTCAAGGAGAATCACTATTCTTCACTAATCACGTTTTCAAGATAGGTAATTTGAACAAGTTCTCGTTTTTGCTAAGCAGGGTTCTATGTCATATTCACCAAGAACAATTCTTAATGAATTAAACATATGGGACATGAGGACATTCCTCAGTTAAGAATAATCCTAGACTTATTTACCACAATTTGTCGTTTAAGCTTGTTGTATTACCTTTATTTATAAAATGACGTAAGACAATACACATAAAATTATTATATAATTGCTGAAGTAACAAATTACTTGTATTAGTAATTACACTAACCCATTATAAATAATCAAATCAAATTCTGCAAAAACAAATAAGCAATCAAAGAAACCCTATAAAACTATTGATTTAGTTTTTGCAACGATACTTCAAAGGTTTAGAACAACAGCCACCGAAGGGTGGTTAGCTACTCCTCCTCTGAATTGAGACAATCTCAACCAAACTCTAATACCAGAATAACTCATATTCCGTTAGCGTTTAGTTATCGTTGTTCAGTCAAGGAGTAGTTAACACATTTAACTCATTCCCGTAAGTGTAACCCTCCCACTTTCAGATCTTAGAGGCACGCACTAACAGGCTACCGAAGGGAAAGACAACTGTTGGTAATTAGCCTAAGAGTTCCTATCCTATTCAGGAGTTCACGATGTTTCGAATCCTATGATCAGGCCCTCCGAAGGGATGGTTGCGCCAGGACAACCTGCAGGCGGATCATAAGACTCTCACGGTGGGAACTAGGGGCGGAGACCGAGGGATACGTTGACACGTGTCCCGCTCCCATTCACCTTGTTATTGATTCATGCAAACACTTTCCGAAGGGAGGCCGCTCCTAGGGTGACTCGACGCCGAGCATGAACCTCACGTTGTGAATATAGGGACGTAGGAGCAAAACTTGATTTAAATCTCGTTTTGTAATTTTCCTCCCACTCAAAATGTCCTGAGGTTAATTTAGGGTTGTTTAACTTAGATAAAATTCGGCTAAGTCAATCTGTCTAAGTCTGATCCTATTATAACAATTATGGAAAGGATTCAACTGCAATGTTTTAGGTGAATTAAACTTCTTTTAACAAACCCAACATTGCTAGTCAACATTACTATGGCTAATTCAACTCAAGGTTCGGGTCAGTTCCCAGGTAGGAGGTGTTCCGTAAACCGTCATCTTAAGTACCCCCTGAAGGGAATAAAAGTCCCCACGCAGCAGAAGCGCATCGATTGGACCTTACGCCGTATATTAATTAACATTAAAATACCGTTACGAAAACTCAAACTAACTTAAACACACTTTAAAGCTGCTGGAAAAATTGGTTTAAACATGCTAAAAATAAATCTAAATTTATTTTCATGCTTTTCTAAAGAAAAAGGGAAGAACCGTCACATACCTTCGTTGTAGACTTGACCGTTCTTCGCCAACGACGCTCCAACGAATGAAAACGCAGCAGCCTCCTCGCCTCTTGATCGCTGGAATTTTCTTCTTGATTGACACAGTAACCACAAAGGTTACACCGGTATGACTCTAGGTCTAGGAGGCAAAAGACTTGTGGGAGTCTTTCTTTAAGAGGGAGGCTAGAGAGAATTTTAGGTCTTTTCTTTGAGAGTCTAAGAGCAAGAGCAAAATTTCAAGTGTCATGACCAATTAGGTCTAGTGTTCTATTTATAGAAGAGAGTTCATGAATAAAATATTCAATTAAATCAATCTTTTCCAAAAATGATTCAATCTTATTCCTTAATTAATCAATCATGATCAATCAATTCCATAATTGATTAATCTTTTCCACAAATGACTAATTACTTCCATAAGTGATTAGATCATTTCCATAAATGATTAATCACTTCCTTAAGTGATTAATTATTTCCATAATTGATTAATTCCCGGTTAATGAATTCTTTAATTAATTAACCACCAATTAAATATCACATATTTAATTCCCGGCCTAGAATTAATTAATTTGCCCAAACACATTTTAGGCCTTAAATTAATTAATTCATTATTTGAACTCTTTCAAACTTCCATAAATTTATATTTGAACTTTTCAAATATTAATTTCTCTCATAATAATATATCAATATATATTATATTTGTTTCCCTTAATAAATTGAACATTTTCAATTTACTTTTATTACTTAGTTGCCTCAAATTACTTTACGAGCTACCAGTGGGACCTAATGGACCTGCAGATCAGAAGCTCCAACGATGTGAGATTAATTGGTCAAACTCATTAACCACATTAATCAATATTCGTTAACAGTGTGTACATTCCACTATAGACTCACAGTTGCACTCTTCTCACTACAAACATATTTTCTGTGTCCACGGATATAGACCAATATCGACTAGTTAGTCCTTCACGAGTGTCCGTAACACCAGCTGGGTCAAATTACCGTTTTACCCCTGGGTTACCTCTATTTCCTTAAGTACCAATTCTCCTCTAATGAACAACCTGTTTGTGGTCCAACCATCAAACAGAAAACCCTCTCGTGCCATTGAGAGGGTATGGCCCTTTGTTCAAGACTCGGAGTAACCACTTAAGGGAACACTCATCTGCTTCCCTAAAGTCGGGAAGGAGTGAATTCCATCTTGTACGATTATGTTCCCAGCTCCCCATTCGGTCTTGTCCCCAAAGTGGTAGGCTTATTGAGTCGGCGTATTGGTCACTCTCACCCATACAAATCAAAGGACAATCTCTCATGAGCAGGAGTCCATAATCAACTCAGGATTAAGACTAAGTTGTCTAGGTCGTCCTAGTGAAATAGAAAACCAACTAGTTAACGGTGTTATAACCAGTGGTTACTATTGAAGGAGTGAAGAACACTCGAGCAGAAGCGTTAGCGGATCTTGGGCCTTGATTTTCATTAATTTCTAAGATTGAAGCATGTTGAAAACAAGAACGAAAAACAGAGCGTTATGAACTTACCTCTTTTAACTCCGAATTCAAGCTTGTCGTTGGATGTTTCTCCACACGAACTCGACATGGACGACCACCGAGACCTTCCCCGCTATTCTCCGGCCTTAGAACGGGCTTGTGGGAACCCGAGCATGATGAATTTGAGAAAGAAAGATATGGGTTTTAGGCTTGAATCCCATGGTTTTTGAGAGAATTTCTTTTTGCATGTAACTTCCTGTATATCTCCAACATCAACTCCTTCCTTCAGCTGAAGGATATATACACTTATATATGAGGGAGATGGGTAATTATGAGGATTGATTCATCACCAATTTAGGTGTCAAGTAATGGACTATGCATGAAACTCCTTTCATGTCAAAATTGAAATTTGAATTTCAAATTCAATTTAAATTTACCAAATCAATTTTCTTAATTAAAGTTAATTCAAAATTAATTTTAATTAAACTAATTAATTATATTTATTTAATTTAATATCAAATATTTAAATCAAATAATTACACCAATCCCATTTTTCTCAAAACCGATAAATTTGAATCACTATTCAAATTTAAACCGAATATGCATCGAATATATTTGCAAACTGAAAATCTCGAACGTGAATCCCTATTCACGTGTGTTATATTTAAATCATATTTAAATAATTATAAATCTCTCAAATTATGGTTTAATTAACAATTAAACCGTTATGTTAAATTATATCGAAATATAATTAACAATATCCCTAATTCGAACTTGAACGCTTTCAAATTCTTTCATCATTCTATTCTAAGGTTAGATCCGATTGAGCTAGCAGGGGGACCTAATGGACCTACAGATCATGGGCTCCAACGATCTGAGGTCAACCGCTTGAACTCTTTCAAACCTAGTTAACCAACATTCGTTAACTAACAGGACACTCCACTAAAGCCCGTAGCTGAACTCCCCTCACTGTAGATATATTTCTGTCCACCCGATATAACCGTGATTAGTAAGTCAATCCTTCACAGGTTGTTCGTAACTATAGTAAGGTCAAAAGTCCGTTTTACCCCTATAGCACTTCTTGTTCCTTAAGCCTTCAACTGAGTCCCTAATGAACAATTAGTTTGTGGTCCGACCACGAAACCTAAAACCTCTCGGGCCAATGAGAGGGCGGCGCGCCTTTGTTCACGTCCCGGAGTCAGCATTTAAGGGAACAACCTTTCTACTATCCCTAAAGACGGGTAGGAGTGAATTCCATCTTGCAGGACTATGTCCCCAGCTATCTACTCGGTCTTATCCCCAAAGTGGCAGGTTTATTTGAGCGGCGCTTTATGGGCCACTCTCACCTATGCAAATCAAAGGATAATCCCGAATAAACAGGAGTTCATAGTTAGCTCAGGATTAAGATCGAGTTACCTAGGTCATCACTTTGAAATAGTCAGTTCCACAGTAAACGGCGTTATAAAGTGAAAGTGACTTATTTCACGGTCCGGTCTTATACAAACTTCTTTTGCATAGGACGCCCCCACTCACATGTCTCTACACGAACGATTCAGGATCACATCGTTTGTATTAAAACAAAGTGGGCCTCGTCGCATAGTTTTTCCTAGGATAAGATACCCAGTCTTATCCCTATACTATAGACCATTTTAGGCTATGTACTTGAACCCGATCCACTTTTATGTCACTACATAAAGTTCAAGCATTCATCTCATAGCCATGGATTCTAGTTTTATTGGATTTGGGTTAATAAATACATAGTTAAACAAATCTTTTGACAACCATAATAAAACTATCTTAATAAGTTTTATAAATTCGTTTCATTTACTATCCACGAGTTTTAGGACATAAACCCCAACAAACTCCCACTTGGACTAAAACTCTAGTGGGTTGTTCAACTCGTAGACCTAGACCATCTAGATGTCCCTCGAACACTTTTAGCCGTGAGGGCCTTAGTAAATGTTTTAGCAATATTTTATTCTTGAGGATTTCCTCGTGACAATCACATCCCCTTAACTCATTAATCTCCTAGATGAGATGCACGTTCTTGTTCTATACACTGCCTCATATTTGGAACAACTTTCCAAATGAACTTCCTAAGTCCTACAGACTCTTGAATTTGCTTTATAAGTAGGAACTTATATGGCCTTCAAGATAAAGTCTATGATACATCCTTACTCGATGCTACGCCAACATATAGCTCCCTGTTAAGGGTGAATTTTGATGCCGATGTGGATTTCCATGAATCCTTATCGGTGTGCTAATCAGAATTCGTGTATCCTGTAAGGATCAAATCCTTAACACCATACACGAGCCTATAAACCCTCGTTCTCCCAAGATACTTGAGGATATCTGTACTGTAGTCCAACGGCCTTACTCTGGACTAAATTGGTATCCACTGACAACCCCTACTGCATACCTTATGCTAAGCCTGACAATTGATTGTCTAGGCACGGGAATTTCGTCTCAAGTTCTCAACCTATTGAGGCGTCTCAGGACACTACTCCTG